>OY764961.1:94147784-94747784 GCA_963668005.1 Melieria crassipennis | reverse complement strand
TTGTATTTATTGCGCTTAAGTACTAAATATTTTTTTCTACTTCTACTTACTTGACTAAAAAATACAGCAATTTGCCTCGCAACTTACAAGCAACTTAATAATAAACGTAGAAACGTGGCTTTTGTATGGCCATCATTTTGCTCTAATATAATAAAACTTTCATCTTTCATTCATTCATACTTATTGTTGTACTTTGTTTGTGTTTTTTGCAGGGCACGTTCACGCTGATCGTTGAGGCATTGCATGATACCAACAACAGTGCCAATGCGCGCTCAAAAAGTAAGTTTTTCCATATGCTCTTTGCTTATAGTTTTGTTATTATTTTATTTATTTTTTTATTTAATAATTTTTTTTTAATATTTTGTTATTTATTGAAAATATTAAATGTGCCCAAAACTAATTGCTTCCTTCCTACTTATCGATTTTTGGATTTATGAAAAAATTATCTGCACTCGATATGTGGTGCTGCATCCTGTCGAAAGCGCTGCGAGCTGACGTAAGGCAGCACTGGTGATCGGGCCGAAAGTGTCAGAGCGCGCAAGATCACCGAACAGGCTGATGTGCGTGTGCATTGCTGACATTTGATACGCCGCCCTGGTTTGTTTTGTTATTTTTTTTTACCAGCTATTATTGTGTTTTGCTCAGCTGTTGTTGGCTGTTGTTGTGTGTAAGGCAAGAAGGGTTGTGTTGGCTGTGTTGCATGACAGTTTCTAAAAACCTAAACGCTGACACTTGTGCTGTGCGGTGCTCTTCCTTGTCGTGCTTTGCTTCCTTTCGTGTCGCATTTGCGCTTCAACCTGCTTTGCATTGCTTTTATGGTTTTTTGCAAAGATTTCCGGCATATTGAGTGGTTTTAAATATCAGCCAAGCTAAAACAATGTTTGGCCTTATCCCTTTTTTTCAAGTGTCTACAATGCTTTGCATTCATAAACAGGGGTCCAATCCAATTTTGATATAAGCAACTTTTTTGCTGTTTATGCCACAAAGCGGAAGTGTGTGGCGACGCTTCTATATACACTTTATATAATTTACTATATATATATTTTTATATATTTCTTAGTTTCGTTTTTTGTCTGTTTTATTTAATTTGTAGACAATTATTTTACCAACTCTAGCCAACTGTCAGTTGGTTAGTCAGTCGCTGCGTGCCGCATACTTTCATTCTAAATGTTGCAAATATTTTAATCTGCCAATCTTAACATTTAACACACACACACACACACACACTTACATTTTCGCATTCGGTGACTGGGCGAAAAAAGCGCCGCCAAATCACGAACTTTTCATTGTGTGCTCACGCATTTTCAACGTTTTCAATGTTGCATGCCACCGCCAAGTTGCGATCTTAACTCTTTGCGGCACTGTGGAATGCTTTGGCTCAATGGCAAAATAAAAAAAATCCAAAAAATTTTGCACTATCATGCCGCAGCGTTTCATGCAATTTTTTTTTTGTTTTTGCTACCTTTGTGTGTGTGTGTAGCGATCGGCGATCGTGTTTGCCATCGTGTAATCCATCTTGTGCAGCTTTTGTTTGTTGTTGTAGGCTGTTGTGCGCAGCCTCCCTGCTGTTAATATGCCCGACCGATCACTTGCTGCCGCTCGTGCTGCTGCTACTCCCCCTCACTGCTCACTCTTCCGCTACCGGCCCAAAGCATCCTCGACACTGCAATCTTCGCTGGCACGTCTCCCCAATCTTTGCCGCTTTGCAACATGTCAACTGCCAACTGCATTTATTGCCGAGTTTTGCTGCTATTTTTACTTTTGTCTTCTTGTTCAATTTAATTTGTTTTATTTGTATTTTTTTGTTGATTAAAAAATGTTCTGCTTTTTTTTGGCTACTTTTTGTCGCTTAAGTTTTAGTCACTTGCAACTCTTGTTGCATGTTGCATGCCAATAAAATGCGCTGGTCGCTTGTTTTTTGTCTGTAATTTAAATTCCTTTTGATTATTCATTGCGATAAAATTGTTGCATGTCCTTAGCTTAGTTTCAGCTACTTTGCGCCCTACGTCAACAACTGTCAACTGTCGACCAGGACCACACATTATGCGATGTCTGTGAGGTGTGAGGCTTCTTTCGTCTTTGTCTATGTTTAATTTTTTTGTCTATTGTTGTTTGTTTTAATCCTCAAACTCTGAGTTGTGATTGTAGATTTCTTTTTATAAAATTCATTTTTGATTGTAGATTTCTTTTCATAAAATTCAATTCTTATTGTAGTTGTTTCTCCATGGAACCCAATTGTGATTGTTAATAGTTAGTTTTTTAGGAATCTCCATTCTTTCTTACATTTTTCACACACACCTTTCAGACACTGGACGCACCAAATCAGCTCAAATGTTACTCTCCGCTTTTCTGTTAACAGCCAATTTTCCTTTATGGCCATCGGCTACCTGCCTTTCAATTCCTACTATGTCAGATATTTATATTTATTTATTTCCTCCTCTAAAATCGCCCATCCTTTCTTCGTTTCAAACTGCTTTCTATCTCTTTGTATTCATTGGCTTCGGCCAACGTTTTTGCCTTTGTGGAATTTTAATTATGCTTTCATGGTTATTTTTCAAGCAACATAAAAGAAAACTGAAAATCTCTGAAGACGATTGCAAGAATCCTATTTCAAAAGAAATCGAAATCTACTCCTACATTCTAATGATTGAGCATTTTTTTACACGATTTTTCATTTTCTTTACGCTGCTCAGCTGCCAATACCCGGCAACGCCTTTGTCTGCATGCGCACGCAATGGTTGCCTGGTTGGTCAGTTTTCACTTTTCAGTGTCCTGCTGTGCGCCTGCGCAGTTCTCTATGATTGCAACCATTCAGTTGACTGAGCCAACTATGCATTAATACACTTTGAGAAACTGATTTGGTTGTTACTGAAAATAAGTACTCAATAGATTTTATAGATTTTTGCGCACAAAAGCATAGAAGTCCTTATTGTTCTTAGTCAATTCTAAGCACCAGAAATGCATCAAAATAAATTATATTTTTTTAATATTATTTCTTCAAGTGCATAAAAGTCTCTTCTACCAAACATCCTGTTGTGCTATTTAAGTACAAAGTTGATTGCAATAAACTCCCAGCAATTTTAAACTGCAACTTCCTTCACTTCCCCATGTAGCTTCCTTTACAGACTCTCCTCACCCCCACTCCAGTTCCCCTTCTGTTCCACTATTGCTTCATATAAACAACCTGTCTGGCATTCAGCGCATGTCTTGCATAGATTTTTATCGCGATTTGTAATAAGTTTGCAATTTTCTGGTCGCATCTCTTTGGCTGTGATTTTATTTCTTCTCCACTCGCTTTTAATTTCGTGCTGTGCTGTTGACTCTTGTCAAGGATTAATTTCATTATTTAAGCTGTGTTGCTTATGTGTGTGTGTGTGTGTTGCATGCAACAAGGTTTGTTGCATCTCCCGCATATTTTTGCTGCGTTTGCATGCAACTGACTGGCTGGCTGGCTGGCTATCTGTCTGCTCGTCTATACACAACCTGCGTGGCAAGTTTACGCCTGTCCAATGCTGTCTGTCCACCTGTCTGTTTAACGCTCTCTTCACACACACACACATACATACACTCGCACAGAGTCAAACAAACACGCAACGTGCACTCCGCTGAGTCAACCAACAAGTTTCGGAATTTTCATTTAACATAAATTACACAAAAATCGCTAAAGCTTCCAAACGTCTCAACTGTTATCCGCCTCGCCAGTTGCCGCTTGCAACGTCGCATTTGCTGTGCACTCAACTGCGAGGTGGCGTACGTTGCCCGACCTTTAGCCAAGTCTGCTGTGCAGCCTCCACAGTTCGAGTTCAGCCACATGGCCGCAGTTGAAGTCTGCCTAATCGGCTGCTTTTCCTTATTGCTGCCGCTTCGCCACATGCAACAACAACGCCACCAACACTGTCGGCGGGTCTGCAACACCTCTGATTCTGCATTGTGTTTTGCTCATTTTGGTTACCTTCGTTGCAGCATTTTGACCACAACGAAATCTTTCAACTCATCCTCGGCAAGTAGTTTCATTTTTGTTGTTGTTTTTTGATTCTTGCGCCTGTTGTGCTGCCGTCGCTGTTGCTGCCGCTGCTGCTGCTGCTTCTTGACGTTTTCCACCCATTCCTACCTACCAATTAATCTCTGCCAATGCCAAAGTTGTTAGTCGCTGTTGTTGTTGTTGTTGTTGTTGCTGTTGCAGTTGTTGTTAAATGCTTATCTTTTAATTTTAACTCATTGGATCAACTTTTTTTCGCTTACTTGTTGCAGATTTTGTTTTTTACTCAATTTTTTTCTTTGCTGTTCTTGTCGCTGTTTTTTTATTTGTTTTATAGTCGTTGTTGTTGTTGTTGTTGTGCAACAATCATTCGTGTGTCTTGATAAAATGGTATTTAAAGAAAGAATTCCTTCGAATTGTGCCGGCTGGAGTTGGCAATATTCACCAACAACAACAACTACAACAAAAAGCACAAATAAAAATTAAGGAATTTATCAAAGTTATTTTTATAGTCGGAAACAACGTCGACACTAACTGCCGTGTTGGAAATTTGTAAGCAGTTTAAAGACGCATAAAAATGTTTCAGCTGTCTTTTGGGTAGAATTGATCAAAGGACTTTTAGGCTGTTGGATTTTTTGCTGTAAACCAAATCATATATCATCATAGAAGGGTTTCAAAAGAGTATTTTTCATTGCACGATTTTATAGTGGAATCTACTCAATTTAGTTTGCTAAGGCTCAGAGGAGATTATACCGAAGCAGGCAGTGTGTTTCATCATCGTAGGAGTTTTAGACTAAAGCATTGAAGTTGACAGAGTAGAGAATTTAACAAGTCAGCGTTGGTCTGCTATGCTTGGAATAAGCAAAATTCTACCAAAACTTGGAATAGTTTGGATCAGCTCAAGAAAAATCTTCAGAAATAGACATTGGCACATTTTTTTTTATTGTCACAGGTCGCTTAGTCCATTCTAATCTGTTTCACCGCTTCCTACTTCTTTTCTTATCTCAAACCCTAAAACTGATTTGGTTTATAATAGGTTTTGAATTAAATAAGTAAGATTTTGCGTCTACTCAGAACTTGAACTAAATATATTAAGTATGATTTTGAGTCTACTCAGAGTTGCATGGGTCTTTAAAAAGTCAACTAGAACAATTTTGTTATTTTAAATTTTTATCACATCTGCATAGACCCACAAAAAAGTTCTTCAACATCTCAATTTACACTGTTCTACCTTTATGTAGTGTTCGGGTCCTTATCGTGTCATATGACATATCGTGAATACCGCCAATAAATTTCATTGAAGTGAAGCTATCAGCCTTAAAAGAAAGCAGTGGGATTTCTAAAACCGCTTTTTACACTCCGATTCAAGTAAATAGTTAATATTTATTAGGAATCAAGATTCGTATAGGACTCCTCAATCGAATCCTCACAGCGCCGTAAAGGGAGAGAATGTGCTATCACATTGAGCCATTTTTTTTTTTATTTGTGAGCCATTTCGACCAAACCTAACCTTCATTGAAGAAAATGAAAAATCTCTGAGTATCAAAAAGTTATTTAGAAGCTCCAAGTTCGTCATACCGCTTGCAGCTCTCTTCCATTTCTACTATAACCCAACGAATCATGGGTTCGTATCGCTACTTTTTCTTCCGACTAAAAACAAAAGAGAACAGTTCCTTCTTTACTCACATTTAAATTAGATTTTGGCAAATCTTTAAACATAGAAAAATTAAATACTTCTCTTATGGAATGCAACTTTTTGAAGCCTTCATCCATTTACAGGCTTCGGTGACTATTCAGTCTTAGGCCCCTTAGGGCCCTCCTGTCAGTTATAACTTCAATAATTGTCATTTAAGCGAGTTAACCTCATTAGCCTCGGCACATAATGACGCCGACAATTAGGTAACTGATAGCTGTATAAACATAACAATTTCATTGTCAAAACGACAACTCTGACAACACTGTCAATAATGGCCTGACGTTCAACTGGAAAAATGGCCTGCAAATTGCTGAATGCTGTGTCTGAATATCCGAAAAATGTCAATTGCCGCATTAGAAGAAAATCACACAAACACACACACACACACACCAAAGGCATAAAAACGAACGAACCGGTTCGGTCGGTCAGTGCAGCCATGTCAACTGCACTTTACAACTTTAGGATTGCAATTTATATATGTTGCTGACTGTTACATGTTGTTGTTGTTGTTGTTGTTGCCAAAGTTAACTACTACCAACGAAATTAACTTAATTAATTACCGAAAATATGCAAGCGGACAAACGGCTGTTAAAAACTTCTAAATTGGGCAACACACAAGTCACCTGTTCGGTCAGCAATCGTAACAACAACAAAATTGCACGAAAAGCAAAATCTTGTTGGACATAGAACGAAGAAAAATTGCATTGCCATATGTGTGTGTGTTGCAGATTTGAGTTGGAAGCCAGTTGTGGCTGTGTGGTGAATTGGCAGTTCACACACACACACACACACTTGCGCTCATAAGTGAGAAATTGTCTGTGTGTGTGTGGAATGTATCTACATTCCAATGGATTTTGGCATTTCTGCGTGGCACCTTCTGCTAATGTGCAACCAAATGTGGCAACAACAACAACAACATTACACACACAACTCCTCAACTCAACTCAACTGCAACACACATTTGCGTTCGCAATTGCAATGACTGCTGTGATTAGTGTTGTTGTTGTTGTTGGTAGTTCGTTTGCATTGGACAAAATCGAATTGTAAAGTTTATTTAATTTTTACTCATTTGAGTTGTTGTTGTTGGCTGCATGCGCACAGCACTTAAGCCACTGACAGATGCAGCGTTGCCACGCGGCTGTTAGTGAGCCCCAACGTTGCACAGTTGGCTTTGTGGTATGACAGGTTATTAGACGCACATTTCTCGTTGTTGTTGTTGTTTTTGCTTTATTCATATATTTTTGGTGTTGTTTGTTTGCCTTGCGGCTTTGGTGCTGGCAGGCAGGCAATGCGCACAAGTTGCGCTTGGCTGACACCTGAGTGCGTATAAATGTGTCTTGTGTGTGTGTATGAGTGTATAATAAAAATAGCTAAAACTTACGCATTGCTCAATAAAAACTGCATTGAAAAATGCCGCAGTTCGTTGAAGCCTCGGCAAAAGTATGAATTTTTAATTATAAAGCAAATTTTTCTTCTACTTATTTATTGCTGTGTGATTTGTTGCTTGTTGTTGTTGTTGTATGGCGCATGATAAGCACTAAAAACTTGTCGCACATTGACGCATGCAACACAACTTTCGCATAGGTGAAAAATGTGCAGCTGTCAAGGCGGCACATTCCTGTGTGGCGTTTTGATATGGAAACGAGAAATGTGAGATTTGGCACATTCCATGAAAGTTGGAAGGAATATAAAAAATTTGTTTATTTAATCTGATTTTTAGTGGAGAGAAATGCATTATTTTTGTTGTGATTTTAAGGCTTTATTTGGCATAGCTGAAATGATTCGATTTAGATGAAATATGCAACGATTTGTTTAATAACTTGTTGCCGTTTTGAAAGTGATTCCAGTAGGTTTTTCTTACTTAGAAACCCTCGTCAGAAGCTTGTCTTGAGGCAACTTTTTTATCAGCAAAATCTTTCGTCATAGACAGAAATCAGGTACGGACTATTAGGTGGATAAATACCTCCCAATCAAGTTTCCGGAGCTTCTGGCGAGTCACTATCGATATGTGTGGCCTGGCGTTGTCCTGTTGGAAGACAATTCCTCTCTTATTGGCCAAATCTGTTCCTTCTGGGCAAAGTCTCGTTTCTCGTCACAAGCTTCTCTTGAGGCAGTTTTTTCAGTAGCAAAATCTTTTGTCATAGACAAAAACAGATGATAATCACTTGGTGCCAGGTCTGGACTATAACGATGTATCCTCGTTGTCCACCTCCCAATTACGTTCCGGGAGCTTCTGGCTAGTCACTATCGATGCGTGTGGCCTGACGTTGTCTTCATGAAACAAAACGTCCCTCCTTGTAGCCTAAGCTGGTCTCTTTTGGGCGATTTATTCCTTCAGCCGGACCAATTGTTGAGAGTACAGACTCGAATTAAGAGTTTGGCTATAGAGGAGTAGCTCATAGTAGATGATTTCCTGCCAGTTCCACCGAACACACTGCAAAACCTTACTAACCCTCAATCCTGACTTGGCCACTGTTTGCGCCATTTGACCACATTTCGATCAATTAGTCGCTGAAAAGAAAGAAGAAAATAATACTGTCTACATCACTCATTGCTCACCTTACTTGCCTAAGAATTTACTTACTTAACTGAAGAATAGGTACAACTACCAACACTAAGAACTACAACAATTCAAATCGCTAACAAAAAAATTCCACTTTGAAGCGCAAAAGTCCCAAATGTCAACTGTCTCTTTCACATATCTTTTCAGTTTTTATCTCAACTACTTATCAGCCTTTGATCTAAATCTCTTCACACTACTACTCTCAACTTTATCACTTCAAACTTCACTTTTACTTGAACAACATTTTTCAGCTGCAACATCGCTACTCCGATTTCATTTTCAGCCATGGTACTTTTACAACTTTACTCTTTTTGAACTCCTCCTTTCCCTCAACTCACAGTTTAATACGTTTTTCGTCTATCATTTTGGCTGAAATCTCGTTTAAAGCAGCGATTTAAGCATCACTTTTGCTTTTAGATGTTCAAAATCTCGCTCATTGCTTTCGCCATCATTGCCGCTCAAACTGCCGCTGCTGCGTTCAATGCTTGCCACAAGTGTTTATATGAATGTGTATGTGTGTTTGTGAGTGTGGTGCACAAGAATTTAACCTCTAAACGGTTGGTTGGCCGTTTTTGCTGTTTTCTAATTCTTCGCTTCAGCTCTTCGACGCTTTGTACATTTTGATATTTAAAGTTGCTTCCAACAATTTTGCTATTGTTGGTGTTTTTGCATTGTTGTTGTGTTGTATTAGTGTCTATTGCCTGGCACCCTTTAAGCCAACGTTCGTTCGTGCATATTTGTTGTACTTTTTCTACGTACAAACTAGTCGCAGCCAGCGTCTTGGGTCGCATACGCCATTCCCATATACACCGGACCGTTGTTGTTGTTGTTGTTGTTTTTCTTATTGTTGTTGGCCACATTAACAGTATTGCTTCTTTAGCATTGCGGGAGATTTATGCTGTTTTCAACTTTAACTTCTCCACGTTGCGCTGCTGCTGGCATTGCCAGTTGCTGCTGTCGTTGTTGTTGTTAGTGTTGTTGTTGCCGCCGCTGCAATTCAACAGTCATGCACCTGCAATTTACTTTATAGACCATGGCATAATGTAAGCAGCAGCAGCAGCAGGCAAGCAAGCAAGCGGGCTGTCAGCCAGGCAGGCAGCCAGCCGGCCGTGCCATCCATCCGCCGTCGACCGGTCCTCAAGTCAACTTGCAACGTTGTTGCCTGTCGCTCGCTGGCTCGCTGTGGCTGTAGCTGTGTATCACCAGCCACCACCTGAATTTTCACGTTGTGCACATTGCTTTTTTTGTTTTGTTTTTAATGCCTCTTGTCGCTGTTGTTGTTGTTGTTGTTGTTGCGTTTTCTTATAGCCACTCGTTCGTGTGCGCAGAGTGTGTTCAAAGTATGCGCGAAAATGCATTACATCGGGTTTTGTCTTTCGCGCATGCGCAGCAAGTGTGACAACCTTTATTTTCTTTATTGTTATTATACTGCAACGTTGCGCTATGCTTTTCTACATATTTTTTTCTTATTATTTATTTAGCTATTTCTCTTGTTGTTGCTGCTATTATTGTTGCTGTTTATTTAACGTTTTTCTTTTGTTGTTTAACTCTAGGAAAATTGTACAAAGAGCGAAACTTTATTTAGCTCTCTATTCATTCACAACAAAACTTGGTAGCTGACATTTTTTTTACTCTATTTTCTTACTTGTTTCATTTTTAACTTTTGGTTTTTTCATTTTTCCTATTCTATAATTTTGCCCTTTTCCCATTTTGCTGATTTATTTTTCCTTTATTTGTATTTTCTATTAGTTTTATTTTATTATTTAACTTTTATATTAATTACATTTTTCATTTTCGTATTCAGTGATTTTTTGGTTTCTATTTTTGTATTAATTTTTGTGTTTTATTTTCTATGAATTTTTAGTTTTCAGTTTCTATTTACTGTGTTTTTTTTTAATTTTGTATTTATTTTTGTGTTTTATTTTTTACGTTGTTTCTTTTCATTTTTTTGTTTGGTTGTATTCTCTACATATTTCTCATTTTGTATGTCCATTTCATTTTCTATTGTTTTTCTATTTACCTATTTATTTGTTTTACTTTTCAAATTAAATCAATTCAAACCAAATCAAACTTGTATGCTTAATATAAATGTGTGCTTGTAATTTTTTTAGTTTTTTATTTATTTGTGTTTTTAAATTAATTTTTAATTTATGTATTCTATTTTTTTATTTTTTATTTCTCATTGATGTTTTGTTTTTTATTTTCCTTTTTAATTGTGTACCTATTTAACTGTTTGCACTGTCTTTTCGTTTTGTTTTTCATTGAGTTCTATGTTTGTTTCTAATTTTCTATTTATTTTTCTTTATTTCAATTTTCAGAATAAAATTTTCAAACCATTTTGTTTTCTATTAATTTTAGTTTATTTTAATTTATTTTTTTTTTAATATACTTTTTATTCATTTACTAATTTATAATATTTGTCTTTTATTTATTTATATATTTTTTTATTTATTTATATATATTATGTTTTTATTTATTTATATATATTATGTTTTTATTTATTTTGTGTTTGTTGTTTTCGTTTATATATCTATCTACTTTTCTATTTTCAACTACTCTTCTATTTCTACTTTTGCATTTTCGAATTATTTTTCATTTTGTTTTTGTTTGTGTTTTTAATTTTTAATTTGTTTTAGTTTTTTCTCTATTTATTAGTTTCAGTTTTCAAATTCAGTTTTAAATGTTTTTTTGTTTGCTATTTATTTTTATTTATATATTTATTTAATTTTTCATTGCGTCTTTTTTCTAATTTCTTTTACGTTTCGTTTTTTTTCTTTGTTGTTTTATTGTAGAGCAAGATGATTCCCATTAAAATTAATTTTAAAATTTTATGTATAACTAGTTTTAAATTTTCTAGTTTTTTGTTTTTTTTTTATAGTTCTTGTTATTTTTATTATCTGTGATTTTTAAAAATTTAAATTCTTTATTTCTTGGTCCTTTTTTATTTGTTTGTGTTTTAATTTTTTCATATTTTCACGTTTTTTCTTTAATTTTTTTTTTAAATGTAAGTTTGAATTTTTGTTATGAATGGTTTCTGTATATATTTTTGTCTATGAATTTTTTGCATGTTTATGAATTTTGTATTGATTTACATTTTATAATTTTTTTCCGTCTTCCTACTATGTCTTATTTTTTCTTGTATCTCTACCCTTTTGCTGTCTTCACGCTCGCTCCTGCAATTCAAACAATGTTATTAGCTCCCTTTGGCCCGCCAACAAAGTCTCGTGGCTGCATTGCAAATTGAAAATCAATCCATTAAAATAGTCTCCGCAGTTATCGGCGCAACTAAAGATGCCAATGTTGCATGCAACAATGATGTATGAGGCGTGCGTGCAACGCTCACATATTGGCTGCTGCAATTGCTTTACAAATCCACGTTTCAAGTCATAGTTACAGCACTCAGCCATTTCGCGGTAATAGACGCAGCACAGGATAAGACAACAACAAAAACACTTGCAACACACATTCGCATGTGTTGGCCTCTCAGTCTGAATTTGTGTGCATTTTTATTTTCATTCATTTTTTTTTTCTTATTTTGTTTAATAATTGCACATAAATTTCTTAATGCGTAGACTACAAAAATAAAATAACAATTCGACTGTACTCGAATGCAACATAACGAATTTTAATAATACCTCATATAGTCTACAAAGAAAAAAGACACATTAACATAACATCGGCAATGTAATTCCTTTCGCTTTGCCAAGTAATGAAATCGTCTGTCCAAACTACCTGCGTGCATCTCTCGGCACTGCTTTGCTTATTTTCACTAATGCCCAATAATTAATCTTCATTTAATAACCTCCGAAAGGCCCGTTTACTGCAGCTACGAACTCCACCGAACCGAACCCAATGTGCAGTTTGGCGGTCCCTAAGGTTTTCTGTTTGATTCTCACAAAAATCATAAAGCATTGGTTGCATAAAACGCTCGACAGCATGAGAATCTTTTTTCCTAGTTTAGTTTGGTTCTGGTTTTTTGCTTTGCCAGCAGGTTTTGTTTCCTTAAAATATTCCGTTTTGAATTCGTTGTTTGTGTTAATTTTTATGGTTCATTAAACGAAAAAAATAACATAAAGCAAGTTATAAAAAATTCATGGCAACACATCAAAACGAGTCTTTATCAGCAGACTGGCTTCCTTTAGTTAGACGTTTCCTTGGTACTTGACATCTTTCAGTTTCAGTTCAGTAAGAAACTGTCATGCAATGCTCTTTTGATTGGTTGTCATCCCTTCACTTTGACGAGAATTCAGAATCCTGGTTCCTCTTTTCTTCGAATAGCGAATCGTAGCTTTTTATTGCCTAATACAGACTACAATTTAGACTAGACTAGAGTCTCCTTGAGAGATCACATTGAACTATCTTCACCACTACCCTGAAATCAAATCAACTTCTTGTTCATGTTTCATGTCTGAATATTTAGCTTTTTTCCTATATTTTACAATTCAATTTTTTATAAAAATAAACTAAAAAAATTGTAACCTTATAAAAAATTCATAAACTCATATAAAAAGTCTTTACTAACATAAACCTATCTTTTCATTTGCTTTTTCAGATATGCTCATACAGCGTCTGTCCGTGCAACAGGTGTTAGAGGTCTCGCCCGAATGGAAATCCAACAAATCGGAGGCCCAATACACCTGGCTGGAGTATGAATTTCGCGTTACCTGCGATACGAATTACTATGGGCCCGGCTGTGCGAATGTGTGTCGGCCGCGTGACGATCCGTTCGGTCATTACACCTGCTCGGAAACGGGCGGCATTATCTGTTTGGCGGGCTGGCAAGGGAAATACTGCGAAAATCGTAAGTCGAGGTGTATTATTTGTGAAAAAAAATTGAGTATATTTTTTACTCAACTTGATCTCTGCAATATTTATTTATAAGTTATAATTTTTTATAACTTTTAAAGGAGCTGAGACTTTGAAATGCGTTTTTTATAGCTTCTCATTGAGCTAAGATAGTAGGAGAAGTTTGGTATAATTTATAAGGAGCTGAGATAAGAGAATGAAGTTCACTTTCCAGTAGCTAACAAACTGAATTTTGTTACAATTTCTAAAGGAGTTAAGATAAAGAAATCAAGTTCATTGTAGTTTTCAAAGCAGCTCAAATATAGGAATAAAATATTTTAGTTTTTCAGGGAGCTAAACATGGATCGATCGATCGGTGTAACTTTCAAGGGAATTGAAATACTGGACTGAAATTTAGTGCAATTTCTGAATGAGCTGAAATAATGGAATACAATTTCTGAAGCAACTGAGATATTGAATTAAATTTTGATGTAACTTTCAAAAGAATTGAAATATTGGAATGAAATTTAGTGCAATTTTTTAAGGAGCTGAGATAATGGAATTAGATTGGTTACAGCTTTCATAGTAGTTGAAATATAGAAGTGAAATTTATGATTTTATGAGTTAAGATAACAAGATAAGGTTTGTTGAAGCCTTTAAAGAACCTGAATTATTGGAATGAAAAATGGTACAATTGCTAAAGGAACTGAAATAATGAAGTAAAGTTTACTATAGCTGTTAATTTTTTAGTTTCTAAAGAATCAGAGATACTCGAATTGGGAAGTTGAGATGTTGGAATAAAATTTGGTACAATTTTTGAATGAGCTGAGATGATAGAATTTCGTTTCATAGAAGCTTAGACATTGAAGCGAAATCTGTAGTTTATAAAGGAGTTTAGATAACAAGATAAGGTTTGTTAAAACCTTCAAAGAACAATGAAGATTGGAATGAAATATGGTACAATTTCTGAAGAACCTGAGATATTTATTTATTTATTTCAGTCTAACAACTTACAGACTAACAGAAGTAACAGATAGAAAGATAACAATTCAAATTACCTAAGAAATAAAGTTTATTATAGCTGTCAATTTTTTAGTTTCTAAAGAAGCAGGGTTACTCGAATTGGGAAGTTGGGATGTTGCAATGAAATTTGATACAATTTTTGAAGAACCTGAGATAAT
Source organism: Melieria crassipennis (assembly GCA_963668005.1). Taxonomy (NCBI): domain Eukaryota; kingdom Metazoa; phylum Arthropoda; class Insecta; order Diptera; family Ulidiidae; genus Melieria; species Melieria crassipennis. The sequence goes on along the minus strand of OY764961.1, from coordinate 94,733,580 downwards.
GTTCTGAAGTTTATTAAAGCTTTCAGATTAGCTGGAATATAATGAAATTTGATATAGTTTCTGAAGGAACTGAAGATAATAAAATAAAGTTTATTAAAGCTATCAAAGATGCTCAGATATGGGAATGAGGTTTGAAGTATGAGATGAGATGGAATGAGATTTGAAGAAGCAGAGATATTGGATTCAAATTTGATGAATGCATACATGTAGTTCACTTAAAGGGAATCGGCATAATAGAATGAAATCCAGTAGAAATGAAGATCCGGTGAGGGTTTTTACATCTTTAAGCGTAGCTGACTAGCAATGAACTTTGATATAACTTCTAAAAGAGCTGAGATATTGCAAAGAATTATATTATGAACATTTCATAGGTGAATAGTGCCAACCGTATTTAATTTTTAAGCAAAGTTTCTTTCACAAAAAATTTCAGTATTAATTTCAATGAAGATCTTCAGTTCAAAAAGTAGTTTATTGTCAACTTTTGCTTGTTTTCAATAATCTTAACCCGTAGATTCATATGTGAACATGTATCCAAGTACATAGGTATGTAGGTATGTGTGTTCATATGCATAAACATAAGTTCGAAGCGTATTTTTGCTGCCAAAACAACACGCAAAATTGCTTCATTCATTCATTCGGCAAATCGTTCACTTCCTTTCTTTATTAAAACACTTGCTGCGACGACAACAACAACGACGACGGCTGTTGAAGCTGTTGCCACTGCCGCTGGAGCAATCATTCATGGCTGCTTAAGACCCTTTTTTGGGAACCTGCTCTGCAGCCTTTTTTTTTTTAATTTTGTGTTACTCTACGAGCAGCGCAAAAATTGGTACCTTAATTTAAGGCCATTTACTCGATTAACTCCATGCGGCTGCAAATACAAACAGAAAAAATTTATAAAAAAATTAAAAATGAAAAGCAACAACAAAAAACGCTGAGCAGCTGTATTTTTGGCAATTCTTGCGATTTTGTTGGCTCTGTTTTGTGTTTGTATATGTGTTGTTGCATACAAGTGCAAATATGCACAACAAAAACAATTATAATACAACAACAGCAAAATTATACTTACCACAAAATTCAAGGTGTAATCGACATCCGCAGCACAAACAACAACAACAACAAAATTAAAAGAAAACAACAAATGCAAAAGGAAGCGCGCATACGCAGCAATAGCGCAACAACAACTACAACAATAACAACATAAATGGCATGAAGGGTCTTTAAATTTAAAGCGGCACACATGCGTGCAAGTTGTTGTTGTTGTTGTTTTGCGCAGTTTCGTCCACACACTGCTTCCTGACAGGCAGCGGCCAGCGACAGGTATTGGCAGCAGCGAGAAAATAAAAATTTAAAAAAAAAAAGTAAAACAACAACAACAATAGTAATGCAACAACAGTTCAACACTTAAACACACACAAATGCACACAACATCTCTAGCCTTAACAGCAGCCAGGTTGCTGCCACAACGCGCGTCGCAGCAGCAAAGGGATTCGTTGAGCGGTGCGTTGTTGTTGTTGTTGTTTTGCGGCTGCCGTTGCAGCTTCTGCTACGGCAGGCTGGCCGGTCAACCGTATTTGGCAGTCTCGTTGCCGCTTAGCCTTGTTGTAGTAGCTCCAAAACACTAACAACAACAACAACTACACGAAGAAATACTTCACAAAGCGCACACACACACACACACACACACATACAGACAGCGGCCAACTCCACTGAGTGCCAGTACCTACACCTTTCCAGCCGCACTCTAAATCTTGTGCCCAACTGTGGCGTGGGAAGATTTTTCTTCGGCGTGTTATTGTGTCTCGATCGCATCGCATCGTATCGCATGGAATGGAATGGGCCCCGGTACGGTTGCATGCGGCAGCCACCAGCAGCAGCTAACAGAACCCGAAAAAACGAATCTGGCGCAAGCAAAGGTACACGAAATTGTTCTACGTAAGGAAGCAGCAGGGATTTGGGTTTTTTGTATTTTTTCTTCTCGGCACAACTTTTGCTGCCTTATTTGCTGCTGCTTTTAGTTTTGTTGTTATTGTTGTTGTTGGTGCACTCTCTACGGGTTTTGCGGTACATGCCGATAGGATGCGACCTGCTCGGCTTAGTTTTTTTTTGTTTTAAATGTGTGTAGGGTTTTATGTGATTTTCTCTCGCTGCTTTTGACGCTCCCTTCGTGTGTGAGTGAGTGTGGCTTTTATGCTTTTCTCTAAGAAAACAACAGCCGCACGCTGTATGCTGATCATCTTCCAGGCTCTGTGGCTCATCCGGAGTCCATGCCGAGGCACATTGTTTGCTGTGTGCCGCCTCATTTCCTCTCGATTGCAACAACTGCTTCTCATGTTTTAATGACCGCGCCAAGGCATCGGTAATTTTCTCTCAAATACCTGTTTATGGCCATTTATTTGTGTATGTGTGTGTGTGTGTGTGTGTGTGCTCCCTTCAAATGCTGCTGAATGCGCTTTTAATTTATGAACAACAACCAATGTCTCATGAACCATAAAAGCCAAACTAGTTTTTCACAAAAATTTTTAAGGCTGGCCCTGAGACAATGCGGCGCACAAATCAAACACATCTATGACGGTGATGACAAACGAAAATGCTTGCCACTTCATTGATATATAATTTTTATTTAAATGTTTGTTGTGGTTATGCATTTTTGGTTCTTTGCTCAGAAAGAACGCACCAACAAAAAAAAATTAAATAAACCATAATTTCAAACTGATTGGTTGTGTTGTGTGGAGCTTCGTTGTAAGATTTTAAAATTCAAATCAATACTCAATACAACAACAACTGGCTGACTGACCGGTTGGCTTGCCACTTCATCCACAACTCTAACACGTCGTCAATAATTACACTTTAATTCGTTTGTTTGCTTAGGTTCGCTGCAGCGCCGTCGAGCACTTGTCTTCCTTCCACTGTCTCAAATCGCTTTCAAGTTTTACATATCTACGCACACCCTGCACCGCTCTCGATTATCGATTTTCTGTAAAATCATCCCATTTGATTTGACAAGCAAGTGATTTTCAATAAGAAAAATATAACCAACACACACACGCACACAGACAAGCATCCACTTTTCAAGTGCCTTTCATACGAATACAAATGACATAAACTCACCGTTGTGGCAGCCAACAGCAGCCGCCGTCGCATTCATTCAACATTTTTGCCGCTCAATATTTTTTTTATTATTATTTTCAATACATGGTAATGACTACTTGAGCAATTTTTTATATGTGCTTCCTTTGCTTTTGCTCTCTTTTCAATTGTTATGAATTGTTGAGTGTTGTGAATTAGGTTGACGTAGTTTGTACGCATGCGCGTTCATCATTTTGGCTAAATGGGTTTTGCGTGTTGGAAATTTGAACGGTTGATCGTTTTGCTCAAGCAAATTAGTTTAATAGTTAAATCATTGTTGAAATGTTTTAAAGAATTGTGTGGATTCGTTGGCTTTGATATAAAATATGTGGATTCTCAAACTATGGGTTTCTTGGCTTTTGACGAATTTGGAGTAATTGAAATAGACTTAAGTAAATGGAACTGTAATAATAAAGAGTTCAAATTTTTCTTTAAGTGTATTTCAGTTACTCGATTAATTTTTCTTTAACTGCAAAAATTTTATTATTTGGAATTGAATTTCAATTATTAAATTTTTTAACTTTGCAGAAATTTCAGTATTTGGGAATTGAATTGGTTTTCAATTAGTCGATTTATAGTTTTTTTAAATTTTGCAGAAATTTCAGTATTTTGAATTGAGTTCGGTTGCAATTGATCGCTTTATGTTTTTTTTTAATTTATAATTGGATTTCAATTAATCGATTTATGCTTTTTTAATTTGCCAACATTTTGGTATTGGAGATTGAATTGGATTGCAATTACGCGATTTATATTTTTTTTGAACATTAATAATTTAATATTTTTTTATTATTTTTTTAATATTAGATTAGAATGATTTCAATATTGGGCCTTGAAGATTTGAGCATTGTTGGTTTTATGTAAATCTTTTCAAATTGTAAAATTTTCCATATGTTACGTGGAAATAATAACAGATCTGTTGACGTAAACTGTGAAACCTAAACAAGGCGAACTGAAAGGCGGCTGTATGGGATTCAGCTAATTTAAATATTTTAAAAATTTTTTATTTTGACGAAGATCTTATTTTTCGAGATTCTTTTGTTTGACGGCACTCTTGTTTTGTTGTTTATGAGTTGTCCTGAATTCCAAAAGACCTTTGAACAGCATCCAAGGCTCCGTTAGTGATATAAAATCTCTGGGAATCAAACTTATTCTTACTTATAACTAGATATCTTAATTTATTCGAACTGAACAAGATATGATTACAGAATCATGAAGAGAAAATATATTTATTTATACTACAGAATTTGTATAAAACTACAGCAACTACCAGATTGCTTAGTACAAGTTAGTGAAGCGGAAATTTGTACATTTACTTCCACAAAATACTAAACAATTTAAAAATTCTGGCTCCCAAATTGTTGAATAACAAGTTCGCGAAGGAAAATGCAAGCTTTTATTCCTACAAAGTAGTTAAGGAACTACATACAACTATTAAACCGACCTTACAGATATCTGAAAACACGTTCATGAAGAGAAAATACGGGTCTCTACTCCTACAAAGTACTAAAGAATTTGCATAGAACCACCCCACATTGCTGAATACAGGTTCATGAAGATATTTACTCTTACGAAGTACCTAAGAAACTATAAAACTATGCATCTGCGGCCTCAGATTGCTGAATGCATGAATGCGTGAAGTGAAAATAGGGATCTCTACTCATATAAAGTACTAAAGATTTGCATAAAACTACATCTGGGACCACAGTTTGCTGAATACAGGTTCATAGAGAGAAATTAAGGATCTCTACTCCTAAAAAGTACCTAAGAAACTATAAAACTATACATCTGCGGCCTCAGATTGCTGAATGCAGGTTCGTGATGTGAAAATAGGGTTCTCTACTCCTATTAAGAACTAAAGATTTGCATAAAACTATGGGGCCTTAGATTGCTGAATACATATTTAGACTCAAAGTACCAAAGAATCCAAAACTATCAAAACTATAAATCCATGACTCCAGATTGCAGAGTACCAATTCGCAAAGAGAAAATGCGCTCCTCCTATAAAGTACCAAAAAAAAACTACAACATCCAAGGCCGGGAAAAAACATCGCTCTCTCCTCTTTTTCAAAGCAGTCTAAATTCAAATCTTCAATAATTGAATGTTAAAGATTAAAAATAATAGTTTTTATTGAACAACCCAGAAATGCCATTTTTGTCTTTCCAGCTTTTCTGGTTGTTACAATATTTAATTCGAATCTCTGTATTCGTTTACAAATTACAAATAAAAACATTTCAACATTTTCTTATTATTCTTATTCAAAAATTTTTAATATGTATTTTTTTTTTATCGACCTTCATCACCTTCAACTTAACCCCAAAAAGTCCATTTAGTCACATTTCTTCGTTCAACTGCTAACCACACTTGGCGCCTTTCTCTCGACTGCTACAACACACTTTATTAATTAATTCCAGTCACTAAATTCTTAGTAGTTAAATCGCTCACTTTTCATTGCCGCACCGAGTCTCAAGTGCGCGCAGTGAAAGTGTCGCTTACGTGGCGTAAATTGCCGTCCCGCACAGTTTCGTAATAGGCCGCTTTGCGCTCATCCTTGCGGGCGTGTGAACGGCGGCGCATCGTCGACAGTCTGCGAGATTCTTTGGCCGCGCACATAAATTCACTTTCCGACTGCAATTGCTGCTGCTGCTGCCTTCCCACTGTGCTCGACCGCACCTGGCGCAGCTCTTCGCCGAGTGTGCAGTAAGTGCTCCAACTAACCAAACCGTCGGACTGCGTTGGAGCGCATTATGCATTATGGCTGCCAGTCGGCCAGCGGCAGCGGCGAGGTGATGCGGGCTGGTGCAGGCTTCACTTAAAATGGGGAAAATTAAAAGCGCACTTCGTTGGAAAAAATCATAACAAAAACAACAACAAGAACAAAAACAGTGTTGGCAGTCGCTGTAGGTTGGCAACAAAATGTGCTGCAGCAGCAGCAGAAAAAAATTAAAAGAATAGCCGAGCACGTTTTTGTGATTTTCTAGCAATTTTACTGTTTCGCACCAGCAGCGGCAGTGAGCAGCGCAGCTACGGCGGCGGCGGCGGCCTGTGGGCCGTTTGTACGTTGCAGGAATTGCAATTTGAAAACAGGATCGATGGCATTCGATGTGGCGACTGTTGATGGTACAATTGTTGTTGTTGTTGCTGCTTATTGGCTGTGTTGTCTACGTTTAGAGAAGAATTCCGCGCTTAGTCGGCGCGACAATCGATCTGCAGGCCTATTTCTGCTCTTCAATGAAACTGCTTTTTCGCGCACACTGACGCCAACTGCAACGAGAATGTTGCGACTCTACTTTATGTGTGTGTGTGTGTGTGATTGTGTGCGTGGCATTTTCAAAGTCCATCGCTTGGAGTCTCGGCCCTGGTCTGGTCTGGCGTAATTCACGATTTTGCTGCATTTCTTCCTCCTCGCTGTCGTTGCCGCTCCCCCCCATTTCAACTGCACACATTTGGCCCTTTGCCTTCGTATCGTACGCGGCCACCACCACTGCAGACTTGGCTGGCAACTCCCTTATTTGTTGTTGCTGCTGCTGTGTTGTCTCGTCGCTGCCAACATGTTTGCCACATTTTTGTGTGCTGCAGCGCACAGGCCAAGTTTAAAGTTGCCAACCAGCCAGCCAAGTCAAGAGAGGCGCTCAAAATCGAACCGCGAGCTTGGGAATCGATGGTTTCTGCTGACTTTTCGTTTTTTATTTCTTATTTTGCTTTTGTTTTTATTTTACTTTTGCCTTTGTTGTTGTTGTTGCTGTTTTATTTGGTTTGACCATGAGATTATTTTCGTTTGTGTGTTTCCTTTTTTCCAGCGTCGATGCGCTTTGGTTTCTTTGTTGTGTTTGCTGTTATTGTTGCAATGTTGCTCTCGCTGTTGCTTATGTTGTAGTTGTTGTTGTTGTATTGAGGAAGTTGTTGGCATTATTGCTGCATAGTTTTGTGCTCAAAGTTACATTGATCGGAAATTCCTTTGGAAGAAAGGGCCGCAGCACAAATCACAGGAAGTCATTTAGCGGGAAAACATATAAAAATGTGGAATTATTATATTGGTTTATATTCTGAATTTTTTATCTTTTAAATTTGCTTAAATGTTTAATTCATTTATATATTTTTTTTGGTTGAATATTATTGTTTTTTTTTAATCTTTTCTTTTTTGTTCCTTGAATTTTGATACATTAATTTTTTCTTCATTTAATACAACAAACATAAACTTGTTTGGTTTGAATTTTTCTTCCTGTTTTCGTTTGCTTAAATTGTTTTCATTATTTATTTGTTTTTACATCATTTTTATTTATTTAATTTGTTGTTTTATTTTTGTTGTTTTTATTTTATTTATTGTTACATTATTTTTATTTATTTTGTTTCATATTTTTTTCTATTATTTTTTTCTATTATTTTTTCTATTCATTTTGTTCCGTTTTAATTGTTTCTACTTGAATTTTTTCTTAATTTTATACAACAAACATAAAATTGCTTTGAATTTTTTTTCGTTTAATTTTTTATGTTTGTTAAAATTTTTGTTTCTCTTTTTTTGTATTTGTTTATTTTTTCATTATATGTACAGTACTTTTCGTTTATAACGAACCCGTTTAAAACGATTTACGCCCAAAACGAAACAATTTCAAAAGTACGCGCTGTATGTTTTCGCTTATTACGGACCCCTTTCAAAGAGAACTTTCGGTTAGAACGAACCATTTTGCCCATTCCCTCGAAGTTCGCTTTAAGCGAAAAGTACTGTATTTTGTATTGTTTTTATAATAGTTAAATTTTGTAATTCTGGTTTAATTTTTAATTTGTATTTATTTATTTTGTGTTTTATTTTAATTAATTTTAAACTTTTTCTTAATTTTTTTTAAATATTTGTGATTTATTATTAATTTTACTTATACACATTTTTTATATTAAATAAATTTATTCTATAATTTTTAATATTTATAATTTTTTAAATTTGTAATTTTGTTTTTTATGTTTTCATTAATTTTTTACTATCTTAATTTTTTTTATTTGATTTTATTATTTTGTATTAATTTTTAGTATCATATTTACTAAATTTTTTTTGTTTTTTTTTATTAAATTTTTTGTGATTGTTTTTAATGCTAATTTTCTTCTTAAGTTATTGCTTATCACACTTTCACAGCAGTTTCAAATTGCCTAAAATGAATTATTAAAAATCTCATAAAAGCTTTGATATTTAATTTCATTCATGTTGGGCGGCTGCGTGAGAATTCATAAAAAAACATTGGACCAGCAAAAGTGGCTATAATTTTGCCCAATAAAACTGAATTTTATTTCGCTATCAAATGTAAAAAATAAAAAAATTGTTTTACAACTCATGGGAAATGTTGAAATAGAAAGTTGACAATCTGTTGCGTTAGCCGAAATCGAAGGCGAAGACGACGCAGAAGCGACAGAAAGCGAAGGTGTAGGTCGTGGTGGTGGTTGCGCTGCGTGATGTTGATGGTGTTTTTGTTGTTGCTGTTGTGATGCTGCGCGGGCGTTGCAGTCACATAAAAATTGGGCAGTTAAAACAAGTTTCAACTCGAGTTTGGTTGAAAAAAAACGCTTTAACAAAGTTAGATTTGTACGAGTTGAATATTTTAAATGCAGATTTGTAAGTTGCAGATGTGTGTGTACGAGTGATAAAAATGTAAACTTTTAATGGGTATTGAAACTGTGTGATAGGTATTAAAGTTGTGTAAATAGTGTTAAATTTTGAGCAACAATTTGATCATTTTAGTGTGTTAGAAAAAAAGAAAACTATGTAAAAATAATCACTAAATGTGCGTTTTTCTTATCTATTTACAGCTGAATGCACCAAAGGATGCGATCATGGCCATTGTGAAAAGCCAAATCAATGCATGTAAGTAGCTGATTAATATTTAAATACAACAACACATACATACATCTGTATGTATGGCACCATTCCCCCCTCCCTCCTCTATTTGATCTCACTTTTTTCGCCTCTCAATTGTCTTTGCCCATTTTTCTTGCTCGATTTCATTCATGTTTCTATGTTAGATATTGTTAGTGTTTGTTGTTGTTGTTGTTGGTGCGTCTTTGCTCTCGTTCGCTATGCTAAATGACTATGCAACTGAACTACATAGCTGACTGGCTGCAACAACTTGACACCTCTCGTCCGAGCGCATCTGTGCATTAAACATTTCCACTTCAGTCTCTATGCTCAGCTAGACTCACTCACGCCGCGCTCGGCCCCAGAACCAGACAGCCAGTAGCTGGCTAAGCTAATTAAATTTGGCTTTGCACGTTTTCGCTTGCTTTGCATTGGCAGCGAATCGGTGCACGTACCGGCGATTGGACGATTGTTGATGTTGATGAGTTTTTGCCGCCGACGACACAACGCTCCCACCAATCTCGAGCCCCACTCCTCATTCTCTTCACTCCGCGAACGTTGTGCAAAGCGTATGCGAATTATTGCTGGTTGTTGTTGTTGTGGTGTTGGCGGCGGCGGTGCATTTTATGCGCTTTAGTTTCAATTTAATTTCATATCATTTCGTCTGCCGCAACAACAACAAGAAGAATAGCACACCCAAAAACAACAATAATAGCGCAACAAACTTACAAAAGTTTTGCAGACAACATGCAACATGGCTTTGCCACACCTTATGCAGTTATTTTATGCACTTTTGTTGTATTAATTCTAAAAATTTGTTTTCATTGTCTATTTCATGCACTCGTATTCTTCTTCTTCTTTGGCTTCAGGTTCCTTTGTTGCTTTCAAAGGGCAAACATTGTGTGTGTGTGTTTTGCTTTGTTTGGTTTGCTTTCCATTGGCGCCGAATCCAAAACCACAAGAATTGTTAGCAGTTGTCTCTAGTCTATCTGTCTGCCTGTCTGTTCTGCCCATCCGTCATACTTTGGCTTTCGTGTTAGACCAAAAATTAAAGTGCATTCGCCGTCTAGTCTGTGTGTGTGTATGTGTCATTTGGGTAACGATCTTCTACACTGCTTTGTTTTTGTTTTTTAATTTTTTTTAATTTGGTTTTGTTGAGGTTTTGCATTACAATTCAAAGGCGAACCAACACACATGAGCACATAAACGCCAACGAATATGAGTAAACCGAAAAATGAATTGCGAATTTTTTCCCACATTGCCAAAAGAAACTACGCGCCTCTCCAACTCCGCATAGCGTCTGTCTGCCTGCCAACTTATGACAGCCGTTTTGCCAGGTGAAAGAATACACTTTGCTGAGCTGTGAGATTTTTCCTTGTAACATTACACAACCTGCTCAAATTTTTCAAAAACTCTGTTGTTAGTGTTTGTTGTTGTTGGCACAAAAGGCGTGCGCAATGTGTTTACTCACCGTTAATTTGCAGCAGTCAGCTGATTTTTGCACACAGAGGCCGTCACTGGTCTCGAAATTCAAACGTGTTCTGAACGGCTGCCGAGTTCTGGCATTATTTGTTGTTGCTCATTGTAGATGGTTTCACACCTTGAATGAAAACGAAAATGTTGTCCTTTGAATTCACTGGTTTCCTTTGCATTTTGGTCAATTTAAATGGATTTTTCTTTTATATCAACAAAGACATGTTTTATCTTCCTTTTCAAATCGGCTCTCTGTGGAGTTGGCAAAGCCATGTGGCGGAGACTGCACTGTAACTCTTTCAGCTTTTGCTTTACGTGTTCATAGTTGAATTCAGTTTTACTTTCAAATTGTGCAGAAAGTCGCACATTAATATTCCTTGCAACATGTGTCTACCGTGATTGATATTTACCTGTCAAACGTACAAATGTGTTTGGCCATAAATTGCAGTGAAACTGTCAAAAAACATTGGTTGTGGTGTGCAAATATTGACAGCTTAAAAAAATTATTAGATATAAATTAAAAAATTTGTCATTACAATCAACATTCATACAAACACTTAGCAACATGTAGCTAGCAATTACTAGTAAATAATATGTAAACAACAATTGGCAATTATATGATTTTACGCTGAATGTAAACAATAGTTGATAATCACGCCAATGTTTTGTATCCATAACTCAATTTATGACAGGCAATGTTTATTAAATTGTCTACAAATGTATCTTAGCAACATGTGTACAAACAATTAGTATTAATTACAGACTTGTAAGTGTCTAAATTGAAATTACACACAAAACTTGCAAACCATTCGCGCTAATTTTGCCAACAATATCTGTTCATTTATGTTTTAATTAGCGTGAAACTGATTGTTGATGTTGCTGGTAACATTTAATGAACTACAAATAGCAGGCAATTAATTTTGATAACCGCCAACTAGAAATAATTTCATTGGAACTGCATACAAAAATTGTATTAAAATTGATTATATGATTTTCTTGTCAATATTACAATAAGAAAATTAGAAAAGCATGTCAAAATATATAAAAAAATCGAATAATATAAAAACATCGAAAATTTTTAAAATTACAAAGATATAAAAAATATAAAATACGAACAATACAAAAATATTAAAAATATCAATTATGAAAAATACAAATATAAAACAATTACAATTGAAAAATTCATAAATATAACAAATACAAAAAATAATAACTAAAAATGTCTAGGAGCATAAAAAAGGAGCATAAACATAAAAGTCCAAAAATATAACAAATACATACAAAAAATATAAAAAAATAATAATAATATAAAAAAAAGAAGAAAAAACTAAAAACTATTAAAACTATAGAAACATAAAAAATGTAAAATAGACAAAAATATAAAAACAACAACAAATACAAAACAATACAAAACTAAACAAATATAAACTAATAAAAAAAATTAAAAATACCAAAATGATAAAAATATTAAAATTAAGAAATATCTTAAATAGAACTTGAAAAGCTGAAAACAAAATTGGGAAATGTAATGAAAAACTGTTAAAAAAATAATAACTTTAAATAACTTTAAACTTTAAATAAACTTTTAAATAACTTTAAAATTAAAAAAAAAAAATTTTGTTTAATGTTTAAAAATTTAAAAAAAAAATTTTAAAAAGATGTTTAAAAATTAAATAACAATAGAATACAAACAATTTATTTGCAAAACTTTGCCGAAAAACAAGAACAAATAACACAAAGCAAACTACTAGACAACAAAACCAACAACTCGCGCGCAGTCGCACCTCTTTTTCTTCTTCTTGAACAAAAGTGCAAAAGCAGCAAAGCAACGATATTAAATGAAATAAAAACTGCAACACTTTAGTGGCCGATAAAATATTAAATGTAGCATCAAGTGGCGAGCAGTCGCTGGCCGGCAACGATGGCAGGTGAATTGCTGCCACAAGACATATTGACAATATTAATAAAGCAACAACAGCAACACTTAAAACTCATCAAAGCATAAAAACAAAAAAGAGAACAAGCAGCCAAGAACTGAACTGAAGTTGCTGATGCGAACGAGGATAAGCGACAAGTTGGTTGGTTAGTTGGAGTGGGGATGTTGTTGACGCCAACTGCGGCGCTCGGTACGCAGCAGCAGACGCCTGCTGGTTGGCTATAAGTTGTTGTTGTTGTTGTTGTTGTTAATAATGGCAACATATATCAAAAAAGCAACAGAGGAACGCGCAAAAAAAGTTGAAAGGCAGCTGCTGACAATAGTTGTGTCTGTGGCAGCAACAAGCTGCACTCGATCGAGCTGAGTTGGTAGCAACAGAAGTCCGCAACTGCAACAGCAACAGCAGCAGTGGCAATGCAGCAAATCAAGCCGGCCAAGGCAATGCAAGACGCAGTCAGTCTGTCAGTCAGCCAACGAAGTGCACAGCCGCAGTCTGACGTCGAGCGTGGCTCTGAAAACAATACTTTTGTTTCTTATGTTAATGACAATAATTGCGTTAATGGACAACGCAGTCTTTTGCACCACTAATTCAACAACAACAACACAAACGGCAGCACGCAGTCACATTGTAAACATTTTAAATAGAGTCAAGAGCCACACCATAAAGTGTGCCCTATGGGCACTTTAGGCGGCGCACATCAACAGCAAGACGACAACAGAAAAGTAGAAGAAGAAGAAGTACAAAAAGAAGAAGCAGAATGGGCCGCAGCACACATATCAAACAACATAAATAGGAGAGAACATGGGCATAAAATCATTAGGAACGCACTCACATGGCACCGTTTCAATGTTCTTTTTTTATTCCTCCTTTTTTTTTAATTTTTTGTTCTTTTTTAAACTACGAATTAAAAGAAGGAAAAAATTGATTTTCATTGGAAAGCAAATTTCAATGCTTCAACAACGCCACTCGTCACTCTCGTTGCCACAGTGCAGCGCACCGACAGCCAAAGGGTGCCAGAGGCGCACAGCCAGCCGAAACGTTTAAGAATCCGTCTTGTAATGTGTGGGAATGTTTTAATAATTCTACACGCATCCAGGTGCGTACTGCGAACCACAAATACTCGCGCACCAGCACGGCACGGCGACTGCCAATGCCAACGGCGGCGAACGATATCGCCGCGCGCCCATTGTCACTGCGCACTGATTCTCTGTGGCTTTGTGTGTGTGTGTTGGTGTTTGCCTACGTTTTTGCATACCAATTTGCTGGTTGTGTTATTGTTTCAGGCAAACAGTGTTGCCTGTTAGTTGTTGGCTGTTGATTGTTGCTATTCAATGATATTCAAATGAGTTATAGGTAATTGATTTTTAGGTGAAGGCCCTTTCTTTCTTTCTTTCGTTCTATCGTTGCACGGCTCACATGCGCCTCTGCACACTTGTTGTCGATTACTCGCAAGTCGGTTCGTGTTCGGTGGCACCTTGGCTCGCATGGAAATTTATGGGGCTTGGTTCGGGGAAGCGAGTGGCAGCACATCGCACCGTAGTGGAATGGGCAAACAATTTGCAATTTGGGTTAAAATGCATACAAATTTATGATTATGGCCATTTGTAAATTGGTGCTAATATTTTTATTTATGGGAAATAGAAATTGAATAATAATGGATTATAAATGCGACTGTGATGTGATTGTGTTGCGGTGAAATATGGCAATATTTTGTTTTATGAGAAAGCAAATTAGTGTTGTTGAGGTGCCAAACACGTGTTTGGCTATTTGTCGTTTGAACGTTAGTTACACTTGTTTGAAATTTTGAATTATTGCAAAGAAATTGAAAATAGTTTGGGAGTTGGTTATTGAAAGAATTGATTGAAAGATTTGGAAGAAAAACTTGTGTGACTCTGGCTTGGACTTTGAGGTTTACAACCTTCAGTGCCATCTCGTCGACTTTACTATTTCTATGCAGAAATCAGCTCATAAGGTGCAATTTATGATTTTAAGTTTGGAGCTTCAGGGTTTTTGTAAAAGCGTTTGAACAAATATTCAAATAAGTTAGAAAAATATACTACTTAGCTTAGGTTTGGTTAGATTGAAGTGGCTGTCTGGATGCGGAGGTCACTGCAGGTCATTGGAGTTCCTGTTTAAGCCAGTTTGATTTGAGTAAGAATACAAATAGTTTCCTTCATTTACTGAACACCGTGCGACAAAAATTTAAAAAATTTTTCACACCGGAAAAAAATCCATATGGGCGTGAAACTAGAGACCAAACATAGTGATACTGCGTAGTCAGTTTTCTATTTCTACATCCTTTGTCCTTTTAAAAGGACTTCAAAATTTTGAAGGGGATAAAAAATAAAAAAATATATAGAAAATAATAAATAAAAATACTAAAATGAAAGAGGAAATGCTCAAGAATTTAAATCAAATTGATTTTTTAAATCTATTTGTAAAAAAATGGATATGAAAAAGGACCTTTGAAAATTGTAATCCTTTATATCCTTGAAAATTCATATAGAATTTTCTTGAAAAGTATGTATGTTGAAACCCAAAATCTCCTTGATCACGTGTGAAAATTTTATTATTCTCGCTTCATTGATTTTGTTATTTTTATTATTAAATAAAATACTGATACTCAAATAAATTAGAGTTTTTGTACTTCATTAGAATTGCAGATTCTGCCTTTTTTTAATAACTTTCGAACCAATAAAGTTCCTAATTAGTTTCTTAAATTGACTGAACTGTGCGGAATGCAATCCCCCCGGAATCTCTATCACTAAGTTTCTAGAATTTGTATCACTATGATTCTAAAATCTCTAACCCTCTAAACATATGAAAAGAAACCCCTAAAAAAGATCACAGCACCACATTGAAGCATCAAATCAGCATTGGCTCTGTCTAAGCCTTGGATTTGCTTGACCTAAAAAGTTGGCCATAATAAAAAATAGTGAAAAGTGAAATATGTAAAAGTGAAATGTGCGCACCAAAGTCAAATGTGAAGCGGCACACAACACTGTGTTGAAAATTGTCAGCATTGTCAAAACAGGCAATGACAGTAATATTTTATCATTTCCTCTAATGTTTTTCTTTTTACTTGTTAAATTTATGAAGCTATATATAACATTTTTTGAAAGCATTGCAAATAGATTTGCAAGTTTTTGGCAACGCTTTCATTTATTTATTACATTAACAAACAAAAAAAATATGCAAAAATGATAAATAGGTTAGAAGAAAAATGCCATTGTGACCGACTCATTAACACGGTTCAGCTGCTCATTGCAACAAAAGACATCGCTCACACACACAAACACATATTTGAGAAAAAAACACATTCGAGACACAGCAACAAGTCACTTCATTAACAACATTTAATGGAGAAAAAAAAATCAATTTTAATTATAAAAGTGCCCCCAAACTGAGTTTATAAAAAGTTGCTGATGTATCGAGCGGCAACAAGAAACGCCAAAGAAAACGAGAGCAAAACGCCCGCCAGCTATGGAGCATTGAACACCGTTCGGCCGACTGGTCGATGGGCGTTCGAAGCGCAAGAAAGTTGCACGCGGCTGAGTAGGAAAACAACAAACGCCAAAGGATGCTGCGCGGCTCCAAGTGTTGAAGTTATTATAATCACAGGTTTGAGTTTGTTTGCATTAAAATGACTAACTGACTGACTGAATGACTGGTTGGCTGGCGGTTGTGTATGAGTCGCGTGTAAATCAATGAAAATGCAAATAAATCAAGTCAACTTGAAGTTGAAAGACGCTTCAGGCAATGGGCCAACCAACTGCAAAAACAACAATGAAAGCACACAGCCGCTGCTGTGCAATTGAAGCGCAGCAACATGAATGGTGGTGGTGGCGGCAACTGCTGCCAGTCGAAAAAGACGAATCACCTGTTGGGCCGATAATCAGAAAGCGAAAAAATCAACGTCGCTCGACGCTTCAATGCAACAACAACAACAACAATAATAAGAGTAACAAGAGTGAGCCAAGCAACATGCAAATGCGAAGCAACATGCAAATGCGCATCACTGTGCTCGGCAACTGCAGTCGCGCGCACTTAAGTGAAAGAAGACAAACGCAAATTGGCCTCACAACCGTTCGGACTCTGCAGCTGAAGCTGGTCGCTTGAACGCATCATTGAACGCCGGTCGACTAACTGGCTGGCAGTGCTCGATCGCTCGATCACTCTGCATGCGTTTTTTATGCAAATCTGCATGATGCCCCAAAAAAAAAATATATACTGAAATAAAAGCAACAAAATCTAGAGGCTGCTGCCGCCAAGTGGAAGCGGAGATTTAATTCCGCTGATGACTTCAATGAGAAGTAAAAGCGGCAAAAAACGTCAAGTAAACAGCAAAAAATTCTTTAACAAACAAACAACAAAAAGTTAAAGAAGCAAAAGAGTCAACAACAACAAACAGTGAAGTTTGTAATGAAGCGCACATGATGAACAAGCGTGGAAAATGCAAAAGACGCATGGGCGCTCAACGCACCGACAAACTATGAGAGCGGCACAATGAGCATCGTTTGCGTACTGGCGATCAGTCGCCAAAGACACCAACCAACCAACCCAACCAACGCTTAACCCATTGCTGCCGGGTACCAGTTCCGCCCATACGATTTTGATAAAATTTCATACACGACCTAGAAGTGACCCAAAATGATCAGAAACAATTTCAGCTTTATATCTCTGCACGTTGCTGAGATATTCATTAGATATTCTGTACCCATTACGCAGCAATGGTAGCTTTTTCCATACTTTATGAAGTGATCAGCTAAACACGTGAACAAAAGTTGTATTTTTTTACAGGTGAGGCAGATTTTTGTGAAGTTCTAAGGCCACTACGTTTCGCCACATTTTCCACCTCCGGAAAATTCACGATTTTTGGAGTCTGGTAACTCTGGCTAGATGGCGAAATTTTAGGGTGACCTTCACTAGGTTAAAGTAGTTCCATCTTTACCCTAACTATCCCTATCAATGGTTTTGAGAGATCTCAAACATTGACTTTTTGTGATTTTTTTTTTTTAATCAATTTTCATGGGTAAAATTTTAACCATTAGGCAGCAATGGGTTAAGAGCAGCGCAAGAAAAGTCAAGAAAAAAAAATTTCGCTGCAAACAAGAAACGAGCATCAAGTGCAGTCACTTCAGCAACAGCAGAAGTAGAAGAAGAAGAAGCAGAGAAAAAAGAGAAGAAGAAGAAGCAGCAGGCAGCCGCCATGGAGTACACACGGTTAGCTAGTTGGCTGCAATCTCGGACATTGTAACCGTATGACAAGCGGACGTCTGTCAACTTGTACGTATCAGACGATTGGCGCAAGCGCAGCACACACATACACACGTACACACATATATGTAGATGTGACCATACGCACACCGACCGACCGACCGACCATGAACAACATTGCGTTGTTGCGGCTGCTGTGTCCAATGCTCGAGCAACGGCACTCACTGACGTGGCGCGGACACAGCAATGACCAACGGTCGGTCGCAGCTTTGACTGACTGACTTGTCAGTCGCTTATGTTGGTCGCTGATGAGCGTTTCTTCCACTGTGGCTGGGGCTGTGTGAATGTGTGATGGCGGGTGGCAGCTGAGATGGTTTATTTTCACTGCTATTGTTGTTGTTGGTGTTGCTATATGTAGTCGTTTGACTGCTTGCTGCATGTATGATTGGACAGGTGGGGTGCTGTCGTTGTTGTTGTTGTTGTTCGTACGCGCGTACAAAATGTAATAAAACTTGGTACTCGTACGTGTCTCTTCAGCGCGCCTTTGCCACTTTAAGTACCATTGCCAGCCGCTGCTGGAGCTTGATGGCTGTTGCGCATGCGTAGCCGTATGCCGCATGCGTTGCCTTCATATCATTGCATGTGTGTATTTGAGTGTGCGTTGTGTATGTTTATGGTGTGTGACCATTTTTGCAAATTATTTCTCACGGCCAATAAGCACACACACACACACACACACCAACACTTAAACATGCAGCCAGCCAGCTGTAAATTTGGCCCGCGCATCTAAATGCCGTTGTCGCCTGCTGACTCCACCCAATTGCAGTGCTTTTGTCATATAGAATAATTTTTGCAGTAGTTTGCTCATCTTATACTCTTTTCGTTCCTATTGCTGTTGTTGTTGTTCGATTGTGCAGCGCGGGTGCCAAAGAAATGAGAAAGTTACCGCCAAAACAACAACATTTCGTAATTGAATAAAAAGACAATGTCCATAAAAAATGCGCCGCAAAGCAAAAAAATGTTAATTTAATAATGACAATAATAATGCCAAAAATGGTGCAGTGATGTTAAAAAAAAATACAAACAACAACAACAACCACAAATGTACATTGTACAAACCACAAAATTGCCAACAAACATCGACTTGTTCTCTTCGCTGTTGCTTCTTTTGGTTCTTATTCGATTGGTACCGGCGACTTGTCTTCTCTTGTCAGTCGCCTCGAGTGGTACTTATTTTGTTCTTGTTGTTGCTCTTAATTTTGTTTTTTTTTTTTGTTTTCGTATGTTTGTGCATTCCGCTATGCTGTCGATTGCAGCGTCTGAATGAATGAAAATTAAATGTGGCAACATGTTCATTGCATACGTGCGAGAATTTTTAAAATGCGCCCAAATCCATTAAAAACAACAGACCAAAAATGTATTTAAAGCAAAAATATAAAAAATAAGGAAAAAATACAAAGCAAAAATATAAAAATTTAAAAAAATTGAGTCAGGCGCCTGTGTTGCTATGCATAAATATTTAATTACTTCAACAAAAGCTTTAAAAAAATTAATTTTCACTAATTAATTATTGGCAGATAGGCAGGAACAAATATAATTTTTTTTTAAATATTTTTATTATTAAATTCAAAATATCTCTTTGGTGTATTTTTTAGTATTGTAACTTCACATAAAATATCTCAAAGGCCCATTTAATTTTAGACCCAAGCATGTCTCATTCAAACACGGCCACTGTAACTTCAGCTTCAGCTAACAGTTCAGTCAGTCAGTAGTTCATTTTTCATGATTTTAACGAAATTTTCGACTCCACTTGGGCTTCCTTCCAGAGCCTGATGTGTTTTTTAGAAAAAAATTAACGAAAGAGAATCGATGCAATCGAAACGGAATCTCGTGATTGATTATTACAGTTTAAAGACCATAAATGCTACTCAAATTTTCAACTCTATCGACGAAAAACTGAAAAACATGGTCTATTTTTCTTCCCTAGTATCCACTTTTAATGCGCGCTCAAACAAACCTGAGTCCAGCAATCACAAAACTGTCTGAAAAGATTTCTTAGTACTCAATCGTATCTTTCTAACGTAATCCTTTGTAACTTGATTGCATCTATAAAACGCGAGATACAGATTACTTAATCCATCTATTGGAAAATTAATGGATTTTTCCCCCTTTTATTTGCATATTTAAAATTTTCCTTATAAAAGTAATTATTTTTCTTTATATTTGCAATCAAGCAAATTGTATATTGATTTTATGTAACCGTTGCTTATTCAAATTCATTGGTTCCGCTTTAAGTTTTCTTCAAAGTCGGAAACACTTTGGCCTTTTCAACTTTTCTCCCTTTTTATGTCAGTATTTTCCATTTTCACATTGATGCGCATTTGCCATTTTAATTCACAATTTTCTTTAATTAATTTTTCCGGCATCAACTAACTGCACTCTTCAATTGCTTTTCTTTGCACATTTGCCGCTCAAAATGAACAACAACAACAATAAAATACAGAATATTTTCTCATCTTGGTTTTTGGCCTTGCATTACATTTCTATGCAATTTTATTATACAATTTGTGTTAATCGATTTCGACTCGATCATCCATTAAAGTACACAAGCGATGCTCGAACTTGGCAAACTTTTCACACACTCTAGCAAAGTGGAGCTTTTGATTTTTCCATTATCTACTCGGCCGATACATTAGCTTTTAGTATCAATTAATATGTTTTACAATACTTATTGCATTATCCCTTGGCTTGTGGGCCAAATCGTTAGAACCAAGAACTCCAATCCACTCACTTTTAATGAAGCATTTACAATCTTAACGGTAAATAAGTTTTGCATCTTTTAGTCTGATGAATCTGCTTGAAATATTAGTAGACATTGAACTGTGGCCTCCTTTCAACATTTCTTTCACCCGTTTCTCCCACCACCTTCTTTAAGCCATGTCACAAACCTTTTATGCACACTTCACATACTCACCTCTCATTTTTTGCTCTGCTTTGTTCATTGCAGCTGTCAAGCCGGCTGGAAGGGACAGCTGTGCAACGAGTGCGAACCGTATCCGGGCTGCGTGCACGGCACCTGCAACCATCCGTGGAAGTGCATCTGCAAGGAGGGCTGGGGCGGCCTGCTCTGCAATCAGGACCTGAACTACTGCACCAACCATCGGCCCTGCCAGAACGGCGGCACCTGCTTCAACACCAGTCCCGATCTGTACACGTGCAAGTGCCCGCCGAACTTCATCGGCCGCGAGTGCCAGAACGAGATCAACTCGTGCAAGGAGACAAATCCCTGCCAGAATGGCGGCACCTGCCACGACGAGGCAACCAAGCGCGGCTACAAGTGCGAGTGCGCCAAGGACTGGACCGGCCAGCTGTGCGAGGAGAAGGTGATCACGTGCCAGGACAAGCCGTGCCTGCATGGCAGCTGCCGCGACACGGCCAAGGGGTTTCAGTGCGACTGTCCCAGCGGCTACAGCGGCCTCAACTGCGAAATTCACGTGGACAATTGCAGTCCGAATCCGTGCCAGAACGGCGGCTCCTGCGTGACCACCGGCATCGATCAGCACAAGTGTCAGTGTCCGAGCGGCTTCGTGGGCAGCATGTGCGAGCAGAACATCGACGACTGTCAGGGCAATCCGTGCCAGAATGGCGGCACCTGCATTGACCAGGTGAATCAGTTTCGCTGCCAGTGCGTGCCCGGCTATCTGGGCAAGCGGTGCGCCGAGAAGGTGGACCTCTGCCTGACGAAGCCCTGCGCCAACGGCGGCACCTGCACCAATCTCAACAACGACTACAAGTGCACGTGTCGCGCGGGCTTCACCGGCAAGGACTGCTCGATCGACATTGACGAGTGTAGCTCGACGCCGTGTCGCAACGGTGGCACCTGTGTGAATCGCGTCAACAGCTTTCACTGCGTCTGCGCGAACGGCTACAGCGGCAAGCAGTGCGACGAGGAGTCGTACGCCTCGGCCACGTACAATGCACGCCAGTACGAGTCGACGACGCAGGGTCGCAGCGATGGCCTGACGGGCGGCCAGGTGGTGCTAATAGCCATTTTCTCGGTGGCCATGCCCGTGGTGGCAGTGATTGCGGCCGGCGTGCTGTGCTGCATGAAGCGCAAGCGGCGACGCGCGCAGGAAAAGGACGACGCGGAGGCGCGCAAGCAGAACGAGCAGAATGCGGTGGCCACACTGCATCACAACGGCGGCGGCGGCATGGGCGTGATGAGCGGCGTGGTGGGCGGCGTCAGTGGGCTGGGCGTGAAACGCACCTCCAGCTCGGGCCTCACCTTTGACAATTCGAATCCGAACATCATCAAGAACACGTGGGACAAGTCGGTGAACAACATTTCGGCCTCGGCATCGGCCGACGACTGTCTGATGAACGCGTCGCTGTATGGCAGCGCGCTGGCTAACTATGCGGCCGACAACAATGCCAATTCGGAATTTTGCGGTGTCGGTCAGATAGCGCCGCTGCAGCGGGCCAAGTCGCAGAAGCAGCTCAACACCGATCCGACGCTGATGCATCGCGCCTCGCAGCTGCTGGGCGGCACAGTGAACGGTGCACAGGCGGCTGCTGCAGCAGTGGCGGCCGCAGCAGCAGCAGCAGCTTCCATGCAGGGAAACGGCGGTGCGGGCGCGGTAAGTGGCAGCGCAACCAAAGACTATGCCGAGGGCAAACGCATCTCGGTGCTGGGCGAGAGCGCCTACTGCAGTCAGCGGTGGCCGTCGCTGGCGGCAGCGTCAGCGGGGACGGGCGGTGCGGCGTCTGCCTCCGCAGCAGCGGCGGCGGCGGCGGCGCATCAACAGCAACAACAACAACAACAGCAGCAACGTGCCGTGGTTTGCGGCACACCGCACATGTGAGCGCGCCCGAGTGCAAAACGCTGCTGAAGATGCAGATTGACGAAGGCAGCTGCAAGCGGAGCATGGAAGCGATAGACGACGAGCGACAGTGGCGCTGACAATGAGTTGAATCTGCCTCTGTGTCGTTTGATTTGGCAGCAAAGTTTGGGCCAGCTGACAATTCGAGTGCAGCGATTTAAACTGCTGCTGCCAACATTTTGCTGGTTTTTTTCTAATTTTTTTGTTTATAATAATTTTTTTTTTGAATGGACTGACGTATGCATAAAGAAAAAGTTTATTGTAAAAAAGATAAATAATTAAATGTAGCTGATTAGGCAAATGCAGAGCGGGGCCGCTCTGTCCTGATTGTGTGTGTAAATTTTACAACGCTAGTACAGTTATTGAGAGTGACCAGGACGAAGCGACGACGCAGCGCAGACTCAAAGCAATTTTGAATGCATATTCGAGATTAGAAGTAAAGCCAGACGCATTCCGTAGTTTTGTACTAACTTTTTTCAGTCAAATTCTTTCCCTTTTGGAATTTAACGTATACACATAAATACTTGACAAGTAAACTTTGCACTTTCCATATTCGAAATTGACATCAAATTGTAAACTGCAATTTCGCGAAATTTCATGAAAATTCGGACAAAGCGTCTCTTCTACGCACTTTTGACCAAAATTTAAATGTTAAAATTTGTATTTTGTAATTTGATATAAACAAAAATTGTGCTTGCATGTTACAAAAATTGTCTAATTTTTCAACTTTTGCTTGGTTACTTAGGCATTTTGTGAGATTTCGAAAAACGATGCGTTTATGCGTTTTAAGCTTAAATTAAAAAAAAAGCGGTGTGTCTATGCAGCTTCCGCACGCAACGGCCGGCCATTTGGCTTTTCTTTGTATATACTGAAATTGTTGGCTGTAATTGGTTGGATGCGCTGGTTGCGTGCTGAACCGGCATACGGCCGCGTCACGGCTCAGTCTTTTCTTTTTTTTGCAAAGAAAAGTTTGAGCCGAACTAGAATTCAAATTAAACTTAATGAACAAACAAACGACTTGTAAATACTAATTTAATTGATTTAGAATAGTGTGCATAATAAATTCGACGACTCCCCTAGACGCCCCTATGCAGTTAGTTAGTTTATATATATATAAATTTATATTTTTTACCAACTTTAGTTTAATTTTATGCTATAAGTAAGAAGCCCTCAAGCAGGCAACAAACAAACAAACAAACCAATCAACAAGCCAGCGGAAAACGAAGACAAACAAAAAACAATTTAATGGTGATGCATATTTCTAATTTATATTGTATTAATTTGCTGCACACACACATGTATTTTGCAAATATTTGAAAGCGAAATTTATTATAATTATAAACACTTTCTATTTTTAGCCACTTCTATATATTGTTTGAAATTTATCCTCACATATACCTAAAACTTATATATATATTTACCTTATACTGCCACCTTGATTGATGCGCTTTAGCTCTGTCATTTGTATGGGCGCAACAAATGCAAAGAACTAAATTTTATAAAATGTAAAAAATAACAAAAAATACAAAATTGTTAAAGAGAGCAAACACACAAAAAAAATTGTAAAGAATTGTGCGCCAATTGCAAAAGAGTCAAATCGATTATAAAAACAGCAACAACAAGAAGCGCAAGAATGCCTAGTTGTAGTTAATTAAATTTCGTAATTTTAGCTACGTTAGTAAAGCTGAATGTATTTATAATTTTTACAAAAGACAAGCACAAATCCACAAAGCTCACAATTAAAACCACACACAAACAAACAAACTACGACCATAAACACAACTAAACACAAATTGTATTGAATTTATTATTTTTAAGCTGAGTAATAAATGAACGAAATGAAAATTCTGAATTCCGCACAACAAATGAAAATGAATAATTGCGCTGCTATAATTCTAAATGATGATAACAAACCAACCAACCAACATGAAACAAACAAAACAACTGAAATATTTATTAAAGCAAAATGTCAAATGAAGATTAAAAGATGAATGGAAGCAAATACAACAAAAAATTGTGTTATTACTTTTTTACTAACATGTAATATTTAACAACTTGATAATTTCTAGTTATGATCTCAAATTTCTCAATTTTTGTGACTTGTTTTTTAAGCGCTCAAGACTTGCTGCTGGCCGCTACGAAAAGAAAACGAAACGATAAGAAGCGAACAAGAAATTCGCAAATTCGCTGTGTGCAGTGACATTGCAAATTGTTTTTGGCTCTATGAATTGTTTTTGCTCAAACGATTTGCACGCATTTCGATGCCACTTAATAGCCGCAAAGCTTCGAATTGTGGTAATAGCGCCGTCAAGTCATCAAAACACTTTAAGTAGACAATGTTGTGTAGGCGAAGTGTTGAAATATATGAAAGAGACAGACAGACAAACTGACAGACAGATAGAGAGAGAGAGAGAGAGAAAAAGAGAGCGAGATGTGTAAAAGCGCAAAATGGTTCCTCGTTAGTTTTAAATGATGATGATGAATGCCGTTGATGTTGATTTTGACGATATAATGTTGAATTGAAACGAAAATTGTGCTAGTTTTGTAAGTGTAAATTTTGCCTAAGCTTAAGAAAGGAAGTTGTAAACACACCCACACACACACACACACACACAGCCACTTACCCCTAAAAATATATATGACTATATTTTTATAATATTGACATTGTGTACACTAAACCTAAAGCCACATATCGACTTCAAATACTGCTGTGCAAACATAGAAAATCACATTTCAAAATTATACCCGCCAAAAACAACAACAGCACAGTGCACATCAGCTCCTCACACACACACACAAACACATAGATCCCGCACGTAAACCCACACCCTTCTCGCGCCAACCACTTTTATTCCATTCATTCACTTTGTTACTTAACAATTTGCAATTCTTTTGCCTTGTAAATAATTTCCCACACATACATCCGAGTACATTGAATGCCGCCCGACTCATCCCCTTGCACCCAGCACTGTTCAGTTGAACGCATTCAATTCACATTTCGAGTTTTGTACATTTTTTCCTCAATTAATTTCAGTTAATCGCTTAGTAATTCATACTCTACCAATGCATATGTAAATCTTTAGCATACAGCGCCTCCTCCTTTCGCCCACTGGCGCCGCGTGTGTGTAAATGCTGTCTTGCTGTATCATGTAAAGTTCTATTTTTTATGTAATATATACATAAAAAACCATTGCTTATACATTTATACATATATAAATAATTATATATATACTATATATTTATATACCCTAGCAGTATGTATGTACTTTTTAGTTATGTACTTACAATTAGTCTACAAATTATATGAAATTATTTAGCAATTAAAAAATGAAATTAATTTACCGAAAAACAAAAATCTTAAATACAAAAAAACAAAACACTATAAAAAGCCAAGAAAAAAATATGAAAAAAGAATAAATAAAATTTTTATGAATGAATTAAACAAAATACAAAAAAGATAATGTTTTATTTGGACAAGAGGAGAATTTGCTGTTTGCTGGGATTGAAACGAGAGAAAGGGGAGGGAGATTAAATAAAAAAGAATAAAACAAAAATTATTAAAATAGTTATTCTAAAAAATATTGCAATAATACATAATAATAAAAAATTACTGTTATTTCATAATAATAAAATAAATATAATATATTAATCAAAAAAATTAGAAGGGAAAATAAATTAAAAAAATAAATAAAAATAATTAAAACATTTTAACAAATATTGCAATAGTGAAAGAATAAAATAAAATAAATATATTATATATAATATATAAATAAACAAAAATGTAAAAAAAAATTTGTAATACAAAAATAATCTAAACAGATAACACGAAAAATAAAAACGTATAATAATAACAAATAATGAAAAAATCATATCAAAATATTAAATAAACAAAATATATACCAAAATTATTTAATATATTTTAAAAATAATGCAAATAGTAAAAATATAAAAAGACACAATCAAATGTCTAAAAAGAAAACCTAAAAAATAATTATAAACAAAAAACCAAAGAAAAAATTAAAAATGATACCAATAAAACAATTATGAAATTATGAAAAAAATAATAAATAACAAAAAAATATAAAATTAAAATAAATAGAAATAGTAAACAAATAATAATACAAACTAAAAATGCTTCTATTGCAATCGCAAAAAATTATTACATGATACAAATTATTAAAAAAAAATAAAAAAATATTAAATTAAAAAAATTGAAATACTAACAACAATAATAATTAAAAAATGCTTCTAATGCAATCACAAAAAATAATCCAAAAAAATATATTATTAACAAACCAATAAAAAATTATAATAATTATGACTAATTAAATTAAATTAACAAAAAATATATAAAAATAAAACAATGAAAATCAAAAATTAAAAAAAGTTATAACAAAAAATAATCACATAAAGATTAATGAAACCACATAATTATTGATCAAAAATTATAAATATGTAATATAAAATTACAAAAATATACAAAATTAATAACAATTAAGAAAAGTATACAAAAATAAATAATATTAAGTAAAGAATAAAATATTAATTTTTTTTTTTTTTTTTTTTTTTAATACGAGCCAACGCGCAGGGGATACCCCTATAAATGCGAGGCATTGCGCTGGTTCAGGAAGGATATATAGGTTAGGAGAAAGGATGTTGGGTGAAGAATTTGTGGACTCTTGCCTTGAACCCATCGAGATCATAAGTGCTGGGGAAAATATCTGCAGGGAGACCGTTCCATAATCGCGCTGTACGGGCCAGGAACGAACCTTCTCTGTAGTGCGTAGTGCGCTGGAACATCGTTTCAACGTGGAATGCATGGGCGCCAGTGTTCAAACGGGTTGCCCTGGGGAATACCCGGAGTGATGGCAGCAAGCTGCTCATCTCCACTGAGCAATTACCGAAAAAGTACCGGTAAAATAACACCACACATGCCACGTTTCGACGATGTTCCAAGGAGTCAATAGAGCTGGATGCCCTACTGTCCCCTATAAGTTTAATCGCACGGTTTTGCACCCGATCGAGAAACTCCAAATGGGTTTTTGAAGCCCCCGCCCAGAGGTGCGAGTTAAACTCCATTTTAGGTCGGATATAGGTAGTGTAAATAATGCGGAGATCAGACGGAGTGAAATATTTTTTGCACCGCTTTAGGAAGCCGAGGCACTTGGCTGCTTCTTTCGACACGCCAAAAATATGATCGTTCCAACGAAGATCGTTCTTAATGGACATGCCCAGAACATCAAGAGCTGCCGATTCCGCAATACCCACACCACCCATAACCAGGGATGTGTTGGGATGTGAGGAGACTCGCTTGTGGGATAACAGGCAACATTGGGTCTTGCGAGGATTAAAATCGACCCTGTTCGCTTGACCCCACTTGGAGATTGTTTGTAGGTCGCTGTTAAGTGTGTCATTCATACGGCGCCGTTCTCTCTCAATCTCCACAGAGCTGGGGCGCTTTGTGAAGGAGTATGAATGACAAATGGTGCTGTCATCCGCAAACGAGTAGATGGGATTCTTCGTCGACGACAATAGGTCGTTGATGAAGATAAGGAAAAGGGTTGGAGAAAGGACCGAACCCTGCGGCACTCCCGCGCTAAGGGAATGGTTTTCCGAGGCTATGCCGTCTATTACAACACGAATAGAGCGATCATAGAGGAAGCTCGTAATCCAACGAGAGAAGATACTACCGACACCATAAGCAATAAGTTTTGACACGAGTGCTTTATGCCACACCCGGTCGAAGGCCTTGGAAATATCCAATGCAACAACCTTGCTTTCACCGAGGTTTAGAATGCTATGGTTCCATTTCTCGGTGAGGACCGCCATAAGGTCTCCCGTCGATCGCTGTCTCCGAAAGCCGTATTGGCGGTCACTAAGCAGTCTATTGTGCTCCAGATATTTCACAAGGTTGAAGTTTACAATGCTTTCCATTGCTTTGGAAAGCACCGAGCAAATTGCTATAGGTCGATAGTTCGCAGGGTCAGTAGTCTTGCCTTTTTTGGGAACTGGTTGAACATTTGCCACCTTCCAGCATGTCGGAAATACACCAGTGGTGTATGACATGCTGAAAAGTTTACGTAATGGACAAGCCAGTGAGGTAGCGCACTTTTTCAAAACAAGGGCTGGAATGCCGTCCGGCCCTGAAGCCTTATTTACATCGAGATTTGCAAGCACTCTTTTAACTACCCGTGTCCGAAAATGAATTTCTGGCATAAAGCAAGATACGTTTTCGACTATGGGCAGTGGTTGATCGCTGGGGGGCAGAGAGGAATTCTCTGCAAAATTATATTAATAAAAGTAATGAAAAATATTAACAAGAAAACAATAATAAAAAATATTAAACTTAAAAAAAAGAAAAATTCATCATTACTATTTAATTTAAAAAAAGGTAATAAATCAACAAAAACTTTACTTCAATAGAAAAAAGTTTACTCGTTTTTATTGCAAACAACAAAATAAAGAGCAATAATTTGAACTCATTGCTGATTTCAATTTTGTACAATTGAATTTAGCCAAAAATGTTTCAGCTCCCTTTTCACATTCACCCCACTTGCAGCTTGAGTCAAGAACAACAACAACAAATGAAGCCCACTAACCATCAACCAACTTCGCTTTGAGCACGTTGCCATATTTTGTTTAGCAACAAATTCTCACTATTTACTCTATCTCTTTCTCTCTTGCGCGCGCAATCCAAAATGTGCTGCTGCCTGCTTGCTGTCCGTTTCTGCTCGCCTGTTGCGAATATTGAGCCAAGCCACAGATTTGCGCAGCAAGCAAGCAACAAAACGCATTTCCCATTCTACTCATTCCAACTGTGTTTTGAATTGCACATTCCCACGAAAAGGGGCTGGGCTGCTGTCACATTCTGGTTGCCTGTTACGAATTGTGTGAGAGTCGAGGAAACATTTACCGCAATTTTCGACACTTTGCAGCGACATCCAAAGCAGCGACAATAGGAGTGAACAAATGAGAGGATCTTCATTGTTTAAAATTAAAAATTGTTTACAACAATCATGAGCCATTTTGTGTGCCTATTTTTAAGATTTTTTTAAATAATTTAAATTTAAAAACATCAATTGGGAACATTTAAACGGTCACTTGGACCAGGTTTTCAAAATCAGGTGTAAACTTCATGTCAAATTGGCCATTTTGAAATATCTGAAAATGAATTTTTTTGTACTGAGTTAATTCATTGGTTCAGATGGATAAAAAATAGGGTCCAGGATCAGCCAGAAAAACCTAACCTAACCTAACTTTTTACTAATTCATTGTTTAGGGAATACAAATTTGCACATAGCTTTTAAAATTTCACAGACAACTGGCTCCAACTGGTTTTAAAGCAAAATAGTAAAAAAGAAGCACACATCTTTAATTAAAATGGGTCTCATAGACCCTTGAATGCGTCGTCTTCAATTATTGTAGGCAGCAATGGTTAATGCAATACACCTGGACCTCATCAAATTACGTTAATTTAATGATTTTTAATGCAATTTGTTGCAATTATGCAGATACGAAAAGCAACAACAGCAAACGGGCACCAAACAAAATGTCAGCAAATAAATCAAACATTTTATGACAAAACGTAAATATGTAGTGACGGCGGCGAACACAGATTGCGTCTAGTACAACAACAACAACAACAACAAAACGCATAAACAACAATAAAAACCAAGAAAATTACAGCCACACTTCAATCAGAAGCAAACAGTGATGCATAAGGCAGGTAAAACAACAACAACAACAACTACCAATCAACCAATATTCTGATGGCAAGTCGAAGCCGAAGTCGACAACAATCAATGCCGCTTTGACTCGTTTGTCGGCGCCGGTCTGCAGAGTCGAATGGCTGCGTTGAGGCGCGAAAAAAAAACGGCCACACAATGATATTAAAATTTAATTACAATTTTCGCGCCAATGAAACGCATTTAATGTGCAGCCAGCAACAACAACAACAAAAGTAAAAAAAAACCAACATCAACAACAACAACAACAAAGCAACAGCCAGCCAGTGCAACGAAACCGCAGCGCTCTGTGCAATTGAGCAGAGAATGTTCGCTTAGTTGCGGAGATAATTAAAATATGCAACAACAACAGCAACAACTATAAAATAGAAAAACGCACAAAACATGCGCGCTGGGAAGCAAAGTGCGAAAATACAAAAAACCAACAACTTTAAAGGCCACAAATGAGCCGAATACCCAATAGTTACTCACATACAGACAGAATTCAGCAAATGCCGTTGCTGCATCTGGGTTGTGTGTGTGTGTGTGTGTTCATACTTCGACTGCAAATTTTCGCATTCCAATGAAAAATTTCTCACAATCATCATTAATAACATTAAAAAAAGGGGGACTTGCCCCACTGGTTGTTGGCCTCGGTAGCGCGCTGGCTTCTCATGCCAGAGGCCCTAGGTTCGATTCCTAGCTTGGGCTGATGAAACACTCATTTACATGAAGCAGATGAGAATTGAATTTTTTCGACTTCTTTACTGGTTCTAACTCTATGATTTGATCTGATTCGAAGATTCAGGAGTTCGATCTGATTTAATATTTTTTCAGATCGGAACCCAAAACATGTATACAAATCTCGATCTGATGTAAAGATTAAGGTGTTTGATCTCAATCGTATTATTTATTAGTTGGAACTCTATGCAATCGCTCCAAGTTTGATCGGATTCGGAGATTTAGATTTTGATCTGATTTAAGTTTTTCACTGATGGGGGCATAGAATTCCCAATATTTCGGTCTGATGTAAAGATTTAGGTGTTTGATCTCAATCGAATTCTTTACTGCTTGTAACTCTATGAAATTGCTCAAAATTTGATCTGATTCGATGATTCAAAGTTCGATCTGATTAAAGTTTTTTTCAGTCTGATGTAAAGATTGAGGTGTTTGATCTCATTCGAATTCTTTACTGGTTGTAACTCTATGCAATTGCTCAAAGTTTGATATGATTCGCAAATTAAGATTTTGATCTGATTTAAGTTTTTTTAGATCGGAATCCAAAACACTTATACAAATTTCTGTCTGATGTAAAGATTTAGGTGCTTGATCTAAATCGGATTATTTATTAGTTGGAACTCTATGCAATTGCTCGAAGTTTGATCTGATTCGAAGATTCGAAGTTCGTTCTGATTAAAGTTTTTTTCAGTCTGATGTAAAGATTGAGGTGTTTGATCATATTTGAATTCTTTACTGGTTAGAACTCTATAAAATGGCTCAAAGTTCGATCTGATTCGGAGATTAAGATTTTGATCTGATCTAAATTTTTCACTGATGGGAGCATAGGATTCCGGAAATTTTGGTCTGGTCCGGTTTTTTACTGGCTGCAACTCTATGCAATTACTCAAAGTTTGATCTGGTTCGAAGATTCGAAGTTCGATCTGATTTAAGTTTTTTTCAGATCGGAATTCAAAACATTTATACAAATTTCGGTCTGATGTAAAGATTTAGGTGTTTGATCTCAATCGGATTATTTATGAGTTGGAACTCTATGCAATTGCTCAAAGTTTGATCTGATTCGGATATTTCGATTTTGATCTGATTTAAGTTTTTCACTGACAGGAATCCTACATTGGATTTGCCAAAATTTTGGTCTGATTTAAAGATTTGGGTGTTTGATCTGAACCGGATTATTTATTAGTTGGAACTTTATGAAATTGCTCAAAATTTTATCTGAATCCAAAACAAATTACGGTCTGATGTAAAGATTTAGGTGTTTGATCTCATTCGAATTCTTTACTCGTTGTAACTCCATTAAATTGCTCAAAGTTTGATCTGATTCGAATATTCAGGAATTCAATGCGATCTCCAATTGGAATCTCCAAATCTCCACTTGGAGTACATTTGGCAAAATTTCGATATAATTCAAAAATGTAGGGGTTCGAACTCATTCCACTCTCTCTACTGTTTGCAACTCTATACAATCGCTCGAAATTTTACTTTCATAACTTCCTACAGAATTTTCTTTGCTGCATACATTTTCGTGAGTCGCTCTTCTATGTTGCTTTTCTTAATAAGCCTAATTCATTCGAATCGTTTGTCCAATTCTTATCATAAATAAACACACAAAGCATCATAAACTCAACTACAACCGCAACAACAACAACACGTCACAGACCAATAAAACCCATAGAGCTGAGGTCATGACAGCGCAAGAAGAGTGCAGACAGCCGAACAAGAGCACACAACCGAAATATGATTCACTTGGAAATTGGGATTTTTATGGGTCTGAGAACATTTCTCACCATTCGGCTAGCTGACCACAAATGCGACGCAAAGTCAACGACTGTCCGCTGAATGAAGCAACAAGATCGGCGTTGCTGATTGAGGCGCATAATCCTCGACGACGGCTTAAGCGTCGATCGAGACGAAATTGACGATCGATAAAGTACGAAAAGTAAATGTTTACAGATGCGCGTTGCGTATGTAAAGCGATAAAATTATGAATATCAGTGAGGGGGGCACAGAGCAAGAAGCTGTATTAAAAAATGAAAAAAAAACGCCAGCAGTTAATTGAGTGTGAAATCGCGGACAGGCAGCAAATGGACAGGCAGCAAATAGCTCGATTAAAATTTGGCTTAAATGAGCACAAAACAATTCGGTTGGTGACCCAACAACACAGACCCACACAGCTATTCAAATTTTCCGGCTTATCGTTGCCGACGAGCATTAAGACGCAACAGACAGCAACTCAAGTGGCAGCTTTCAGGGCGCTCGGGACATTTTAGAAGAATCTTTAAATAAAAAAATTTATATAAAAATAAAATCAAAAGGAAATATAATAATAAAAAAAATTAAACAATGAAATGGAATGATAAATGAAATGGAATCACAGCAGCGCTCCCATAAATTTCCACTGAAGCAGCAACCGTGCGCAATAACGACCGAACGCGCCGCATGCAACATGCCACAAGGGGCCGCCACAAGTGTTGCCGATGCACCGTGACGACGAGGGGCAATCACATAAAAATTGGGATACGGATTAATTTTGGTTATAATTTATTTAACTGCTTTTTAAAATGCAGCGCGGCACATTGCGTTGGCCAACTGACTGGCTGAGTGGCTGACTGCCGCTGCTGATCCCATTATGCAATTGTAAATGGAATTGAAGGCGACATTCTTAACAATCGTTCTTGTTGTTGTTGTTGTGAGCTTTGCTTCTGGCCTCATTTGTCGTCGATTGCCGTTCGGCGTTCGCGCAACTCAATTCATGGCTTCATTTGGTTCTTCCTCTGCAATTCGGTTATTGTTGTTCGATATTTGTTGTTGGCATTGTGAGGGTATTTTACAACTTGTAAATTCATGGCATTGCTGTGTTGGTTCTTTTTTCTTCTTTCCATTTGTTTGGTTGTTTTTTTTTATCAAACAATTTTTTAGTAGTTTTATTTGTTTTTTTTCCTCTTTTACTTTCTTGTAGGCTTTGTAATTTCTTATTAATGATGTGAGAACCGTAAAGCAAAAATTACCTTTTGATCAACTATGAACTTGTTGTATTCATGTTTACGAATATTTAACGAGTGTTTTGTGGTTCCAAGTTTGTTTTGGCCTTGACAGCTCGCAAATTTTACATTATGTAATGTCAGTTTAATTTGCATGGATCCATTACAATGGGTCTTCTTTAAACTGATTGGTTTTCTATAATGATTCCTTAACGATGGCTGATCTTATATTGCTTTGAAAAAATATTCCATAGTTTATTTATACAAACTAACAACATTGAAATATTTCGCATTGCTGTCTTGAAAGCTAATTAATTTGATAAGCGGAACAAATTGCCGATTCAGATGATTGATGAAAATTTGATATAAACTTATGTAACATATGTAACATACAAATTTCAAATATGAAGTCATATTTAACTATTTTAAGTTGTTCAAGTTCACAACCACGGTTGCCACTTAGCCAAAATTTGATTAACCCGAATTTTTTGGAAAAGTAACCTAAATGTAACCAAGTTCAAAGACAAAATAAAAAACTTAGAACGTTTGTTCTTGTGTATGTAAAAAATAGGTAAAAAAAAAACTATTGAACCACAACTAACCCGTATTTCTCTAATTTATGGTGTAAAAAAAGGTCTTACTTGAATGTTTGCTGATAAAAATGTATCATGTTTACATTGGATTCCCCTTGCAAAAGAAT
The DNA here is from genome assembly GCA_963668005.1 of Melieria crassipennis. NCBI lineage: Eukaryota > Metazoa > Arthropoda > Insecta > Diptera > Ulidiidae > Melieria > Melieria crassipennis. Next base: position 94,698,964 of record OY764961.1, on the reverse strand, counting down.
CAAACAGAAATTAAAGTAACCAAGTAACCGAATAGAAATGAATTAACCTTTTTCGGTTAAAACTAACCAACTGTGGCAACCATTGTTCACAACCTTCAGACCTCTGGTACAATGCACTAACCACTTAATCAGGGCGACCATCTTAGTTTAAGGGAGTGTTCCCGTCTAGAATGCCGATTTTAGGCTGTTTTTCAAAAAATTATATTGGAGCTACAGGGCAACATGCAATATTCTGGTTTTTTGCTTGTTGTTCCTTATTATTTGGAGAACAGAAACTCATATTTGTGTCAAAAAATTTTATTTTCTAAGTACAAATTTTCAGTGGTCAATGTGACCTTGTCACGCTGATTTTCACTGCTGGCCGATAAGAAATTTCGGGAACCAGTAATGTGAAACAGAAATGGGCATGCAATTATTAATCTGCAATAAATTCCGCGGATGCTAAACCACAGTTTTAGTCAAAATGTTGATTAGAAACAAAATGGCGGCCACATGAAAAAAAATTGTCCAGTTTTGCCACCTTTTTTACCTTTAGAGTGCTTGAAAATATATTTAACAATAATTTTTTGATGAAAACTTTGGTTTAGCATCCAATGAAAACTATCTAGAACATTTTCCCAAAATTTCAAGTCGATACCTCTCATAGTTGCTGAGAAAAGTTATCGGCCAGTACAAAAAATGTGGTTTCGAGAAAAACGCGTTTAAAGTATCATACGCAATGTATCAGCGGAGCAAAAAGAGCTGAGATTACTTCAATTAACATGCAAAAAAGTGAGTACTGAGTTTGCGGATTGAAAAACGAGGGGGGTGATAGTATATAGTATAAGGTACAATAAAACGCAAAAAAAAAATCGATTTTTTCAAACTTCTATCCGGGAACACTCCCTTAAAGTAAAAAACCAAGTTTTGGTGGAAGAACTTGTAGGTTTCGAATCAGCAGCTAGTGTGCTGGTCTTTCAGTGCTGCCAGATCAGAAGATTCCCTCCTAGATTTATGAGATTCTTGGTGTTTTAGGGCAATTTTTAGGAGGAAGATTGGTTTAGGAGATTCTGTTGGTGATACATTTGACATCATTAGTGGCACTGAAGCCTTGAATATTGAAAGCTAAAGTGTCAAATTTAATTTAAAGCTTCAAAGTGAATCATTTATGCAATGAATGAAGGAAGTTTACAAAAGCCAATTTCATACCAATCTAAATTTGTATATGTTTTGCTTGTGTTAAGTTGTTTTTAAGCTGAAGCTACAATAAAAAAAAAATAATAAGTACAATATAATCTCGATAATTCGGACACTCGCTAATACGGGCAACGCGGTAATCCGGGCACTCATTTCTATTGTAGACTCTGTAATCCGGACACTCAATTTCTATTGTCGACTCTGTAATCCGGACACCAGTGTCCGGTTTTTAATTGTCTGGATTATCGAGATTATACTGTATATTTTAATTTTTTTATGAGAAGTTTAATTCCTTAGTTAATAATGACAAAAATGATTTTAAAAAATTTAGGAAGTTTTTTTTTAATTTTTGGGAGGAACTTTCAGCTTTTTTTAAGATTTAGGAGAAAGTCATTTCAAGTATCTGGAAAGACCGGGTCTTTCGCTAAAGTACTGTAAACTGTCCCTTTCTTTTGAATTGACAAGAAAGGAATTTCGATTTTGTGGTGCGAAATAAAACTTAATTTGTCTTTTACAGCAAATGAACTTTCGTCAATATTTAATTTTTCATTTTTGCAATGACCTTTGCCATCTTTGTGGAAACTAAAACTTCTCTTACTTACTTAGTTGGCCATAATAACCCATTATTGGGTTACGGCTTGCCGAAAAGGTTCTCTCCAGACACCAAGAGATGATAGGGCGTCCTCAACTTGATCCCTCTACTGAAGACACGGTTTCCATCTCCACTCTCGAACTTCAACTACCATGTCGAATACCTTTTTTGCCGGAAGTCACCGTCCATACGGGAGAAAATGCCAAGTCAGCGTAGCCCCTAAATGCTGATTCGCTGCGCTACCTCCAGCATTAAACAGCTCATACAGCTCGTTGTTGGTTTGTATTCGATATTCGTTACCAATAGGAACAGTGTCCAAGATTTTTCTCAGCTTTTTCTTTGATTTAACTTCCCAGTTACATAACGGTACGACATCAATTATGATTTGGATTTGGTCGTCAGGTCAACCATAACTTTAGATATCTTGTTGTGTTAAGTGAATATCTTTCAGTTCCTGCCGAACCCAAGTATCGAGCTTCTTTACGAGTCCAAGAAGCTTTAAGTGATTTTTAACCTCTTTACAATCTTTCGATAATCCAGAACGGTAATCTTCTGGAGTGAAAAATCTTCAGAGAGGACTTTTTTAAATTAATTCTAACAAGTGCTTTCTAAAAATCTAAAAAAGTTTTCTAAAAATCTAAATCTAAAAATCTAATCTAAATCTACATTCTAATCTAAAAATCTTTGTGAACCTCAGCGAGTTTCTTGCCTTTATGAAAATATGTAAAAAGGTAAACCATGTCGAAAATGTTTTTTTTAGTATCCATTTTAAACTGAATTAACAAGTGGAACCAAATTTGAGTGCAATTTACTCTTAAAGTAAGTAAAAAGTGACAGCTTTAAATGTCAAAAGAGAAAAATTGTTGACAGAAGTCTTTCAAAACAAACCGAATGCCATTCTTTTCTGAAAACCAAAATGACTTTCATACCAACCCAACGTTTAAATTAACCAGTGGCATACACAGGATTTCATTTTGGGGGGGAGGGATGTTTGCGTACAACTTTTGAGCCAAATACCATTCGAAACCATATTTGGTACTAGCAATTTTTGTGTTTGGGGGGTTTAAACCCTCAAAATCCTCCTGTATGCGCCACTGAAACGAATGCATTATCTTTGTCTATAAGGACTCGACTTAAAATCTCTGTAAAGCGGCAGAAAGTAAGTTGTGTCGATCATTTGTTATGTATATCCCCTCAAACTTCTTAATCTAAGCTCAATTAAAAGGTTACCATTCAAATCTAATCAAACCTCAACTCCACTATTATCTCTTTCTCACATTCTCAAAATAGCGTCACTGACACACATTCACATTCACACTTTGGAATTCCGCTAATCAGCTCGAGAAGTGAGAAAAATCCCAGCGGCAGCATTCGGTCAAAACAAAAACCACAGTTAACCAGTTTCTGTATGGTTTTGTGTTTGTTGAATATTTACACACTTGTTGCGTTGTGTTGTTGTTGTTTTAGTATGTTCTTGTCTTAATATTATTGACATTTTCAATTAAATGCCCCATGCAATTTATGTAATTAACGGCCGTTTAAGTGTCGTTGTTTACCAATTATATTTGCACTTTACGAGCCCATCTTCGCTTCGGCAAATGAGACGCACGCTCAACCGAAAGCGTTGATCATCATCGAGTCGCAGCCGAGTGGACGCATTGCAGGCGAACGCAGTGCAAGCGAAACTGTTGAAACTGTTTTCGTTGCGGTGTTCGCTTCATGTGTTGCGCCTCTGCTCCTCACCTACTTAGCGCAGACTTAAACAGAAAATGCATTAAAATTTAACTGCGTACATAATTGCCAACGTGTGTCGGATGCACCGACGAAACTTGTGCGCGTTCTGACTGATGGAAAAATATTCATAAATATTCTTAAAAATTTTAAGATCAATGCTAAGTATGATTTATAGAGAACGATTTCCGGTTGCACATGACAACTGCTTAGAGGGACTCAACTTGTCATATAACCTTGAAGCGCGTTTTTGCTTTACAACCTTCATTCTTCAATACATTTAATAATAAATTTCATAGTATTTAGCGCAATTAAACCTACTTAGCCGTTGGTCTACAACTTCCCCAATAAACTGACATTTTAAAATAGCTTTCTCTATCAACGAGCAAGTCGGAATCTTACCAAATAAATGATCGGCACAACTTATAATACTTTCTACCACTTTACCGAGATTTTAAGTTGAGTCCTTATAGTCAAAGATGATACATTAGTTTAAATGTTGGGTTGACAAGAAATTAATTTCGGTTTTCACAAATGGATAGGATTAGGTTTCTTTTGAAGCACTTCTGTCAACCACTTTTCCCTTTTGACATTTGATAGCTTTCACTTTTTACTTACTTTAGATGCAAATTGCGCTCAGTTTCGGTTCCAGCTGTTAATTCAGTGTCAGTTTAAAATGGACTCCCAAAATTAACATTTTCAACATGTTTACCTTTCTATTTTCATAAGGGCCAGAAAATCGTTGAGATTCACAAAAAGCAAATTTAATGATGTTAATTGCTTCATTTTTAAAAAGCACCTGTTAGAATTCGTTTGAAAAAGTCCGCTCTGAAGATTTTTCACTCTAAGATAATCAACGTTCTGGAGGATCTGTTGAAGTCGATGACTCCAAATCAATGTCATAATCGAGACAGATCGTCACTGAAGCTGTTACAAAGAAGTTGAATATACGACACATGATAGTTGAAAATCATTTAAAACGTTTTGTTACGATTCCAAGACGTTTTAAATGAAGTTCGATTTTTGGATTCCGTATGAATCGAAAGAGATTTATTTAACCCTTTCGCTACAGGTTTTTACTTTTAAATTTTACGTCTTAGGCTTCTATGTGGTTATATTAGCAACATTCCATAAGAAATTTTTTAATTTTTATACTCGGACCCTGTATTTTAGAGTGTTTTTCTATGAGAGCAACCACATCGTTGTGGCTGTAATAATTACTTAAACATTAAACTTTTTATGCATAACGAAAATTTGAATATTTCTTCATTTACTTCGTCAAATTAAAAAGTTCTCTAATTTTGTCTGCTTCTTCTTACTCTTTACTATGTCAAGATATACCATTAAAAAAGTGTATACTTCTCTTCTTTAAACTTAAATATTCAGGTGATTAATTTCGCATTTTTCCTAAAACTTCAAACTAATCTAAAGACCAACAAAAAAATGTATTCTAGCAACCATAAAGGATGCAGACGTCCACAAAGTAGCATGTTGCCATATGGCAACAAAATAGCGAAAGGGTTAACACAACCAATCTATGTTTCCGATATGCATCTGAAACAAATTAAAGTCGATTATTTTATTGGTACATTGTTGGTGATTTGATGCCTTTTCGTATCGTCTATATATTGTTAAGCCATCCAGAGGTTCTTGTCAACCATATCGTCTATTTTTTCACATCGTCCACGAAAATTTAACCTATTCGAGACCGATTGCACACCGTGTTTACAATGGATTTCCGAGGCTATAAGCCTGCACACCGTGTGTAATGTGCAATTATCAGTTATTCTGAGTAAACTAGTCGTCGAAATAAGATTTTTCTGGAACTAATGAAATCTGTTAAGTACAGGAAAACAAAATTTGGCATTGGTTGGTACTGTGTTCCAAAAAATTTAAAAATTATCTGAAGCCTTTCTTACATGTAAAATACTATGAATACGCATGCTCGCTCCTGGGGACCGTGTTCAAAAAAAATCGTCGTCTCGAATGGGTTAAACGATACTCCGGAGTTCGTGCTAATTTATTTTGCTTCGTTATGAATGGTTTTAAAAAATAAAACATTTTTTTCATATATTTGTTTTAAATGTTTAATCTCCGAGATAGGATATGATTGTATATCCATATTTAGAGTGATTGATGATTCATAGCTTAAAATTTTGTATGAATCGATTTTATTATTATTATTATTGATGGGGATGATGCACTCCGACCTGTAGATCTATTGAATCGATGTTACAATATGCACATTATTCTACTCGCTATAGCCAAATATTTAAACTCCTTTGTCGACTTGCAAGCACAATTTACAGGCTTTGTCCTTACCATTTAATACCACTTCAAACCATATTTTTCAACCAAGATATTTGCTAAGTATAGATATTTTGGAGGGGTTTGAACCCCCAAAATGCTACTATGCGTTCGCCACTAGTCGTGCTAGATGCCACCTAAAGTTTACATGCCTTGTTTATAATGCGGCTCACCATCTCAGATTTTTACGGCTTAAATCCTCTTGACAGCCTATCTGGCTTTGCTGGCCAATGACACCATTCGAGGTAGCCTGATTATTCAAGTGTCGTCTAGACCTTGGACCCACCAAGTGAGTTCATGAAAACCTTCCTCAGATACCTTTGATACTTTTGATACCATCTTTGCTAAGTCACGTTTTTTTCCCAAACAACCAGAGTATATTTTCACAGACTCATCTGTTGTTCTGGGCACATCCAAAAACCAGTTCAGTAGGGCAATTTTCAAATTTCTTAAGACAAATTTCGTAGAGTTAGCTTACGATTGTGAGAATTTTTATTTCCTATTGCCAGCGCTATAGGAATCGCTTTATCCCATACTTGATAGCACTATTGGGCATCCAATCAGTAATCATCATTCAGATGAAAGAGAAAAAAATTTGTCCTATTTGATATGTTATTACTTATTCTCTCAGATGAAGCGTGTACCTAAGGTTCAGTTCTTTTAAAAGGATACCGTCCAGGAATCCCGTCCAGGAATCCCGTTTAGGAATCCCGAAAAGATTCCGAATAAGATAGCCTTGTTCCATACTTGATAGCACTTTAGGGGATCCAATTCATGAATCATTATTAAGATGGCAGAGTGCTGTTTGACATACCATTCCATATTTTTTAAGAAGCAGAATATACCTTAGGTTCAGTTCTTCTGAAAGGATCTCATCTAAGCATCCCGAAAGGATCCCGAATAAGAATCGACTTGTCCCATACTTGATAGCACTTTAGGGGATCCAATGCGTTAATCATTATTAAGATGACAGAGATGATGAATTAGTGCCGTTTGATATATCATTCTATATTCTCTTAGAAGCAAAGTGCACATTAGGTTCAGTTCTTCCGAAAGGATCTCACCTGTTGCCTTGTCATTTATGCGATATTCATTCGTAAAAAAAAGTAAAGTCATTCCCCTTATTTTTCTTGTTCAAGGAACTATCTGCAAACCGTCTAGGCAGCCCTATGTTTCATGATCTGGGCATAGTGGGGTTTGCATACTTGTAATTGAAGTATATGGCCAAATTTATCCGTTCTCAGAGAGAAGTTTGACACACTCTCTTCCGGCATCACAATGGGCCTCAGAGGCCTTCGAGTGTGAGAGTGGAACGATCGGCTTGCTGTTTTTTTTTACCTAACCTAACTAGTTATCTGCATTAAAAATTCTGTAGGACTATGAGAGAAGCTTGCAATACTCTCTTCGGACATCACAATGGGCCTCAGACGCCTTCGAGTGCACTAGTGGAACAATCGGTCTGTATAACCTAACCTAACTATCTGCATTAAAAGTTCTGTAGGACTACGAGAGAAGTTTGACACACTTTCTTCGGACATCACAATGGGCCTCAGAAGTTTTCAAGTGTATTAGCCGAACAATCGGCTAACTGTCTGTCTAACCTAACCTAACTTCCAACAATTAATGTTCTGTAGGATTACGCAATCAATTTTAAAACTTTAGGGCTGTTAACTATTTGGTGGTAGCAGGAGTTGGAATCTATGTTGTAAAAACAAGTTAATGCCGACTTCTTTAGTACTTGTCTGTCTTTTTATTACAATAAATAAAAAACAACTTGTCGATCAAGTTCTGGCTTTTTGCATTCGAAATAAAAAATAAAATAACAAAAATAAAATAACGTCGTTTTTTTATTATATATATTATTATATTTAGATTCTGTTCTTGTGGCCATATGTATCACGATTGAGCCAATTCCTCGGTCAGCTTTGGATCTTTAGGACTACTAATATATCAACTTTTTGGCCGCCCAACTGTTCAAGGCTAAGCCCAGTTGTTTTAAAACCAGTTCAAAACTAATCAGGTAGATAATTTCAAGGTCATCTGTGACTATTGTAAAACACATTTCATTACTTAATTCGATCTTTAGAATAGTACAACTTTTATTGCCCACTTCAAATTTGCTAACAACTCAATTCAAACTCGACAACTTGTACCAACATTTCATAGCTGGTGTGCCAGTGCAGTTTTCCAAGTAAAAACACTTGCATAGGTACACAAAAATAGCAATTGCACGTCAAAAAATTACGAATACTTTTTTCCCGCCTTCAGTTGTTTCCTCAACATCGACATGGGATATTTTTCTCGCGGTTTCATTTCGGTTTTTTATTGTTGTTGTGATGATGATCGTTGTTGTTGTTGTTGCTGTTGTCGGTATTATGTTTATTGGTAAAACAAAAAGAGCTCAAAAGCTAAGAAATCCACAACAAACAAACTAACCAACAAACAGCAACAACAACTGCATTAGCTTCAACAACAACACCAACAATGCAACAACAACAATTCACCAATTTAAGGTGTTTTGTGCCTTTGTGCACTTGCTGTGAACTGGCAACGTTTACTTGGAACAACGCACGCCGCCGTCGCACCGACAGACCGACACGTCGCGACGCGACGAGGGCGGCACAGCATCAACCACAAAGCACACGCGGCGCACATTTAAATGTTGGCTACAGTCGAACTTTAGCCACGTTTTCGTTGCACTTTTCTCTTTTCAGAAAACCACCCCCACTGCCCCTCGCCCACCCACTACACCGTTGCCTGTAAATTTTGTAAACTTTTGTCATACATCACGCGGCCTTTGTTGTGATTTCCATTCATATTTCCATTCTGCTGCCTTTGCTGCTTCTTCACTTTTCTAGGCGGCCCATCTCGAACGCTTTGTACGCGCTTTTGCTGTTGTTGTGCTGCTGCTGTTGTTGTTATTATTATTGTTGTTGTTGTTGTTGTTGTTGTTGTTAATGGAATTGGTTAGTTACGCATACGTGCGGAATTCTTCATTGGCCACTCGTTGGTTGGCGTTGATTTATTTGCTTTTGGCTCTTTTTGTTTGTCAAACGCAAATAAACTCTTTTGAAATTATGGCTCGAGTGTTTTCAGTAATTTCAAGACCCGCGTCTTACCTTCCCCTCCACCCTTGGCCTAACATCGTGTCCAATTGTTGGTTAATTTCGGTCTTGTGTGTTGCTATTGATTTTTGGGTTGGTCCGTGTTGCCTTTTAATGTTGTCTTTCATTATTTTTCTCTTTCTATCTCTCTTCCACAATTGTAAACAAATGCGTTCAGAAGTGTGAAGTTTTGCTTTGCATTTTAGTATTCGGTAAATATTTGAGTGAGTGCGTTCACTGGAAGATACTTGAAATTAAAACTTTGCTATCTTCGGCTCTGAAGTTTGCATACAAAAAACTTAGCTGGCAACGGGTGTTGGAATCTGTGTGGTAAAAGCCAAGTTAATACCGCAATAATGACATCTATTGTATTAATAATTGTACGGAACATGTAACATGTATCCAACCGGCAACACTGACCGACAAAACACAACTCTGCAATTTCCTTTTGAATTTGGTTTCCTCAGAGCTCAATGTGTGAAATTTCTTTAATTTCTTATTAAATAAAATTGCTCTATTTAACACCAAAGTATTTTACCGACATTTACAAAGTGCAACAAATAAAATAACCAATTTGGTGATCATCATAAGACAGACTGATAAAGGATTTTCAGTAGTTTGATTTCTGTAGCCTACAACTAATTTATTTATTTATTTTTATTTTATTTGATATTATTTTATATTATTTTATTTTATTTTATTTTATTTTATTTTATTATACTTGATTTGATTTGATTTGAGTTGGTTTGATTTAATTTAATTTAATTTTATTTTATTTTATTTGGTTTTATTTTATTTTATTTTATTTTATTTTATTTTATTTTATTTTATTTTATTTTATTTTATTTTATTTTATTTTATTTTATTTTATTTGATGTTTTTTATTTTTTTTATTGTACTTTATTTTATTTAATTTTATTTTATTTTATTTATTTTATTTTATTTTATTTTATTTTATTTTATTTTATTTTATTTTATTTTATTTTATTTTATTTGGTTTTATTTTATTTTATTCTATTTTATTTTATTTTATTTTATTTTATTTTATTTTATTTTATTTTATTTTATTTGATGTTTTTTATTTTTTTATTGTACTTTATTTTATTTCATTTTATTTTATTTTATTTTATTTTATTTTATTTTATTTTATTTATTTTATTTTATTTTATTTTATTTTATTTTATTTTATTTTATTTTATTTTATTTTATTTTATTTTATTTTATTTTATTTTATTTTATTTTATTTTATTTTATTTTATTTTATTGATTTTATTTTATTTTATTTAATTTAATTTCATTTTATTTTATTTATTTTATTTTATTTTATTTTATTTTATTTTATTTTATTTTATTTTATTTTATTTTATTTTATTTTATTTTATTTTATTTTATTTTATTTTATTTTATTTTATTGTACTTTATTTTATTTCATTTTATTTTACTTTATTTTATTTTATTTATTTTATTTTATTTCATTTTATTTCATTTTATTTTATTTTATTTTATTTTATTTTATTTTCTTTTTTATGTTTTGCTTTTATAAACTCATTTATTATTTCACCAATAACATTATTTCTTTATTTGACTAAATTTTCCATACAATTGTCATTCAAAGGACGTTGACCTTTCAACCCAATAGCCAGCAAAATGGCTCGCGGCGAAAATCATTATTTGTTGATAGGCGATCTGCGAAAATTTCTCACAATGTCAACGAACGAATTGTTGCCTAAAGTTGACAACAAATTGCCAAACCGGCAACAACAAATTGTTAAGCAAACTTCAATATGCTGCACACAAGTTGGCGGCAAAATGTTGTTGCTGTTGCCGCTGCAAACGACTACTTGTCATAATTGTCTGCACGGACGGAAAACGGAAAATACGACGACAATGAAAAACCAGCTAAACGTCGAATGTCGACCCAGCGATCGTGTGCCAATTGGTGCGGCAATAGGCAAACAGCTTTGCTGGAGACCAAAACTGATGCTAACAAATTTTCAGCAAAATGTTGAGCAACGACAGCAGCAGCAACAACAACAGCGCTAACAACAGCGTGCGACAATGCGACAATAACAGAAGCGAGCAGCAACAGCAGCAGCCAACTGCTTTTGCTCTTCGGATAATTGTGACAGTTCTATTGTTGCATACAAAACACCAAACCACCAACAAAGAATGGCACAAATTGCAATAACAACAATAGGCCAAGCAAAAACAACAACAACAATAGAGTAACAACAAAAAATCGAACAATATGACTGCAAAAATTATTGGAGGACCCCAACGGCCAAGGCAACGTTGCTGAAGCGTTGAGTTTGTTGTTCTAAAGCAATGCAACAGCCAAATTAGGTGTGACTGGGCAATGATGTTAAATGCAAACGAGTTAGTGTGCCCGTTATTCGTATAATGTAGAATAAAGTTCAGGTTTCAAGATGTATGAGCCCGAGAAAAAAAAAGTCTGAGGCAGTTCCTCAAACCCATTGAATGCTTGCTTAGGGTTCTGGTCCGAGCTGAAAAGGTTACATTACAGAGTGTTGGTTAGTCTACTGATGGACCAGAGGTTAAGGTTTTAGTTTAAGGTTTGGTTAGAGTAACAGCTTTCACAGCCTACAATAGGATAAATAGCTTGTTGTGAAGCCTTATGGGACCCAGGAGGATTGTTATATGAACATTTCTATCTCCCTGATAATCACACTTGAAAGCTCGTTTGAAAGCTCGGTTAAGGTTTCAGTTAAAAGTTCGCGGTCTGTAGAATCAAAAAGCTCTGTTAGAGACCAAACTGTTTTACACAAACTATTTTAATGTCTGATGGCACTGCATCAGACGAAAACTTTAATAACTGCAAAGAGGTTAAGAAAGGTAGAGAAGTTAGGTTAGGTTAGAGTTGTAGCCTTCCCATAAATAAAGTCAGTCATAACATTTTGTGATTCGCTGTGAAACAATATTGGTTACAAAAGGATTTTTATTAGAACTTTACTATCTCCCTGATGACCAGACTTGCAAACGCGGTTAAAGGTTCAATTGAACTTTGATAACTCTCTGGTATGTAAAATCAAAATGCTGTGTTGTTGACACAGAATCAAAGGAAGACTTTACTAACTTCGGAAGTAGGAATCCGTGGCCTATCGCTAGAGATGCCCAGCGCGCTGGAGTTCCAATCGGCGAAGTTATTTTATATGAACTGTCCGTAATTTTCAAAGCAGCATAGAAACTTCTACGCCTTTTTATCCATTGTTCCTTCAATTTTTCCCGTCTAAAAACAGAACTGAGTAGTAGTTGAGACATGAGAGTTGACACAAACCTTGGTTCAGTACTAGAACGACATGTCCATAAGGTATGTAAGTAAGTATGAAGGTAACTGCATGAAGCTTTCTTCAGCTGGAAATTGACATGAAGTAGTACATAAGCTAACTGGACCTATTGTGGTACTTGAGAACTAAGTCCTGAGACCAAAAGCATACTTCAAAGAAAGTGATTCGATATCAATAATTTTGTTTGTTTGGTTTGGTTGAAGGTGTCCCGTTCTCATGTCAATCCTAATCAAATAAAGCCTTTGATATACCAAAATGTATGCAGGAAGGTTCAAAAGGCTTTCTTAAAATGAATATTAACATGAAGTCACACATAGGTCAACTTAAACCGTTGCCATACTTCAGCATTTCGGTTCTGATACTAAAAGGTACCTTTACAGAAAGCTCTCAATACCAAAAGTGTTGACTATAGGGAGGTGTCACGTTATCAAGTCAACTAATCAAACAACAAATCAGCTAATTAAAGCCTCCGACACTCATCTGATAGGTGAGAAGTGTAGAAATTTCACTCAAGATCAGCTGGAATATGTTGACCCAAAATTTCAAACACATGTCTATCTATAAATCTTTTCTAAATATGATCAGCACTATAACCCGGAAAGTTTTAATTATTTTTTTATTATTTAAAAAGTCTCTTTTCTTCCCTAACTTTTTTATGGACATTGAATGCTCCTTCTTTATCACAAGTCTCCAAAAACTCGTCGAAAATAATACTAAACCCACAGACCTTGAACACATATCGAAAGCATTCTTTCAATCGAATCAAATCTCGATTCCTGCATTCATTCGACTAGACGACTGTTCGACTTTCTCGTGTTGGCATTGTGGCAAAAATCATGCAACTTCCTGTTGTCGTCGCTTCATTATTGTCCATCGTCATCGTCGACAGCAGCCACGGTCGCGCGTACAGCAGCTCCGTCATTTCCATTCGTAATGAGCTGCAAAATGAAGTGAAGAAGTGGAGCTGCAATTCATTGAGTTGCCGCTGCCCGTGTTGTCGTCTGCTCGACATAGTTGCGGCAGCTGCACGTTTCCAGTGCGCGTCCATGAACCGCACTCACGATCAGCTGTGTGCGCCTTACGGCCGCGGCAGGGCCACGGTCGCCAAAGTCGATCGATCGCTGTGCGACGGGCGTCATGGTGCTGCAGGGGGCGGCGAAGAGTGCGTCCAGGTGGGGGATAAGGGCCAACAGGCCTTCGGCAAATCAATGCAATGTTGGCGTTCGCGGCCGTTCGATTGCAACTAACTACAACGAGATCACTATGCGGCAATGCGCTGCCGGCTGCGCTGCAAAAGAAACAGAATAATGTATGCCGAAGCGTCGCGTCGCCGCTGGCATTCTTCGAGTAATTCTTCAATTTCAATTGCATTCTCCGCTAGTTTTCTGCTTTGTTCTTTTGTCAGCGTTGTTGTCGCCGTTGTTGTTGTTACAATTGTTTTTATTATTGTTGCTGTTTTGCGGTGATTGTTGCTATTGTTGTTGTTGTTATCGTCGCGACATTTTTCTAGGTAAAACTCACGATCAATTGGCGACACGCTTCTTTCCACACCCGCTGCCGCACCGCTGCTTTTGTTGTTGCTGCTCGCACATCCGCACGCTGCTGCAACATTTTCGCGATCGCGACGGCAACAAAGCAAAAAAACAAAAAACACACATGGCGACCAGCAAACCTGTCGTCGACGCCATGCGCCGCCGCTTCTATGAATACGCGTACGCGTCGCACGACAGTCGCCGGCCGCCGGCGGTGCAAGTTGCTGCTGCCTGATTGGCATTGTTGCTGTTGCTGCCGCTGACGGTGTCGACGCTGGTGCTGGTGGCAACAATGATGGCAACGGCGGTGGTGTCGGCTGGCTGGCCGACTGCTCGTTTGTTGTCTTTGAGCGATGCTCTTCAAGTATTGTCAGCGCATTTCATTTTCAAGTTGAAGTACGCATTTCTTTCATTGTTGCTGTTTTGTTGTTGCTACTTTTGCTTTGTTGTCGTTCGTTCGTTTGTTTGTTTTTCGCTGGGCTCTTTTCGACCAAGCAGCAATAACAACAACAACAAAGACAAAAACATATAAAAACAAGTAGACAAAATCAAAGCCGGGGAAAATTGTTGCTGCAATCGTGGTGTAAATCTTGTAGCGTTGTTGATCATGCGGCCGGCATCTGGTTGCAGAAACCTTGTGGGGTATTGTTCCACTGCGAATGATGTATGGCGAGTGCGCGCACAATGGCAGCGCCCCGAAAGTGCAATTCTACCGACGCGACGCAACAAAATAACGAGACGAAACGGCCCAACTAGCAGCGATCACATTGCAGTGGTTCAAGACTTTTTCAAGTGTCTTTTATGAAAATATGCACTTTCTAAATAACCTATAAAAAAATAACAGTGTCCACCTGAATGCATTTCACTAACAAGTTGAACGTTGTAAATTTGAAAGTGTCGTTGAAGTTTTGAGAACAACAAAAGTTTCAAAGCAAAGTTGCACAAACCAAGAATATTTCGTACCCAGACGATCTACTGATCCAAATTTTTCTCTAGGTACTGTATGCCCGTTTTTAAAGGTCTCCAGGTAGATACAGTCTACACTGACTTCTTCAAATCCTTTTACCTGACATCTCATTCAAATCTAATAAAAAACATGGGTACATAAATTTTTAGGCAAATAAAAGTGGCTGCTCCAAGGGCCAAAGAGACCCATTGTGATACCACAATTGATCGGACTCAGATCCTCTTACTATCGAATACTGCCAGATTTGGAGATATCCTTCTAGATTTGGAACAATCTTGACCACTTAGGTGGAGTCTTCGATAAAAGAAAAATTGTTTTGAATGAAGTTCGGAGGATTGCAATTGTATCTGTTAGTGGATTTTTAGAAGATTTTTTTTATTTTTAGGAACTTTTCAGATAATGCAGTAATATAAACCGAATCTATATCACAACCTTCTTGTGACTGATGACCGAAACACATTTAAGAGGGCAGCGATACGGCACACAATTTGAAGATAGCATCAGCTTTGTACGTCGCCATGTAGTCAACTACGTGATTGCAATAAAAGCGACAGCAATGTCATCGCCAATCATATTTTTGAGCTCCCAAACACAAATTTTAGGGTACTTCGCCTATATTCATTTTGTTGTTGTAAACTAAATTTAAAAAATGACAATGTGTAATAAATATTAGAAGTACAAACAAATTTTTGATTGTTGTAAAAAAGAAAAATTATTAAAAATTAAACATATTTGTTGTGATGCCAATTGCTTTGAGTTTGTCGCCTACGAAATAGTTAGGGAATAGTTCTATGTTTGCAAAAGCGAATTTGATGGCCAAACGATTTAATTTAGAACAATCATAGTCTTTAGAATTTTAGTATAATTTTTTAGTAGAAAATTTAGAAGAAAAAGAGTTTTGGGAGATTTTCGTATAACGTAGTAATATCAATTGAACCAATATCTCACATCATGATGGAACCTTTTTGTAAGTGACAAAGTTAACAGAAGCGAATTTTATGACCAAACGATTTGATTTGATTTGGGAGAGTCATGGCTCCTTAGGGGAAATTTTAGGAGAATAGTTTAGGAGAAGAAGAAGAGGATTGTAATTTTGTGTTGCTGGATATTTGGAACACTTTCGGATAACGTTATAATACCAACTGAACCAATGAACCAAACAACCCTGATGATAAAACTTTTTTGCGAAGTTTTGATGAAATTTTCAAAAGCGAATTTGATGGATTTGATTTAAAACAATTTTAATTTCTTGGGAGAAATTTCAGGAGAAAGTTTAGAATAGTTTCATTTTCTGTTGGTGGATATTTGGAAGACTTTCGAATAATGTGGCAATATCAACTGAACCAATATCCCACCTGATAATAAAACTTTTTTGCGAAGTTTTGATAAAGTTTACAAAAGCGAATTTCATGGATTTGAGATGAGACAATCTTGATTTTTAAGAGACATTTTAGGAGAATTTTTAAGGAGAAAGTTTAGAAGATTGTAAGTTTCTGTTGGTGGATATTTGGAAGATTTTCGGATAATGTGTTATATAATGTGTATAAAGTGTTATCATCACACTTTTTTGCGAGTGATGAAGTTTTCAAAAGCGAATTTGATGGATTTGATTTGAGAGAATTTTGATTTCTTGGGCGAAAATTTAGGAGAAAGTTAAGAATATTGTAATTTTCTGTTGGTGGATATTTGGAAGACTTTCGGATAACGTTATAATATAAACTGAACCAATATCACCTGATGATAAAACTTTTTTGCGAAGATTTGATGAAGCTTACAAAAGCGAATTTGATATGTTTGATTTGATAGAATCTTGATATCTTGGGAAAAATTTTAGAAGAGTTTAATTTTCTGTTGGTGGATATTTGGAACGCCTATATGCCGCATTGTCTGAACTTGGTATCCCTGCAAAGCTCGTTAGACTTTGCAGAGCGACGTTGAGCAATACGCGCAGCTCCGTCAAGGTTGGAAGTGACCTCTCCGACCCCTTTGATACCGTTCGAGGTTTCAGACAGGGCGATCCTTTGTCCTGCGACCTCTTCAACTTCACCATGGAGAGTGTTCTGCGCAAGGCCGGTGTACATCGTAATGGCACAATCTTCAACAAAAGTGTCCAGCTCCTTGCCTACGCTGATGACATTGATGTCATCGGGCGTAACAAGCGAGATGTCACCGCTGCATTTGCTGCTATCGACAGAGAATCTGCCAAAATGGGTCTGGTGGTAAATGAGGGCAAGACGAAGTATATGCTGTCTACACGCAGGGACTCGCAGCGGCTAGGGTCTCACGTCGAGGCCGACAGGTATACCTTTGAAGTTGTCAAGGAATTCGTCTACCTTGGCACCGCCATCAACAGCAGCAATGATGTCAGTCTGGAGATAAAGCGAAGGATTACTCTTGCCAACAGGTGCTACTACGGTCTCGGTAGGCAATTGAGAAGTAGAGACCTCTCTCGACCGACAAAACTTGCGCTCTATAGGACGCTTATCTTGCCCGTGCTCTTCTATGGCGCTGAAGCATGGACAATGACACGAAACGACATAGCGGCCCTTGGAGTGTTCGAGAGGAAGGTACTTCGCAAAATCTTCGGCCCTGTTCGTGTTGGTGACGACTATCGCATACGAACCAATAACGAGCTGTATAAGGACATGGACGTAGCGCAGCGAATTAACATCCAGCGGCTACGCTGGCTCGGTCATGTCTGCCGCATGGACGACGAAGCTCCGGCGAAAAAGGCGAAGAGGGAGGCCATGTCTCCGGTGGAAGGACCAAGTGGAAGAGGCCCTGGTATCTCTTGGTGTGACCAACTGGAGAAGGCGCGCGCGAAGCAGAGGCGCCTGGAGAGAAGTTTTGCGGCAGGCCGCAACCCGATAACGGGTTGTTATGGCCAGTTAAGTAAGTAAGTAAGTAAGGATATTTGGAACACTTTCGGATAATGTTATAATACCAACTGAACCAATATCACACTAAATAAAACTTTTAGATACAACTTTTTTGCAAAGATTTGATGAAGTTTACAAAAGCGAATTTGATATGTTTGATTTGAGAGAATTTTGGTTTCTTAGAATAATTTTTTAGAAGCAAGTTTAGAAAATAGTAATTTTCTCTTAGGTCTTTAGTTGATTTTAGAAAGACTTTTGCTAGTAACATCAATTGAACCGATATCCCACATCATGTTGGAACCATTTTGTGAGTGAAAAAGTTAACAAAAGCGAATTTGATGACCAAACGATTTGATTTCAGAGAATCCTGGGTCCTTAGGAGACATTGAAAGATAATATTTAAAGAGAATCTAGTAAAAAGTGGGAGTTTTGAAGAAGTTGAATAGTATCAATAACATCAATTGAGCCGATATCGCACAAGATGATACAACTTTTTGTGAGCGAGTATGTTTACAACAACTATTTTGGTGTATGGTATGTTTACAACAACAATGATTAATGATCCAAGGAGTCAAAATGGTTCCATCAGTGTGAGTTTTTGTGGTTCAAACTCCCCAAACATCTGTTTGTGAAAAAAATTTTAGGCAGCAAATATGATTTCAAATTGGCCTCACAACTTGTGTACTGAATCCCCCCCAAATGATATTCTCTGCGCCTCGCTGGACTTAAGTGAATTGTTTTATTATTTTATGGCATTTGACTATTCTTATTGATTTTTATTATTCTTTAAATACAAATTATTAATAATGTCAGCGATTACCGATCTTTGGAAAATTCTTCCCATGAACCAGACACTTTCAATGCCCAATTACCATCGCCCGGTTACATTTCCGCCACAAAAGCATTGCCTGCTAGTTCTAAATCAGAAATATGCAACCTGACAACACGAACAGTCACATGTCAGCGCGCCAAGATCGTCGAATGGCGCGGTGCCTCCCCACTCGCAGTGCGGCAACGAGCTGCAAACGTGCAAAAAACACTTTGCATTGCACGATCGCAGTGGTGAGGCGGGCGCGGCTCGTGCAACGATCAGTCAAGTGATCGACAAAAATTCTACCGTTTGTTGCAAGATCGGCGCCCGTCGGTGTGCGTCGTGCGTCGTGGCCTGTTGCTGGCTGCACCAGTTGCAGTGTTGAACAATGCAACAGCAGCAGCCGACAGCCGACCGATCATGATGCCACACCGCATGTCGCATAACGTTTTTCCGGCGGCACGACGACATTTAAAATGTTCTTCAATGCAATGCATGCGACAATTGCGACGCCGACACAGCAACAACAACAACTACAACTAGAAAAATGTTTACTTTTCTTCTTCTTCTTGTTCTTGTTTCTGGTGTTGTTCAGCTGCTTCTGCCTATGTTGTGCTTGTCGACTAATCGACTTGTTTGCTGTTGGCGCTGCAAGAAGAATCGCTTAAATATTCAACAGAATCGGCAACACAACAACATTGCAAACGTGTCGACTGGCCGGAGAACGTTTAGCCGTTGACAATGATCGCGTTGCTGACGATGATGAATGCGATTAGAGGAACGAATTGTCAGTTGTTGGTTTCTGCGCTCGATTTGGCCAACGAGCTGCGCTCGAGGCCGAGTGCGAATGCGAACGGGAGAGCGAATGCGAATGGGCAGCGAAGCGATCGCGATTGTCGAGCCAATCAATCGATCGTGCCAAGTGCATCGACAACTAATCGCGAGTGCACTCGGGTATTTGCCGATTTGTGGGGTGTGAATTTTTGGGCGGCAATAAATCTTTGATGTTGCGCATCAGATAAGCGATACGAGGAAAATGTGTGCAACACAATCAAATAAGTATTTATAGGTTATGTGTTGGCATTCGAAATGTGGGGCGTGAAACTATGCGCGTGACCCTTTGCATGCGGTGGAAGGTTGTTTGGATTTCAGAAAAAAGTTTAGAATGTAAATACATAAGAGTACAGATTTTTGTAATCAGAGAGAAGAAGAGATATTTCACATTGTGTCTGTGTACTCAAACTACAGACTCGCACTCACAAAGACCCAATTACTTATAAATGTAACTTGGATGCGAGGGTGGGCCTTGAAATAAACACATTTTTAAAAGATTCTTCCTCAAGCACTCTGGGTTATCAGCTCATTGGAACATCATTAAGGTTTAGGAACAGTGTGACCAGTGACGTCATTGAGGTTAGGTAAGGTTGAAGTGGCAGTCTTCTATGTGAAAAGCTCACTTTAGCACGAATTATGGCTCATTGTGGTACCACAGCAGGAGTGGCGCGACTCCCCCTTACAACGCTGGGAACCAAGAGAATTCCATTATGAACCTGGCTATATTCCTGATATTCCGAGGCGTTAGTTCGGTTAGACTAATGAAGAAAGCAGAGCCGAGAATCTTATATCTTCTTCTGGCTAATGAGGGACATTAACACAGAGGTGGAGAACGGTCTCTCCCTTAAGGATCTCTCCTAAGGATTTTCGGCAGTCGAAGACTAGCCTGGATGAGGTGGCGACTTGAGCGTTAGCGACTTGATGGCTGCCTGACTGTCCGAGTATATGTGGATATCGGCGTTCTCGCGGATAAGCCAGATATAAGCCTGTTAAATGGTTCACTGAGGTTAGGTCAAACCTATTATTTTGTAATTCAACCTCAAAATTTTGGGTTTAGTTTCGTAGGTGTTTCCTAGCTTGTTCTGACTTTGAAACGATTTTGCATTTTTCATTAATTGTTTCACTAGTGGACGTTTTGTTAAAACATTAATTTCCTTTCTATTGAAAATTTACTTAATTTAGTTAAATCACTTAAGAGGGCTACTCCACCTTAGTTCACCTAAGAAAATTTATCAACTCATTGGTAACTGTCCTCACGGGACACTGCCTAATGAAGAGACTGGCTGAAAAACTGGGATTGCCACAAGGATTTCTGCTATAATAAAAAAATGTCCTCTACATTATGTGACAATGTCCGTCTTCGAACAGAAGAATACTAACACTCCTAGTTTCTTCATTTTACATCCGTTTAATGAAGCTTTGAATTCTTGATATTAGGGATATAATGACATTCATATTGAAATCTATTAATTTCCAGCGCCGTAAAGCAGGAATTGTGCAATCCCACTGTGGTATCACAAGAAGAAAGCTTCCACTCCAACCTAACCTAACCTAGTAAAATCATACGTATTGGCTCACATTGCTGATGAAAACTCGAAGTATGTAGATATATAATCACCCATTTGTGTTCTATGTATGTCTTTTGGAGCTTAGAATAGGACATCACCACGATGACAAATGATTTTGTGTACCAATCGAAATGGTGGCGACGTGTAACGATCATTGTGCTAAGGTGAGGATAGATTAACTTAGACAATTCACTTGTAGATCGCTCGGAGGCAATTAAGATCCAATGTACATATATATATATATAGGTTTCCTATCTATACACGCATGACTAACATACTTTGGAAGAAAGTTAGCCTCCTTTCGAACGGTGTTTCGAAAAACCAAAAAAAAAATCTAGCGCCGATGCCACAATACCCTAAAAATAACATTTTTGATTTTAAACCATTGACAGTCAGACCAACGCACAGTGATTCGTTCCATAGACAAAATTCAAAAAATTTATGGTCTCAGAATTTAACGATTTTGATGTCATTTGAAAGCAAAAACTCCAACTAAGAAAACCCCAAAAAATCTGTGAAAAAAAGCAATTAGTGTCTGTGCAAAAGCGGCTCAAAGTTGAAACTTTTTTCACAAAAAAATTAAAACTCATCTTTTCTGTTTTTTCGTCTATTGAGTAACAAAAATTTTAAAAATACATGGTTGGCACGAAGTTGCTTACACTTTCAATATAGAATAATAAATGATGTGGCCATTTTCGCTTTTAATGTTTTCCCAAAATTTGCAAAGCGTAAACTTTTACTTCACTTTTAATTCAAAATATTTTTCTAAGTTAAAAATCTGAAAATTGGCAAAACTTAGGCAAAAATATCTAAAAAGTATGTGAAAGTATGTTCCTGGATTTTTTTTATTCTAAGAAGCATTCTTTCTTTGTCGGATAATGTAATTATATCCTCCGATATCTTCCGATCTCACAAAAAATTTTAATTTGAAATTTAAAAAGTGGTCTAAACACGTATCTTTCGACAAAATTTATTTTATTTATGCCTAAAAGTATGCAATCAGCATGAAAAATGATAAAATCTGCAAAAATGCAAAACATACATCTATTATTATCGTTTTTATTGTAAAACCAGAGGGTCCCGATACAATTTCTGCTACTGTTTGGAATAATCAATGTTGACGTTACGTTGCAACGGCTTAAAATACCTTTCAACGACTACAGAGGTTCGTTAAGGTATTTAGATAAGAGGGGAAGTGATACAAATTGTGTAACTGATCTGTGTAGAAGAAAATGTCGTTGTTAATCTAACCGAATCCAGTCAAGTTTCACACATCACCAACAATCCAACAGTATTGGTTCACGTCGACATCAAACACTTTCAGCAATTCCGGCTTGAATTGAGTTTTCTCTGGAAAACTCACCGCCAATGGCAATTAAACTAAACGCTTGTCATAATTAATTAAAGGGATATCACCACCGATGCACGAACCGGCCTATGGGTAAAGTATCTCCCACGAAGCACTAAGCACTCGGCTTCGCTGGAAACCGCACAGCATTATGACCCAAATACCAATTAAGCGAAAAAACGAAAACGCCTACAAATTATCCCAAAATGACCGACATTTCTGTATGCGGCAGTGGTTCTTATCTTAATCGCTTAAACGGTGAACGGCGGCACGGCGAACAGCCGAAAATGAGTCACACTTACGGCAATGACGGACGCAGCGAGCGCCACGACGAAGCTGTTGACGGCGTTGATGCGGCACTGCTTTTGAACCCATTCGAATATTTATCGGCGAGCCGCAATCGTTCGTTGAACGTCTTCATTTGTCAAGTGTCCGCTCGACGCGACACACAGTGCCGACAACACGTGTCCGAAAGCCAGTGTCCAGCTATCGAAGCAATGACCCACGCTTAGACGTTTCGATAATTTTCGGCTTCCGGAATGGCGCACAACATTCGACTGACATTACAACTCTCTCAGCACGCCGCCATTAATTTTGCTTTCACCTCGAAATCGCTTGGCGCAGAGGTTATGTGTGCAAGTTTATGTGGCAACAAGAATGTAATCTGCATATTTCAAAATGGCTGCTGTCAATCGAAGAATCACCCACCATCAGACCGTTAAATCTGGTATGTTGGCCACGTTCCGCAGCGCGAATCGCTGCTAACTTTCAGCTGCCAGTCGCAGCCGCTGCTCCTTCTGCGTTGACGTTGAAGTCGAGTGTAATAATTTCGCTTTTATTTGTTGCAGCTTTTATTGCTTTCATTGAATTTGTTGTTGTCGTTGTTGCAGTTGTGTGATTGATATGCATTGCATTGGCTGGACAGGTTTGGCAATGGAAGAAAAGTTGCAACAAATGCGCTGAGAATTCGTTTAAGCCGCGCTTGTGTGCCGATTGTTAATCGGTTGTCGCGCATGCGCCAACAGACTTAAGGATTATTTAGTACCTGTGTGTGTGTGTGTATTTGGTGGCATTTAATTTCATTCGAAATTTGTTTGATGGCGATCACAACTGACTTATTAGGCGCGTATTTGCTTATTACTTGTCAACGCAATCAGCAGTTGCTGCAGTTTGAAGACATTTCTCACACGTATGGCTGTCATTTCAGATTCGATTTGAGGTGCCAAAAATATTGTAAGTTTTTTCTAAGCGTTAGCTTCTTCTAAACGTGAGCTTCTTCTAAACGTGAGCCTTTTCTAAGCTTCTTTCGGTAGTGTGTTTTACTCTTAGAGTTAAGAAAGATTATGGGTAGGTAGGTAGGAAGGAGTGGTTGCCCCAAGATGGAGCCAACTTAGGTCATGAAGGCCCATTGTGATACCACAGCCAATCGAGCTTAAGTCGGCTCACTCATTGAACCAGTTTGAGCTCCTTACAAAGCCTAGTAGAGTGTGAATAGTACTATCGGCAGGATCTCCTAGATTGTCGAAGAAAAAGTTGCCCAGATGAGTTTTTCTTCTTCTAGATAATGCGGGACAAGTCACAGAAGGTACTTAGAAGTACACGGCATAACAGATCTGGCCCTACACCGACGAGAGTAAATCCAGATAATTGATTCTACTAAACAAACCCCTACAGGAATCGTCGTGGGAATCATTACTGAACCTTACCCCATTGGCCAACATACCAAAAGACTGGGTCCGCTGTGACTTCTGCAGAAGCTGTAGAAAAGATATAAGATTTCACAGCATTGAAATTTCGTACAGAGCCACCATTTAGATGTGTCGTTTTATTGTTAAATTTTCAAAAATGTTGACCCAAATGTTTTGAATAACTTTAGAACTACCAGTCACACATCAATGACATTTGACACATACTTACGATTTAGTCGTGCCTTTCGATAGAGGGAATAAGGTGGGTATGGAACAAGGGGGCTTGGCACCTCCCATACAACGTAAATTTTAAATATGACATATCTTCGGAATTATAGGTCGGACAGCATTGAAATTTTGTGTACCGTCATTCCATAGATGTGTCATTGTACTGATAAATTTTGATGGGCGTTGAACAAGGGGCGTGGCATATTTTTTGTGACTAAAATTTTCCGCGTAACTTTGGAGCTGTGAATTGCACATCAATGAAACTGGGTCGCACCCTTCAACTGGAGGAATGGATTGGGCATTGCATATAAGGGGCGTGGCACCGCCCATACAGAGTTGTATGAAGAAACTTGATTTATTGGGCCCATTGACTTAAAACTTGCGTGTAACCACGGGACGCTGCTGGCATCTTATAATTTTAATACAAATAATTTTCCTGGTCATTTAATAAAAAAAGAGATGCCTCCAAATGACAAATATTTTACTACTTAATACTAAACATGCAAATAAATATATTTCAACTAGAAAAAAACAGACTAACATTGCGAAGAAAAGCGCAACTTGTGTTCGATTGAGGGCTTCTGCTCCAACAGCTTAGCACCGGAAATGTAAAAGCACACAATAAACAACAACAACAAATAGCATAACATAACGAAAAAAGATTATAAATATGAAAAATGTTTACAGTATCGAGTGCGGATGAGATCGAATGTTAAAAGAGCGCCACAACAATGGCGCAGACAACGGCGCATGCGCCGCTTGAACGGTTCAATGTCTGGTCGCGGTTTTTGCCATTTATTGTTTTTTAATTTGAAGTTTAAAGTTTTTACTCTTCTTTTTAATTTTTATTTATTTTTCTGAATTTTTTCTGGGCAACGATTTAAAAAATTGGCGATGAATGAATTTTCGCAGATAAATAATTTAGAGCCTTGTTTTGTGCGAATCGCGTGTTGCAAAAAAACAAAAATAACACAACAAACAATAGCAACAACAAACTCAAAAAAAGCTGGGCAATTTTGTGCTTTTTTTTGTTAATTTTTTTTTATTTTCATTTTTGTTGTTATTGTTTTGATTGTACAGTGTTGTTAGTGTTATTGCTGTATTGTGTTGAGATTCGGCCAGTCGGTCGGTCGGCGCTGTGTGAGTTTGCAGCGCGTGAGATAGACGGAAGACAAAGGAAACAGCGGTGCGCCGCGTTCATTGTTTGACCGATTTTACGAGGCGATTTAAATGTAAATGCGACTATTACATTTCATGTTGCTTGTGCTTTTATGGTTTATTAAATTGTTTTTAATTTAATGTGGCCAATTTTATGGCTCAATACAGACAGACAGGCAGATGGACAGACAGACAGGCAAAATGAAGCAACAACTGCAATTTGTGTTTGTTTGTGTTGTTGTTGTTGTTGGGCTAATAATGGTGACAATCGCAGCAAAAGAAGAACAATAAATGCAAAGATTACAACGAGGAGGTGCAGCGCATCCGCAGCGACAGTGCGTGACGACGACGCAGAAATAAATAATCCGTTTTTCACCTAATTAGGAACAAGTTTGCGGACCGCTCAGTGCGCAGTGCCGAGTGTTAAGTCTTCAGCGAGCAGTGATAGCTGCTGGGGCCGCAAAAGTCGCCAAGTTAACTGCAGCAAACGACACCAATACAAGCAACTACAAACATTACAACAACAACAACTGTGGCAACTGCACTGCAACGCTTCAGTGTCATGCCGTGACTGTCCGTCCGTCCATTCGCAAATGTCACTATCAAGATTGCCGGCATTTAATCTGCGTAAACAAATCAAAAGCGAATGCTGCGTGTAAAAGCTAAGAAAAAAATAGCAACAACAACAACAGCAGATAGCAGAATGTCTCGAGCAGAAATTAAGCGAACTTTGGTTGGAAACGATGCCGCAGTGGGTTTTGTCTCGGCTGGCGCTGAGTTCGCAAAAGTTTCACTCTACATTAATGTTCTGCAAAGAACAAAAATATCAACAACAAACATGTCCAAATGTTGGCACACAGTTTGGTGGACTGCAATGCGTTAATGACCACCTAACGTGTGCGCAGACGCAATGCAAAGAAGCCAACGCTCACTTACATCATCTCTGCTCTCATTCTTGCAGTATTTCGACGCATCAGATTGCTGAAAGCAACCTCAGCTTAAGGCATATCTCGAACTTGTGTCAATTTTTGAAGACCCTCACACGAAGTGGTCTTTACCTCCTCCTCGAGAATTGTCCTTTTGCTCACACGAAGTGGTCTTTACCTCCTCCTCGAGAATTGTGCTTTTGCTAAACATTACTTAAAACCAGTGATAACACTTGGAGGAGTCACTGCTTTAAACCCTAAAACTAACTTATATTTTTAGTAAGTTTTGAGTACCGTCGCATTGAGAAACTATTACCATGTTTAATACACAGATGGACCTAAGATGGATTGCGTAGTACGCGCAGGATTCTGTTTGCAGTCCTTAAATTGAACCAACTTTTTCACCTTCCAAATGAAGCAAGTATGTTTCAGGCGGATAAAGCTAGACATCTTAGAGGCGGGTAAGGCTCTGCTCTATCACAACATAGAGAGTGCTAGGATGCCAATCTTCACAGACAGCTCTTATCAAATCGCTAGAGACAAACTTAAGCACTTCAAAAAGAGTGAACAATTTTAAATACACTTAAAATTACATCTTTTGCAACCTAGTCGTCAGCTTGATCTGGATCCCAGGACATAAGAACATTGAGAGAAATGAGAAATCATAGGATATAGCTAGATAAGGATCAGCTCTGGACATTATCAATGCTAAGATGGTAGCTATTCCCGCTCAGCAGGTTCAGGAAGGACATACACGACCACTTTCTGTTTCTTGTTATCGGCCGGCCTCGATAGTCCAGTGGGTAGCGCACTGCCCTCTCATACCGAGGCCTTAGGTTCGATTCCCAGCTTGGGCTGGTGAAACACTCATCTACTTCTATCGCTATCCACATAAAATAGATGAGAATTAGAAGAATCGCAACAGTGCGCTCTTGGCAGGCAATGACAAAAAATCCAACGATCAAAGAAAAACAGCCATAAATTGACATTCGGATTTGGCGTTAAACTGTAGGTCCCCATCCTCCTTTCCCTATCCGCCTGAAAATGTGTGTTGTAACCAGTGTTGTGACTAATATATTAAAGTAGTGTAACTAATTACGTAGTATATTACTTTTGCTTGAAAAATTTAGTGTAACTACATAGTTACTTTTCCCCATAAGTAATCACCTTCAGTAATATTATTACTTTTTTTCAAGTTACTTATTACAATATTATTTTTTAGTCAACAAAGTTATAATTTTCATGTAAAACAGCAGCACTGATAACACGACTAAGATCTATTACAATTATAAAACGCTGCACTCGCTGCAAATATTTCGATTTGTTGACGGAAGCAACCGACTTGCAAAATGCTGCAGTCACAAATATAAAAGTACGCTGCAAATTGTGTGAGCCAGAAAACGTGACCCTATCTACTTCAAAGATAATTTTTTTTTTAAATAACAAGATGCCAAGTTTTATAAAATAAATATCAAATATGTATGTAAAAAAAATTTTCGTTTATTTTTTTGGAAAAAATCTGTAGAAATCATGTATTTTTAAAATAATATATTACTTTTTGTAATACATTACTTGACATTTCCAGTAATAACGATATGTAACGATATTACTTTCAAATGTCAGTAATGTGTAATAAGTAATATGTTACTGTCAAAAGTATTAAGTCCCAACACAACTTGTAACACATGTTGCAAAAAAAGTGTTACATACACATTTAAAAAAACGGGTGAAATATGTGGTATCACAACGGGGCCTTTTAGGCCTCCGAGTGTGTAGATACAGAGGCAGCCACCATACTTTAACATAACCTAACCTAACGAAATGTAGAGGAAACTGCCTACCTGCCACACATCAAGGAAAATATGACCAAAGTGCACCCTGAACAGGATTAAGCAACTTCTTCAGAACACTCGTTGCAAATACCCTTCAACAATCATTGACTCAGTTGTGGGAAGAACGACCGGAGGAGAGACCCTCCGGAGACATTGACCCTCTTTATGTGTACATTAGCGGATTAGGAAGAAACAGACTACTCGCTCTCTCAGGACTCCAACCTCAGAACAATTTCAACTGTGGGGCTCAGGAAGCTTCCACACTTTCTGTATCTCAAAAAGTGGATATAAAGTACCAGCCACTAAGTATTAGTTCGGTCCATTTTTAAAAGATGGCTATTCTGAATGGTTTCAGAGCGATTAGACATCTGTCAAAAGTGTTCATTTAATATTGCTTTGAGTTTATTTAAATGTCCGGATTTTTTACTATATTGAATATGTTCAACTTTGCATTAACTAAGACGCAATTGCGGAAGGTTTCAGTTTTCTATTTTAATTGGAAGATAAGTGCAGCTGAAGCACATCGAATGCTTGTGGAAGTTTATGGTAACATTGCTCCAACTGACAAATCATGTAAAGAATGGTTTCGACGTTACCCGAAAGGTGATTTCAACGTTGAAGATAAGCCTCGCTGTGGACAGCCAACAAAATTTTAAGACAAAGAATTGCAGTACTAACTCAATGAAGGTATGAGTTAAACGCATGAGAAGCTTGCAAAATCTTTGGGAGATACGTAGCAAACCATCTCTGTAAGATTGAAATTGGATTGGAAATGATTTGAGTGACTTATGAACTGAAACTAAGAGACGTTGAAGGGCATTTTTTCACTGATTGAAAGGCTAAAAAGAAGGGGTTCTTACATGGGATTGTGACTGGGAATGAAATATAGAAATTCTACGATAACCCCAAAAAACACAAATAACAACTCTATGCCCAGTCAATCGTTGCCATCGACATCAACGGCAAAACTGAATATTCATGGTTCCAAGGTCATGCTATGTTTTTGGTGGGTCCAAAAGGGACTTCTACTTATATACTATGAGCTGCTACAATATGGCGATTACATAACGGGGCATCGGTATAGGCCACAATTGATTCGTTTAAGCATTGTAATCCGAGACAAAGACAGGACAAAATTATTCCTTTGCATGACAACACTCGGCTTCATGTTGCAAAAGTCGTAAACAAATATTTGAAAACGCTCAAGTGAGATATTTTACAGCACCCGCCGTATTCTTCGGCCATTGTTCCTTTTGATTGCTGGTTGTTTTGATGGATACAGCACGATTTGACAGGTCATCAGTTCACTTCTTTCGTAGAAATCGAAAATTGACTCCTAACTTGGATCGCATCAAAAGACGACACTTATTTTCGCAATGGAATTCGAAAAGTGGCTGAGAGATGTGAAAAAGTAGTAACCAGTGATGGACAATAATTTTATAATTCTGTTCATTCATTTTTTTTACAGAAATGCATTTTTGCTTAGAAAAAACGGACCGAACTAAATTGTACTGCCAATGTTTTTCAACATTTTGTGACTCTTTGTGTTGCGAGTGTTTAAATCTAAAAATAACTTTTTATTGTTCATTGAATTTTTGGTTTCGATATGAAATGGTTATAAAAAGAAACAAAAAATTTTAATTATTTTTGTTTCTATTTTAAATCTCCGAATCTGAGCATTTCAAAAAATGGTTACCCTACTTTTTCTAGATGCCAACATCATTAGTGAACACAATTCCCACCAAAAAAAATTCCTATTCCTATTTCAACCAACAATAAACCAACTACGCAAAGCCGTTAAAAAGCGTGTACGACAACTTTTTCTGCGTCACTCAGCTAATGATTAGTTCCAACTAAGCCAGCGCCTGGATTAAGTAATGCGAGAAGAGTAAAAAAAATCAAGTCATAAAATTTGTAATTTCGCACAAGTTCCACACTTGCGACTGACAAACAATGCACCGGCGCACAACGGCAAATAAACAACGCCAACAACTTCTACAACAACACCAACACCAGCAAATGATGCTTTACGATCGCCGATGTGATGGGGTCAAGGAGAGAGGAGAGCTTCTACCAACAAAAAACCGAAACCAAATGGACAGCATAAAATTCACGAAAAAATGCAATAAAGTCGCAAAGAAAACAAGAAATGAAACACGGCGAAAGAAACACAAGCGGCCACATAAAATCACGGCAAACATTGTTAAGGCGCATTTCATTAACCCGCGTCTGCGCCGTGCCGCCGCCTGGTCAGCGCCAACACAAACGGGCCAACAACCCGAAACTGCAGGCGCAACCGAAACAAAAACAAAACACCAAGAAATCGCAGCACGCCGCCATTCCATAACTATGGGCGCAGCGTTCAGGATTTTCGTCGGAGCTTCCTTCGACGTGATTTGAGGCTTTTGTTTTGTTTTTTTTTTGTGTGTTAAAAAGTGTTGGCTTGGCAGTGAGTTTGATGCGGACGGGCTATGCGTTTCGCGTTTGCGTCAATTGCCGCAATGGAAAGAAAGATACCAACAATAGCAACAACAAAAGCAAAAACACTAACACTAACAACGACAAAGTAGCATAGTCACTCAAGTGTAATTTTTAGCAACTCGACGATTTGCCTGCTGCACTGTTTTTGGTTGTTGTTGTTGTTGTTGCTGTTGTGCGATTTCGATGCATGTTCGCAGTTCAAGTTGAAGGCCTCAAATTGCTGCCCGAGCTGTGTGCGATGATGTGTGCGCATCAGGGCGACGAGCGAGCGGCGGCCGCTATGGGCCGCAGTTGGCCGAGCGGCGAAGACGTGCCGCACGCAGCTCATACGCGGCGCGGACGTGCCCATTTGTTGTGCACATTTCATGCACGCAAAGGTCGCCGGTAAGCTAAGAGATCACCAACAACAACAACAACAACAATATTAGCAAATTAAATAAAACATAGCAAAGCATAGCAGTTCTGACCAGCGTCGTAATGCGTTCTGCAACGTAAATGCCGAATGTAAAGTACCGAAATTTGCCAAAAACATTAAATATATTTTAATTAAATTTTCAATTGCAATTTCACGATTCTGCTGAACTGATTTCAAACTCTTGAAACACAAAGTTGAGGAATAAAATTAAGATCACGAAGTCTGTTGTACGTTGGTTGGGTTCTGGAACACTTAGAAATGAATTAAAAATTATATTAAATTAAAATAAATTAAAATTAATTTAAAAATTAAATGAAATTCAAATTAAATTAAACTTTCAATTGCAATTTCGCAGAAACACAGAGTTGCGCAATAAAACTTGTTGGCCTAAAAATTAAAACCACGAAGTCTGTGGAACGTTAGTTGTTTGAGTTATGGAACATTTAGAAATGATTTGAAAATTGGAACTTTAAAAATATTTTAATTCTATTAATTTTTCAATTGCAATTTCGTAATTCTTCTGAATTGATTTTAAACTCTTGAAACACATTGAAAGTTGGGTCATAAAACTTGTTGGCCTAATAACTAAAAACACGAAGTCTGTTGTACGTTGGTTGGTTGGGATATAGAGCACTTTGAAATGAATTGAAAATGTAACCATTAAAAATATTTTAATAAATTAAATTTTTCAATTGCAATTTCGCAATTTTCTTGAACTGATTTCAAACTCTTGAAACACACTCAAAGTTGAGCCATAAAACTTGTTGACCTAAAAATTAAAACCACGAAGTCTGTGGTACGTTGGGTTATGGAACACTTTAAAATGAATTGAAAATGTTGGTAAATAATTTTAAGCCTTTAAGGTTATTGGAAAAAACCAAACTTTCAATTTAAATTATAAATTATTACAAAGACATAGTCATTTAGAATACATATCCAAGGATAAATTTTGAATTCAAAAATATTTTCTTTGTGAAAAATTAGAATGAAAAAACCAAACCGGTCCCAATTATAGACAACTCTCCCATCATATTTTGCTTGAACGTCTTTGTTAAAATAAATAAATTGAACAGAATTAAAAATATATATATACCTAACAATTAAAATATTTTCCAAAACCCGTAGAAATATGTGTCAAATCCCAGAAAATCGTTTATGAATCTCTAACTGAAAGAGGTGAACCGGCAACCCTAAAAAAATACAAATTGTATACATAGAAAGACCAACTTTGATTTGACTCGATTTGTCTTAACTCGATAATGTCTGTCTACAGATTCCGCAGTTTGATCGTTTCGTTTCGTTTGAAATATAATGTGGAAGACTATAAAAATTACAGTTTAAAATTTCCGGTTTCTAACTTTCGGCATAGCTGAGATTTAGAAACCCAGCCTTAGAAAACTAATATTGAATTTAGTGGCATACACGACATCTTTTTTAGACGATGAATGAGTATTTATACACTCAACTCAACTTCGGCTTCTTATGCAAACAAAACATTTTCCTTGTTTGCAAAAAAGTCCTAACGCAAATCAAACCCGCTTCCAATTTTTTAATTATATAATTTTAAATAACATAAATTCCATATTTATAGATTAGTGTGAACACATTCAGATCTTTTTTATACCTTTCAAGCTCCATGTTGTCAATACCATAACTCAACTTCATCACTCTTGTGTTCAAGTGTTGATCTAATTCTGAAGTCGGATTCAAATTCAGGACAAAAAATTTGCCCAGAAATGGCCCCAAGATTGGCCTTGCAAACCTATGTCACTATCCAACAGGGAATTAAAGCTAGAAACTTCAAGAATATCGAATAATATATATTTGAAAGGTATTTGAAAGGACCTTACTAATATATTTTGGTTTTGAAAGTTCAAAATTGAAAATGTAATCAAAAGGTGACTTTTCTCTTTCATTTAAGGGGTTATATACACTTGCGTTGGTAAAAAAAATCGAAAATTTTTTATTGCATTTTCTGAAAGTACATATCTTAGAGAATATTTTCCCCAAAAATCATAAAGATCCGAGCATTAGAACCAGATTGGCAGCTATTGATAGCGCGCTATCTGCAACTACGAGTCAACGGCGAGTCACGCTTCACGAGCGATTATCTCGAAACTGTTTTTTTCAAAAAGTGTGGTTGCGGTAACCACGATTACTAAAGAACCGTTAACTCGATCAGTCTGAAATTTTCCAGGCTTATTAAAAACAATATTAGCCTGTTCGTGAACAGGAGGATTTTCAATTTGAAGCAAAACTTTTTTTTTCCCTGATGTAAAAACCCGAATTTTATACGTTCAAAACTCGAACTTTTTAGAAAGACGATCATAATTTTCGAAAAAAATTTTATTTTGCAAAATCCTTCGTGTGTAAACTACATAAATTTTTTTGGTTTTTGTATTTCAGATGAGCAGATCCTTCGTTATCGTGGTCCCCGCGGACGATGTTGGGAAAATTGTGTTTTGGCATAATGGCTACTGTGACTAGTATTATAAATATTTTCTTTTGAAAAAATTCATGAAGCATCTCTCGAAGTGTATAAATAAATAGGCATTTAGTGTTTTAAGAAAAGTACACAACTTTTTCAATTTCATTTCATTTTCCAAAAAAAAATCGTAAAAATGCCTTTTTTTCTCGCGCGCAAGTGTATATAACCCCTTAATACCCATTTCTTCATCATAACACAAGAGCAAATATTTAAAAAAAATAGTTTACATTTGTATGCGCTTCAAATTTAAAGTTCCTTTAAAAGGACATGGGATCAGATCAAATTAAAAACTGAATATGGCTGGTTACTATGAATGACCTCTAGTTTCATGCCTCCAAATGCCCTCAAATTGCCCAAAACTGTTGATTAAAAGCAAACTGCAAACCCACTTTGACCTCGTTCCCTAACAACCTTCAGCACAATATTCCCGTAGAGAAGCGATCCACTAAAAAAGGTAACATGTGGGTTTGTGTTCGAATGGCCACAAGGCATTCCGGTGGAGTATAAAGTGTCCATATGTGCGCCGCGGTCACCAGCATCGGCACCTCACCATCAACATCAACATCAACATCAACATCACCTCACCGTCGTCGTCGTCGTCGTCTTCAGTGTTGCAGCAGTCTGTGCAGCATTTTGAAACATGCGAATTGCTTGTACGTGACACGCAGTGCAACAAAAACACAAAAACAATGCCAGCAAAGAGGCCAAAGAAAAGCACAGAACGAAAAGAAAGAATGACCACGACCACTTTACCCTTAAATTTGCAATAAGAAGAAGAAAAAGTGGCTGGCTGCAACATATCACAACAGCAACATCAGACAAGCACCGACAATGGCAGCGCCACAGCAGCTCAATGAAATTTATTTGGTGATGCGTTCTGCAAAGCGTGAAGCGTCAAGTCAGCGACGGCAGCCGCGGCGGCAGCGGCACAAGTGTGGCGTTGGTGGCCGCTGATGGCGACTGGTGGCTGGGGCGTGCGAGTCCAAACGGTGAGTAGGAGCCGCAGAAGCCACGCTCAAGTTAAAGTTCTGACAGCAATGATGCTGTACATAGTTGTTGTTGTTGTTAAAAATTCAATTTTTTTTATTGTTGTTGTTGACTTGCTGTTGCCTTAAACCGGTTGGATGCGCATACTTTGGATTAACAACAGCAACATTCACAACAACTACAGCAACAACCACGACTGCAACACAGCGCGCAGCAGTACACGATTTGCATTGTGCGGTGATCAGTGATCAATTTAATCGTGCAAATAACACAGTTCGACACAATAAGTAAATATGAAATAATCGTCATTATTTGTGGGCAGCGCTGCGCCGTCGCTGTTGCTGTCGTCGACGCCGATGCGAACGAAGACGCGCCAAGGCGGTTTGCGAGCGCAGAAAAGCAACGCCTCGTGTTGGCGAAAAGGTGGATGCGGCGAGAACGTGTGGGCACCTGCAACATGCTGTGGGGACGGCGGGCAGCTGTTTGCTGTTTGTGTGGTGTGAACAGTGTTGGGACCAAATACATTTCGTTTGTTCATGTTAACAAAATTGTGATGCAAGATTCTGTTATACAAACAGAACTGTGAGTAGGTTCTGAACAAAACCATTTGGCGTTTTGATCCGATCCATTAACATTTTTAAATGTCTGTACCCAACCAGAAACTGAACAATTATATAATTTTTTGTGAAAGCGGTTCGATTAAAACCGGTTCAGAACATTTGATTAACATTTAAATAGGTAAAAAATCATTCAATAAATTACGAGCATAAATTGCTCAGAGTTCTGTTTGACAAAGCTTTGAGTTTTGTATAAACAATTTTCAACTTAATTTTTTTATAATGAAATAATCATGAATCACGAAAAGCTTCATAAATTTCTGTGGTGCACAGTCCTAACCATAAAAGACTGACCAGTGACGCACACAGGATTTCATTTTGAGGGGAGGGGTTTCGTACAACTTTTGACATATTTTGTACCAGTAATGTTTGTGTTTGGGGGGTTGAACCCGCAAACCCCTTCTCCCTCTGTGTGCGCCACTGAGACTGACTGACTGAGGTATCTTTGGGTCCTCAGCAATGTGCGAACTCAAAATGAGTCAGCCGAAAGTTTCTATCTGTTTTGTTTGCCAAAAATTGGATTAAGTGATTCTGTATGTTTAAGGATCTAGTCGACAACTAAGCAATCTCAATCAAGCAATCTATTTTCATACTTTATTCGTGCTTATAGATGGACACATATTTGTATTACTCTAAACCAATAAAGATAGAAGAATAGAATTAAGAGGTATTACTACTACGTGTATTTCTTACTCACCATTATTTAAATTTAGTTAAAGGGCAACGATTTTCCTATTTCTTTTGATAACCATATGTTCATCATTTCATAACTGCAAATATTAAACAAAAATCTTTTAAATGCATATAGCCTTGAAATTTTAAAGTTCTTTTAAAAGGACATTGGATCAAATACTGAAAAACTAAGTATGCCAGATTGCTATGAATGACCTCTCTAGCCTATATCAGTACGCTACGCGGTGATATAATTATATTCGAAAACGATAAAACAATCCAAATTTCCAAAAACCAGTTCCTTTCAGGATCATGTCAGTGATCGGTGATTTGGGGTTTTCCTAATACGATGAAGATGTAAGAAAAGAAAGGAATAACCAGCTCTTGAAAGACCAATACGACTCTTGAACGAGACACTATCGTAGGTGCAATGGGATTACCTATTACAGATTACTCTAGAACAGCTATAAGATGTCTTTGGAAGGGAAATCAAGAGGATCGTCAGTTGAAACCGGAAAACTCCCCGATAGCTGATTAGATAGACAACGGGGTATCGAAACTTCAGGTAACACCTAACACGGTACAATTTCACTAAGGAAGAAGCCTGCAAAGGACTCAGAACATTTCTTTTTACATAAAAAGAAGGATATACTCTTTTTGGGAAGCAATCTTATGACCCTAAGCTTTCGCTACTGTTATCAAGCAGTCCTATATTTGCTTGGCATATAGCAAAATGAAACGCTTGTGAAGGATTTCCAGAGAAACCTAACCAACATTAAACCATACAAGAGCTAAACGGCTTCTGGGTCTGGGAAGTGATACGATCGCGTCCTAACTGGTTACTGGTCATTGGATCGTGGAAGACATTTTCAACGAATAGGTCTCCCTTTCAATGAATACAGCAACTATGGCTCGTTACGTCCTTCATGTGTCATTGTATAGTTCTGGTTTCGTTACCTTGAGGCCTCTTTTCTAGCTGACCTGATTGACTTGGCTAACCTGTCAACCATCGACACAAAGAGGTCACAATGAGTTCCTTTTCTTACCCGACACTTTTCCCTCTCTTTTTAGTAACACAGCAGCCCAAGGATGGCCTTTGTAAGCCCGATAAGCTGCGACCGTAATCTAACCCTAACCTAAGTTTGACTTTTTTGACTTTTATACCACTTTCGAGGAAGTAGGTACCTAAATATTTTCTTCAATGTTTCAACCATTAGTTGAATTGCTTGTAAGAAAATCTCAGCTCTACTTTGCCGTTCAACGCTCGTCAATGCGCCCAACACTGTTCGTGCTCACATCTGTTATCGGCGCAGCACAATCAGAAAGTCCCATGTGCGTTGCGCTTCTCTGGACATTGTCTCGGCCCCTGCACCTTTCTGCCATGCGTTCGACATGTGCTGGTGGGGAATCTTTCACTTTTTGCTGCCAACCAGACAGTCGAAACGTTGCAGCGAAATTGCGCTAATTTAAGATGTTGCTACTTTCTGGCTCTTTGTTTTAGCTGAAATTCCTTTGGCAGCCGACCGACCGGCAAGGATAATCGGCAAAGTTGAAAAGCTACAAAAACTCACAGAGTTCAAAGCGTGTGAGAAAGAAAGGAAAAAAGAGTCGCATCACACCGGCCAACTGACAGGTTGCCATAGCACAAGAGGGATCACAAAAGGACGGCCGAAAGCCTTGAGAGCGATCGCAATTCCCACACCGTTTGGCTGCAGTTTACAAACAGATTAAAATTGTTGATGCCACCATATGCACTTGCCGCACCGGCCGCACTGGGGCAACACTGTAATTTGCAACCCCCAATTTGGCCGTTAAACACTCCCAGCCAGCAGGCGGTCCGCCACTTGTGCCAATTTCCAAAAACATAATTGCACCGTTCCTAAGCGAGATGCCGCGCTCGACTTAAGACGAAAAACTCGAGCGCGCGCTGCGCATTTTCATTTCCACGCGGCGCATTCGGCGGCTGCGCCAATTTCGTTCGAGTTTGCCGCCTCTCGTTGTGTGTGTGTGATGTGTGTTGGTTTTTGCTTCGCCATCACTCGTAAATGTCACATAAATTCCACGCATGCGCACACATTGGTATGTCTATTTCGGGCCATAATGCAACCGCGCAGCCAAGCAGCCAAACGGCAGCGACGCTCGACGGCTGCAATGGCAACAACAGAAAGCAGCCAGCAGCGCTCCATTCGAAATGCGCTGGATGTGCTGTGACTGGCTGATTGTCGCCGCAGCGCGCCGCTGTTACCATTTCGCAATGCTACCACTTTGTTGCTACTGCTGGTGCTGTTGTTGTTGCTGTCACTATGGTTGCGATGCTGGCCGCGCTGCTGCCGAGCAGTGCTGTTGCGCCCATTGGCGCTTACAAGTTGCCTATTTTAGGAGTGGCGCTTTTCACAAGATCGTTTACACCAGCTCGCCGACTCACGCGCTCACCGACACCGCACAAATGGTGACAATTGTGTTGATTTTTTTCGCCACATGCTGTTTGTTTATGCAATTTCGACAGACATTGGCTGTTGGACGGTGGCAACAACCTATAATGACGTACTGTTGCTTGATTTATGCTTGAGCCATGATTGGAGCAGGTGTATTATAATGGATCACTTGTTGGGTGCTCGATTCAGGATGCTCAATTATTGGGTATGAAATTTAGTATTCAGACCAAAAGCACTCATAGGTTTATATGGTTCGACTTTTACTGAAATTAAGTTAGGTTAGGTAACCAGCTTACCAAGTTGGGTCCCTAGCGATACCAGTTCAGCAGCGACGTAATGTCATGCTTGGGAACCTCTTCTAAACCAGAAAGGAACGAGGCCCCTTAGTGAGTAAGTCGTAGTCTTGCGATGACCGGACAGGAGCAACGAATGTGTTCCATGGTTTCCTTGGCACCATTTTCTTTGTGAAGTTATCGGTGAGAATGTGGGTGTTCCTAGCGAAGTTCAGTCCTCTAACCTAGAACGGAACGAGGCCCCAATGTGAGTAAGTCGTAGTTGGCTCCATTTTTTTCGTGAAGTTATCGGTGAGAATGTGGGTGTTCCTAGCGAAGTTCAGTCCTCTAACCCAGAAAGGAACGAGGCCCCAATGTGAGTAAGTCATAGTCTTGAGATAGCCGGACAGGAGCAATGATTGTGCTCCAGGGTTTCCTTGGCACCATTTTCTTTGTGAAGTTATCGGTGAGAATGTGGGTGTTCCTAGCAAAGTTCAGCGGCGCCTTAAAGTCTTGCTTGGGAACCTCTTCTAACCCAGAAAGTAACGAGACCCCTCAGTAAGTCATGGTCTTGAGATGGCTGGAAAAGAGCAAAAAATTTGCTTCAGGGTTTCGTTGTACCTTCTTCTGCACTACTCCCGACCTTCATTGCGCCTTTATAGCTGCCTATCTATCAACGAGATCTCAATATTTTGGAGTGACCACTTAGACCAGAGACGCTAGTTAACGTTATGGCCAGTTAAGTAAGTAGGTAAGTAATCTACTATTAAAAATAGTAATGTTTTGTGAGAAACAATCCCCTAACTGGGATGAGTTTTGTACACTTTCAATTAGCAAAGATCTCTGTTTGAAAAATTCTACATATGAAGGACCGATAGCCTAAATGGCCTTACGATTTGCAGCGCTTCTGAGGAGATTTACTTCTTGAATCTATTATAGAGTCGTCGTGTCGTGAGGTGTCACTCTCTCAAGATAAGAGCTCTGTGTACAAGTAATCGTTTACCAAATGCTGCAAAAGTGTTTTGAGCGTAGATTTCTGCGCTTAAGGATCTGCTTCCTTTAGAGCTAAAATCTACGCCGTATTTGAAGCAGGTTAAGGTTGGTTGCTTTTTAAGTTACCACAAAAAATGAAAAGAATTCTAAACTAAACATACCCCGGTGTGGAAGAGAGAAGCCATTGAGCCTCTCTTATGAAACGGGCGATGCTTTTTATATGAAACTTTTACGATGCTAGAGCAGCAATTTTTTCCTAAGCTAAACCCCGATTTAAACCTAGACTCAGTTACAAAGATCTAAAGAAATCTTCTGGAAATGCAAGAATATCCTTCAACTTCACTTAACTTGGTCATGAACCTAGATCTGATACCAAGATAACTAGGATAACCTAAACATTTATATTTTCTTTGTTCCATTTCCTTGTGTTATGAGCTTAACTCAGCCTAATCCGAGACCCTAGACTCAGTCAAAAAAATTTTACAAATACTTAGAAATCTCAAGAATATCCTAGAATTTGACTTAGCTTGGCCTTTGGCCAACACTATCAAGAACCAAGATCTGGGTGATCTCCTTTGAGTGAGACCTAACCAATTTCATTTATTTTCAGAGTTAAACCTCAGAGTTAGACACAGTCACAAAAATCCAGAGAAATCTTCAGGAATTCAAAGAATATCCTTCAACTTGACTTAGCTTCGCTCCTGGCTTCTTAGCCGAACCCTGTCGTGAACTAAGATCTGGTTGATCTTCTTTGAATGTGATCTAACCAAATCTATTTTCTTTATTCAATTTGTTTTAGTATACTACGAGCTCCTCGCCCACTAGCTTCCAAAGCCCATAGTTAGTATTTCACATATATGTACCTCAAGTGTTTTCGATCTACGCTCATCGTATCACACACATCAACGTTAAAACATATCCCAAAAAGCCTCACATCGTTCCACATCTCTATTCCTCCACTTAAAGACATTTTCATTTAACGCTCCGCACCGACCGGCGTAAATGATCGCCGCACGTTCGATTGCCACCTTCAAATGTCACTCAATTTTCACCCAAAAAGGACTTGTCGTCCTCTGCCAACGTGTCGCGACGATAATGTGCTCACTTTGCCTGACCCAAATATAGTCAAACATTTCAATTTCCCAACATTGGCCGGCGCGCATTTTTCGGTGCGCATTAGAGTTCACACTGATCGTCAGTCATCGTCACCCGTTTCGTGCGCTTATCGCACGCTGTGCCGCGTTGCCGGCGCACGATCGATGCGCAGCGATGATCCATTTTGCCGTTTGCTGTGCTGTAAATCTGGCCGACTGCGTCTGTGTGTGTGTGTGTGTAGTAGATGCGTCGACGTGCCGCTGACAGATTGCCCCCAGGCTAAATGTCGTTGAGTGTGTGTGATTTGTTGCTGATTAAGGTTCGTTGAATGCGGAGAAAAAATGTTTCGAATGACGTTGAATGAACGGAAGGAAAGTGAATGCCGTGACTTGTTAATGTGACTTGATGTAATCATTTAAATTACGTGTTCAAAGTCATTTGGGATATTTAATAGAAAATGTCAAATTTAGAACTATTAAAAAGGCTCTAGGGGGGCAATGAGAAACGTTAAGAAAGTTCTTAATTTATTAGGTATTACGTGTAGATAAAAACGCTCCTTTTTGTGCGTCTACTGTTAATTGTGGCTCACTTCCAATTAAAAAAATTAGACAAGACACATTTAAACAAGAGATTTGAAGTGATTGATTTGTTAGTTTATATTTTTGTATTTTTCTAAGCACCCTGACGAATAAGTAATCAGTCATTGACTGTTTTTGTTTTTACTCTAAATTATACTATGTTTCGTTCCAAACTACGGACAACTTTGACTAAATCAATGCACTCCTACGCATTATTCCAAATGAGCCACGCCTACTTCAGCTTCTTAAAATTTATTTAGATAATGTTGTGATGTAGAGCCTCAATTGTCTGACCAACAATTGCTTAGCACTTTAGCATCATTTGGAAACCGCTGACTTGGTGAATATTAGCTTACGAACAAAGACTGAATTATTTATATTACAAATATTCATTCTGTTTGATTAAGTTCCCAAAGAATTTTGAGCCTACAGCTTACCTACAACTTACCTACAACTTACTAACGCCATCCAAGTTGTTGAAGAAAAGTGATCCTAGAGCTGTCTCTTAATTGACTAATCTGAGACCATCCAAGTTGTCGAAAAATAGTAAACGTAAAGCTTTTTCTCGGCGTCTGGACAGCGGCGAACAGGAGAGTTAGCATTGTCTGCTCTTATTTAGTAGTAGTCAGTCTCTAATAGTCTTCATAAAGATTTTTAACTCTCCATTAAAAATAATATCTAATAAAAAAAGATTTACCTAAGTGTTTGCCATTTTTTCTTTCTCTTATTTGTGTTATGAACACATATCTCAAAAGCGAATCAATGATCAACGCAAGCTGTCTATAAAAGAATGCCTTTTCCTTTCCAATGATACACGGATAGTCCAAATCAGAGAAGATTTCTTGGAGTTAATGTCTATGAAAGTAAAAAAGGTGAAGCATTTTATTATTTTGAATTATTGATATTCAATTACAAACACATTTCATAACTATGTCACTTTGTATCTAAAACCCTAACACTCAGAAAAGCAACCCAATCGAATGAATCGAATAGTTAGTGTGGTAAGAAGAAGGCGAAGAACGGTTTCAGGACCAGCAAAATCTGAGTCGAATCTCTAAACTTCTGATTTCAACTCGCCACTTAGTCAAACACATTGATCGCTTAACACTTGCAAGGAAAATGGTGCCAAGGAATCTCTGGAGTACATTCTTTGCTACTGTCCGGCCGTCTGAGACTACAACTTAACTATTCACTTGGGGGCCTCGTTCCTTTCTGGGTAAGAAGAGGTGACATTAAGTCGCTGCTGAACATCGATAGGAACCCGCACATTCTTTGCTCTTGTCTGGCTATCTGAAGACTGCCACTTATTCACTAAGGGACCTCGTTCTTTTCTGGGCTAGAAGAGGATCCCAATCATAGCATTAAGTCGCTCCTGAACTTCGATAGGAACACTCGCATTCCCACCGATCACTTCATAGCAAATGGAGCCAAGGAAACCCTGGAGCACATTCTTTGCTCCTGTTCGGCCATCTGAAGACTACAACTTACTCACTTAGTGATCTCGTTCCTTTCTGGGTTAGAAGAGGTGACATTAAGTGGCTGCTGAACTTCGATAGGAACCCGCACATTCTTTGTTCTTGTCTGGCTATCTGAAGACTGCCACTTATTCACTAAGGGGCCTCGTTCTTTTCTGGGTTAGAAGAGCATTAAGTCGCTCCTGAACTTCGCTAGGAACACTCACATTCTCACCGATCACTTCACAAAGCAAATGGAGCCAAGGAAACCCTGGAGCACATTCTTTGCTCATGTTCGGCCATCTGAAGACTACAATTTACTCACTTAGGGGCCTCGTTCCTTTCTGGGTTAGAAGAGGTTCCTCAGTATGACATTAAGTCATACTGCTGCGGAACTTTGCTAGGATCACCCACATTCTCATCGATCACTTTAAGGAGCTCTAACTGGTATCGGTAGGGACCTAACAGGCTCTATGCGTGGCCAACTTGGTCAGCCAACTTACCTGACCTAACCTCACATTTCAAAAACCTTGTGTTTATATACAAAACTAGGATGACAGATCGCTGAAAATTGTTTATAAAAACTCAATGCCAAAGTGGGCGTGGATTGTACACATTCCATATCGCATTATTTCTCCTACAAATATGAACCCGTCTTCTTCTTCCCGTCCATCACATTTGTTACGTTTGGCACAACGTGTGAAAATCGTATGAAGTGCTAATTTAGCCATGTTTTCAGTCTGATAATAAATTCAAAAAATCGAAATCAACATCAACTTGTAGACGAATCCCTTATTTCGGCAACAAATTTGTATGCATTTATGTGCGAATGTTTGCGTTGCCGCACTGTTTTACTTGTCGTTTTGACAGCCATTTCATTATCCCAAAAATCACCAACGACCCAAATATTCGCGCACCTATTTTTCTAATGAAGCCAATCAGTTTTTCCATCACATTTCTTCTCGGCAACTTTTCTTCTCATAACCTGGAAAAAAGGTTTGATTTATCGCAACTCCAAGTGAGACCAGCAAATAAGCCAACCAAAAAAGCGACGCACAAAAAAGCCGTAATTGACTGTCGCATGAAGTGGACGCAGACCGGCTAAGCTCAGCGCAGCCACCAGTATTGAATTACAAATGAACGCGTCCGACTGTATGCAGCCGGCCGCCCGCTAGCGGTGCCATATGGCGCTGACCGAAGGGGCAATCCTTTTGGCCATTTGCGATATCAAACGGCACAGCGCGACAGCGGGCGTCCATATGGGGACGCGCAACTGCGTCTGCGGCTGTGGCGAATGCGTACGAAACGCATAAAAATATCTCAATTAGGAATTTGCCGCCAAGCAACCAGTTTGCCGATCGGCCAAACAGCCAACCAGCAGTCAACCAACGCGGCGAGAATCCCGCCAGCGATCGCGGACTCGCACACAGCCATAAAACGACGGCGGCGACCGCAAGTGGTGCGGCGTCTAACGCCACCAGTGGCCGCGTTAAGTTTCGTGCAGTGGCCGCAAGTGTCACTTGACACATGCGCCTGCCAGCTCCCGCCACACAGCGGCGCGCCAACGCAACGCACCCGTTCAGCCCAGCGGCAGCGCATTCGTTGGCGATCGTTAGAGAGATCAATTGTGACGCTGTCATCTGCACGTCGCCATCTTGTACGTGAGTGGGAATATTTTTGCCATTTTTGCGTGATCGGACGCAGCCGGACAACACGCACGCACGCACGCCGGCTGGCGGCGACAAGCGATGCGGGCGCTGCAAATGGCCAGCCGGACTATGGTTGCTGCTCCTTTTCTCAACTTTTAAGGCAATCATTTTTGTTGTGTTGCTGTCTTTATTGTTGTTAATATTGTTATGGTTGTTGTTGGCAACGACAATTGTACCACTGATCTAATTAATAAAGCCGCATAGTTTTTTGCACTTGCCGCGGTGCGTGGAAATTTGTTAGTTGCCTCAGAGCGCCGCAGCCGTAACGTTTTTATTCCACTCCTTCGGTCGTCTGCTGCCATATTA
The DNA here is from genome assembly GCA_963668005.1 of Melieria crassipennis. NCBI lineage: Eukaryota > Metazoa > Arthropoda > Insecta > Diptera > Ulidiidae > Melieria > Melieria crassipennis. Next base: position 94,654,476 of record OY764961.1, on the reverse strand, counting down.
CTCGAATTGCTGCTATATGTGTCGTCGGCAAACCCACACAACACATTTGATATGGGAAAAAGTGTGGGTAATTTTCAATTATGAGTTTGTACGCTCGCCGATAAAATCACAATTTAGATGGTGAATTAAGATTATTAAATATAATTTAACCATAAGCGGCCCACGGCAGCAGAGGATTGCGTCCAGTGTGTGGGGAATTGCCATTTGCGATTACGTGCGTAAAGATTTGAAAAAAATTTACCCAATTCCACGCTTGTTTGGTGCAACAAATGCGAGAAATATTCCTCAATGACACACCAAAAGGATGAGTGCAACATTTGAACGAGGCGATTCGGTTTCAGTGAGTTTGAGTTGTGCTACATTTTTGTGGTGCAGTCAGCTGCAATTCATATGGCGTAAAGTTTTTTCTATTCAACAAAATATAGACCCACTTACTTAAGTGGCCATAACAACCCGTTACCGGGTCTCTCAAGTTCCCTGCAGATGCCTCACACCTTCTCCAGTTGGCCACACCAAGAGATGATAGGCTGTCCTCAACTTGTCCACCTACCTCCAACCTCCTCCGACCTCCAACTACCGCTAAGAACACCTTTTTCGCCGGACCTTCATTATCCATACGGGAGACATGGCCAGCCAACGTAGCCGCTGGTTGTTGATTCGTTGTGCTACCTCCATGTCTTCAAAGAGTTCATACAGCTTAGCAGCTCAACAGTTCATACAGCCCGTTGTTTGATAGTCGTCACCAATACGAACGGGTCCGGGTATTTTCGAAAGCATTTTCCTTTCGAACACCACAAGAGCTGCTGGTGAGCCCATGGAAGAACTCCAAGCATCTTTCAAACAGAATTATATGCTATCAGTCAGGCTCAGGACAGGACATAGCTTTTTGTTCAGATAGTCAAGCAGCCATCAAAGCACTAACTTCCTATAACTAACTACCACAGGCTTAGTGCTGAAATGCGTAGAGGCATTGAACAAACTGGGCATATACAACCAGGTCAAAATTCTCTGGGACCCAGGACACAGAGGCCTAGATGGAAATTAGGAGAAAGATAGCCTAGCAAGAACTGCGGCAGCCACGATCCCCCTTGGACGGGAGGCCTTCATTGGGCTGGGCAAGAACACTCTAGCAGAGTCACTAAAACTTCAGAGTTTCACACAATCAAAAATCTTTATTAAAGGTTATAACTCCAGATGAAGTGAAGAATGCTTCAGACTGGGGAAAACCCGGCTTAGACAGGTCACGGGCTTCTAACTTTGGACTGGAGAGAGAAGCAACACTGGAAGTGATTAGCAGCTTTTAACTAGTGCTCCGAAGTATTTTGATTTTTTACAAATATAAAAGAAAAGTAAACCCTAAATTGTGACTTTGTCGGGTATCGCTGATTGGGTATCCCCCGGGAAGTCTAGTAATTGCAAAGATAGTGACTTTAAAAGATCTTTCACAAAAGTGGTATTGAAAGAGGCAAGATGCCGCCGCCTGAATGCAAAGATTGTACAGTGAAGTTGATACAAATGGACGAAATGATGTCTTGTTCTGGTGGATGTGGCTGTAACTTCTGTCTGAAATGCAGTAAAGTTAAAAGACCTGAACTTAAAATAATGAGTGAAAACTTGAACCTAAAGTGGTTTTGTAATCAGTGCACCCTATCGGATACAAATACAAAATTTGTCGAAATAAAACACTTACTACAAAAAAGTGAACAAAACAAAATTGGTCATGCCGAAATAAAAAACATAGTACATGAAGCAATAAATCTTAAATATACTCAAATGAAAAATAGTATAATAACTGACTTTAATGCGCTCCTAGTACATAACATCGAAGTCAAACTAAATCAAATGAAAAAAGAAATTATGGATGAAATGTCAGAAGAACTTAAAAAGAATAATGATAAACTAAACGAACTTTGTACAGATAAAAACAAAACCGCGAACTGCCAATTGTCATCCAATGTAATGACATATGCTCAAGCAACGAAAATAAATGAGAACAAAATTGTAATAAAACCCAAAGACAAAGCTAAAAGAAGTCGGGAAACTAAAGTTGCGCTTAAAAAAGTAACTGAACCTACAGAGGGCTTAGTAAGTGGTGTGAGGGAGACAAACAGTGGTGGATTAATCGTTCAATGCAAAAGTAAAGAAGCATGCGAGCAGTTGCAGCAAAAAATCACAGAGAGCATCGGAGACGACTACGAATTGGTGAAAACAAAAGATAAAAGCGAGGTGAAAAAGATTTTTAAAGCAATCGGCTTAACAGAGAGGATTAGCAATGAGCGCCTAGTTGAGTGCATAACTAAACAAAATGACATATGCGCAGGCAAACAATTTAGAGTAATTAAAATCTATGTAAATGTAAACAGAAGAGAAGAATGTTACAATGCTCTTATTGAAACTGATCTGTTGACGTATGAGAATATATTAAAACAAAAGAGAATTAATGTGGAATGGGATTCGTGTGTCGTATCTGAGCATGAAAGTGTTCTGAGATGCTTTAAGTGTTTAGGATACAATCATAAATCTAATGAATGCATTAATAAAAAAGCCTGCAGCAAATGCGCAGGAAATCATGAGGTGAAAGATTGTAGGTCCAGTATATTAAAGTGTGTGAATTGCTGCGAATTGGTTCACAAAAAATTATTAGATGTTGATGTAAATCATTATGCGTTCAGTAGAGAATGCCCAGCTTATAAAAGATATCTACAAAGTAAGACAAAATCACGTAAATAGCAATTAATAAATAAAGATCTAAATTGTATTTATCTTAATATAAACAGTATTCTATCAAATAAATATGAACTTGAAAAACTTATTGAAACTATAAAACCAGCTCTAATCTTATGTGCTGAAACATGTACCACAGTGGAAATTACTAACCAAGAGTTGAACATACAAACTTACAATTTGGTACGATGCGACTCTTATAGCAGGCACACTGGTGGTGTCTTAATCTATATACACAGTGCTATTGAATATAGCATTAAATATAACAAAACAATAGATAAAAACCTTTGGTGTATATTTGTAAAATTGAAGCATTTTAACCCTAAATGGCAAATTGGGGTAGTTTACCACTCACCCAGCTCAAGCGATGCTAATTTTATTAATTATCTGAGTAGCGTTTTAGGTAATACCTGTGAACTTTCAGAAAGTAATATTCTGGTAGGTGATTTTAATATAAACTTAAATAGTGTAACAACTTATACCACACAGTTAATAGAGCTGTGTAAATCACATTCGATGTATCAAAAAATCGATTTCAATACACGTATAACCGATACATCTAAAACAAAAATTGATTTACTTTTTACAAACTCTAATGACATAGTGTGTGAAAAACTAGAAGAATATCAAATATCCGATCATGAAACGATCCAATTTAAAATTAAACATAGCCCTAAATTTCATATGCGAAGCAGGATAAAAATAACTTCATGGGAGTGTTATAATAGTATAGCGTTTATAAATCAACTGCGCCTATGCGACTTCAGCAATTTTGATGAAATTGACTTGGAGAGCAAGGTGTCGTTGATTAACTGCAGTGTTCTTAATGTGATGCGAAATTTAACGTATGAAAAAGAAATTCAATTAAAAGTCATGAACAAGTGGTATGATAATGAGTTAGCCAATCTTAACAAGCACAAATTTGAATTGTATAAAGTGGCCAAAATATCGGGAGACTGGGAGGAATATCGAAATATAAAGAAAGCATACAAAAAATTAGTAAAAGCTAAAAAAGTGAAACATATGGAATTTAAGATAGATAACAACAGACACGATAGTAGAATGATGTGGAAGTGCCTAAAACAAGCAATAAGCATGGGGAAGGAAAATTCTTCTATTAATAAGATTGTTATCAATGGTCAAATGTTTGATAATGAGCTAGCTATTGCAGACAATTTAAATAAGTTTTTTGTAGATAGCATTGCAGATATAAGCAGCAATATAGAAGTTGTTGATAGAGACACTAATATATCTCATCAGTCAAATACTCGCTTTAAATTTAATCATGTAACAGCTAAGGATATCGAAGATATAGTCCAGAAGTTTAAAAACAAGAAGGGAGGAAAAAAATTACTATCTGAAGGCGTTGTAAAGGATTCTGTGCCGTATTTAGGTTTCTTTTATGCACAAATCATAAATGAAAGCCTAAGCAGTGGTGTAGTGCCAAACATGTGGAAAACTTCAATTATAGTTCCAATCGAAAAAGTTAAAAACACCATAAAAGCAGAAGAGCTGCGGCCAATAAACACACTACCATGTGATGAAAAAATTTTAGAAACTGTAGTAAAACACCAATTAGTGCAATATTTAGAAAGTAATAAGATACTTATACCTCAGCAGTCAGGATTTAGGGAAAAGCATTCCTGCGAGACAGCTTTAAACATGGTTGTAGCTGAGTGGAAAGAGGAACTTAACAATAAAAATACGATATTAGCGGTCTTTGTCGATCTAAAAAGAGCATTTGAAACAATTGACCAAAAAATATTATTGGATAAATTATCAACAATTGGTATTAGAAGTGTAGAGTTGAAGTGGTTTGAGAGTTTTTTATCTAATCGTAAACAACGCACAATAATTGGTTCGTCAATTTCAGAAGAGTGTGACGTCAAGATTGGCCTACCACAGGGCTCAGTTCTGGCTCCCATCTTATTCAATACTTATATTAACGATATTAATTCCATTTTAAAATTTAGTACAATAAAGCTGTTTGCTGACGATGCATTAATCTCGATATATGGCACAAACGAAAATGACATAAGAGAAAAGTTACAAACTGATTTAGATGCTCTCTATATTTGGCTTTGTGCTAACAAATTAAAAATTAACATTGATAAAACAAAATTCATGATCATAACAAGAAGAACTGTTGCAAATATCATAAGTCTTAAAATAAATAATAAAGAAATTGAAAACGTACAAAGTATTAAGTATCTGGGTGTTCAAATTGACGCTAGATTGAAATTTGACGACCATATTGACCTCACCATAAGCAAAATAGCTAAGAAAATATGGTTTATTAAAAGAACTTGCAAACATTTAAGTGCAACTTATAAAATAAAAATATATAGATCAATTGTTGAGCCCCATTTTATCTACTGTCCCACAATTTTGTTTATTATGAGAGATTTTCAAATTGGAAAGCTGCAGAAAATGCAAAATAAAGCTATGAGATTCATTTTAAATAAACGCTATGATACCCCAATAAAAGAAATGCTAAATAGCTTAAATTGGCTAAGCGTAAAACAACAAATTTTTTTTCACACCATGAAATTTATATATAACATTAAGAACGGATATTTGCCAGACTATTTAAGAACCAATATTAAATTTAACTACGAGGTTCATGACAGAAACACAAGAAAGAGAAACGATTTTAAATTACCTTTTTATAAAACAGAATCGGAAAAAAACAGTCTATTTTATAAAGGGTTAAAATGCTACAACGAGTTGCCTGAGAGTATTAAAAGCTGTAATATAAATGTATACAGAAAAAAATTATATGATTACACTAAAACGTTGGAGATAAGATAAATGCTGTCGCTTTGTAGTACATAGTTTTATATTTGCAAATTGTTATTTAATATTAAGGTATTTTGAATTAGGTTTGTAAAACCGTAACAAATAAATAAATAAATAAATAAAATAACTTTGCACTGCAAACTGAGAAAACATACGCATACAATCGGTTCGTTGAACAGGTAAATATCTGACTGGATATAGGCTCAACAGAGTAGACTCCTGAGCACATTATACTGCACAGCGATGCGGTATGTCGTAGTAGGAGGCAATACCTGGGCCAGTACTGTCTTGCAGAAGAGAATATCAAACACCTAAACCCCGTGAGTTGCTAAGCTTCATTAGGTCGGTGGGATAAGGGGACGTTCGTACCCTTGGGAGGGCGCAATAGATCATCTTTGGTCTCTCTGGTCCCCATTAAATCTATCTATTTAATCTTCAGATCCTACCGAAACCAACGCAATGCCTCGTATTAACAGAGGTATCCCCTGCGCGTTGGTTTAGAAATCACCTGCAACCTTACCGGAGCTGCGAGTATTGCTCAACGTAGCTCAGCAAAGTCTCACGAGCCGTGCAGGGGCTCTAAGTACAGACAATGTGGCGAATGCTCTCTTATATTCAATAAGGATGGTCAGTATAGATATGACTCCTATATACAAATTCTGTCACTAGTTTTAGTCAGTTTAGTTTAGTTTTTAGAGAAGCAGAAGGCGCATCCCATATGCTCACAATCTACCTCTTCTAAGGTTTCTCAAAGTTCGGGGGAAGTGAGGACCGTTTATCTCTACCACAACTCTCCTCTCTTTTCTTCTCTCCTCCCCCTTTGAGCGTAGTACAATGGTCCGAATGGACCTAATCCCTTCCACAACTCTCCTCTCCGCTACTCGACTCGACTCGACTCGACTCTACTCTACTCTACTCTACTCTACTCTACTCTACTCTACTCTACTCTACTCTACTCTACTCTACTCTACTCTACTCTACTCTACTCTACTCTACTCTACTCTACTCTACTCTACTCTACTCTACTCTACTCTACTCTACTCTACTCTACTCTACTCTACTCTACTCTACTCTACTCTACTCTACTCTACTCTACTCTACTCTACTCTACTCTACTCTACTCTACTCTACTCTACTCTACTCTACTCTACTCTACTCTACTCTACTCTACTCTACTCTACTCTACTCTACTCTACTCTACTCTACTCTACTCTACTCTACTCTACTCTACTCTACTCTACTCTACTCTACTCTACTCTACTCTACTCTACTCTACTCTACTCTACTCTACTCTACTCTACTCTACTCTACTCTACTCTACTCTACTCTACTCTACTCTACTCTACTCTACTCTACTCTACTCTACTCTACTCTACTCTACTCTACTCTACTCTACTCTACTCTACTCTACTCTACTCTACTCTACTCTACTCTACGCTATTCTACTCTCTTCTCTCCCTTGCTCAAGTATTCAAGTCTTTTGCAGATGTTGAGAATGGCTTCAGAGTGGACAACGCTTAAACACAAAACAGTATATAGACTTAAGATCAAAGCGACACTCAAAAACTGTTCGTTGCATCAGTAGGCATAGCTTTGGCAGATGTTGAGAAGTGAAAAAAGCTCAGCAAATTATTTTTGGACCAGGATATCCCCTTTCAACTGTAGCCAGTCTTAAACTCTGTTATCAATTGGGATGGATCTCTCAAGTGGCTCTGATTACCTGTGTCCTGGCTGTAAAACTGTGTGTGTCAGGACATTTAATGCAGCAAGTGGATGCTACTTTTTTAGCTGTTAAAGCTTTCTAACTATCTAAACAAATTCCTTACAATCTAAATATTTGCATTACGTCGCACGAGCTGTCAGTTCAACGTTGCTCCTTCAATGCCCACCAAATTCCACTTGGCAACGCAATGTTCCTTCTATTGCAACAACAATTTGAATTGGATTGTTGCCATAATATTTTTTATGCATTTTTTAACGTTGATTCGCAGCTAAAAGAAATTCCGCAGAATTTTGCAAATCCAAGCCGCGTCGTGTCATTAGCTAAGTCACTGCTCCAAAACGTCGACCATAAATCACCGGCGCATGCAACTAATTAAAAAATTGAGCACGCCAAGTCGCTGCCACATGGAAATTAACATTTGTATAAAACATATTTACAGCGGCCTCCCACCTCCGCCACAACCGCAACTCGATTGGGACGAGTGTGACGCATGCAGACACCCGCAGCGGCGCAGTTGCATTCGGTTGCCGCATCACTGGTTTCTGCTACTTTTATTTGTTTATTGAATTTCTTTGCAGACTTCGATAAATTAAAGATGACCGTCAAAGGATGCGCGGTGCAACGAGCTGCGTGCAACCGATCAACATTGGCAATCGACACGGTCCCGGTTCTAGTGCTCGAAGGCTGGACGGCGCATCGGAGCGCCGCATCAACATCGGCGGTCACTGGCGGTCGCCGATGACGTTAAGACGATAATGCAATAATAGCAATAAAAGACGAAGGCACGCCAACGACAAAAGGTATGCGACGAAGCGCAGCAGCGGAATGAAACGCTTCATTGATCTCTAATTGCTGGGACCGCGGGCAAAGCGGCCGCAACGTTTGTCATCGATGCAGCCGGGAGGTCAGCCACAGCGGCTCGAGGCGGCCCATCTGTTGCGCGTACAAATATTGCGGCAATGCAGCGCGTCTCATACTCGACGCTGCGCTGCGCTGCGTGTAATTAAAATGAGTCAAAATATTTACGCAGCAATGGAAATCTCCCCGGATGCCGTTGCGCCGAAGACGCTGAAATTGCCAGCGCGGCGTCGATCAGTGCGCATGCGTGAGAAGCGCACTGACCGCCGCGCGACGCGACGCGACGTACGATTATTGTTTAAACTGTTTTCAATGCGTTTGCTTTGCGTAAATATTTTGCTTTCCATTTACGAAGCAAGTCGGCGTGGTCGCTCGCCGCCACTTAGCCAACCTAAAAGGCAAATATGCGCAGCCCAATATCGATTGAAATCTCAAAAGAGTAACGAAAACGTAAAAACAAAACACCAACAAAGAATACGCTTAAGAGTTCGCTGCTTATTGGCCGCCGGCAGAGGAGGAAGAAAATTGCCGGCTTGTGGTTATAGCTGGGAAACGACGGCGCTCGAGTCGGCGAGACTGGGCGGCTGTGCAGAATCGCGCACTTGATGCTGTTAATTTATTTAAATTAGCTAAGCGTTAAGCACTCAGCGCCAACCTCATCATCGTCGTCGTCGTCGACGTAGTCAACATTGGCTTCAGAATTATTACAGAGGTTCACAAACTCGGTTGGAACTTTTGTACCCAAGAAGGCTGGTAAGGTGTCCAAGGCAACTGTGTAAGTAGTCATTAACAGATTGGAAAAATAAACCTTGTTTTTCTTTAGTGTATAACACTTTGTAAAACAAAACCAGTATTGATGAAAGTAAAGTATAAAACTTTAGGTTTCTTTGTATAAAATTTAATAAAACAAAAGAAGAACTCAAGAAGTTCGCATCGAAGCTTTAGGTTTAGGTAGGAAGCAATGACAGTTTTCTAATGTTGTTTGAACTTTTAGAAATTTCAAAGATTCGGTTTTCCTATAATCAAGTAAGTATTAACTCAAAAATACATAGAGTCGCCTCAAAGTGGAGCAACATATCTCTACATATCTTCAAATTAAACTGCATTATCAGTTTTTAAACGCCCACTTAATCTAGTTTTTTTTGCTAGTAATCTAATAGACATTAAAAGAAGAACTTAAACGAAAAAATTAATGTTTACTGAAACAAGAAAATATTTAACGCATTAGAGAGTCATATTTTTTATCCGATTTAAAAAACTCGAAAAGTTCGACAAAGTTGAACATGTCGCCTCTGATCAACTCTGGTTTAACAATTAGAACTACTTGACGACTCAGACATTAGAAAACTGTCGCATCAAATGAAATTTTTCAGATTGAAGACAGTTTTGCCAGATCAGTAGATTTCCTCCTAGATTTAGCAGATTCTTAGCCTTTTAGGAGAATTTTTAGGAAGAAGAATGGTTTAGGATAAAGTTTAGGAGATTTTAATGGTGATACATTTGACATCATTAGTGGCAATGGTTGACATCATTAGTGGGAAAGTTTCTAATTTAATTATATGTTTTGTTTTTGTCAAGAAGCTGAATGAATAAAATGGCTACAATAAAAAAACTTAATATATTATCTTATGAGAAGTTTACATCCTTAGATTATAATGATAAAAATAATAAAAAATATTTTAGTAGATTTTTTAAAATTTATAAAAAATATTTTAGTCGATTTTTTAAAAATTATATAAAATATTTTAGTAGATTTTTTAAAATTTTTGGGAGGAAATTTAAGCTTTTTTTTAAGATTTAGGAGCAAGTCATATCAGGTATCTGGCATCACTGATTGAAGATTCTCGATGCAAATAAAAGCCAAGTTTGTTTAAAATTATCTAACTTTTTGGACTTACATTCTTCTTTTAAAAATTCGTCTAAAACTTCATGTTTAGTTTTTGTAAACAATGCTTATAAGCATGAAGAGTCAAAGCAAACGTGGGTCAAGGCAAAAAGACGCGTAGGGGCCTAGGAAGCACACATTGAAAGACTGGGTTTGCTATAAAACGATTTCAGTTATGATTTTCTTTCCATAACAAAGAAGAAGAAAAAGTTCTGAAATTTATTTTTTAATGGTTATCCTATGGAAATCTCTTTAATTCTTTCAAGTCCCTGTGCCATCAACTGTATGCATAAGAAAATTTAGAGGCATATATAAGGTTGACATTGGAATCCTTCTGGTTTCCAGCGCCATTGCACTGCGGGAATTTAAACCTAAGAGTGATTTACATTGGAATCCTCATGGTTTTCATTCAAATACGCAAATTTAGACATTTACATTGGTTTACATTGGAATCCTCCTCGTTCCCAGCGCTATCAAAGAGGAAATTTTTACCCAAGATAGGTTTAAATTGAGATCCTTTCCAGAGCCATTTCAATGCAAAAATTTGGACATTTGTTAGGATTTGTTTGCAATCCCCCTGGTTCCCAGTGCCATTCCAATTTAGAAATTTAGACATAAGAGAGGTTTACATTGCAATCCTCTCGATTCCCAGCACCATTTCAAAAATTAGGCACAAGTAAAATTTATCCTCTTGGTTTCCAGCACCACTTGAATGCAAAAATTTAGACATTAGTGAATCCTTGGAATCCACTTGGTTTCCAGCGCCATTTTAATACGGAATTTTAAACATTATTGACGATAATTTTGGAATCCTTGTGGTTCCTCATGCCACTCCAAAGCAGAAAGTTAGACACTGGTGGTTTTTATATTGGAATTCCAAAGATTCCCAATATCATTCCAATGCAAAATAACAATGAACAATCGATTTGTACTAAAGTGAGCTTTTCAGGACAAGCCTGATATTCTTAGTTGAATATAGTTTGAAACATGGTTAGCGCGTAGAGTCAAAGAAAAAAAACCTAACCTATTCAAAAACACCATCAAGAATTTGGGCTCAGAGAACGAAGAATGAAAACTATTTGACTTTTATGTAAGAAATGGTCGCCCATACAACACAAAAGACTATGTCCTATAAAATTTAATTTCATTAATTAGTCGAATTAGTCTGCCAACTTTAATAAAATTTCATTAATTATATAAAATCATAACAAAATTCGATATCAAACACTTCGAAAACTACAATCAATCAGTAAAAACAAGCAGCCAATTCCAGTTATTCTGAAGCAAAGTTTTGTATTCCAGTGTTATGAACTCAATAATCAGCATGAGTGGCCAAAAGTCTTCTCTAGTTGGCGCTGCCATCCACCTCCAGCGAACCGTGATCACCGTTTAGTGCGAAAAACCCAGCACCGCAACTTCGTTTTGCTGTTTACGGTTTTCGTTTTGATTGGCGCATTTCACGTACGCATTTAGCAATTCAATAAACTGGCTCAATTGGTTTTCGATTTCCTATCCATTTGAGCACTTACGCAAAGATTCACGGAATTTCAATTTTTATTTCTTTCAATTTTTTGTTTTACGATTTTGCTAAATCGTTTTTAATTCTGGAGTATTTGCTGATAATTTCATGCTATGTGAGATAATTGAAAATTATTTTTACGCAATTTTTTTAAAGAGGCTATTTTATGAACTTTTATTATGTTTAAGTAGCAGACTGGTGGATTATTAGTTAAGCGACTCGTTATTAATGGTAAGCGCCGACTTTTTCGCATCTCCAATTAATTTTTGGCAAACGGAAGTTGTGAATAGTTTTTAGCAAATGTTTGCCACTTGTGGTGACTAAACTTCAATATCTTGTTTAATGTCTGCCATTCGATATTAGGATTTTTTGTTGCGCGAAGAAAGTGGTTCAATGGTTCAATGCTATGCAATTTTACTGAAGCTTCATGTCGAATTTCAATGCTGTGCAGCTTGTAACTCCGAAGCTATGCCATATTAAAAATTTAACTTGTACGGGCGGTACCACGTCCTCTCGTTCAGAGCCCACCCCATTTTGCCTGTCGAAGGACACTACGAAACAGTATGTTGGTACCAAGTGTGATTGATGTTCGACTTATAGTTTCAAAGATTTACTCAAAATATAGTTTGCAAAATATTGCCACACTACTTGGCCCTTGTGCATACTTATGAAATTCTACGGGTAGAACGACACATCAATGGGGTGACGCTGTACCAAACTTCAATGGTGTCCGTAATTCCGTCGTTATTCCATATTATAGATTAGAGTTGTATGGGCAGTGCCACGCCCCTCGAAATGAAATTACTGATTTATGGGACAGAACTACCAAAGTTCAATACTATCTTCTCATAATTCAAACGTTATTCAATATTATAGATTTGAATTTGATGGGCAGTGCCACGCCCCTTTACCCGTTGCCCATGACCTTTCACCAATGAAAATCTTGATTTATGGGACAGAACTATACAAAACTTCAGTACCATCCGATTCATGGGCAGTGCCACGCCCCTTCATCCAATGCCCATGACATTTAACTAACGCAACTACTGATTTATGGGATGGCGCTATACCAAATTGCAATGGTGTTCGATTCATATTTCCGACGTTATTCAATATTATAGATTTATGTTGTATGGACAGTGCCACGCCCCCTTGTCCATACACAACAAAAGATATCCAGAAACCTGCTACTGGACATACCACCCACTTTAACCCAGAATATGTCGCCGTTGAACACGAAAACTGCTCCTCAGGAACGAGAACCGAGGCATTGACAAAGAGCCATTTTGATTTGGTATTGCAGGACATACTTGTCACTCTACACTCTTCATCAACGTGTTAGGGCACATACAAGTGCTTGAAGATTTGTTCACTCTTGAGTCCCAGTACTCAACTGCAAGTAAATCTGAAATTTCAAAACCTTTGCTTTGACCAACAAATACTTAGGTTCATAAAAAATTGCACAGCGCTGCTGTTGAGTGATGCCACCCAAAAATAGTCCATGTATAGAGAGTTGCCAGAAGTTCAAATGGAATCTTTTCAGTACCTAATTTTAGAAGTCTCTCCTCTCGCATTAAAAAATAGTAAAACAAATACAGAAATTTGCTTCAAATATTTTTCAGCTTCAACATAAACCGGATTCCACTAATAAATAAAGTCTACGACCTCAACGGCTAAGTTCAAGTTCAGACACTGGCAATAGTCATAAATTATAACTATTTTCATTGCAGCTGAGTTAATCTGAAATGGCAAATCATCTAATTACTCGAATCATTCTGTGCGAAGCCAAGTTGCGCACACAAATCAAATGAACTTCACGAACAAATTCCATAATTGTCAACGCATCATCGGCAGCAACAACAATAAAAGCAACTGCAAATAACACTGGCAACAACAATTCCGCAAGCCAACATTCAGTGACTGCAACAAGAAAAAGCACAAAATAAACGCAAATACAAAAAAGCTGCAACCACAACAACAATGCGAAACAGTTAACATGCTGAACCCAACCCAGCTGACAGCACATCATACGCCTCGTGGCCGCATAAACCGATAATAAAACGTCAACTCAGTTAGGCGAACGTAATGAAATGTTGTCATAATCGTTGTCAGTAAAAGCGCAACGGGCGCAACGACGACGACGGCAGCACACAACTCGTTAAATGTTGCAAATATGGGAAACGGGCTGAGCAATTGTCATATGCAGCTCACGAACTGGCCGCGGCGCAGTCGGTCGTCAGCAGCGAGCAGCGGCAGCGAACGCAGGCCGTGAGTAGGCAGCGAAACTGCAACAACAACATCGACAATGACAACGACAACGACAACTGTTGCTAACAAGTGCAGCCGACCATCCGGTGGTCCTCACAAAATGTCATGTGACAATTTTGTGGAGAGGCCGTCGCGCAGCTGAGCGCTTCGACAGCGCAGTAATTGGGGGCGCGAGCATTGGTACAACAAAAACAATTTGGTATTTGGTAAAACCACAGTTGACGGCGTGTAATTAAGCACAAAAGTTTGGCCAGACGAAAATTTAACAACAACAAAAAAATCAAATTAAATAAAAAAAAGATGTAACAAGCCGCCATTGACTGCCAAAGTGTCAAATGTAACCGAAAACACCGCGAACCAGGCAGTAATCGCTGCGTCGTGCTAGCAAACAAGCGTAACCACTTAGAAATCGTTGTGTCAACAACAAAGTCAGCAGCCGCACCAATCAGCCAGTGAGACCAGAAAGGAATGACAACAACAACAGTAACCAAAAAAAAAACAAAAACAACGCGCACTCACTTTAAGCAAATGAATTCGTATTCATTAACGCCTTTTCGTATTTAATTCACACAAAGATCTCTTGTTTTAGTCAAACAACGTCAACAACAACAATAACAACAGCAACAGTAACAACTCAATGGTAATACGAGTAAAGATAAAAGAACTTCAAACCAGTAACCTTTGTATTTGTGTATCATTGGCTGACACGAAGCCACGCGCACGAACCATGAACCACCAACACAATGGGCAATATTTGAATAAGTGTGGCAACTACCTAAAGTACCAACAACTCCTCTAAATAAATGTAACATGTGAATACTTGAAATTGCTTCTTGATGAAAGAAAAACTAGAAAAAAAAGTTACTTGTAAGTATTGCAAGCATGAGAAAATAGAGCTGAATCCAAAATTATTCGTTTTATTGACACATATTTGTTAGGTTAAGGTTAGGTTCGATTAAGGTTAGTTTAGGTTAGGGTAGAGTAGAGACTACACCTCCACTCAGAGACCTGTAAAAGGCCCATTCTCTTTCTCTTCATATGGGTGGAAAAATATCCATTCCGCTGTCTCTTGTAATGAATTTAATCAATGAGCAAATTTGACTTCTTGATGGTGAAGTTTAGTATATCCAACAGTTTAGCTTCTGCTGCGTTGCTCAGACTGGACAGAAACCTAGACTTAACGACAGCGATGCACAGAGCTTCGAGAGTGGACAAAAAGAAGAAATAAAATTATCGCGGATTTTGACGAAAGTAGTATCATGTTAAAGGTAACTGATTAATTAAGCTGGATCCGAAAGATTTTATAGAAAAATTTTCATGATTAGGAGATATGTACATATAAGCTATATTTATATCAAATATATATATAACTATA
Organism: Melieria crassipennis; assembly: GCA_963668005.1. NCBI lineage: Eukaryota > Metazoa > Arthropoda > Insecta > Diptera > Ulidiidae > Melieria > Melieria crassipennis. The sequence goes on along the minus strand of OY764961.1, from coordinate 94,639,325 downwards.
TCAAAGCCGGATATATTTTAACAAAAATGTATGAAGGGGAAAAATTGTAGAAAATGTATTGTTGTAGATAGGCCACCAATTTCTTTTAATATTAAAACTACATTAATAGGAGTGGGACCGCTGATCGGTCTTTTTTGTTTGGCGTAAATAGTTTTTTTTAGGAATTTTCAAAAATGAATTTTGTTATCAATGAAAATGAAAAATAACCAATGGAATGGCAATTAAAATCGAATGGCGTGAACTGACGTAAATTCTTTTTACGACTTTTTTTAAATGGACTTTCCTCTGTTAAATCCGTAAAAAAAATCTGCAAATTCTGAGAAAAGGAATAAATAATCGTTTATATAAAAGTAAATGTTATAAGTTTTTATATTTTTCTTTGTTTTTTTACTGATACTCATTGAAATAAAAAATTGTCAATTGAATTTCTTAATTCGCTTTTTAAATATGGACATAATAGTGCTCACATCTATTATTTTGTCCATGAGTGTATCAGAGTACAGAAATCGAATACAATATGTTTACCCGTTTTTAGTTCAAATTTTGGTTTTTATTAAAAAAAAAAATCCACTGACGGAATTTTTGAAGTGTAGAAGCAATGCCTGTAGAAACAAATCTATAAAAGTCAATACTAAACGTCTTACGGGATACAGAAGCTTGGAATGAGAGAATGAACCAGTTTCGTGTCTTGAAAAATGTCATTAAATCCCTAATTTAAAGTACTCATTTCGATTTTTTTTTACCAAAAAGATTAGTGACATTCCATCAGAAAATCATTTTCAGTTAATTTTCAGAGTTAACCTTTTGTATTCAAATACTTTACAAAACAAAGTTAGAGAAGTTATTGGAGAATAGTTTTCATTAGTCCTAAGTAGAAGAAGCCAAACCAATTTGGTCCGCTATGGTTGGTTGGTTGGTTCAAGTGGCGATGATCCATCATCCAATTAGCGCGTTGGCGCCGTTTTGATACCACTATTCCCGGTAGGTACACTAGGGTATACTGTGTGATGTCTTCAGGACTGTGTATCTATATATCCATATATAAAATACTTTATATCCAGTCCGAGAGGTTGATGAAAGAGAGTAGCGAGTTTACACTGCACTTTGCTATCTCCTCGAAAGTCTGAAATATCGGTTTTCCCAGCGTTTTCCATCTCCTTCTTGATAGCGCCGGGCAGTTGCAGAGGAAGTGGTGTACGGTTTCCTTCTCGTCCGGGTTTTCACAGCTATGACAGCTGGTATTGTAAGGAATCCCCATTTTTGCCGCATGCTCTCCAATGGGCCAGTGGCCAGTGATGACTGCCGTTAGTCTTGCCACATCCCGGCGGCCCTTGTTCAAGAGCTCCGCGGTCTTGTTTTTGTCGTATGTTGGCCAAAGTAGCCTGCTTGTTCTACAGGATTCCGTCCTCTGCCATCTAGTGTTGGCTCTGGCGAAGAAGTCCTTTGAGACCTCGCTCTTGATGGAGCCCAGTGGGGCGTGAACCGTCAGCGCCTCGCTTTCATCAAGAGCGGAGCCTCTTCGAGCCAGTTCATCGGCCCTTTCGTTCCCTTCAATGTTTTTGTGCCCTGGCACCCATATCAGGGTAACTCTGTACCTATGAGCTAGCTCTGTGAGGAGCTTCCTGCATTCCCGCACTAGTTTTGACGACAGAATCGACGATTCCAGTGCCTTGATGGTCCGCTATAATAATGCCAATTTGATTCCAATTCGATTTCAAACCATATAAAGTTTGCTGAGAAATAATTGGCCATTGATTTTGACCACTTCTCAATCTTCCTTCTCATCAGAGCTGCCTATTATACCAGAGTCCGTCCCTAACCAGAAAGAAATATCTGGAGCACAATAGACTGCTATGTGACCGCCAATACGGCTTTCGAAGACAGCGATCGACGGGAGACCTTATGGCGGCCCTCACCGAGAAATGGAGCCACAGCATTCTAAACCTCGGTGAAAGCAAGGTTGTTGCATTGGATATTTCCAAGGCCTTTAACCGGGTGTGGCATAAAGCACTCGTATCAAAATTGATTGCCTATGGCGTCGGTAGTATCTTCTCTCGTTGGATTACGAGCTTCCTCTATGATCGCTCTATTCGTGTTGTAATAGACGGCATAGCCTCGGAAAAGCATTCCCTTATCGTGGGAGTGCCGCAGGGTTCGGTCCTTTCTCCAACCCTTTTCCTTATCTTCATCAACGACCTATTGTCGTCGACGAAGAATCCCATATACTCATTTGCGGATGACAGCACCATTTGTCATTCATACTCCTTCACAAAGCGAACAGGGTCGATTTTAATCTTCGCAAGACCCAATGTTGCCTGTTATCCCACAAACGAGTCTCCCAACATCCCAACACATCCCTGGTTATAAGTGGTGTGAGTGTTGCGGAATCGGCAGCTCTTGATGTTCTGGGCATGTCCTTTAAGAACGATCTCCGTTGGAACGATCATATTTTTGGCGTGTCGAAAGAAGCAGCCAAGTGCCTCGGCTTCCTAAAGCGGTGCAAAAAATATTTCACTCCGACAGTAGGGCATCCAGCTCTATTGACTCCTTAGAACATCGTGTGGGGTGTTATTTTACCGATACGTTTTCGATAATTGCTCAGTGGAGATGAGCAGCTTGCTGCCATCACTCCGGGTATTCCCCCGGGCAACCCGTTCGAACACTGGCGCCCATGCATTCCACGTTGAAACGATGTTCCAGCGCACTACGCACTACTACAAGGTTCGTTTCCGGCCCGTACAGCGCGGTTGTGGAATGGTCTCCCTGCGGATATTTTCCCCAGCTCTTATCATCTCGATGGGTTCAAGTCAAGAGACCACAACCACTTCTCTCAAAACCCTATCTCCTCACATTTATATCCTTCCTGAACCAACGCAATGCCTCGCATTAATAGGGATCATCCCCTGCGCGTTTGTTCGAGTCAAAAAAAAATGGGCATAACAACCGACGAAGTTTACAAGAAATGCATGGAGGTTCGCAGCAAGGAAAGTCTGAAACACCTGCTGTGCTACAGCCTCGCCATCTGTGGAACTCCTCTGACGAGCTTAGAACCGCTGACCTTTGCAGGAATCGAACGGGTCTCAAAGCAAGGCGTCAAGCTTCTCTAGAAGTTGTCTAGCATCCTAAAATATTACTACTTCAATCACACCTAAATGGAGTGGCATAGCTAAGGACTCAATAGGGTCTATGCCTTACTGGCAGCCAATGTAATCTAACCTAACCTAACTGAGCTTTCATCTGTACATATTAGAAAAAAAAACCATACCTTCGTAAGGTAAGTTCTGGAGTAAGTTATATACATTAGTGATCTCTTGTACCTGTTACTGGTAGATAGGAGGAATTTACATCACAAACCCTCTGATGACTTCGATTAGCCGTACGTTCTTTTTCATTAGTCCGTACTGGCACTGACTGATTGAAGTGTGAAGTGTAGGAACTTTTCCCAAGGTAATAAAATGGTAACGGGCTGGGTAATGCTGATGGGAGGGAAAATAATTAGAATGAAGAAAAAGTAGGCAAATTTGTTGTACGGGGGCTAAGCCTTAAGTTAGACTCGAACCCGCGACCTCTGGGATGGAATGCACTCACGCTGGGTCATCCTACTTATATCTGTACCATGAGACAAATTGTTTTGATTTTTAATTCGCTTAAGGATACACTAAACTCTAAAGTTCCCAAGCATACTTTTCGTTTTACCTTCTTACAAATCTCTCACATTGTTTACACATTATGAATTGAAGCTTTGAAAATCCTGTGACTTTTTTTCTGAAATTACATGTAATACTCGTATAGGGTGTTTTTTTTAGAGGTTTGTTTTTCGAATAGAGATTTGGCATTTTGTGGTCAAATCTGGCAACTCTAATGTCATTTATGTTCAGTTTGGTTTGCCATTTCATCATGAACAGGTTGACAAAAAAACAACGCTTGCAAATCGTGCAAATTTATTTCGAAAATAATGGTTCAGTTCGCGAAGTTTACCGCAAGCTCCGTCCATTTTATGGTCGACATAATCGTCCATCAGAGCAATTAATTCGGTTAACCATGGGTCGTTTTCGCACTACGTTTACTCTATGTGATAATACGCATCCGCAGAGACGTCGAACAGTGCGCACCGAAGAAACAATTGCCGCTGTAGAGCAAAATGTTGAAGAGGACCCAGTCAGAAGAGGAGTCAGTTACCGTTAATGGAGACCGGTATAGAGCCATGATAACCGACTATTTTGTTCCCGAATTGGATGTGGTTCCAACAAGACGGCGCTACATGCCACACAGCGCACGTCACAATTGATTTATTGAAGGAAACATTCGATGAGCGTATAATTTCGCGGAATGGACCTGTCAATTGGCTACCAAGATCGTGTGATTTGACACCATTGGATTATTTTCTTTGGGGATATGTGAAGTCGCTCGTCTACGCCAACAAACCAGAAACGTTAGGGGACTTGGAAGCCAACATTCGTGGCGTTATTGCCGACATACGGCCCCAAATGCTCGAAAAAGTGGTTGAAAATTGGACCTGTAGAATTGGCTTTATTCGAGCCAGCCGCGGCGGCCACATGCCCGAAATCATATTTAAACATTAATGGCATAAAATTATCCTTCCAATAAAGCCACATTGATGGACATTAAAACGATTTTCTTGTGTTTTATTTCAATTCGAAGTTCTATACCTCTTAAAAAAAACACCCGATAGATAGAAATTAAATATCCACTCCACCAATCCATTTATCCACTCATTATTCGTTAATTGAAAATGTCTTCCTGAAGATGGCCCATTGACATTTATTGACAACGCGACAACTGCGCGCAATGCGGCGCTCATAATGAGCTGGGAATGAAATTATTCAAATTGATTTATTACATAAATTTATTACGTGGCTGCAGAGCGCATCAAAGACGCCCAACCCAATTAATTAAAATGCAATTCACAGCGCAAAGAATGCCAAGCTAATGAATTATGAAGGCGCTGCTGAAGTTGCCACACAACGCAACAACAAATAAATATGAACAATTTCGAGAAGTAAAAATGCCGAAGGAGGCAAAACTCAGCGCAGCGGAATGCAAATCAAGCCTAAAAAATTGCAATAAGCTGCACAGTTGGCGCAATAGGAAACGAGCCAATGTAATGAAATCAACGGCAATGTCGTCAGTTGCTAGTAGCAGCAACAACAATAAAAACGACAGCCACTTTGAAGGCGTTGAAAATTGCCAAAAAGAACAGCAGCCGTGGCGGGCGTTTTGAAAGAAATCAAAGAAAACAATAACAACAATAACTGGTTACATTGGAACCCACTCGAAATGCGGAAACCGAGGACCGAACCTCAAAGCAGCGAAGCGCACCCAATAAAAAAAAACAACAACAACAACAACAACAGCAAGAATGGCTTCAGCCAAAAGTCGATAAGGAAAAAATGGGAAAGCGAAAAAATTGGCGAAAAACTAGTAGTGGCAGACAGAATGGACCGACGAGCGGGTCGAAGACACGAAAAAAAAGACAGTCTCAAGACAGCAGCGAGTCAAAGACAGAGCAGTAACGCAAATCAATACGAAGCGAATCGTTGACATTTGAAATTTCGTCTGGAAATTCGCGTGCAAAAACTCAAAAATGCAGCCGACCTGGAAGCGAATGTAAATTGAAAAGACTCAATGCAAAAAATAGAAAAAATAAATAAATAAATTGCTGACATATTTTTTGTGCATGCATTTGTGTGACTGTGTGTGTGTGTGTGTGTGATTGTGTGAGTGTGGCACAATTGCCAAATGCTATCAACGAGCAACAAGTGCAGCATCCGTACAACAATAACAACAATAAAGTGGCAACCAGCGAGCATTTGCCATTTTTAACGAGATTAATTGAAAACGTTGAATACATTTCGACGACTTCGGCGACCGGCAGCCAACGCTGCACCAATTGTTGTCACTGCGACCGCAATCAATGCCGCGCATTATTATCGGCGTCGTCAAAGTGTCTGCAGCGCTAATTTTTGCTGCAGCGCGCAATTTCTGTCCGATACGTCCGCTGCGATATTTCGCAATCTTGCGTACACAATCGCGGCGCTGGCATAATTTGCTGCATGTTGCACCACCATCGCTGAGAACGTTCGCGCCCAGCCGCCGAGCCGAGCCGCGCCGGCCGCAATGTGCTCTCGCTCCGGCCATGTGGCAACGTTGCAACTGTTGCCAGCAAGTGGATTGCAACTCGTGGGCTCCGACGACAACGTTGCCGCCGCCGCCGCCAACTTTGTGCGATGTTTTCAGCGATGAGTTGTTGCTGTTAAGTTGTTTCTTGTTTGTGTCTAGTTTTTTTGGTTTTAGTGGGTGGCTCATTGATTCTGAGTTGAAGCAGTCGCCGCGAACCGGGTTCGAGTCGAATGTTGGCGAGCTGCAGTGGTTATGACTGCAATTGCCAATATTTAAGGTGAGGCTCGGCAAATTTCGTTTTCACTTTTAAAATGTCTGCTGTGGCGTACTTTATTAACGCTATGCGTCAGTGCAACCCATGCAGGTTGTAGTGCATTTGTATTGATTTGTTCTTCACCAGATTACAGTCGACGATTGTATCGAGTGTCGTTGATGTGTGACCGGTAAGTAGTTCTACTGGAAAAGTCAAACTCCTCAAATTTTTAACAGGAGAACGAAACATCGTAGTAAATGGAAACGCTACAAAATATAAGAAATACAATAATGCTGTGCGAATGATAATTCAGATAAACAGTCATTGTTTTATTTAGGTAGAATATTCTACTTAAAGCAGGACTCCCAACTGAATAACTCGTCCTAGCAAAGTACCGAATAACGAGTTATCTTATCTTTTCTACTTGTTTACTAAGTACTTCCGACCTAAAAATTAAAGTCTATTGGCTGTATCTTTCACTGGGGCCGCCAGTTTTAAGTTCCCTCTAGTATCCCTTGAGTACCATACCTTTGGCGATTTCTCGGTAGTGACGGACCTACAAGTAACTACAAACAGGCGACTCTGTCTTTTCTAATCTATTCCACGAATTGTACCATTCCAAAATTATACCATTATTCCAAAATTGTACCATCTTAAACCCCCCAAAATCTCCTGTTATGTTGTCGGGAGATTGGCCAAATGGATTCTTTCCTGCCCGCCTATTTGGGTTTTACTATCTAAATCTCGTCTATCATTATCAACCTCCCTCAATTAGCTACTTCACGCGTTACCTCGAATAGATTCTTGTGGCCAAAGGCCCATAGAGATGGGTCATTAGTTGATCGTTAAACTTCAATCGATTAACGTAAACAACAAAAGGCATTAGCCATGTTGAAGCTCTATGATCCCAAGCGGAGTAAACAAGGAGATACAAATTGTCCATAAGCCATCCTCTTCTATGATTTATGGCTGCCCCAATGCGCTTAACTCTCTATGAAGTAGAGTAGTAACTCTCTACTTACTCTACTATTCTACTACTCTACTCTCTACTCTACTCTACAAAAGGCATTAGCCATGTTGAAGCCCTATGATTCCAAGCGGAGCGAACAAGGAGAAAACATGGTTCATAAGCCATCCTCTTCTATGAATGGCTGTCAACTTCGAACCTTAGACGCTATGTCCAGCTGTTTCATCGTTCTCTGGGTATATTCAACAGATAACTAATCCTAAGCAATGCTAAACCCTACCAGATATCTCCAAAATATTGAATCCTCCATAGTTAACGAAAGAAATGTGTAAAGCGCTACTCAGAGAGGTTAGATCAGCGAGCCTTAAGATGAATTCTAAGTCAGATATGAGGACCGTACTAGATATAGTTCACCCATTTTAACCAAAACGCTGAAATGTAGGTATACTACATGTAGTAAAGTCGGCTTATTTGGGCTAAGATGACCAAAGTTATAAGCATGGCAGCAATTTCAAGCGGAAAAGTAGAGAATTTCCCATAAAATGGCAGAAAAGTTGCCTCAGGAATTAGGAAAGTCAAAGCGGCCTTTGGTGTGGTGTACACTGTATTATTGAACAACAATCTGAGCTCCAGCATAAAGGTTAGGGTTTTCAAATCCAATGTGTTCTCAGTTCTACTCGACGGCAATTCCACCTGCAAGACTTCGTGATCCATTGTAAAATATGCGAATAGAACTATAAATCTTTAGATAAAAAGTATCACAAACGAGTAGTTGCTCAGGCTTATTGGAGTAACCAGCCGATTGGGAGTCTTCGTGAACTGAATTTTGTGAATTATTTTTTAATATTCTTGTTCTTATCGATGGTCTGTTAAAATTTATATTTTATTTGACAGGATTTTATAAATAAATGAATAAATTAATAAATAAAATAAATACATTTTATTGAATTGAATTTTATCTCAAAGTAAACTCTTTCAAAAAACTTCAACTATACAACACTCGATGCACCACTGGTCGGCCCTGGGATAAAGAAAACTGAAGGACCTGGCCTGGTTTGCATGGCGAAAAACGGAATTTCAGAGTTTATTTATTTAGTGTTTATTTATTTATTTCAATCTACTGATACAATATCTGTTCTACTTTAACAACTGGTTTTGCCACGGAAAGAGACTTTTAGTTATGTTCAGTGTTAGCGGTGTTCAGTTCCAACCTTAAATTCACAGTGGGCCATTTCAGCCTCCTGCGGCTTGTATAATTTCCATAACTTCCGTAACTTCCATATCTGACCTAATCTTGTTTTAACTTTTTATTGCTTTCAAACTTTACAACAGTCAACAATTTCAATTTTGAGACCAACATTTTCCTTTCAACTACACACAAACTCACCAATTAAATTTAAACTTTGCCCAGTCAAAGAGGAAAACTCCTAATTCCACTTTCAACTTAATATCCCGGCTTTGGGATAAAGAATCCTGAAGAAGCTGTGCTGGTTGGAATTTCAGAGTTGCTCTACTTTAACGACTGATTTTAAGACAGAAAGAGTTTTTCGGTTCTTTTCAGTGTTACCGGTGTTCAGTTTAAAACATAAATTCACAGTGTGCCATATCGACTTTCGAATAAATGTGCGGCTTGTACAGCCTTAACGCTTCCACATCTAACCTAACCTAATCTTTAGTAATCTTAGCCCCTTTTTCTTGCTTTCAAACTTTACAACAGTCAACAATTTCAATTTTGAAACCAACAATTTCCTCCCAACTACACACAACTTCACCAATTAAATTTAAAGTTTGCCCACTCAAAGAGTAAAACTCCTCACTCCACTTTGGACTTATTACATTTTGACTTTTTAAATATGCGCACAACAACAATTCGACATTGTCTAATCCTAACATGCCAAACCCTTCCATCAACAGCAACAATAAGAAAAACAACATTAACGACAGCAAAAACAACGACAATGCCAATAAAGTCGACAACCTGCTGCCACACTAATTGCAACAAAATCTTTCCTGCTAATTTATTTATTTACATAAGCACAACTTTGAAGGCGTGCAAGTAACTTGGCTGTTGCTGCCACAGTCGACTGCACTCATAATCGCTTGTCAGCGATAATTTGTTGCGGGCAAAAAAATGCCAAACGGCAAACTTTTGCACGGTTAAGGCGGCAACAAAAACAAAACAGCAAGCAACGTTTTAACGAACAAGGAAAAAATGTACTAAACGTCGTATCATCGTTAACTCATCATCAACATCAACATCAACATCAGCATCAGCATCAACGGCAGCAGCAGCAACAGCAACATCAACAACAGCATCGGCACAAATCAGCAACAGCATCAGCAAACACGGAGCCGCAGCCGGCACAATCGGCCGAAGCGGCACCAAACTGGAGAAACCTTTTAAAGCTGCCACCTCGAGCTCGCGAAAGGGCAAATGCCGGTGCGCTGCGCTGCGCCGGTGCGGGCGTACGCGCATGCGCCGGCGCGGCTCTGCATTAGTTAAGGCATGCAGTTGACCTCGCCTAGGTGACCCTACATTGTGGCACGGCCCGCCCTCCGCAGCAACACATCAACACACACACACAAACACTCAGCCAGGCGCATTCTTGCAATAAGCAGAAAGCAGACAGGTGAGGCGACGAAGAGGCGCACATGCCGTGCCGACGATGCAGCAGTCGCTCGTTGCAAGTTGCAGGTTGCCAGTTGGTGTAGCGACGTTGCTGCTAAGTAAATTTGTTAGTTGTACACAACGATGCGCCTTGGCTCGCCCGCCATTTCTGCCAGTTTCGCTGGTTGGTTGCATGAAGTGCTGCCTTGTTAGTTGAAATTTGGCGTTGTTCTTGTTTGTTGTTGCTTCCGCGATTAATCTACGAACATTTTCATGTACATTCATGGAAAGCGCAGCAGAATACATCATTTTGCAAGCAACACGGCTGCCAGTTGTGTAGGCATTGAGTTGACTTCCCTTTGAACAGATTTGAATATCTTCAACTTGGAAGGGCCGTTCTATACAATTTCAAGTTCATATCTAATTATAAGATTAATTCGGGTCCAAGACGTTGATTCCATTTAAGTTCTTTTCAATACCCTTTAAAGAGAGAGTAGAGGACTCTAAGACCCAGACCCACCAACTATCCATAATTCATTTTCGGCCGCTCATCGGTTTTTCGATCAACTTTCAAAAAGCTCTTCTTAATTCAGCTACCCAATGTTGGTCCTAAAATGTTATTTAATATTGTCCTACCGAATATTCGTTTTAGACTTCGGTATTCGGCTTATTCCACCAATTTTTATTCTTCGGCTACGGCCAAATTAACCAAATACTTTAGCCGAATGTGTTCACTCTGTAATTTGCTCTGTTTCGAAGTATGTATTTTAAATATCGGGTTTTTTTTCGATATTTCGGACATCAAAATTCCGATTAATAAAAATTATCTAATTTATTTTTGTATTTACCTACTTATGTCATTTGTATTGTTAAATTTGTTTTTGTTAGGAACTGAACTCTAACACGGGTTTTGCTTTTTTTACTAAAATATTTTTTAAAATGTATTTTTTGCTAAATTCTTTGATTAATTTAAATTAAATTAATTTGTTTGTTTTTGTTTGTTAAATTTTAAATTAAATTAAATTTGTTAAATTTGTTTTTGTTAGAAACTGAACTCTAACACGGGTTTTGCTTTTTTTACTAAAATATTTTGTAAAATATATTGTTTGCTAAATTCTTTGATTAATTTTCAAGTGGAACAGAAATATTAATAAAGAAAAAAAATGAATAAAGAAATTTGATCAGTTTTTCTCCTTAAAAGAAGTTTTATTAATATTCGGTTTCGGCTTCGGCCGAATATTTTAGTTATGCCAAAAATCCACCTTCGATCGGACACTATTATTTAGGAATTTTTGATTGCGGCCAAAAATCTATAAACATATATGTACTCGTATGTTATTGTTTGTTCTAACTGACTGACTGACTGATTCGTCATCGACCAGCCCAAACCACTGAAGCTACAGACATTAAATTTGAACTGTAGATCTTTAGAAAATGAACCTACGATAAGATGAAACCAATTTTTTTTTTAAATTCGGGGTCTTCTGTGACAACACATGGGTTAAAGTGTTCTATGAAGAACCGTAATTTAATGGGTCTTTTGTTTTTAAACTTGATGAAAATACTTCAAATCAAAAATAATTCGACACGTATTTTTCAATTTTTTTAAAATCAAAATTTAAAGGGGTCAACAATATGTTAAGATTCGTATACAGGAAGACTACGAAAAAAACTTGAACTGATGGGCCTATTGACTTCAAAGTTGGTGGAAATACTTGAAATAAAAAAGAATTAAACAAGTGTTTTTTATTTTTGTAAAAATCAAGGCTTAAAGGGGTGAACCAATAGTTAAAAGTTTATATGGAGAAACACGATTTTCTGGGCCTTTTGACTTGGAACTTTGTGAAAACACTTCAAATATGAAATAATTCGATACGTTTTTCATTTTTTCGAAAATCTAAATCTGACAGGGTCAACGATGGGATAAGAGTTTGTATGAAGAAACTGGGAAAACACATGAATGGGCCTATTGACTTCAAACTTGGTGGAAATACCTGAAGTCGAAAAAAATTAAACACATGTTTTGATTTTTTTTGAATCAAAATCCGATGGGTTTAGTTTGTATAGGGAATCATGATTCAATGAGTTTTTACATTAAACTTGGTGACAGTACTAAAACTATAAATGAACCCATACGTGTTTTTCCATTTTTTGAAAATTAAGAGATTAAGAGATTGTATGAGAAAACATGATTTAGGAGATCGGTTGACTTAAAACATGGTGAAAACACTTCAAATAAGAAATAATTAGGCAAGTATTTCCAATCAAATCCATCGGGGTCAACAATGGGTTAAACGTTTGTGTGGGAAAGTATGACTTAATGAGACTATTGACTTCAAATATGGTGAAATCACTTTAAATGAGAAATAATTAGGCAAATATTATTTAATTAAAACCTAAAGGGGTTAAGAGAAAATTGATTTTTTTCGGCCCATTGATTTCAAAATTGCGTGAAAAGACGCAGGGCCCTGTCGGTAACTAAATAAAACAATAAAAAATTAAATTTTTGATTAATGGGTTCAAGAAATCAAGTTGTCAAGTTTCCTCTAATAACCTATCACCATCTACATAATTGTAGATTATGTATTATACGATTCGTCTTTTGTTCCCACATGTCCTGGTTTCGAGCCTATTGCTTCGTTGTTCTTGTCTCGCTAAATATTCCGTCCTTTCGTCAAATTTTATAAAATTATTGACTTTTTTTTAGATGAAATCAAATTAAGACATTACATTTAAGAAAAAATATTAAATCAAATTGAATTGAGTCGAGTTGCATTGAATTGAAACTGTTTTTCGTGATAAAAAATGCAATCATAAAAACTGTTTTAAAAACAATATTTTTACCCTGGCAGTTCGTCGTTAGTCGAATCGACTAACAAATACCATACTTTTTCATACAAGGTCAAGTTAAAGAAGTCTCATATTTTCTGAAGAAATTCTTTCTTCGGAGCAAAGAGTCCTATTTAATGACTGAACATTTATTACAGTCGTAATCCAGTATGAACTCAATGTTCAAGTGTGAAGACCACTGCGTTTTGACTTAATGGAAAAATAAAAACAAAATATGCGGCATCTAACTTATCTTAGAAAGTTAAAGATATAAGTGAGAGTTTACTAATTGTAATAACATCAGAAAAACATTTTGGTCTACCAAAAACTCGCAAAAAACTTCTGAACACATCAGTGTGAGTTATGAGTTCAGGGTTTGGAAGCCAGACAAACTTGGAATTTGCAACATAAAAGAGAAGCAGATTTTTGTTAAAACCTGAACAACTCAAATAAAAAACAGAGTACATGTATATTAAATTTAAGTAATGAACTCACCCAAAAAATCTGCTAAAAGACCGCTTTTTCACTCCTCGGTGAGTTACACTTTAATCCAGAGCCTTAAAAAGGATTCTTGCATCTGAATTGGTTTCCAGCTTATTTTTCACTTTGTCTTTTGAGATCTTAGGTAGTTATGTTCAGGTCTAGATCTAGGTTGAAGTCTTAGGTTCATAAGACCCCATGTGATGTCAGGTAAGAGAGTGAGCTCTTTTGTTTAAGGGGTTATATACAAAGTTGGGGCTCGAAAAATCGAAAAATTTTTTTTTGCATTTTCTGAAAGTACATAATTTTGAAAATATCTGTGCAAAATTTCATCCAGATCGGATCACTGGTTGTCAAATTACAGCCGTTTGCAGCGCGTTGGTCCTATTCATAGGCACTTGGCGCACAAAACTCTAAACGTGATTATCTCGGAATGCGTTGTTTTCAAAAGTACTGTTGCGGTGAACGTGATATCTCAAAAACTTTTTATCCGATTTTCGAAAAATTTGTTTTCAAATATTTGTATTTACGTTCTCGTGTACTTGAACGATTCATTTTCCATCCGAAAATGTTTAACTTTTTGCAATGAATTTTTTTTTAAATTTTGACCACCAAAAAAATCAATTTTTTCTGTCAGCGTGGTTTTTTTATTAAAAAAAAAATTTTTTTGGGAAACCAAATCGTTCAAGTACACCAAAATACACTTTTCTTAAATAATTTTTTTCCTTTTCTGATTTCAGTTGAGCGGTTCGCCTTGGAGAACGTTCACCGCAAGCCTCTGCAAAAAAAAAGCGCTGCGAGGCATATGTCATAACTCCGACAATTTTCAAAATTTTCTCAAAATTTAAAATGTTTTTATTTCTTCGATAGTAATACTAGAACATGGTATTTTGCTTTATCCAATAAAACTTGCTTAAAACCTTTTTAAAAAATCACAAACTTAGCTCACTTTTTCTCCCTAACTTTGTATATAACCCCTTAATCTACAAGAAAAAGTGAGACAGAAAGAGAAAGAGATAGAGAGAGAGCTTATTATGAAGCTATGTAAGCTGTGGGTATATCTTTGTTTCAGGCAGAATAATCTGATCCTGACAGTAGATAGCAGATAGTTTAAGTAGAAGGAACCTTCTTCAAGTCTTTTTCGGGGTTCCAGAACATAATCGCAGTTAACTATTTAGCGTTTTTAATAAATATGAATATTGAATTAAACCATTTTGAAACAAACAGATAATTTTTCAAGTCTTGCCTCTTAATAAAATATTTTATAAATATTAACCTTTTCAGTTATACATTTATATGTGAAATGAAACCATGAAACATAGCTTTCAGCTCAACAACTTACATCGCTCAACGTTTCCACTAGATTTCCCCCAAAACTCAAATGTTATATTTTATGTCTTTCAACATTTCCACCAACTTTTCCACGGCATTGAAAAAAAAAACACTCATATGGCACATTACTCAAAGTTGATTGTCCAGTTTGTCTAACCATCGACACGATTCTCAACGGCAAATTTGTGCCTCTACCTCACTCGGCACTTCACATCCTGCTCTCTCTCTGTCGCCACACAACTTTGTCATCTAGAAAATGTCTTTGGTTTTTCAGCATTTTTGTGCCCACACACTTTCATCGACTGCACTCAGTGCGGCAACTTGTTGCATGCCGCATAGCTGGGCTACCCCCAGAAATCGGCAATCGTGTCCCGGCCGCAACTCAGCCAGCCACAACACGCTTCGTCGCTTCTTGGCCGCCAGTGTTGCAATCTTGCAGCAAAGTGCATAATTGGTTTATTATTTTTTTGCTAGCCGTTTTCTTGTTGGTTTTGGCCAACTTTTCGTTTTAAGCATTGTCGCTCAACGTTCGCGTATCGCTCATCTCCAACGTCGCAAATGTTCTTTCGACTTGGGCTGCTTGGCTGCAATTTTACGGATTGTTGGCATTGCAGTTGTTGTTTTAGATGTTTTCTTCAGGGCAATGTCTCCACTCCCTCCCAACAGTCCAGACCTCGTTCGCAGTTGACTTCGCCCAGACCCGTTGCGACCCTACCCCATATTTTTTTTTACTATTTTCGCCAGTTTGCAGCTTTTTTTGCTTAATTTTTTGTGGCGCTTTACATTGCGCCGATTTCTTTTGGCATTTTTTCTGGCTGCAGTTTCATTGTTCGGCGCCGCCACAACACTCGATGCTCATTCCACTTCAGCCACAGTCGGCGTTGTCCTCATGCGGCGCATCCATCGCAGCCAACTCAAAGTGAGTTCACTTTATGTTGTGTTGTTGTTGTTGCTGCTGCTTTGTTAGCACGACTCTGCGACTTGGCTTACATTATTTTTAATACAGTTTTCCTTTGCTCAAGTCACAAACGACTTGGCCGGAAAAAAGCTTTTCATTTTTATTATCATTTCAAGGTGTGCCGTCGTCAATTGTCAGTTTTTGTGCATTTGGTAGATTTTCACGCTGGCCCGTTCGCTGGATGTCAGCAGTCAACTGGCTGGTCGGACTCGCTCCAAGGCAAGTGAAGCCATTTTATTTGCGCCATCAAAAGTCGACATAAAATTTGAATTTAGTTTTGATGGAAATATGTATGTAGTGACACATTAAAGCGGTAAATATAAGAATCTAAACGTTGCAGAAACTAACTGAAGATTAGGTGACTGACCCAAACGAGTGTCACTCTCGAACGTGGAAAACTCACAGTATTGGTTTAAAAGAACCAGTTGAAGTAAAACAATGAAAAAGTTCTGACTTTCTTAGGTGAGCTTTCAATCTGTCAGCGAGTGCAATATACGTTCAGAAAATTTTTAAAAAATAGTTAGGTTATGGTGGCTGCCTCTGTAAAAGACACACTCGGAGGCCCAAGAGGCCCACAAGTTTCACCCGTTTCATACCCGAAATGTGTATGCAACACTGTTTTTTCCAACATGAGTTACAACACACATTTCAAGCGGATTGGGACCGGGGGGAGGAGGGGGAAATCCGGTACGGCGGTTTTGGCAATTTTTCGCTCACACTTGGAGGTTAAGTCATTGCCTGCCAAGAGCGCACTTGTGCGATTCTTATAATTCTCAACTTCTTCATGTGGATAGCGATAGAGCCAGATGAGCGTTTCACCAGCCCGAGCTAGGATTCGAAGCTAGGGCCTCGGATTAAGAATCCAGCGCACTACCCACTGGACTATCGAGGCCGGCCGCGCCGCACAGTGGGGCGTCCCCATATATCGCGTGGCCAAAAATAGTAAACGTGGTTTAATTTTCACGAAATTTGTCACCCGCCCATTTTTTAGCCCAATTAAGAAAAATATGAAAAATTGTGAAAATTGGACCACTGCCACGCCCACCCCCCATATTGAGAAAATATTTTTTATTCGATAACTTGGCCACTGTTAACACTAGAGAGATGCAATTTTATACAAAGTATCATTAGGATGGATATAGTCTACAATTCCGCCAAAAATGGGCAGTTTGCCACGCCTACTTTAAAAGCTCGTACAAGCCTCAAATGAATAAATCGGTATATATGTATATTTTCCCATTTTTTTAAGTTTTCGATGTTTTCCCTGCTGGCCCTTCTTCACTTCGCTCCTAAGTTTATTTTCCACAAATATTTACATGCACTTGTGGTGCCAGCCGGACACAATGCGTTAAAAACGTGGCGATCCAGTACTCAATGTAGCCAAAAATAGAAGGAGACGAAATTTTCTGCAAATGATTTTAAAGACAAAATGTTAATGATAACCGAAAATGTTCAAGATCGGAACACGGCCACGCCCACCTCCCATAGAAAAATATTTAAATTAGAAATAACTCCAAAGCTAAAAGAGATTTTTTAATTATATTTTGTACTCACCATTAGTACCACAAAATAGTTTGTTTTTTTCAAAAATTAACTCAATCGGACTTCGAAAATTTTAGCATTTAATCTATAAATTACAATCAAACAGTAATTATATACATTTAAGTCAGCAATTAAGCCAAGCAGAGTTGTTGCGTTCAAATGCTGATTTCAGTCGATGGCATTGTGTCCATCGTGTGTCAAATCTTAACGCCAGTAAATTAATTAATTTTTTCTCTATTTCCACACTTCTTCCATATTTTTCTTCCAAAAAGTTTGTCATCGATTCTATTTGGTTTTGTCGAGATAAATTTCGAGACGGCAGCCACACATAGAAGAGCTCACGAATTTGTATAAGAGGTGCCACTATAAAAAAATGAATTACATGCGGGTCTGCAGGCCTCTGCAGCTGAAACTTTGCACACGTGTTCTACATATAGGGTGTTTTTTTTAGAGGTTTGTTTTTCGAATAGAGATAAAACTGGCATTTTGTGGTCAAATCTGGCAACTCTAATGTCATTTATGTTCAGTTTGGTTTGCCATTTCATCATGAACAGGTTGACAAAAGAACAACGCTTGCAAATCGTGCAAATTTATTTCGAAAAAAATGGTTCAGTTCGCGAAGTTTACCGCAAGCTCCGTCCATTTTATGGTCGACATAATCGTCCATCAGAGCAATTAATTCGGTCAACCATGGGTCGTTTTCGCACTACGTTTACTCTATGTGATAATACGCATCCGCAGAGACGTCGAACAGTGCGCACCGAAGAAACAATTGCCGCTGTAGAGCAAAATGTTGAAAAGGACCCAGTCAGAAAAGGAGTCAGTTACCGTTAATGGAGACCGGTATAGAGCCATGATAACCGACTATTTTGTTCCCGAATTGGATGTCATGAATGTGGATGAGTTGTGGTTCCAACAAGACGGCGCTACATGCCACACAGCGCACGTCACAATCGATTTATTGAAGGAAACATTCGATGAGCGCATAATTTCGCGGAATGGACCTGTCAATTGGCCACCAAGAGCGTGTGATTTGACACCATTGGATTATTTTCTTTGGGGATATGTGAAGTCGCTCGTCTACGCCAACAAACCAGAAACGTTAGGGGACTTGGAAGCCAACATTCGTGGCGTTATTGCCGACATACGGCCCCAAATGCTCGAAAAAGTGGTTGAAAATTGGACCTGTAGAATTGGCTTTATTCGAGCCAGCCGCGGCGGCCACATGCCCGAAATCATATTTAAACATTAATGGCATAAAATTATCCTTCCAATAAAGCCAAATTGATGGACATTAAAACGTTTTTTTTGTGTTTTATTTCAATTCGAAGTTCTATACCTCTAAAAAAAACACCCGATACTTGTAATTTAGTGAAACAATCGAAATTGGAAAGGCTCCCTAGGGCTTTTCGACATATTGAATTTTGAAGTTTGCACTTAAACTTTTACTAGGGCTCAAAATGACTCTACGTTCAAATAACGGTAGTTAGCGAACAGTAATAACCAAAACCAAAAACAAGGCATTGCCAGACTGTAAAAACCCTGTAAAAACACATAAAATAAAAATTCAGATATATTAAAATAATACCTTTAACCATACGAAAAAACATCTTCAGTTTTGCAAGGTTAAATGTCTATTTTCCCTTAAATTTGTGTTCACGCAATATATGAAGTTTAAAACCTTCGTGAGACTACAAAACTTAAAATTTTTTAAAAATTCCTTTTGATATAGCTTAGTTGGAGATTTAGCTTCGATCGTGCTTACTTATTTTTTCAAAATAAAGATTTGGTTTTTTTTATTTTTGGCCACGGACGCCCCACTGTGCGCCGTCTCCGTTTCGTTCTTATTTTTTCAGCTTCTACAAAAGTCATTTCCGAAGTCGAAGAAACATCTTCTAGGGAGATCTTTTTGAGAATTAATAATTCTATAAAGTTTTCAACTGTAAGATGAGCATATTAGCAAAGCTCTAAGGCCTCTGCAGGCAATTAACAAGAATCTGGATGACAACCTGAGAAGAAAGACGAAGACAATTTGGATCTACTTACTACTGACGCAATCGCTAAAATTATGCTCGGAACTGAAAGTTGCTTTTGGCCTGTTAACTAATGAAACCCACTTTTTGTTTTTAATAAACGTTGATTCAAGAGGAGAAAGGATCCAGGAGACAGGGTTTAGAATAAAGAGGTTATGGAGGCTTGTCTTGAACCCATCAAGATCATAGGTGCAGGGGAAAATATCTGCAATATCTGCAGGGGCGTGGCACATTTTTTGTGATTCACATTTTCCGCGTAACTTTTGTGTGGTGAACTTTCAGAACTTTGAAATAGAAACAAATTTAGATGTATGAATCTACAGACTGAGATCCAAAACATTTATGTTTTGCATACCTGACATATTTTGGCCCTGAAAGTTAAAAATAGAAAATTCAGTTAAAAGAAGACAATTTTTCTCTTTCATTTGATACCCATATCTTCATCATTGCACAACCGCAAATATTTAAAAAAATATTTCAAATGTGTATGTCCTTAAAATTTTAAAGTCCTTTAAGAAGGTTTTTGGGTCAGAAAATGAAAAACTAACTATGCCAGGATACTATAAATTACCTTTTGTTTCACGTCTATATCAACATTTGGATGGGTCTCGGAAAAATAAAAAAATTGTTTCGCACTGTGTAATAAATGAAAAGTTGGTGTTTTCACTCCGTACATCATAACTTTGTAATTTTTCTTTCAACTCTATTGATGTTAGGCTTAATATTTGCTCAAATAATATATCTCTCATCTTAAATTTTAAAACCAGAGAAGATCATTTATTTTATCTACAAAAAAGTGTTCGAAAATTTATGATTTTTTAAATTGGTCGAAAAATTCACTTTTTACAACTTTCATCGTCAGTAACTTCCCCAAATCTCATCTGATTTGGACAATCTATATATCATTGGAAAGGTTAGATAATTACCTCCTGAGCGACGGGCCAGAAGGTAATTAGTTAGTCGGATGGTTGGTTTACGAGATATGTGCTCAGAACTGAAATAAGAGGGGAAAAAACGTGTTTTTCGAAGATATTTCGAAAATGCTTCTTAGGAAAATTTTTTGATTTTCAGTTTCGTGTTCAGCAGCCGAAGATTAGTTTTAAAAAATACTTTTGTTTTTAGGAGCACGCGATGAACCCATTTTTTGTCGAGTAGTGTTATTGAAATTTTAATTTTTAAAAGAAAAAAGCCGACCGAACGCAAAACAAATCCTGTGAAAACGATCAGCAATGCATACAAACAGAATTGGAAAATGTTGGTAACTTGACGTAAATTTGAAAGTTTTAACGTAACAAAAAAAAAACAATTGACGTGGCCATTCACTTAACGAAAACAAACATTCATTGTTATTGTAAAGAATGTGAATGCTGGAATAAAATCAATTAGAAGGTTTTTTGACAAAAGTATTCGTTATATAAAATTTTGCCATACGTAAAATCAAAAATTCGTTAAATGGAAAATTCGTTATACTGGACGTCCACTGTACATATAATTGAAATTTGAAACTTCCGCTAAGACGGTTTTTTTTTAATTCGAAGTCAAAAATGGCAAAACATGGGTTGTATGAAAAAACTTGATTTATTGGGTCAATTGGATCAATCTTGCGTGCAAAGCCGCGAGGCTCTGTCAGTAGGGTATAATTGGTACAGCTAGGCAACCAACAGGGTCTACCTTACTGAACCCAACCCAACTGTGTGAACTCGTAAAAACCCATTCAAACATTCACTCTTTAATGATTCAGATTCATTTTCATCATTTTTAGATATTCGTATAAATGTACTTTGAAATCATCAAATCAAAAATAACAACTTTTATTGTGATTTTTAATTAATAAACGCCCGAAATACTCTTATTAATTAATGCCAATTATTGATTGAATTGATCATAAATCACACACAGGCGGCTGGAAACACGAGTACGCAACAATTAACACCCCAAGGATGACTACCAGTTTATCCAACTAAGCTGCAACAACACAACACAACACAATACAACATAATATGTACCGATGTACATACATTGTACAAATACAACAACTAACTAGCATGCAAAACAATTGCCAATTTATCGCATGATTAGATTTTACTGATTTCGCATACTCATAGCCGGCAAATCAATAAAACAATCATTGCACGCCCGTTGTAGTTTGTCGGCACACCGGAACGCCAGACCGTCCGACCGCACTGAAGAAGCCGCGAAGCATTACGCCACCAACGGCGCATGCGCAGCGACCACTGCGAACACATAAAGTGGCAGCCAGTTAGCGGCTTTTTGTTGGTGTTGTGCCAATGTTGAAACAAAGACGCCGCCGCCGTCGCCGTCGCCCCCAACGCGAGCGCCGCAACAGCTGCCGTTTGGCAGTGTGAGATTATTTTGAGATATGGCGAGCGGCCGAGAGGACCAAGCCGTAGCTCAAGCTAGACTTGAACGCCCAATCGGACAACATATATCTGCATGTGTGCGTTCGAGTCGCATGAAGACAACCGCTGGCTTAGCTTCAATTTTGACCGCTGCCCGAAAAATTTGAGCAACGGCCACGGGAAACGGTGTTGGATGGCGTCAGGGTGAGCTGCTTATTAGACGCAATTAACAAGCCGCACAAACACACACACACACATGGCGAACACATTGGTAATAATAACGAAAAATGTGTTTTTGTTGTTGTTGTTGCATGTGCGGTAGTCGCCGGGACGCTCTGCGGCGTCTCTGCCTCTATGACAGCTCTAAGTCGCTGATGGACGTTTTGTTGTGATCGCTTGAGCGGGGCGTTGGATTGCGCCGCTGTGATTAATAGGGTTTTGATTTCAGTTGCTGTGGTTTTTTTTGTTATTATTTTCTTTGAGGGCTGAACTTCAAATGGTTTGAGAAATTTTCGGCCGCACTGTTTTGTTTCTTGTTTTGGCTTTTCGGTCATAATTTTCGCTCTTTATGAATCATGAATCATGAATTGGCTGCAATAGCGATCATTTTTTTTATTTCGATGTTTTCCCCTTTCGTCTGCACATACATGTTTTACATTTGTTTGTTGAGTCAGGCGCCCCCAAAAAAGGTTTAGTGTGATTTATGGTTGACTTGGATGCCTTGTCGGCGTGTTTTAGCGCCTCTACGTTCCGCTGGCCAGTAATTAAAGGATTAGTTTTTGTGAAGCAATAATTTGGTGCGCTTCCTGTATTTAATTGGTTCTACGGTTGTTGCTCCAATTATCGACCACACACTCGAGATTAGAAGCGTTTCTATTTTCGAAAATGCAATGCGTAATTTAGATGTGTAGAACTTTTCAGTTTAGTGATGCAGAGTTCAAGGTTTCAATTTTTCAGAGTTCAATGTTTTTATTGTGCTTCGTTTAAAATTTCACAAAATGAGTTTTAGTATGTTGTTTTCAACTTTTTGAAGCTCACTTTATTTTATATTTTCCATTTCAACTACTTATTGAAAAAAATTCTAAATATTTGTTAGATTTGCTTTTAGAAACTTTCCAGAAAGTATACTGATCACAATTGTTTACATTTACTTTAAAACTGAAAAATCAATTTGTCTTTTTTGTATATTCAAGACCTCATTAGTGGTTCCATTGATTGTCCTATTGATTGCCAGTTAAAATTTAAATAATCTATATATGTAGGTACATATTAATGTTTGTCCTGACTGACTTATTAACCTTTCGCTATTTTGTTGCCATATGGCAACATGCTACTTTGTGGACGTCTGCATCCTCTATGGTTGCAAGAATAAATTTTTTTGTTGGTCTTTAGAATAGGTTGAAGTTTTAGGAAAAATACGAAATTAATAAACTGAATATTTAAGCTTAAACAAGAGAAGTATACAAGTTTTTTTATTTGGTGTATCTTGACATAGTAAAGGAAGAAGAAGCAGAAAATATTAGAGAACTTTTTAATTTGACGTTTTCTTTCATACTTTTATAAAGATTTAGATAGAAGATTTTTACTTTATTAAAGATACTTTTTTTTAATTTTAGCTGAAGTAAATGAAGAAATATTCAAATTATCGTTATGCGTAAAAAGTTTTATGTTTAAGTAATTATTACAGCCACATCGATGTGGTTGCTCTCATAGAAAAACACTCTAAAATACAGGGTCCGAGTATAAAAATTAAAAATTGTTTATGGAATGTTGCTAATACAACCACATAGAAGCCTAAGACGTAAAATTTAAAATTGTAACTTTCCCCAGTAAAAACCTGTAGCGAAAGGGTATAAGCCCAGCCCAAAGCGCTGAAGCTATAAACATGAATTTTATTTTTGGTTTTTTTGAAATTCGGTGTCTAAAAGGGCAAACCATGGGTTATGGTGTTGTATGAATACACTTGATATAACAGGCCTATTGATTTCAAACTTAGTGGAAACACTCTAAATTAAAAATAATTCGACGCGTATTTTTTCGAAAATCAAAATTAAACGGGGTGAACCAAGGGTTAAGCTTCGTGCACGGAAAGACTACGAAAAACCCTAAACCGATGGGCCTATTGATTTGGTGGTTGGTTGGTGAAAACACTTGAAATTAAAAATATTTTGACACGTGTTTCTCATTTTGTTTTGTAATCAGAGCTTAAACGGGTGAATCAAGGGTTAAAAGTTTGTATGAACAAACATAATATAAACATAACCTTAGTGAAAGTACTTTTAGTGAGAAATATGTAATTCGATGTGTTTTTTATTTTTTTGAAAATGGCGGGGTCAACCACAGGTTAAAAGTGCACATGGAGAAACTGCGAAAAAAGAAGAATTAATGGGCCCATTGACTTCAACCTTGGTTAAAATACTCTTTGTGGAAAATAATTCGACACGTATGTATATTTCCTTTTTTTGAAATTCGAAATCAATTCATTTCTCAACTCCAAGTTGCCCGTTTAAGTCTTACTTATTCGTTATTTAGTCTGTAAATAAATAAATGAATAAATTGGTGGATGTTGTGGAATCAAATGACTATACAAATTTGATCTTAGGGCCACTTTATGACCCATTGCACAGTGATTCGACTCCATACAACTGCGGGACAAAATTAGAAGGAGTGGTCCGTTCTTCATAAAATTTGGTATACTAGTTAATCATGGTCTGCTGAATTCAAATCTCCATTTTGTTTTTCTTAAAATTTTTTAGTTTGGCAATGCCCGAGACTTAAATGTGTGCTTTGCGTCATTTTTGGAAAGCTTTAGCAACAATTCTATTGGCTAGATTTTTCAGATTTTACATAGCTGCTTAGACCACTTTTCAAATTGAATTATTTTCTGAGCTCGGAAGATATCGGAGGATGTGTTTACATTATTCGACAAAGAAAGAATGCTTCTTAAAATAAAAAAAAAAATCCAGGAACATACTTTCACATACTTTTTAGATATTTTCCTCTAAGTTTTGCCAATTTTCAGATTTTTAATTTACACAATATTTTGAATTAAAAGTGATGTAAAAGCCTCAAGTTTGCAAATTTTAAGAAAACATTGAAATTGAAAATGGCCACATCATTTCTTAATCTGTATTGAACGTTTTAACAACTTCTTGGAAACCATGTATTTTTAAAATTTTTTTTATTCAATAGACTAAAAAACATTTTTTTGTGAAAAAAGTTTCAACTTTGAGCCGCTTTTGCACACACACTAATTCATTTTTTGCGCAGATTTTTTGGGGTTTTCTTAGTTGGAGTTTTACCTTTCAAATTACATACAAATCATTAAATTCTGAGACTATACATTTTTTGAATTTTTTCTATGGAACGAATCACTGTGCATTGTACTAAATGCAAGAAATGGGTCGATGCGAGGCGAGTTGTATTAGATTTCAGAGGCTCGTGGAAGAATGATTCTGGTATTTTATTGATGCCAAGTCCCTGCTGGCTAAGCCTGATATGGTTATCCTGCCGGCCATTAGCAACAACAGAGAATTTGGTAGGTCTCTTTTCGTAATTCTCATTTGAAATGCCAACGTTTTTTCAGTTGTCGAGACAATTTTGTATTCTCATTTTCCGGTAGAGTACAGTGTTGCTTTCATGCAAATGGAATACAAATTATCAGCACAAATTTATACTGATTTCAATGGATGAGTTGACTGATTTGTCAAAAGAAATTTTATTATCGATTACGATACTTAGCGAGACGCGATGATTAGTACTTCTAAGTAAGTAATACCATAAGAGTGAAATAAGAAACTGCGAAAGTAAAATAATGAAAAAACTGCTGTTCGAAACCCGTCCTTCGCAATCGGCATACAACTAAGAATACGTTTCATTCAAATTCTCTACATTCGTTTTTAGAACAAAAGATAAAATAATAATTTCATTTCCTTTAGTTTTAGTCTTAGTCATAAATATATAAGCAGAATAACCTATAAATAATATTTCAGATATTTTAGTTACCCTTCTTTCAACTGTCTCAATGATTTAATCGCGTGATTCATTTTTTGAATGAACACCTTTTCCGAAAGTATCATAAAATAAATGATCAACGCTTCGATACAACATTTCCAACGACTATCAAAGTGCATAATCAGGTTTCCATTTAATTCACATGTCAACCCACCTACCCAATTTTTCTTCAGCTCTTTAACTTTTCTCCATCTCCTTCTGTTCGATCATCGAACAAACTTTCCAAATCATAATTTCCATCAATTCGAATGAAATTCTAACATGAAGCGAAACGAAGCTGCGCTTTGTCGCACTGACAAACGGACAATGCGAGACTCCCACGATGGGCTTTAAATCGCATAAATCACCTGTGATTATTTATGAACCGAAAGTTTAACCTCGCCGTCGAACTCTCACTTTTCACTGGACGTTTCAAAAGAGGGGCCCCAACAACAACATAGCGAACAGAAACGTTCCATTAACGCGGCGCATAGCTGCGGAGACAATCGCAGAGAGCCAGCAGAACCGGCGCAGAGCAACGAGAAATGTGTGTTAGCGTGTCAACATGAGCGATAACAATGTCAGCAACTGCAACAACAGCAACAAGAACCACGTTAGCAGATCGGACGAAAATCAAAACATTTGAAATGTTGCCATCGTTGCAGCACTGCGAGATGTGAGCTGAAGATTCACCAATTTCATAGAGCGCAACAACAAAAACGGCGCCTCTGCCACAAGTCACCGCCAGCTCGTTATGGTCAATGGAATTTGTACGTTCACAGCTTGAGCCGCAACACACACACACACACACACACATAGATATCACGAACTGCAGTCGACTGCAATAGAAGCAGAAGAAGAGAAAGATTTGTGGCATAGGAAGAAGATGTTAGTCGTGTATTGAGCGTAATTGTGGCCATCTAAGTTGCCAACAACAACAACAACAACTCTTGTTATGCGACACAAAAGTCGCATAATTTACCGCATACGATCGCAACATACGAGCAATTGCAGCCGACTGCAATCACTCAATTTGTACGAACCCAAACAAGTCAACGGAATTCCATCAACGAATCGTTGTTAGGCATTGCCACAACTTCATCCAGCAGCCGAGCAGCAAATCGTCCAACCGCTGCTCATCACCCATCAACCGGCGATCATCTGGCGTGCAACTCTGCTGATGACTTCCTCCGCATTAGCTCAAATGTTGTGTGCGTGTGTGTGTGTGTGTGTGTATCGCGGCAGTGTTTTTGGTCAGCGCTGCAAATGATGCGGCTGCCATGTTTGACGCTCGAGCTGGCTGGTTGGCATTTGTGAGCGCGTCGGCGCATGGCACACGCTCTGACATGAGGTCAGCTGTTTTGGACGGGCGCTGTGATTTGTGCAGATTTGATTTATGTGCTTTCGGTGATATTGAAATTTGGCGCAGTGCGAACACCGCAAAAGGCGAAAAACTGTTGCTGATTAAAGCTGTCAAACAATGTTATTCCCACTTGGAATCAAGTAAATACTGAGATTTCGATTTCTTTTGCTCTGTGAAGATGTTCGATGCGCCGCAGGTATTCGTTATTCATTGCTGGGAGTGGATGTGGTTTGAGTGAAGCAAATTGGAGTAAAATTATGTGGTATTCAACTATTTTAGGTGGTAATAAAATTTCAATTTGGTATTGGAAAATGTTGCCAAAATATTTAGCTCGTAGTGAACTACGATTAGATCAAACACAGAATCGTGTCTGAGGGAACCTGTTGGCGCAATGCAATTTATTTTGCCCAGAATAATAGGACAGTAAATGTTTCCATCGACTATATTAACCCTTTCGCTACAGATTTTTACTGGGAAAAGGTAATATTTTAAATTTTACGTCTATGTCTTCTATGTGGTTATATTAGCAACATTCCATACACAATTTTTTAATTTTTATACTCGGACCCTGTATTTAGAGTGTTCTATGAGAGCAACCACATCGTTGTGGCTGTAATAGTTACTTAAAGATAAAACTTTTTACGCATAACGAAAATTTGATATTTCTTCATTTACTTCAGCCAAAATTAAAAAAAAAAGTATCTAAATTGAAAGAAAACGTCAAATAAAAAAGTTATCAAATTTTGCTGCTTCTTCTTCCTTTACTATGTCAAGCAGGGACTTAACTATTATAAGTTTTTTAAGAAATTAATTGCAATGTAACTATTACAATGCAACATCAATTTTATTTGTTGATTATAATTATTATTTGTGACAATTAATTTTTACATTGCATAATAACTGTTTTGAAAAATTAATAATTTTTTCATTCTCGATAATTATTTTTTTGGGATTTTTTTATTTACGTTGCTTCATAACTTTTATTTATGACTTTTTTTATTTACGTTACCGATAACTATTATTCTGAGAAAATTTTTTTTACGTTGCTTCATAACTTTTATTTTTGATTTTTTTGTTATTTACGTTGCCGATAACTATTATTTGAATGACAATTTTTTTTACGTTGCCTCATAACTTTTATGAAAAAAATTTTTTTTATTTACGTTGCCTTGCCACATTTTGAGTATGAATTGATTTTTAATTGTTTAGTTGTGGGTGGAAATTAGGTTTCTGCAGTTAATTTGCGTTTGCCAATTTAGAACAATTAAAAACTAATTCATATCCAAAATGTAGTAATTCAACGTAAAAAATTTGTTTTTCAAAATAATAGTTATCGGCAACGTAAATTAAATAAAAATCATAAATAAAAGTTATGAAGCAACGTAAAAAAAATATGTCTCAAAATAATAGTTATCGGTAACGTAAATAAAAAAAAGTCATAAATAAAAGTTATGAAGCGATGTAAAAAACAAAAATCCCAAAATAATAATTATCGACAACGAAAAATATATTTGTTACTTATAATAGTTATTATGCAACTCAAAAATAATAATTACATGATAATAGTTATAGGCGACGTAAAAAATTTCTTATTGGGAATAATTATTATAAAGCAATAATTTTAGGAATTTCTTAAATTAGGGCAATTTTTTTATTCCCAAAAATATGGATAATAATTATTTTAGGTCTCTGATGTCAAGATATACCATTAAAAAAACGTGTATACTTCTCTCCATTAAACTTAAATATTCAGTTTATTATTTTCGTATTTTTCCTAAAACATCAAAGTATTCTAAGGACCAAAAAAAAATGTATTCTTGAAACCACAGAGGGTTCAGACGTCCACAAAGTAGCATGTTGCCATATGGCAACAAAATAGCGAAAGGGTTAAAGGAAACTAGGGCTCAGAAAAATGAATAAAGCGAAGCGCAAGCTTTAAATATCTTCTTTGGAAACGATCTAAGCGACTTGAATGGGAAACACGGTAAAGTCTCCAGATGAAGGCAGCATATCCGTCTGGACCTAAAAAAGGTAGTAAACAAAAGCTTGAGGGCAGACGGATTGGAAAATGAAGAGGAATTGCAGCGGTTCAAACCCAACATAGAGAAGACACGCGAGACAAAACGATTGACAAGGGAAGTGCAGCTAAACTTTGAAGCGAAAACAGCGTCCAGATCCTTGAACTCAGCTACCGTTTCTAAAATAGAGCCAGAATTTTCAAACAAAGTTTTCACTGATCTATGGATTTCGAAAAAGTTGAGTGAAAACATTTGCTGATGTTGTTATTGAGATCAGGCTGCATGTTTAAAGAATCAGACGAATTACGGACAACAGAGAAAATCTTTAGATCTTTCTCTTAACAAAGAATAAATGGCCTGCGAAGCTCAAAATGAGGCGACAAAGGGTTGAAGAAGGTCGAGAAGAAAAAGCAAGAACTGATGTTTTTTATGAAGAGAACAACGACAAAGTGTTTATAAGTTTATACAAGTTGCAACCCAAAGTAAACAGGACTTTTATAAAATAAAGAAAACGGATGATTATTTTTGTATAATTCTTTTTATTTATTCAAAATACTCTCCTTCTGCTTCGATACAACGTTTTGCACGGTCCAAAAGCATTTGGAATGAGTGTTTTAGGTCATCGGCCGGCATCGCCTTCAGAATGTTGGTACAAGCCTTTTGGATGTCCTCAACGTCCTTATAACGGGTTCCTTTCATCGGCAAATGCAACTGACCGAATAAGTAGAAGTCACAGGGAGCCATATCAGGCGAATACGGTGAATGATTGATGGTAAAAATGCGATTTTTGGTCAAATAATCGGTCGTAACTAGGGCTCTGTGAGCCGGTGCATTATCATGCAATAAACGCCAACTTCCTTCCTCGCGATATTCTGGCCGAATACGACGAATGCGGTGCACCAAACGCTTCAAAACTTCAACATAAAACAAAGCGTTAATTGTTTTTCCCGGTGGAACAAACTCTCGATGAATTATTCCCTTTGAATCGTAGAAACAAATGAGATGAGTTTTGATTTTTGACTTCTCACGGCGGGTTTTTTTCGGATTTGGCTCATCTGGGTGCTTCCATTCGGCACTTTGACGCTTTGTTTCGGGATCATATTGAAAGCACCACGTTTCGTCACCGGTTACGATGTTGAACAAGAAATTTGGATCACGTCTGGCTTCCCGAACGATGTCTTTTGCGTGCTCAATTCTCTGCGCTTTTTGGTCGTCGGTTAAAGTGTGCGGAATGAAGCGAGAACACACTTTACGGAGACCCAAATGTTCGGTTAAAATGCGATCAATTGATGTTTTGGAGATGTTCAATTCCATTTCCATCAATTCCAATGATGATTTTGGCTGCATTTTGATAAAATCACGCACAGTTTTGATGGCATCGTCAGTAATCACAAATTTCGACTGGCCGACGTGTTCGTCGTCATTCAAGTCTTCACGACCATTCTTGAATCGATTCAACCACTCATTAACACGGCCACGGGATAAACAATCATCACCATAAACTTGCTTTAACAATTTAAACGTTTCGGTAAAAGTTTTACCAAGTTTAAAACAGAACTTAATATTAGCTCTTTGTTCGATCGACATTCTCGTACCAAAGTTAAAAACATACTGTCACATTGAGCGGGATATTTCGGCGTCTACTAGACCAAATGTCATGAAATTTAGACAGTATGTGAATGAAAGATGTACCTTTCCAACGCATGTCCTCACACATAGATGGCGCCACCAGAAACGTCCCTATTGCAAAAGTCCTGTTTACTTTGGGACGCACCTTGTACTTCTAAAAATATTTACTACGACAGCTGACTGAGTTGCTTGAGGTGAAACTAAGTGAAATGGTACCTAAATATTCCAGGTAACTTAGGGACAGAAAGAGTCTTAACACTGGAATTCCCATAAGCAACCATTTTGCACAATAGGGTTAAATGTTTTTTAAGAATATTTCTATTTTTTGTATTAAATTTGGCTTCAAAAAATAGTAAAAGCGACGAAAGATTTCTTTCTGACAATAAACAATTAAAGACTTCAGTGGTGTAATTTTGACTCTTTAGTTTTAATAAAACAGTTACAAAGATTCACAGAAAGAATCTTAATAAAGTATTTCCCCAAGTCCAAACACAACAACAATTATGAGTCTGACAACTTGATTTGCCAATTTAGCAAATTCGTGTTGCATTAAATGTGCCATAAACAATTTTATCTGTCAGTGCAACACTAATTCCTTTCACAATTGGCAAATAATTTTCGCACCTGTCGAATTGTCAAAAATCGAAACGTAACGGACGGCGATGGTGCGATAGAGAGGACACGTTTGGCCAACATTTCAATTTTGAAAGGCTTCGTGGGGAAAGTGCAATAAACGCTGCACTGCCAGTGATGGCGTCCACGGAAGAAGACGACAAACGTTGAAAAGCTAAACTCAACTAAAAAAAGGAGTAAACGGGTTAAAAAATTTATCTGCTGAGAAAACGCGCATTAAAAATTATGAAAATGCGTGAATGTAAAAAGCCAAACAACAACCAGCCAAAAAAAACGCGGCAACAACAACACTTTAATGATAGGCAAATGCAGGCAACGCAAAACGGCGCGTGCAGCACACACACACAGACAGACGAAACGCATGCAACATGCGCGGCTGATGTAATGCGCCGATAATTAAAAGCGGTGAGCGGCGTGTACGCGCGTGCAGAGTGCACAGGTTGATTGGCGCGGAATGCGAATGTGCGAGCGCGCATGCGCAGAAATTAACCGGCCACAGGCGCAGCTGGCCGCATCGCTCGATTCGACTTTTTGGTCTGTGTGCGTGTAATTGAATTTCTGCGTGTGCGTTCGAATGTGTGTGTGTTGCAACTGGCTAATGCGTGATGCACGGCTGCTGCGGCTTATTCCTGGCCATTTGTTGTGTTGTTTTTGTGTGTCAAACGTTAATGATGAGCGAAAGCGGCTGATAAAACACACACACACACACACACAAATCGATTGCTGTTGCCAGCCAACTGAAGTTTGGTCGTCGTCTTTGTCAGCGTCTGTTGTTTGCTGGTTGTCTTTGTTTTTTTTTTGCAGCTTGCACCGTTAGCTGCAATGCTGCTTCTTCTTCGATGCTTTTTATTTGCCTGTTGCTCATTTGTATTGCCATTTTGCATACAACGCGCGTCTTGCGACCAATTGTGTGTGTGTGTGTGTGTGTGTCGGTTTATCGTTGACTGCTTTATGCGACAACAACTACAAAAGCGCACCAGTAGCCATTTGCGTTGCCACCAACGGCTGCAACTTTCTATTCGGCTGCGACTTGGTCAGATTTTTCTTGTTGATTTTGGCCAAAACTTTTTTCTTGCATCTTTCTCAGTTTGCATTTTTATTTCTTTTATTTCGAAGCTTTTAAAACGCTGCCCCTGGCTATAAAATCGACATGTCGTTGTTGTTGTTGTTGTTGAGTAATCACATTTTCCGCCGAAGATGCGCAACGGCCGTTCGCTCCTGTCGCCAGGCGCTCAGGTGTGCGCACCTGCCACCTCGCCGCATCCTCATTCCGCTAATTCTACTATTTATTTTTCCATTTTATCAACGGCTTTTCCCATTTTTCACTGTCTTAATCATAAAGTGGCATTTAAGCCAATTTAATGCTCGGCTTGTTTTGGCCAGTTTGCTGCTGCCGCATTCGTTGTTGCTTTGTTAGTGTTGCAGATGTGCACGTTGTTATTGTTGTTGTTGTTGTCTTTCATTATGTAAGTAGTGGCAGACTAATTAAAATATTGGCTATTTGTGCGTGAATTTTGTGATTTGATTTGATTTATTGTACACTAAAAAAAATTTTGTTATATTTATTAGAATTTATTCATGTGTTACTTAAATATTTTTTGCTTTTCAATCGGCTCATTAAATTCTTTGTTTAATAGAGAGAAGTATTGATTTTTTATATCGTAAACTAATAAAGTTATAAGTACGAAATTCGAAGATGTGGTAGTGTACATATTAGTCCTTAGGATATATTTAAAAAAAAAACTCTTGGAAATTTCCAAGGATATTCAAGGATACAATTTTAAAAGGACATTTTCAATACCTCTACGTCCTTTTGCACCAAAACATTAAATTTTCTAAGATTCTAAGGATTTTTCTCTTTCATTTGATACCCATATTGTTACTCTCAATTTTTAAAATAATTTTTTGAAATAAACATGTCCTTGAAATTTCAAAGTCCTTTTAAAAACATTCCTGAGGTCAGAGAGAAAAACTAAAAACGCAGTTTTACTACATTTGGCCTCTAGTTTCGCGAGCATATCGATTTTTTCGTGTGTTTTGAAAGTTTTTGATTTTTGTCGCACGGTGTTATAATTATTTACAATAATTATAACAATAATCAATAGATATTTTGCGACCCGAAAAATTCTACAGCATTCGTATTAAAATGAAAGAAAGAAAAAGAAAAGAGAAGAAAATAAAATAAAATAAAAAGAAGAAATCTTCTTTAAAACATGCAAACTTAAACCGTTGGTTTCTTCAGCCTAAAAAAGATCTACTAATGTCCTGTCTAAATCCCTACGAAGACGATGAGGTTTATTTGGATTCTGCAATGTTCAAATGTCTTTTTAGAATGTTTTTTTAAAACATTTTGATAGATTTTAAATGAAATCCCGCTTATTTTAATTCTTTTTTTACAATCTTTAAGGAACTTTTTGCACTGAACTGCAATTTAACGACTTCTGTCTGTAAGGCTCTTCATCTCCCAGACCGTAAGGACAGAAGTTCTCTGCCGAAAAATTATTTCCATATCCTTCAACATCGCCCATTGAAAGAACTAAGAATCAGCTGTAATTATGTAATGTGTCCTTTGGCCGATGATTTAGTGTACCAAAATACATTCTAACACCTGATCGAAACTTGTCTAATTCCTTAAAATTTATTTCAATAGAAAAATCAGTAAACAATTATGGCCAACACCTCACGCGGCCCATAAATTTACACACAGTAGGTTATCGCAATAATGAAAAACTATTAAAATTAATATATTTTTATGTGTCATATATTCAATTCGCGGACAGTATGTGTGATTTTGTGCAATAAAAAATTCATGTCAGACCCCTAGAGATTCTGTTTTTAGAGACATGGAAAGTTGAGGAATTACCTCTGACTTTAAATTATAAAAGATTTTTTTCAGAACTCCGTTTAAATTTGAGAAACTTCTGGGTTACTTTTCAAAAAGCTCAGGAGATTTACTAGACTGAAGGACCTTTTGAAATTCTGGTTTAGAAGCCAAAACAATTTCAATGGTTGAACAATATTGGAGACTGTATTCCAAGTTCAGTTTTTTTGGCACTTCTGTCTAAATTGTGAGAACTTTCGGTTAATTTTTTACAAGTTCAATTATAAGATTGAGATGAGATTTATTACAAGAAAAGATTTAAGTATTTCAGATACCCCAAATGGGAAAGATCACGTCTGGATGTACAGGGATCCCGACAGATAGGGAAGGACACCGGTATTTTTAGGTTTTGCGGTGGAATTTTTCGGATAGTAATGTAAAAATAATATAGAAATGTGTTGGAAATGACTTCGAACCATTTCCAACTTTAATTTTCTATGTTTTCGGTGGAATTTTGCGGATAGAAATGTAGAAAAGTGTAGGAAATGATTTCGGACCATTTCCAACTGTGATTTTCTTGGAATTTCGGTGGGACTTCGCGGATAGAAATAATGTATAAATGTGTATGAAATGACTTTGAACCATTTCCAACTTTGATGTTCTAATTTTGCGGAAAAAAATGTAGAAATAATATAGAAATGTGTTTGAAATGACTTCGAACCATTTCAAACTTTGATTTTCTAGATTTTTCGGTGGAATTTTGCGGATAGAAATGTTAAAATAATATAGAAATGTGTTGGAAATGACTTCGAACCATTTCCAACTTTGATGTTCTATGTTTTTTGGTGGAATTTTGCGGATAGAAATGTAGAAATAATATAGAAATGTGTTTGAAATGACTTCGAACCATTTCAAACTTTGATTTTCTAGGTTTTTCGGTGAAATTTTGCGGATAGAAATATAGAAATAATGTAGAATTGTGAATGAAACAACTTCGAACTATTTCAAACTTTGATGTTGTATGTTTTTCGGTGGAATTTTGCGGATAGAAATGTAGAAATAATATAGAAATGTGTTTGAAATGACTTCGAACCATTTCAAACTTTGATTTTCTAGGTTTTTCGGTGAAATTTTACGGATAGAAATATAGAAATAATGTAGAATTGTGAATGAAACGACTTCGAACTTTCATTTTCTATGTTTTTCGGTGGATTTATGCCGAAATCATGTAGAAATGTGTTTGAAATGATTTCGATATTGCGGATATTGATTTCAGTTTATATTCGATAAGGTTGGGATTTACTTAAATATGGGAATGGTTTTAGGTCTCCTAGAAATTGAACTTTTTGGGAAAATCGGTTTATATCAGGTCCCCAAACAGTCAAATATTGGAGCTACTCCACTCCTTCCACCATCCATTTGTGAGAGAGATTTGAAAAACAGTGTTGCATACACATTTCATACACATCTAATGGGCCTAAGTGTGTCTCATACAGAAGCAGCCACCATAACCCACCTGCCATTACAACACCAAGGCCCTCGAACCTTCTCCAACTTCGATTTTTTTTACTTTTCGGTGGAATTTTGCAGATTCTATTTTCAGTTTATTTCCCATAAGTTGAATAGATTCACTTCAATAAAAGACTTGCTTCAGGTTCCCCATGGTCTCTCTTTTAGGAGCTACAACTATGTGAAAAAATGAGAAAACATACCTAACAATGTATGTCTATGCCACATTGGAGGCTTTAACTCAGATCTCTCAAACCTTCGGTTGGATTTTCTCGTCTTTTCATACATATTTTTGAAAGCTAGTTAGATTTACTACAACATTTCAGTTCCCCTGGGCTTCTTATATAACTAGTAACTATAACTCTTTGAAAGGCTTGAAAAAAATACTATTTATTAAAAAGTTCCATTGCGGCCGAGCTGTGAGTGCTGCATGAATAATGACAAACAGAAAAACTTGTTCCTAGTTCACAGCGATCACACATCGATCTGTCAAAGCGAGATGGCCAATTAATATTCCCAGCATTGCTTGCTTTCGAAATGAGTCATAAAGCTGCGACTGGGGCCGCCAAAGACGAGTGCACTTGTCGCCGTGACCTGCCTCACGCATTACGCCAAAACGGCTGTTCGTTGCTTTTAATTTGTGCTCTTTTTGCTTTGCCTCGACCGTTGCTCCTCCGTCCGACTGTTCGAACGGCAGTGTCAGCGCATCAGTGCCACTTCTCGGAAGCGGCTGCAATTCTTTCCGTCGCATCCAGGTGGCCATATGCCACCGCAAAAATTCGCATTCTCTGCCAAAGTTGGCTCGGTCGGCCGCAAGTGAGATTCTTTGCGTTTATTGCATGAAATGCCGGCAATGCTCATTAACGACAAACATTTTACGATTATGACGTAGCGTTGACCGCGCGCGGTCGGCAGCCAGTGCGCCTTTGTGTCATTTTGCGGATGTGCGGCTCGCTGATTGCCGCGTTGCGATGCCATCAATTTCATATTTTATGAAAATGTCCTCTTTGCCTTAGTCCGCCCTCTCGACGTTTGCCGGGCAAAATGACAACGCGATTTGATTTTACAGTCGCCTGCAAATTCGTTGGGCATTTCTTAGTTTCCTATGCAATAATTATGCAAAAGAATTGCATACTGATTGACAAGTTGTTGTTGTTGTTGTTGGGCGCATAGTTTGATGTTAGCTGTTTGTTTTTCAAGTGTTTGTGTTTTTTCTGATTACTTGCTTAATTATGTTGGCAACATGCAGCCACCCAACGTTGCCAAATTCCCGAATCGTTTTCCAACTCATTTTGGCTCATTTGGTTGTTAAGTTGTTCCATTAGCATTGCGTTGGTTACTGGTTGGTTTTTGATTTTTGTTTTAACTACTCGACGCTGTTGTTGGCATTGTTGTTGCATTGTTGTCATATTGCCAATGCATTATCCATATTGATATGCTGGTTTCGGCGGTTGTTGTTGTTGTTGTTCTTGTTGCTGCAATGTGCACATTGACTAGTTGACGTTGCGGCCGTAGTTTCTGCAGTGCAACTCGTTTCGTTGCATGCCACATGCAGATGTTGCATTTGCGTAGTTGTAACGGTAATACTGTCAATAGTATTCCATAAAATGAAAGTTGCGCTTTGTCGCAGTTCGACTGTTCGACTGTTGACAGGTGCGCCTTTTTTGGTCAGATAATTACTCAAAGTATTCGTAATATTAAAAAATTACTGCGGCGAAAAGTGGCAGCAGAAAAAGCGGCCGAGTGTGAATAGATGAAAGAGAGACTACAGTGACAAAGGCGGAGGGAGGGGTTCTATGCCTGTTCAATAATGCCTGTAACTGGGTATAAACTGACAATAACTGAGATGCTGTTTTGATTTAATGAGCAATAGTCCTTCTCAGCCTCTGATGAGGTCTTTCGGAGTATTTAAATACAGAAAGAGAAAGAACGCTCTCCTTGTTGGTTAAAAACTGCTTGAATGGGTTTAATGATAAAATACAAATTAAGGAGACTTTTGACTATTGCCCATAACTTTCAGTTGCGGCTCAAGCGACGATGCAGTTCTTCGCTAGAAACACCCACATTGTCACCGATCACTGTTACGTCGATACGCAACACTAAGGAGCTCCAACTGGTATCACTAGGGACCCAATAGGGTCTGTGCGTGGCCTACTTGTCCAGCCAGCTTACCTAACCCACGATCTGAAATTGACCCAAAATGATCAGAAACAACAAACAGCTTTCTATCTCTGCACGTTGCTGAGAAATTTATTAGGTATTTTGTACTTTGTATTTTTTACCCATTACGCAGCAACGGTAGCTTTTTTCCATACTTTTTAAAGTGATCAGCTAAACACGTGAAAAAAAGATGTATTGTTTACAGGTGAGTTAGGAGGCAGATTTTTCTGAGGTTCTAGGGCCACTACGTTTCGCCATATTTTCCACCTCCGGAAAATTCAGAATTTTTGGAGTCTGGTTACTCTAGCTACATGGCGGAATTTTAGGGTAACCTCTACTAGACTAAGGTAGTTCCATCTTTACCCCAACCATTCCTATCAATGATTTTGAGATATCTCTACCACGAACTTTTCTGTGATTTTTTTAAAAAGTCAATTTTCGTGGGTAAATTTTTACCCATTAGGCAGCAATGGGCTCACCTAACCCAATTAACTCTATTTGACACTCGGGAGCTTTAGAACTATTAACTAATGAGTTGTGAACTATTCATGGTTCATAATTGTTTTCATTTATTTTTAACAAACCATGCCTTCGTAACCAACCTCCAGGCTTCGAATCAACAACAATGAGTTGCCAACTGATACAAATTTCAACTTGATATCTACTGAATATATTTCTTATTACCAAATTTTCAGTGCTGAGATATCTCCCCAATCGCGTCTTTTACTGTTTGTCATGCCAAGGATTTTTTAGTTTTTTTTTCTTTTTGTGGGAGTTGAACCAAGCACCAGAGACGTAGGTATCTGTTCATTGTGTTTGATGGCAACATTTACTTTACTGATTGCTATCCGTCTCGAAATTTCGCGTGAAATACCTGAAATAAGTTGACTAGTTCCTGCTATTTTCTATTCCTTCTTAACCATATCCTTTTTCTATTAGGTATCTATATCTTCTAAAACCAAAGGGATGCCCTTTGAGTTTTGGTTAAGGGAAGAAGAAACATCAAATATTTAATGAGATATTTAAATATCTGTATTTTCTTCAGTATTTCTATCAAATTTTGCTTTGATGGCTTTTATTTTTTATCGTGTTCTACAATTAGTTCTACAATTAGTTCTACAATTAGGGTTTACAATTACAATTAGCCAAATCCGATGTGTACTTTTCGAGATATCAGCTGATATAATATGTAGTCTTTGAAGGTTTGGGAAACTTGCGATCTTTCTAGTGTTAAGGTGATTTATTCAGTCTTAAAAAAATCGTTTAAATTAGGATTGCCAGTTGAGAAAATAACGTTGATAACAACTCAAATCAGAAGGAATGATATTCTTTCTAAATAAAATGAAAAAAGGATGCAAATCTGCAAACATCCAAGCAAAACAAAAAACAAACATCGGTTCATTTATCACACATTTATTCACTTCTAACTGTTCTATAAAACCCATTACAACAAAAATTGCTGAAAAAGAAGAGCATTCTAGGAAAATATTTCCTTGTTTAGCATATTACCTGACTACTTTAGACTTAATACAAATAGTTAGAGACCTCTAAGAACAATCCTGGTAAAACAAAATAGACGACGAGAAACAACCGAAACAAGCCGAAACATTTTTAATCGATTAAGCGTGTACAGCTGTATTCCTCTTAAAATCAAAATCAATCAAGCTGTATTCCTCACCAATCAAACAACTGAAGAAGTCCATAGTGCCAGGTCTACCAAAAGCCAGGCACCTCGAAAACCTGACCCAATTGTTTCTCATGCAAACTCAAACAACAACAACACTAACATCACTATAACGTCAAATGCGAAAATATGAAATCATTTTGGTCCGAATAAAGTGTCACTCCATACCACCCAGCCAACCTCACTTCACCGTCATCGCTGACCATATTAGTTGGTAACACTGATTGTGTCAAAACCACGTACAAAAAACATTAATTAACCAAAAATATACAAAAGCCAACAAGGAATTGACAATAAAAACATGAAAACACACAACAACAAACAAGAGAAGAGAAAAAAACGAGTAGAGAAAGATGCCAACAAGAATTGGCCAAACTCAACGGCAGCTTTTATGAAGCGGGACCATATTTTCTGACTTAAGCCAAGTGCTGCTTCTTCCGCCTTCTTTTGCGCCAGTCTTTTCATATGATTTTTTTATGCCGGCTTTTTATTCTACTGTTGCTGCATTTATTGCATGTGCAACATTTTCACAACATTCGCAACAGCAAGATTGTTGCTGTTGCTGTTGTTGTGGCAACTCGAATAAGGAAAAATGTCGCCAAACTTTGCAATTCAGCTGTCAATCATTATGAGAGATAGTGTAGCTGCTTAAGTTGGCAGCAGCGGCAGCAACCGTTGCAGCAGCAAGTCAACAGGCCACAAAAGCGGCGGCGGCAATTTCGTGGCAAACGTGCTGGCAGCACTGCAACCGTATTGACAGCAACGTTTGCTGATAGCAACAACAACAACAACAGCAGCAGCAACATTAACAATAATAACAACGGCAACAGTAGCAGCAGCAACTATTTATAACAACAACAACGAACATGGTGACATTTATGCAAATGTGCAACATTTCTCCTGCGCTTCGGTGTGTGTTGTTGTTTCAAGAAGGCCATCGAAATATTTGTACGGCAACACTTGGAGGCTTTTGCTGACCAGCCTTGCAAGCTGACCAGCTGATCGTGAAATTTATTTTGCTTATAATTTGTTTCTATATTTTAGAGGTTAGGAAAAATTGTCTATTGGAAGCCGACAGATTTTTCTACATTTTTTTGTGAGTTATTTGAGCTAAAATATTTTATACTTAAGCTCAGAACTGTTTTTGGGCTGATGGTCTTGTCTAACCAAAGACCATATAACTCTATAGAGTTACCATATAACTCTATAAAGTTGTATAGTCTTATAGTTACATA
Organism: Melieria crassipennis; assembly: GCA_963668005.1. Classification (NCBI taxonomy): domain Eukaryota; kingdom Metazoa; phylum Arthropoda; class Insecta; order Diptera; family Ulidiidae; genus Melieria; species Melieria crassipennis. The sequence continues at coordinate 94,598,777 of OY764961.1, read as the reverse complement.
GTCTTTGGTCTAACTAACTTCTTTGACCAAAAAAATCTGTTTATCTGACTTATTTCATTTATCAAATATTAATTCAAAATATAAAGTAAGATTGCCTTACATGGCAACTCTGGCTAAAATTGAGTCGACTACGCCCATTTTTGCATCAGTTTAGTTTTTATTTTTCATCTTTTCAACAGTTAAATCGTTAAAAATGAGTTTTACCAATAAATTTGATAAAAAAAAATTAGTTAAAGTGAGCTGTAGTGAGTTAAGGGGCGTGTCAGAATCATTTTCAGTCACAAATATCCCTACATTGTTAGAATATTTTCATTAATTTACTTCTTTTCTTTTTACTTATTTTGTAAATTACACATATATGGCAACCCTGTTCGAAAATGGGCGCAACACACCCATAACGATATCAGGTTTTAGCTAAAACACCAGTAACTTTGATGTTAAATTTCAAATCCATAACTCATAACATAATTTTGAAGCTATCATACGGACGTACGGGACGGACATTGCCAAATCAATTCTCAGGGCCGCATGTCCTTCCATTCATTACAAACTCCTGACCCAACTCCACATACTCGGACATCACAGTTGCGAATATATTCAGTACACATTATTTATATAAATTTATTTTTCAACAAATTGGTCCAATCTGGTAACTTCACGCCGCACAGCGTTCAACCCAAATTCAATGAACGCGCTCGCGCCGCTCAACAGTACAACGTGTAATAATTGCACTTTGCATGCGAATTGTCATCACACGCTCGTCACACTGCAGCGCTATCTGTCCGCGCAGTCAGTTAGTTGGCTGTCCGTTGTCGTTGTCCGTCCGCGCGTCCATACGTCCGCCGGCAAGTGATAGGGCAACATATCATTGTCCGCGCACGCTTGGCGCACTCGCGACCGGCCACATTTTTGCATATGATTAGCGGCCACCGCTGGTTGCCGGTTGCGCCGCGCGGCCGTTGGATCATTTCTTATTGGTCTCGCAGGATGTCAGTCGGTCTACCGCTACCAAAGCGACTGCGGTCGCTGATGCCACCTCGTTGCGATGATTGATAGCCGCTAAGCGGCTGATTGAAAGCAATTCAATGTTGTATTCTTTCTGTTGCTGTTTTTCATCATCGCTTTGACTGAATTTACTCGAACTGTGTGAGTGACATTTCGATTGAATGTTAAGAAAATGTTGTTAGCTGCAAATGTCTAATGTGCTTTTCAGCGGAAAATTATTACCGCACGCATGTGCTGCACATTATCCAACAACACCATCACCACACCACACCACCAGCGCCTCCAACACGATATCCCCAATGCGATCCGATTTCTGATGCCACGACTGTGAAAAGTTTATGTGCGGCATTCATGTGTGGCGTTGGCGTTGTCGATGGCGATTTATGAATTGTTGGTGGGCGAGTGTAATGAATCGCTAATGGCGCAAATATTTCACGTTGCGGTAATTGTCAATTTGATTGTCAATTAAAAGGATCGCACGATATGCCTGAAATTGATTATGTTTGCACTGTGGTTATGGATGTGGGAACAATGTCAGGATTCGCTTCCATCCATTTTGTTCAGATTATTTATAACATAAAATACTGCTTTTGGGATTTGCAGACATGTACCATATACTTATACATTGTGACAAAAAAGTACCCGGAAATTGTAACTTAAATTCCCCGGGTAAATGATATTTCAAAGAAATGTATTTTGCTAAGTTGGTAGGACTGTCCTTAATTACTAATGCCAAATATGAGCGCGATCTGTCAACCAGTTTGTTTACAGCAGCTGCTTAAGTCGGTACACCTCAGTAGTGCGTTGCGATTTTGTTCAAATGTTGTTGTTGCGAATTTTCTTCAAAAAGAGTACCGTGAACAGGTCTCTTTGGACATGCTCGATCGTGCGAATTCTGATCCCACATTCATGGAGAGCATTATAACTGGCGATGAGACATGGGTCTATGAGTTTGACATGCAAACAAGTCAACAATAATCGGAATGGAGCGAAAAAAACGAGCCAAAACCGAAAAAAACACGCCAAAGCCGCTCAAAAATCAAGGTGAAGCTCATTGTTATTTTCGATATTCGTGGTTTGGTGCATCATTAATTTATTCCGGAGAGACAGACGGTCAATAAGGAGTTCTAGTTGGCCGTATTGAGGCGTTTGCGTGAGAACATCCGTCGAAAACGACCAGAATTTTGGAACAACAATTCATGGATTTTACACGATGATACGCATCGAGCCACGATTGTGACCGAATTTAAAGCCAAAAACGCAATAAATACCATCGATCAACTACCGTATTCAACAGATTGGGCTCCGTGTGATTTTTTCTGGAACCCGTGGAACTCGTTTTCAGTCGATCGAAGAGATAAAAAAAAATTCGCTGAAGGAGCTGAAGGCCCAAAAAGTGCTTATGAAAAGTGTTTCGAGGACTGGAAAAATCGTTGGCATAAGTGTATTGCATCTCATGGGGATTACTTTGAAGGCGACAAAATAAATATTGATGAATAATTAAATAATTAAATATTTTGCGTTTTATTTACAATTTCCGTGAACTTTTTTGTCATAATGTATATAGTTTTATATGAGATGCGTTGGACTACAAATTAGATTAAGATTTTCGTCGACTTGGTGCTGGCCAGGATCACATACCAACCCCATTCGACTTTCTCCGAAAAAGTACAGAAACTTTTGAAAACTTTGTCCATGACGCAAAATGCTCAATTCTAAGAAAGCCTATCAAGCAAAGTGCACAATCAATTCTCTCTTCAAAGTGTCAATGCTGAGTTGCCAATAAAAGTTGCTCGCAACAATATTACCTGTGGTTATGTTTCCTCCGCTCCTCAAAAATCTTTCAACGAAATAAAAAAACCCAGAAAGAAATGTAAACAAATTCTCCACATAATTAAATAAAATCGCCTACAAATTACCTAAGAGCCCAATTACGGGCGTCCATTTGTCATGCAACAACTTTATGACGCACCGTAATGTGCCACTTCCGACTTTGAAGTTTCCGTCGGTGTTCGTTCGCTGCACACTGCACGCGCACAGACTTTGCTGGCGGACAAGCAGACAGGAGCAAAAGTCGAGCGCACGAAAATAGCACAATTTGCTTTGTGGTTGCAGCAACGAGCGTAAAAGTGTCAAGTGTAATGGAGGCATAAATTAATTATTGACATTTGCAACCAAGAGCACAGCAACGGCGGCAGCAACAACAACGCAACAATGGATACACAACGACAACAAGTGCACATGTGCCGATGGGTAAACGTCGGCCCGAAAGTTGTGCGTGTCGACTGCAACAAAGTTGCCAAGCCATGCTGCATGTTATCAGCTTTTTGTTGTTATTGTTGTTGTGTGCATTATTAGAAGACATTACAGCAGCCAGCGCTCGTCTGTACGGACAAGTGCTGGGTAATTCTTTGTATATATAGTTTTTTTTTGCATTCTTTTTCTGTTTGTTGCTTGCAATATTAGAAGCAAAACTGCAGTCCGGCCTCATTGCCGACAGCCCAACACGTTTGACATTTAAGGTCGAGCATTAAGTGTGAATCTAGCGTTAATCGTACGCTCTTCATCTCGTTCGCTCGCGTTATCGGTGCGCTTGAGCTCCTTTTCTGGCGGCTGCTTGGCGCTAAATAGTGTGAAAATATGGCATCACCGCATGTCGGCGCAACGCTCGACATCGCAACGCAGCAAATGTCAATGTGATGTGCGTGTGTTTGTCAACGTCTAAATGTCATCGATGATAGTAGAGTAATCGAACGTTGATTGGGCGCGATTGGATTAAACAAAATTTAAAAAGTCGACTTATTTATGCCCTATGACATGGCCACGCCCCTTTTTAAGGTTTATTTTTCAATTTTTCTTCTCTTACAATGCAAAAATCGTTGGAAAATCACTTTAACTCTTAATTACAACCACTTTCAAATTTAATGAACCCTTTTAAAAATGCAATGATTTTTCGAAAACAGTGGAATATTTTCCCAATTTAATGAAACCTTTTAAAGATGAACGAGTTTTCCAATACAGTGAAATATTTTCCAAATTAAATGGCACCATTTTCAAAAATAGTAAACCCTTTTTAAAATTGACTGAGTTTTCGAATACAGTGGAACATTTTCAAATTTAATGACACCACTTTCAAAAATAGTGAACCCTTTTTAAAATTGACTGAGTTTTCGAATACAGTGGAAAATTTGCAAACTGAATGACACCATTTTCAAATATAATATAGTAAACTCTTTTCAAAAATTAATGAGTTTTCGAAATATTTGAGTGAAAAATGTTTCCAATTGAATAAAACCATTTTTAAATATAGTGAACCCTTTTTAAAATTGACTGAGTTTTCGAATACAGTGGAACATTTTCAAATTAAATGACACCATTTTCGAAGTATAGCGAACCCTTTTTAAAATTACATGACTTTTCAAATACAGCGAAAAATTTTCCAAATTTATTGAAACTATTTTCAAATATAGTGAACCCTTTTTAAAATTGAATGAGTTTTCGAACACAGTGAAACAATTTCAAATTTCATTAAACCATTTTCAAGTTTACCGAAACCTTTTTAAAATTGTATATTTCAAAATAAAAAATAAAAACAATAATCGACAACTGAACAAGAATATAAAGGAAAAACCTGACTAATTTTACAAATACGGTTTTTGAAAAGTAAATTCTTTCAGAAATCAACAAAACAAAAAGGTTTGTAATAAGCATTGAAGAAATTAGGTTTATAATCTAAATAACAATTAAATTCTTAAAGAGAAAAGTGGGTTATTGACTCAACGCTTCTGAGCTGTAGTAGATATAGATTACTTAATCGATAAATTAAACATTTTTACTTTTTCAGTAAAAACTTGTAGCGAAAGGGTTAAGCCAAAGACAGGTTCGGTGTGCACACGTTATTGAATCATCGGCAGGTTTAGAGACACGACTTCGAAGTTATTTCTTAACTACTATACTATACAGTTTTCGGTTAACTTAGAGGGTTAATCAAAAAATATAAGTTAAGAGTGCTTCAGATTACTTATCGTTAACTTTAAAATTAGTATACAAGTGCAATATTATGAATTTTTTTATAAGGTTCTGTTTATATTTTGAAGTTACTGTTGCGGTTTTTTAAAAGATTTCATAGCCCCAAATATTTTCCTAAACAAAAATGTTACAGTTTTAATTAGAATCTGAATTGGTTAGAGGGTTAAGCAAAGAGTCGACTAGTAATTCGTATCAAATATATAAATAAAAAATAAACATAGCTTTACATACCAAGTTTATAAACAAAAATTTTACAATTTTAGGTCAAATCTGAATGGGTTAGAGTGTTAACCAAAGAGTCCCCTAGTAATTCTTATCAAAAATATAAATCAAAAATGAATATCGCTTTACATACCATAAGTTTCTACTGCTGAGCGTTACAAACCGCATTATAACGGTAATATACCCAGTCAGCTGCAGCGCAGGGTGCAACCTTACAAAATCATCGTTTGATGTCAGCGACGCTTTGTTATTTTAAGCGTCCACTTGACATTTAGCCAGCACAAGCCCCATTCAAATGTTTTCATTACACTATGCAACAAGTTCAATGCAAAATATGTAGTTGAGTTCACTATATAAACAACAAAAAATATAAGACTAGTAAGAATTTTTTGTAGTGTTTGACATTTTCTTTTTCTGTGTGATAAAATTAAACTTTTCTCCAAATAATGACACTGTAACGTACGTTTCTGACAGTTAATGACAATCGACGTATTAAAAAAAATATTACAGTTTCACAAATCGTTAATGATTTTCATAGTGGTTCACCTTTTTCATATTTTTGATCCTAAATCTATTGTAAACTATTTAATGTCAAAAAGTCTTCACACTTTAAATAATATTTTGATTTATTTAAAGACACGATGCCGCTTTATTTTGTGGTTATTGAACGATTTACAAAAACTGTAGTCCGAACGGCTCCCGAAATTTCCTTCTCAGTCGCAGTGAGAATAACTTCGTTGCACAAAAACGGATCGCGCCATCGAGTGACTCAGATGACTCAAAGCTTCAATATTCTACCACAGAGTGTTTCATATGTAACACTAATATTAAAAACAGAGATTATTAATTGTTTACTAATATTAAAAATAGAATTAAATTGATGTTCGGAATTGCTGAAAACACTCTGAAGTGCATTTTGCATTTTAATATTTTCATTTTTTATATTATTCTTAAAATTTGTTTATTTAGTTATTATAATATTTAGTTCATTTATTATATATTTATTATTTATTGTGCCTTTTATTTACTATTATTTTTAATTATTTAATAATTTCATTCTCTAACATATTTTACCATCTTTGATTGAATTAGTAAATTTAATTTTTCCAAAATTTAGTAAATCATGCCCACAGTTCAACTTATCGTCAACCATAAACCTTAAATTAAATTTACAAAAACATCAAAGCTCACTGAATCCAATAAAATCTCCGCTGCTACAACAATAATAATTCAATAATCTAATAAAATTATTTACAACTTTCGAATTGCATTGAAAATTAATTACTAGCAAAATTTTCAACGCCGCATGTTGATAAGACAGCCGCAAACCTCAGCGATCGCTCGGGCGAATGTTTTAATTTCGTAGTAAAATCCACACTAAAATAATTTGCAGCTCAGCGTGGACCAGCAACAGCTCGTCGCACGCTCAGCCTGTCCGTGTCATGTTGCTGCTGCCGCATTCGACAGCCTGAACACAGGTGCTTTTATGACACTTAAAAGTCACTTTGACGTTTGTAATTTTCATTTTATTACCTGCAGCCATATTGCAAAAATTAAAACACACACACACACACATACACACTCACACATTAATCTCTTGCATGTAAATCAATGTTACGTAATTGTCAGAAAACGCATTGCAAGCAGACGAAGAAGAAGAAGAAGACGATGACGCCGTCGAAGCAAAATTGTCAATAAACACTTTGTCAGGCAGCAAATAAAATTCTTGAGGCTGTTGACGATGATGCTGATGTTGTTGTTGTTGTTAGTGGTGTTGGCGACGCTGATGCTGATGATGACGTCGTTGCGGTTGTCGCTCCTGCCGCTGCCAGTCTTGCGCCGGTCCGAGTGACCAGCATCATTCGTTGACATTTACTGTGCGGTGTGGTGGCGTTGTGGTTTGGTTTGAAAATTGATAGTCATGTCAATAAATAATTGCAGGATGCACATTAACGCGTCGTCCCGCAGTCGCTCTGCGCGCCACTATGGGAAAGCACTGCAGCATTATTCGAAATGATTTGTTGCATGTGTGTTGTTTTTTCTTTGGCCCATTGTAGGACGATTTGTTGTTGGCATTGTCAAGCACGCCAACTATTGGTAGCTGCAATCGAAAGCTCGGAAGGTGTGAAAGTGCTCTTGTCATCTATAAATATTCAACTACTTACAGTTTGTCAGCATAAATGGCGCCACGTTTGTCGGCTGTGTGAACTTGAAGAACTGGCAACTAGCGATTTTATTTGAGCTATTTTGAGAGACAATTTGCACTTAATTTAAAAGGTTTTGTATGGTTGAAAATACATATTTGAGCTATGGTATAGGTGACAGTATAAATACGACATTTGGATCTTAGTGAGACTTCTATCTATTCTATCTATCTATTCTAGTGAGACTTGCGAAAGCAAGTTTCATCTCAACAAAAGTTTACTAAGCGACACTTTCACTAACTCTTCACTTAACAATTGGACAACATAGCCGAAAGAAGGTCCAACACTATGCATTGCTAAGAATGTATGAAATTAGCCCGTCCCAATTGGGGTAAAATCTCTCTGTGACCTTGGAGACAAAATTCCACAACATCTTTTTACAACCTCACAATTCTTAACCTCATCTCGTTCGTAGATCGTAGAAAAGCTGCAAACTTCTCTGTTGTAAAAATTGCCACGAATAACACAACTCAGAGACTAGACTGCCGTTACTGGGTTACAGACTGCCGCAAAAGTACTCTCCAGGCACCTTAGTTGGTCACAACCAAAGATGATATGGCGTCCCCAACTTGGTCCTTCCACCAGAGACACGGTCTCTCTCTTCACCGTCGACACCCAACTATCGTCGCTGTGCTACGTCCATTTTTTTTAATAGCTCACACTGCTCGTTGTTGGTTCGTATTTCATAGTCGCCGCTAGTGTCCGACCGAAGGTGAATTTTTGGCCGAAGCCGTAGCAGAATATTCAGCATAACTAAAATATTAGGCCGAAGACTGAAGCCGAATGCTAATAAAAATTATTTTCAGGAAAAAAACTGATCATATTTAGCCGTTTTTTATTTCTTCATTTGTTTCTTCCACTTAAGAATTAACCCTTTCGACCTCGAATTTTACCCTGTGTCTCGATATTACTTTTTGGTATTTAAATCATGAAACACTTTCCTAAGAAGTGTGCACACGAACTTTTAAAGTCGCCACACTTCTTTGTTAGAGTTCTAGAGTTAGTTTACTTTTGAACAATTTTAGCTTAGAACGGGTTAAATAAATTTTGTATCTATATTTATCAGTTACAGAAAAATTATTTCATATTCATGGAAAAATACAAAATTATCACTTTTTGATTTTATTTAACCATTATTAAAGAAACAGAGTTTTGATCAAACGCGCCCAATTCGTAGACTTCAATTAGAACACAAACTTTCCCTGAAAATTTTTGTAATTTGCTTTGAATTCACTTCTAAAAATATTAATTTGTTGGTGCCAACTTAAATTAAACCCATAAATCAATCGTAGCTTTTGCTATAAGATGGCAAATAGGTGAAGTTGCTCTCAGGTAACTTTGGGGTCGAAAGGGTTAATAAAAGAATATATGTATATGTATATATTTTAGTAAAAAAAACCAAAAATAGACTTAAAGTTGCGTTTCTACCAAAAACAAAAAATCTAACAATTCAATTGATATAAATCACTGATTAGAAATAAATTTTATTAATCGCATTCTTGTGTCCGAAATATCGATAAAATCCGATATGTGATAAAATACTTCGAAACAGAGCAAATTACAGAGCGAAAACCTTCAACTAAAGTATTCGGCTATTTTGGCCGAAGCCGAAGATTTGAAGTTGGCCGAACACCGAAGACGAATATTCGGTCGGAAACTAGTGATGACCATTCTGAACTCCAATGAAAAAGATTCTCGAAACGAGGAAAACCTAACCTCACTGGGTGTGACTGATTGAAGTCTTCTGAGACACAGCTGACTCTGTAACTCGTAAACAACCCGTTATGATTACAGTTGAATGAATGCACATATAACTAGTAATTTTCAATGACCATCTGAGGTTAATCGCAGCTGTTTTGTTCATTCATTCCCCCAATTAGCGTTCGCACTCTCAGCACCCCGACGCACTCGAGTTGAAATGAAACAATTTAGTAATCCTTCATTGCGGCAGCGTTAATCCTTTGACAAGCGGCTGCACCGGTTTCCACGAATTTGCCTACAGCAACAACTGCAAAATCAGCCCCAAAGCTCAACTGGACGAAATCAAGAAATCACATCAACCAAAATGCCAATTGCATCCTTTGCCCCCCCGCGCCTCAAAGGCATCAACACCTCACGCTGCGCTTTGCCGCTTCTTCATTTATCATGGCATCCTTTTTGCCAAGTTTTTTATGGCGCGTTGCGCTTTCTTTGCGGCGTTTTTACGTTTTATGTGCCCCACAAAAGACAGCTGCTGCTGTCTTTCGGTTTTAATTTGAAGTGACGGCGCCGCCGACTTGACATGCCGAATGATGCAACCAATTTACGGCCGGCGTGTCCGTTACTCGCGTTACAGCGGCCGTCGCTCGGAGGTGTTTCGCTTTTAATAAGAATTATTACCATTTAATTAAGGTTGCTGTCGGCGAGCGGTTAATGATTTTTCAGCCTTTTTATTCGTCTGTCTTTCACTCTTACTTCTTCTTTTCACGCTAACTTTCGGTGCTGTTGGCTGTTGGCCGGTGTGGGCGCAACAAAAACGAAAAGCGTTGAGTGGGCGTTGACGCCAATTAAACATTGAAGCAACACATGTTTATCTTTGCTGATTTTATGCGCTGAGATTGAGCCACGATTAAAGGTGCCAAATGAACGAAAAAAAACAGCCTGGGAAAGGTGCTGCAAAAGGCCTTGAAAAAATCATTATTTCAAGTCAGCAATTAGTGTAAAATGTATTCATTAGTGGAAAACTTGAACCAATCATTTGGGATTTTTGGTTTATTGATTTCCTCTTGTAGAAATTTTTTTATTCAATTTTGAGGTTATGGATGCTGTCAATGAAAAAATGCTGCAAGTACTTTGAAAATTTTTTAGATTATTGCAGTTTATACAAAACCAAACTCTTACTCTGAGTTGTTTCCAAGAACCAACATGAGTGACACTTGAACCAAGTCAAGTCTTACTCAGTTTTGCCAGCTTTTCATTTTCAGAAAGCACTAAAACGCGCGTTTTTCTACTCAAAAAGCACTAATAAGAAAAAATGAGCAATGTTGTTGAGAGTTGTTGCAATGTTCCGTGTAACAAACAGTAGATGCTAACAAATTCGAACTCTCGCAAATTCGAATCTACCAGAAATTCGAACCTCATATTTTACAACATTAAATGCGGTCCAAATTTGCGAGCGTTTTCTTTTTCTTTCTTTTTCCTTTCCTGTTTTGGTTTTTATTTTATTTTTTAATTTTAATTTAATTTTTTTTAATGTATTAATTTTTTTTTTCATTTTATTTTAGTTTTTTCTTCTTATTATTCTTCATTTTTTATTCTTTCTAACTTTTTTATTTCAATTGTCACCAAATTTTTCTTTCTTGCCTTTTTGTCACACAATTAAAAATTTCGATTAAATGTAAAAAAACTTGTTTACTTTGATTCAAGTTAGTAGATGTAGTTTCAATATGTTTAAGACTTTTTAGATTAATTAAAAAACGTACATAAATTTTAACATTTCGGAAATTCGAACAACCCCTTGTACAAAGTGGTTCGAATTTGTGAGGGTCTACTGTAGTTGTCCTAATGTTCCGTGTAGCATACTAGGAAAATTATTGCAGATTAGTGACAACCCTGATTCAAGTAGCAATTCGCCAAGGAGAATCACTTCAGGTTTCATTTAATATCCAAAAAATTTTTTTTTCTTTAACTCAACATTCCAGTGTTGCATAGTTGTTAAATGAAATATAGTGTTGTAAAACACTGCAGTTATTAACAAAATATAAATTTAAATTAAATTTATTTATAAAAAAATTTCAATTTATTTATAAAATAATTTTACAAAATTAAATTTAATAAATTTCTTTTAATTATTAATTATTTTAAATTATTAATTAGTCTCGTTGTCTTTTAAATTAAAAACTAAATTTACTAAATTTGATGCAAAACGCACTAAGTTGGCAACAGTGTTCTTACTTGTGATCTAACGCACCAATTACCGTTAAATTAATAACGACCGACGTTATTAACTTCGCAGTAATTTAGTTCATTTAAGGCTGGTTCCCACCTTTTACACTTTTCTTTACAAATTTATTACTGTTCACTCCCAACACATTGCTGGCAATTATTGCCACCCACCGCAGCGCCCAAGACGAGCCAACATCGACAACGACAACAACAACAATAACAATGCAACTATGTGCACAACGGCAACGTTTAGTGGCTGTGTGCTTGACACCGATTCCGTACAATAATGTCTCGTGTCTGAAAAGTCGGTCAAAAGTCGGTCGATCGACACATTTGTTGACGATGGCGATAGGTCGAGTAGTCATCGATGGGTCGTCGTTGAGTCACACCGCTCAATGGCAGGTCAACAGTGAAGGCGTGACGCCGCGTTGCCCGGAAGACGAGACAACAAAGCGTGTCGTGCCACGTAATTTCGCCATCGAAGTCGAAACGGAAGTGCCGCTTTTGTAGTTCGCCTTCAATTGCCGCCTTGTGCGGCAACTTTCGTCAGGCTGAACTGAAGTGTTTACAAAATTGCGTTCACAAACTAGGCTGCTTTCGGCCAACAACAACAACCAACACCCATCGACTTATTTGTGCTGCAAACAGAAAATGTTTCACGTTTCTTTGTGAACTTGTTTGCTTGCCGCTGCTTTGCCCTCAGCGTGCATTGCATTTTATCGATTTAATGTTCACAATTTTATTTATTCGTCGACATATCGCTTAATTTTTATTTACTGCAGTACACGAGACAAGGTTGGCTTTCATTGTGCATATTGGAGGTTTCGTTAAGGCAAATGCAGTTTTCGTGCCAGGACACTTTGCCAGCGTGTACCTGTCGCTCGAGCTGCTCTAAACGTCACTCATCAACCCACTACTGCCCAACGTATTATCGTCGGGCCATACAAATGCTCACTTGGTATGTGGGGCCTGCAGTGCCGCGTCTGCGTCCAAAAGTTTAATTTATTTAACCTTCACAGATATTTGGCACAAAACTTGGCACTCGAATTGCAGCGCAGCTAATGGCTTCATTTTAGTTTGGATAAAAGTTGTCTGCATTCTGAAAAGCTTATTAAATAAATGTATGTAAATCAAATGTATATAAATACCTAAATAAATAAAATAAAAGAAATAAGCAACAATTACTTTTACACACATTCATACATATATGGAAATAACCCTCTAACAAAATACCTATTTTATTTTATTTTATTTTATTATATTTTACTTAATTTTATTGTTTGTTTTGTTTTCTTTTATTTTATTTTATTTTATTTTATTTTATTTTATTTTATTTTATTTTATTTTATTTTATTTTATTTTATTTTATTTTATTTTATTTTATTTTATTTTATTTTATTTTTTGTTTTATTTCATTTTATTTTACTTTATTTTATTTTATTTTGTTAAATTTTATATTTTTCAATTCTATTTATTATATTTATTTTCTTTATTGTTAAAATTGTGTTTTTTGAGAGAATTATTCTTTGTGGTAGATTTAAAAAATGTGAATATAATCCACGTGTCGCAGCTGAGTTCTTGGGTTCCGGTTAGACTCAAACAAGGATATTGAAACCCAATTTTCAAAAGATACGATGCTATGAAGCCAAAGTTGTTTCTAAGGTTTTTACAACATGCAAAAAATGTAATCATTTCAGCAAAGTTTACCTTTTTTAGTCTTAGATAACTCGACAACTTTTCAAGTTCTTGATCACTCAAAGTAGTCCTGCGAGTCTCGGCTGCATGCATACTCGTACGTACGCTCGATATGGGCCCATAATTTCCCACATGTCCATAAGTGAAGCACATCAGTCAAGTGTTTGCGGCCCAAACAAACGACTTTTCATGGAAATTCACTTAACGAGAAAATGAAAATTCAAGTAAGCGTTGCAACTGGCCGCTGCCTTCTTAAGCGCAGTCAAGCACAGAGAAGTGCAATAAGTTTCTATCCCCAGAAAATGGCAATAAGCCATGCAGCCGCACAGGTTGCAACAAAAAATATTATTGACAGTGGCAGATTGGAGTGCAGTCAGCACCGAGCCAAACCAAACCAGTCAATGGGCGATTCGCAAATCCGCGCTCGAAATTACTACACAAATTACAATAAAACACCGCAAACGGCAGGAACAACACTATGTACGAGTATGTATTGACAGTTGTAGCACTAAAGCGGGAAGTGGCAAGGCGGCAGTGGCTGTGACTGAGCGCCAAAAACGCAGACAGTTTAATTACGACGTGAAGTTGGCTGCGCTATTTTGCATTCGAGCTTTTTCTCATTTTCCACTTTGATGCAGATTGAACGCGCGGCAAATGCGACGCGTAGCATCGTAAAAACGCGCCGGCCGAGCGCGCAGCAACAGTCGCCCGTTCGAGCGTCGTAATTCAGGGAACAAATGAGACCGTCAACACGAAAAGGTTTAACGTTGCCGCTGCCTCAGATGCGGCTGACGCTTACAGACGCGCATTTACGTAAGTTTTAAGCGTTTCTTAGCAACAACAATATGCACACAAAATAACTGAAAAGAGTATGAAAAAATGTATAAATAGTTTTTACCCTTTTTATGACTTTCGACTATTTTGAAGGCAACACTGGCTGCGTCTGGGCGCTGCTGTTGTTGCAGTTTGGTGTTGCAGTTGGTGGCGTTGTGGTGTCATTACCGTGTGGCAACGTGGAAAAAATCATAAAACTGTCGAGTGTGGCTTACGCGAGTTGCCTGTTGCCTGTTGCACGCTTTACGCCAACATTGATTGCCGCAGTTTTAGTGCCTTGCAACAGTGGAAATGCGCAACAAGCCCAGGATCGCAGCCTAAGGGGTTGGGCCGAATTAAATAAGAAACAAATGACAAATTATAAAATAGACACATGAAATGTAAAATACAAAATTTTAGATTTAAATAAAAATTTTAGTTTTAAATTTTAATTAAAATCAAAATGAAAATTTTAATTTAAAAAATTAAATAAAAATAAAAATTTTAATTTAAGTAGGTAGGTAGTGTGTGGCTGCTCCGAGGAGCACACTTAGGCCAGGCGGCCCATTGTGATACCAGATGAGATCAAGCATCGTGTCGCTCACTCGTTAAACCAGTTTGAGCTATTAACGAAGCTTAGTTGACGGCGTATGGTCTTGTCAGCTAGATCATCTAGACTTCCGAAGAAGAAGTTGCCTAAGTAGGTGAGCCTTCTTCTGGATAAAGCAGGACAGTTACACAGTTACAGTTAATTTAAGTAAAAAATATAAAAATTAAAATATTTCAAGTAAAATTTCCAATATGGAAAATGAAATATAAAATATTCTAAATATATTCTAAATATAAAATATATATATCTATATATATATAATTTGAATTCCATCCTAACTTCGAACTTAATCGAAGAGGATTCAAAGAATTCAGTAGAACTTTTATGAGAGAAACGGTTGAAAAATTATAAAATATACAGAAAAGTAAAATATAAAATTTAACATTTAAACTAAAATTCTAGTTTTAAATTTTAATTCAAATTAAAATGAAAATCTCAAATTAAAATAAAAATTTTTATTCAAGTAAAAAATATAAAATGTAAAATATTTAAAGTAAAATTTCCAAAATGGAAAATTAAATATAAAATACTCAAAATATATTATAAATATAAAATATGTAATTTTGATTCCATCATAACTTCTAACTTAATCGAAGAGGATTCAAAGAATTCAGTAGAACTTTTGAAAGAAACGTTTAACAAATTTTAAAATATACACATGAAAAGTAAAATATAAAAATTAACATTTAAATTAAAATTTTAGTTTTAAATTTTAATTCAAATTAAAATGAAAATTTCAAATTAAAATTTTTATTTAAGTAAAAAATATAAAATTTAAAATATTTAAAGTAAAATTTCCAATATGGAAAATGAAATATGAAATAATCAAAATATATTACTTACTTACTTACTTAACTGGCCATAACAACCCGTTATCGGGTTACGGCCTGCCGCAAAACTTCTCTGCAGGCGCCTCTGCTTCGCGCGCGCCTTCTCCAGTCGGTCACACCAAGAGATACCAGGGCCTCTTCCAGTTGGTCCTTCCACCGGAGACACGGCCTCCCTCTTCGCCGTCGACCTCCAACCATCGCATCGAACACCTTTTTCGCCGGAGCTTCGTCGTCCATGCGGCAGACATGACCGAGCCAGCGTAGCCGCTGGATGTTAATTCGCTGCGCTACGTCCATGTCCTTATACAGCTCATACAGCTCGTTATTGGTTCGTATGCGATAGTCGTCACCAACACGAACAGGGCCGAAGATTTTGCGAAGGTACCTTCCTCTCGAACACTCCAAGGGCCGCTATGTCGTTTCGTGTCATTGTCCATGCTTCAGCGCCATAGAGGAGCACGGGCAAGATGAGCGTCCTATAGAGTGCAAGTTTTGTCGGTCGAGAGAGGTCTCTACTTCTCAATTGCCTACCGAGACCGTAGTAGCATCTGTTGGCAAGAGTAATCCTTCGCTTTATCTCCAGACTGACACCATTGCTGCTGTTGATGGCGGTGCCAAGGTAGACGAATTCCTTGACAACTTCAAAGGTATACCTGTCGGCCACGACGTGAGACCCTAGCCGCTGCGAGTCCCTGCGTGTAGACAGCATATACTTCGTCTTGCCCTCATTTACCACCAGACCCATTTTGGCAGATTCTCTTTCGATAGCCGCAAATGCAGCGGCGACATCTCGCTTGTTACGCCCGATGACATCAATGTCATTAGCGTAGGCAAGGAGCTGGACACAAATCAAAATATATTATAAATATAAAATATAAATTTCCAATTCAATCATAAGTTTTAACCTAATCGAAAAGGATGAGAAAATTAAAAAAAAATTGTATGAGAATATGAAAACTTTTGGCCCAGTTCCATGTCGGCCTTATTAGCAAAACGACAGTGGCTGCATGCCGTTGCGTGGATGACGCACGAAGCTGGATACACGCTACAAAAAGTAACGGCAAAATATTGTAAGAAATTGTTTTGTTTAATATTTATTTTCTGTTTTACATACTTCTTCTTTTTTATATGAATTTCTATATATTTCTTGAATCCTAGTCACATCATTGTCCAACCTGACCGAGCCTTCACCAGTGATATACCGTAACAAGCGCTTTAACACTAGAATGCCCGGTCAATCCAACCTTCTTTTGCAGTTGCGAGCCCAGGCTTTTGCTAACCAAGAGAAGAGGGAATAGCTGCGGTACAATGGACACAACCAACCAGTGGCGCACACAGAATTTCATTTAGGGGGGTGGGGCGTTTTCGTGTAACTTCTGAGCTCATTCGATTTGAAACCATTTTTTTCACCAGCAATTTTTGTATTTGGGCAGTTTGAACCCCTTAAACCCCCTGCGTGCGCACTGTGCCCAACAATATATAAAAATAACATTAACCACAAATTCACCAGCAATGTTCAAATTTGTTGCTAAGCATTTCCAACACTCTGATTTCTGTCAGTGTACATTTTACTAGAAAAGCACAATTTTACGATGATGCAAAATAACTGAGGAAAAAGGAAGAAGGCAAAATAGCGAAACTGCAACGTTAAAAAATCCGCAGAAACTGCTGTGTGTGTAATGCGCAAAATTTATTTTATTTTTGTGGAAAATTAAGAAATTTAGTTTATTGGTAATTAAAAGTTTAGCTCAGTGCAAACGTGAAGCGCGAAAATGTAAAACAAAGGCAAATGTCCAAAAAAAAAACAACAACCAAAACGCCGAAAGTCGAAATCTTTCGACGCTCTGGCGGCTGTGGTAGTAGTAGCAATTTTCAAAGTCGTAAATTTTGTTAATTTATGATTTGTTGTTGTCGGCAGCATGGGAAAAATGTCGACTTGTGCGAAGCGTACAAATGCCGCGCATGCTTGCGTTCTCTACTTTACATACATACATACATACATACACACATACATACATCATTTATGTAGGCTATACTTGCATATTTATGAAGCTGATAAATTGATTACGAGCGGTTGGATGTAATGCAAGCAAATGATGGGCATTCCAGGTCTCGAAGTTGCATATGTATGTATGTATGTCTGTCTGTACAAAGATGAATGTATGCTGGGAATAACTGCGTTTTATAAATAAGTAGCGGTGAGTAGTGGAGGGAAAAGCACAGCCAAACATTATTTCTAGTTGGTGAAAGTGGTTTTTCATAAAAGAAATAATGTGTGACAATTTACATACTTGACTTAAATAACAGATTAAACAGGAAATGTAATAGAATAAATATTGTACAACCGAATCAGGTCATTGACAAAGATATCAACCCTCCTGGAAGATTGAAGAAACTTTACCCGTGGTCAGTGGCTGATTAGGT
The DNA here is from genome assembly GCA_963668005.1 of Melieria crassipennis. NCBI lineage: Eukaryota > Metazoa > Arthropoda > Insecta > Diptera > Ulidiidae > Melieria > Melieria crassipennis. Next base: position 94,581,021 of record OY764961.1, on the reverse strand, counting down.
ACGAGTAGATGAAGCCACTGACAGTTGGTCTCCTAAAAAATATTACACCGTGCGACAAAAATTAAAAAAATGTTTCACACCGGAAAAAATCCATATGGGCGTAAAACTAGAGACCAAACATAGTAATACTGCGTACTCGGTTTTTCATTTCTACATCCTTTGACCTTCTAAAATGACTTCAAAATTTTTAATTTTTTATTTTTAAATTTTTAAAAAATAAAAAAAAATAATATATATAAAAAATACTTAACCTCGTTAGAATATGGCGATATGTACATACATATATCAAATGAAAGAGGAAAGACTCAAGAATTGAAATAAAATTGATTTTTATTTTTACAAATACCATGTAAAAAATGATATGAAAAAGCTCCTTTGAAAATTTTCTTGAAAACTAAGTATGTTGAAACCCAAAATCTCCTTGATCACTTGTAAAAATTTAATTACTCTCGCTTCATTGATTTTGTATGTTTTTATTATTTAAAATACTGATACTCAAATAAAATACACAATAAATTTTTGTACTTCATTAGAATTGCAGCTTCCGCCTTTTTTTTTAAAACTTTCGAACTAATAAAGTTAGAGTAATGAAATTTGTATACGTGATCAGGGAGATTTGGGGTTTTAACATACTTACTTTTCAAGAAAATTCTATACAAATTTTCAAGGATATAAAGGATTAAAATTTTACAGAGGACCTTTTTCATATCCTTTTTTACAAATATATAAAAAATTAATTTTATTTAAATTCTCGAGCCTTTCCTCTTTCATTTGATATACATATCGCCATATTCTAACGACGTTAAGTATTTGTTATATTTTTTTTATTTTTTATCCCCTTAAAAATTTTGAAGTCCTTTTAATAGGACAAAGGATGTAGAAATGAAAAACTGAGTACGCAGTATTACTATATTTGGTCTCTAGTTTCACGCACATATGGATTTTTCCCAGTGTGCAAAATGCTGTCGCACGGTGTTATAAAACAGGTGGATGACCTAAACAGATGATTTATGACTTAAGTACAGGCTTTGTACTGAATATCCAGTAGGTCATACAATCTATCATCAGAATAAGAATTACTCAGGGGCTGACATTCAGTCGTCAAGTCACTGTGATGAATTACACTACTGGGCACGAAAAATTAACCTAAAAATAAAACTGTTTTCTATATTACCTTTGGGCTGCAAAACACGAAACTGAAAATCCAAAAAGTTGTTTATAAAGCGTTTTCAAAATATCTTCGAAATATCTTCGTTTTCAAAATATCTTCCTCTTATTTTTCCCTGTTATTTAAGTTGTAAGCGCATATCACGTAAACGAATCATCCGACTAACACAATCGTTCCGTCGTTCAAAAGATAATACCTTAGCCTTTCCAGCAATATATAGTTTACCCAAATCAGATGAGATTTGGGGAAGTTACTGACGGTGAAAGTTAAAAAGTTTATAGATAAAATAAATTATCTCCTCTGATTTTAATATCTAATATGAAAGATATATCTTTTATATATATTTGTGCAAATCCTTAGCATAACATTAATAGAAACGAAAGAAAAATGACAAAGTTATGAAGCACTGAGTGGAAACACCAACTTTACATTTATTACAACGTGCAACATAAAACTTTTGTCGAGACCAGTGGCGCACACAGGGGGGGGTTTGGGGGGTTCAACCCCCCGAAATATTTTTAAGTTAGTACAGAAATTTAAATTAAAACCGTCGCATATATGTTAAATCATTAATAACACGACTCGACACAAAAAATGCACCTAAAAAAGTGTTTTATAGACTAACTTTGGGCCGCTAAACACGAAACTGAAGATCAAAACAATTTTGTTAGAAGCGTTTTCAAATCATGGAAAAAACAGTTTTTACCCTGTTGTTTCAGTTATGAGCACATATCTCGTAAACGAACCATCTGACTAACACAAGATGTCCGTCGGTCAGAAGATAATACCTTAGCTTTTTCAGAGATATACAGATTGTCCGAATCAGATGAGATTTGGAGAAATTACTGACGATGAAAGTTGTAAAAAATTTTAATTTTTCGACCATTTTCAAAAATCATACATTTTTGAATGTTTTTATAGATAAAATAAATTATTTCCTTTAGTTTTAAGACCTAAGATGAAAAGCATATTATTTGCGCAAATATTAAGCCTACCATCAATGGAAACGAAAGAAAAATGACAAAGTTATGAAGCACTGAGTGGAAACACCAACTTTACATTTATTACAACGTGCAACATAAAACTTTTGTCGAGACCCATCCAAATGTTGATCAGACATAAAACTAGAGGTCATTCATAGAAACATGGCGTAGTCAGCTTTTAATTTTCGGACCCGAAGTCCTTTTAAAAGGACTTTAAAATTTCAAGCACATATGTTATGTATACATTTCAATGATTTAAAGTTTTTTAATATTTGCAGTTGTGCAATGATGAAGATATGGGTATCAAATGAAAGAGGAAAATAATCTCCTTTTAACTAAATTTTTTATATTGAACTTTCAGGACCAAAATATGAAAAGTAAAAAGTTTGATTTTCAGTTTCGTGTTCAGCGACGCAAAATTAGTCTAAAAAAATACTTTTGGTTTTAGGCTATAGCCCACTTTTTATTGAGTAGTTTTATTGATCTCCAATTAACTTTAGTTTCAAGCGATCAGTAGTAATGTCCTTGGCAGAGATCTGCTCGTAAAATATTGTGGTTTACGAAAAGTATTTATCAGGATCACTTTTTAACGAGAACGATTATTGTTTACATAAAACTATGACCAACACAATTGTACATAAATGTTTATACTTTCATTATGATCGTTCAAGAATCAGTTTCTCACGATTTCATAAGATTGTAGGGGATTTGATATTTCTCTCCAACAATCATCAAGATGTAAGAAGAAGAACGAGAACGATTTCCACATGAAAGATTAAATTAAACCTCTGTATTGTCTAAGAATTCAAATATAATTAAGCTGGCAATTTTACACACGAAAAAATTTATATACACCCAAAACTAGGAGCCAAATGTATTAAAACTGCGTTTATAAATTTTTTAAAAAGAACGTTGTTAGAAGGACAAAATTCGAGGAGGGGGTTGTTGTACATATTAGTCCTTAGGACATATTTTTTTGCAAAAAAATATTCTTGGAAATGTAAAAGGCCAATTATGGATAAGGACATTTTCAATAATTATTCTAAATTATTTTTTTTTAATTTTAAAATATTTTCTCAATCATTAAATGTTAATTAGAATATTAATATTGCGCTCAATGTTATAGATATTTTTTTTTAATATTAAAAAAAATATTTGGAAATATTAAAAAAAATACTGACAGAGAGAAGCACTAAAAACGCAGTTTTACTTAAGATTCATTAAAAAGATTGCGCCTTCCGGGAGAAAATTAATTTGAAGCCGTACCGCTGACGGCATTTGACATAGGGATGCCATCACTACTTTCAAAATTTTTCATTTTCAATCTTTTAAGCAAATATTTGGTGGTTTTTATACTTTAGTCCCTAAATAGAAAACAGAATAGCTTCCAAGGACATGAAAGGACATATAACGACAAAGGAACTGTTACTTGAAGTATTTTTGTGTCAATTAATATCGCCTTTAGTCAGGTGGCAACTTTCATCTCGACAGTTGCACAAAATTTATATGCAAACTGTGACACATGAGCCCAGCGTTCTTAGCGCCCATTGCCCACAAAAGGTGCCGACCAACTGCAACTCTATTCCGTAACGACAAATAATGCTAATCGATTTCATTTATTTTAATTACAATTATTGCACAACGAAACGCTACTCGATTGCAATTTTCCCATAGATGCTGCAAAGTAAGAAAATAAATAAACCCAAGAAAATATAAAACGCAAAAAAACAAAAAACCAAATCTGCATAATCGATTTTGTTTCGAGCGGGCAATAAAAGCGGCGGCGAATGCAGCGACACGGCGTTGAAATCAAATGAGGCGGCTGCGTAAAAATACTCAAAGAAGCTTAACAACAACAGCAACAAACACACAACAAGCTACGAGAATACTTGTTGTAGCAATAAAATAGTAAAACGGTAGAAGTAAAAAAGTGCAAGTGATTGAAAATTAATTTATGTAAATTTAATTACTCATCATCGACATTGGCAAATGCAGTAACAACAACAACAATAATAAACAACTGAAAAACCATGTTGGCGAAAGATTTTGCAAAAAAATAAAAATAAAAACTCTTGCATGATAATACAAAAACATCAATGAATAATTAGCAAAACAGAGAGAGAGAGAGAGAAAGAATGCAACCAAAAAGTGCATGCAATCAATTTTTATAGGTTTCTATGCGCTACGAAGGGGTACAGGGGGCGGGGGGAATAGGGATGCCAGGGCATATTCGATTTGTTATGGACTCTTTAACGCACTGAAAAATGCCTGAAGCGAAGTTCAGTCCCAGGTTTGAGTCTTCGTTATAAATTCTGACAGATTCTTTGGGAAAATTAAAACAAATTCCTATGAAAAGAGATGCCAATTCGTTGTTTAGAATCAGAATAGAAATGGTTTGGATAGATTCTGTCCACTAGTCCACTACCTGTAAGATGCTTCCGAGCGGTAAAAAGGTAGCTTAAAGTTGATTAAAGCCGATTTCAACATGAGAAATGAGAAAAATCCTTTTTACACAGTCGAACGAGACTTTGCTTTGGAGGGCAGGGCATAAATAAGTCGTTAAGGATCGACTGAAACATGCTCAATTGTTGTTGTTCACTTTGCACAGTGTGAACGAGGCCAAGAAGTGTCTGACGCAACTGGACGGACTGAAAGCGGCCCAAAATCAAAGCAACGCAAAGTGCAAGTAAAAAATGCAGATGGCTTCACACTTTAATTACGCAGTAATTACACACAAATACGCAGCTACACAGACACTATTCATGTGTGTGTGTGTGTGTGTGTGCTTATAGGTGAATGCGGCTTGCAGGTAGCCGCAGCTTCGAGTATAAAATGTGTCCGTTGCTTGTCTAATCGATTAAAGACTGAAAACCGAATGCACCAAGCTGTTCTTGTTGTTGTTGTTATTGTTTTTGCTGACGCGACGACTGTGTTGTTGCATCTTAGTTGCAATGATGCGCGCGTCTAGAATGCGCTTTGGCGTGGTTTTGCTTCTGCTTATTGGAAATCAATGAAAATAAATAAACGCCAGCGACGCGTAGACGAATGCTGAAGCGATTTCGTCGACTGGTCGATGATGAGTTGGGCCGTTGCAGCGCCATTGTTGGCTGGCAACTGACGTTCGGCATCTGGATGCGCTTGTCGTTGTTAGCAACGCTCGTAAAACATGTTTTTTCAATTAAAAATGCTTAAAACTAAATGCACATACTATGTGGCCAAACATTCGACAATGTCGCCATTGTTGCTGTAATTGTTTTTGTTGTTGTTGTTGTTGACAGTCGTGCAGTTCGAACATTCCCCAAACTACTATGTTCGGCCGAGTGAACAATGATTGTTGGCCATGTTGTTGTGTTGCTGTGGCGTTGCGTGTTGTCTGCAGTCTGCCGCCAGTCGTCTGTGATTCTGCTCGCCGTCTGCCCGCCAGACACCGCACAACCAACCCGATCAATGCTGTAAGTCAGGGTACTTGGCTATTATGACAAATTAATTTGTTACCCGGATTTTTATTATCTGCACGTCTCATTCTAACCTCAACGTTTGTGTTGTGTTGTGTGAAATATTTGCAATGGCTGCAACTTTGGTTGTTGGCTCAGCCGCGTCCGTAGTTGAGTGCGCCCGAGCTGTCGGATCGTTAGCGTTGCGAGATTTTTATCTATTTTTAATTTAATGATCACTCACTGTTTTTATTTTTAATAGTTACAACTTGTACAGTCGCATGCGAAGCGCTCTAGCTGACACCGGTCTCGTCTGTGAATATTCTCACCTCAGACTTTATGGAAATTCCCCCGTAGAGGTTGCGGCTATAAGTGCAGCTATTAATGATTATAATTTATACTCGTAAAATCTAACTGGCCGACAGTCGTTTAAAAAAACTATGCTTTTCATTTGCATGTTGCATATGCCGAAATGAAGAGGTGGCAATATATATTCTATATATATTTATACATTTGTTGCATTTACACTTGTAAGACATGAAATAGTGCACGACTTTTCCATTTCCATCATTTTGTACGGTTTGATGAGGTTTTTTCGAGTTCAAAATTTTTTTTAATTCTAACTTTTTAATTCTATATTACACAATTAAGACATTTTCTTAATTTATCTTTAAATTGAACTTAATTTATCATACAAAAATATAAACTTGGCTAATTGCAATTACCACTAAATTGACCATTAATTGAGCTCGATTCGCCATGCAACCCTGTGTCCTGCTGTTATCGATAAAGAAATTCATTAACAACTAACGGAACCAAAACATAGATGAGAAACTGATAACAGCGAAAGACGTTACATTTGTTTGCTCTGAAATTTCGTTTAAAAATTGTGTGCATCATTAGGGATGTGGAATAAATATTACTAAATGTTCAATAAATGTTTTTAAGAATGTTTTTTATACATAAACTGAAAACAAAACCTTTCTTCCATCCAAACAAGCACATGTTCGATAACATTTTCGATAACACCTCAATTGAGGTGTGTGAACAGCAAAAGCAATAAACTCAATTTGGAACTAAATAGCCTCAATTTATTTGGCTGTTTGAGCAGGACATTATTCATAAGTATATTTTTTTCCTCGATTGGATGCAAATAGTCTCAAGAAAGTGATTGCCCGGTGTTGATTATGTTTATTGATTGCAGTTTTGCCAGAGTGATTATCCCATCGCTAACAGTCTTTAGTGATGGGTCTGCCTTCTTTCGTCTCCCAGAATAAAAAGTTCTCTGTATAAAAAGTTTATTGCTGGGTTGTGTAGAGCGGTTTCTGCAGGCAGAGATTGGTGTATTTGATGAGCTTGGTTGATGCATGCGCGGCGACATATTTGCCTTAGTCGCAACTGGCACTGCTAATGGTGCTGTTGTTGTGCCAGTTCGTCTACTGAATATGAAAATCTTCTGCAAGCCACTCATCACACTACTTGAAGTGGGAAAGATAGGAGCTTGTTCAGTTGAAATATTTGACTGGGAGGCTTCCAGGAGGCATGGGAAACAGTAAGAAAGAAGGAAATATTGAAAAACTATAAAAGTGCAAAGTTCAAAAATGGATCAGGATTTTGTATGGAAAAACACCTGTTGCCTTTAAACTTAATTAAAGTATTGCAAATTAAAAATAATTCGACACATATTTTTCAGTTCTCCGAAAATCAGAATCTGATAGGTTCAACAATGTGTTAAGGTATATAGAGATTCATAGTTCTAGTTCTAGATATAAATTAATCCACTATTTGATTTTAAACTCGGTGAAAGTTCTCCAAACAAAAAATTTTTTAAAACGTCTTATTCAGTTTTTTGAAAATCAGAATCTGACAGGGTCAGCAATGGGTTAAAACTTGTTTGTATGGAAAACCGTGATGTAATAGATCTATTGACTTCAAACTTTATGCAACTTGGTCCTTCCACCGGAGACACGATCTCCTATTTGCCGTCGACCTCCCACCACTGCGTTGAGCATTTCTTTCACGGAGCTTCATCGTCCATACGGAAGACATGGTCAAACCGCTGAATATTGATTCTCTGTGCTACGTCCATGTCTTTGATAAGCTCATAAAACTTGTTGTTCAATAAACCTTTTTGGTATTCGTACTTTTTACTAAGTAGCAAAGTAAATAAAATGTTTTTTCTAGTTGATTCTTTGAAAAGTGTTTACCTGGCCCTTTGAGTTAAGAAATTAACCCTTTCAGTCACAATGTCCAATATATTGGGCTACAGCCCATACAATTCATACAGAACGGGTTTATTTTCATGTCGGAAAGGGTTAAAGTATAGAAATGTATATATTTTTGAGAAGTGAACTTCTAAAGGCCTAAGTATAGCATTGGATTAAGTATTTCGTCAGTTAAAGTTTGAGGCCGTTTTGAAAATTGGATAACCTCAAGACACCATGAAAAATAGATTAGGAATACCAATTGTAAAGAATTTTCGAGTATTGGATTAACTTTAAAGAAGCCATTATACAGTAAAACCAAGAAGGTCCTTTATTCTAGGTCAGAGTAAGCAAGTGGAGTCCAAACTCCCTAAATATCTGTTTGTTACAGAAATTGTTGGTGGCAAATATTTCCCTCTCCCCAAAATGGCATCAATGAAAGGACACTAAGACAGCTGTACAGGGGCGGATTTAGAAATTTGCCGCCCCTAGGCAGTTGGTAAAATTGCCGCCCCCCGCCCCCCCTATTTAAAATTTCTTGAATGGTGGAATTAGTTTGGTGCGAATATTTTTTTTTTTCCTTGCGCATTTCTGTATTCTGTATGTTTATTTTCTTGGCTAGTATAAATCGTTTTTTTTTTGTTTTTTGCTTGCGCATTCTGTATGTTTATTTTCTTGCCTTGTATAAATCGGTTGTTTCTTCCATTCAGACATTTTACACTTAAAATGTTGGTTTCCCACGAATTCAACAAGTGTTCAAAGTTCCCGCTAAAATTTGCCGCCCCTCAATTCTTGCCGCTCTAGGCGACTGCCTACAATGCCTGTATGGTAAATCCACCCCTGCAGCTGTACACATAGTACATAGTTGACTAGTAAATTCAATGAATGACATTCGTGGACGCAGGTTGCCTATGGTCAGCCATCTGTCGAAGAATATCCCGAGATAATTCGAGACATGACTAATAGGAGCGAGGTCATTTATTATAATCGACCTATGGATAGCTAAGCACGAACAAAGTGACTAAAAGGAACCCACTCGGGGGTCTGCATAGGTCAATCCTTCGGCAGGATAACAAGAAGTAGCTTTAGCCGATGATGGAAATGGGTTCATGCCGATGGAAATAGGTTCATGTTTATGGAAATGGGTTCATGCCGATAGAAATGGGTTCATGTCGATGAAAATGGGTTTATGTTTATGGAAATGGGTTCATGCGAATGGAAATGGGTTCGTGTCAATGGAAACTGGTTTCACCTTCCGCAAAAAAAAAAAAATATTGGCTGAGCTATTTTATGAAAAAAATTACATAACACGATATGTAACGCTAGTTGTAAATTTATAGATTACACTGCTCGATAAATAATGAGCTAAGTGGGAGCATTGGGACAATCCGTACATCGTTGGAAATGTTCTTTTGGACATTGGAACGCTTACATTGATCGGATGATTTGCCTTCGAGAGTAAGAAAACGACAGAGAAAGAGATTTTTTAAAACTCTCTTAAACATTTTTTTTTATTCACAGCTATCCAAAATTAATCTAAAAAATACTTTTGTTTTTAAGCGCTTTTTTGTGCCGAGTTCGCCGGTAATATCGCCAACGTATCGATTTCGTATCACCAGTCGTTCTAAAACGTACGCCGAAAGCAACTCGCCGTGACGAGTCGTTTTCTTATCGCCTTGACGAGTCGTTCTCATATCGCCTGGACGAGTTGTTTTCATATCGCCTGGACAATTCGTTTTCATATCTAAATACATCATATTGTTTGGAAAATTATCAATATACATATGTATAAAAAGTCAGTCAGTTTTGGTTGGGATGGAATTTCTTTTGCATACAAAGATTCAATGTTGCTCTCATTGTTTTGAGCTTGAATCAATGCTGTGTACCAATGAACCGTCGGCGAATGAATACAAATTTTTTCAATGCGATCAATCTCACTGAAATACAAAGCATATCAATTCGATATTTCAAAGTCCTGGAAAACAACGTGTTTTTGGGACATGTTGCTAATTTGTCGCTGCGGCAATAAATCGGCGAGTCGCCAATTTGTTGCCACTGACGATTGTTGCCTATTTCTCACATTTTGCTTGGTGGGAAATTAATCATAACTGAATATAAATACATACCCAACCCATACATACACACTTTATATGAATGTGAATATTTGTTTGCCGTAGGTGTTCCAGCTGTGTCACCGGTGATCGCTTTATTATTGCAGTCAGTAAGACAAAAAAAAATTCGAAAGCACCAAATAACAACAAAAGCGCAGTAGGCAACCAGCAGAGAAGAGCGAAAGCAAAAAAAAGGTTCAGCAACTTTAATCAATTTCTTTACGACATGTAATTAAAACTCATTTGGTGGTCGCCTGCCAACACCAGCCGCAACGATCGCCACAAATACACCAATAACAACTTGAACTCTAACAGCAGCAACAACAACAACAACTCCTTCCGTAAGCGAGCGCCAACTTGCTTGTTGGCCGTAAACAACAGACAACATTTAAATAAATATTTCAACTGCGGGCGACAACGAATTCCCGCTGCTGCCTGCAATTTTAATAAAGTCAGCATTTGTCGATCGTCAATCGGCGAAATCTTTATTGACTTTGCTCGTGCTGCAAATATTTGTGGCTTCGCTTCTTTGTGTGCCATCTTCATTTATTGTTATTGTTTTTGTTGTTGTTGTTTGTTATTATATCGGTGTTGTCTAAACGATCGATCCTATTTATTTGGCGTTCGATTATCGGCAACGATTGATCGGCAACATTTGAACGCGGCGGAATGGAATTTTGAGCGGCACACAATTAAACAGCCTCAGCGCAATTGGCCAAATCAATTGGCAATAACATTTTAATATTGCCACAATCGAATGGCGCAGCGGCTTGGAATTTACATCGGCCGCAGCGCGGTAATGTGCCGTGATTTACGGCCAACAATCGGCCGATAGCGATCAAATCGAAAAGTTCATCAGCGCCGATTCGCGTTTGTGCCCTTTTCGCTGGCGGCTGTGCTACACGTTTCAGCTGTTGCCGACATGTCGGCATTAGCTGCAATTAAATGGCCGCCATTGTTGCCGACATCATTGCGAATTGATTAAATTATGCAAATGTGTAAAATTGCAATTCTCTTCCTCGCTGTGTGCGCTTGTTTTTGCTTTTTTGTTTGTTTGATGATTTTTCGTCTTGGCGTTTTCTTTACGGTTTTTCTCGTCCAGGCTGCGAAGCGGAACCTGCCGTCTGGGCCCCAAAACGGCACACAAATTGCAACTGTGACAAAAGGCGTCGCCGAGCACGTCAGTTTGGCAGGAGGTTTCAGTCATTTGCAACATTTTCTCCTACAACCGACTTTTGTCTACTTGTTGCTGCGGTCGTTGTAGTTGCTTTTGCTTATGCAACAACATGAGAATCTTTTGATTGCTGTAGTCGGTGGATTTTCAATTTTTAATATGGTGCATGTTACGCCCTGAAGGGATTTTATTTATTGTCCTATTGTCGTTGGGGGAGCAACAGTGGTTGTGATGCTCGAATTGTTTGACAAATATGAAAGTTAAGAGTTAATATCGATCAGTGTCAGTGATAAAGTGAGAAAAACGTTTAGAAGACAAAAGTGGTAAGAAGGGCCGAGATATGGTGTGATAAGTTTGAAAGAGATTAAATTGCTGAACTGAGCTGAGGTCAAATCACATTAGATCAGATCATATCAGATTTAGGCTATCATTAGATTCGCTCATCTGAGATGAAATAAATTGAAAGATATTGAATTTAAATTTTATCGTTGAAATTACTTCATATCAGTTACAATTAGGTGTTATTACAGGACTCAAATCAAATCAATCAAATAAGTCAGAAGTGCCAAAGTCAGATCGAATAAAGTCACATTCACTCATTATTACTTTGGTCCAGAGTTAGGATGAGTTGTAAAAAAAGATGGCAGAAAATAGTATTAAAAAAATGATCAAACATCCCATCAAATAAAATAAAATCAAATCAAAAAACCTATCAGATGATATCATATCTAAAGATTACATCGAATTCGGTGGCCAGCCAACCTAACTCAACCTATATCAATTGAGGTAATGTGCGACTCAAAAACGAGATCAGATTTTATTAGAAAAAAGATCAGATCAATAAAGCTAATACTCGTCTTTACTCAAGTCTAATGAAAAAGAAGTCATCACATCTAATCAACACTTTGCTTTCGATCACATCTCAGCCAACCGCATTAAATCAAATCACTTGAAATGAGATCATCTGACAGAGATTAGATCACATCAGATGCCAGGTATGAAATATCTTTCAGATATCAAATAATATTATATTTAATTAGATCAGATAACATCGGAAAAGTATTACACTTAAGGAAAATAGATCAGATCAAAAGATAGATCAGCTCAAATAAAAAGAGATCACAACATATTCAATCTCAGTTAAGTTCCATTGAGATTATCACATCAGTTCAGTTCCATCGGATCCATGGAAGAAATTTGCATCAGATCAAATCACTTGAAATGAAATCAACTAACAGAGATCAAATCACATCATTAACATCACATCAAACCAAATTACATCATATCGAGAGTCGGTATCCTATTAAGACTCGGTTAAATCACACGTATGATGAGATCAGATTAAGTTAAAGGGAAAGTGTGGTGGGTGAGGTGAGGCGATGTGATATGATGTGATGTGATTTGATATTATTTGATGTGATTTAAATTGTTGTGATAATATGAGATAATCTCTAAGCATAGAAGTGATGAAACGAGACGAGACGCGATGAGTTGAGATGAGTTGAGTTGAAATGAGATGGGATGAGATGAGATGAGATGATATGTGATGAGTTGAGTTGAGTTGAGATTAGATGAGACAAGATGAGTTCAGTTGAGTTAAAATGAGATGAGATGAGATGGGTTGAGATGAGACGAGAAGAGATGAGATGAGTTGAGATGAGATGGGTTGAGATGAGATAAGACGAGACGAGACGAGACGAGACGAGACGAGACGAGACGAGACGAGACGAGACGAGACGAGACGAGACGAAACGAGATGAGATGAGATGAGATGAGATGAGATGAGATGAGATGAGATGAGATGAGATGAGATGAGTTGAGTTGAGATAAGAGGTGAGGAAAGAAAAGGAAAAGAATGGAATGGAATAAAATAAAACAAAAAATTGAATAAAAAAATAAAATAAAATAAAATAAAATAATATAAATTAAAATAAAATAAAATAAAATAAAATAAAATAAAATAAAATAAAATAAAATAAAATAAAATAAAATAAAATAAAATAAAATAAAATAAAATAAAATAAAATAAAATAAAATAAAATAAAATAAAATAAAATAAAATAAAATAATAAAATAAAATAAAACAAAATAAAACAAAATATGTGATGAGAAGAGTTGAGATAGATGAGATGAGATAAGATGAGGTGAGGAAAAAAACGAAATGGAATAAAATAAAACAAAAAACTTGAAGAAGAAATAAAATTAAATTAAATTAAATTAAATTAAATTAAATTAAATAAAATAAAAAAAATTTAATAAAATAAAATAAAATAAAAACAAAAAAATTAAATTAAAGAAAATAAAAAATTAAATAAAAAAATTAAAATAAAATAAAATAAATAATCAAATTGAAATCGCGCGAAATCTGCCACTGTCCGGTCGCTGCAAAATTGTCAAACATTGCTTGACATGCGGGAAAACACGAAGAAACACAACGATCGAAAACGAAAAACGCCTCTTAAGTTGCCACAAGTTGAATTGTGAGTGCAAGATGCAAAGCGCAGCCAATAAAATGATATGCAAATATATGTTAAAGTACCGCTATAAAAGAAGGCGTGGGTTAATTTCGAATTTATCATAGACGGAAACAAAAGAAAAGCCTAAACCCTAAACCAAATTACATTTTGTTGTTGTCACAGTTGAGCACTTTAAATTTCATCATTGGATGCAGAACGAAAATGTGGAAAACCTGCCAACAACAAACACATAGCGACCAATCGAAAGCCAGCCGCACGAACTTCGAACTTTCCGACCGGCGACACAGTGTGCGGCGAGAGTGCGACAGGGGGGCGAGGTGCATGGGGCCGGGGTGTAGGTGGTGCCATGACATACGCCAAAATGTGCCGAAATCAAATTCGAAACGCTTTGAGTGGCCACGGCGACAGCGCGCAGACGTTGACAATTGCCGCACTGGTGCTGGCGGTGGCGGCAACAACAAACGGCGACAAGTACGCCAACGACAAGGCGACGGAGATACTGCTAAATGTGACACGATCAGTGGATCACACGAATAACGCTATTTCGCTTATCGTCACCCAACTGTGGGAAACCGTTGCGACACAGAAAAAGTGGAGGAAGAAAGGTGAGCGGCATAAATCAAATCGACAGCCGCCCAGCAGTCGACAAGGCAGCGACTGAGGAAAACACTGCCGCCAAGGGACGGACAACGCGTCGTTCGCAATGCACCGGCAGACGAGCTGAACCGTTGCCGCTTTCCCATGTCCGCATTTTGCAATTCAAATTCAAGCGTAACTGGAACAAGTCAACGCGGCTGCCCACCGCAGTGGCGCACTCGCGATGCAAGAGTTCAGAAATTTGTCATGTCAGCGGCGTCAACTGGCAGCTGGATTTTTCTGTTTATTCAAATTTTCATAGCCTTTGAAAATGCACTACAAAAAACATTGCAACAACACAACAAACAACTCAAACACATAGTTCCTGTTTGTAGAGCAGCCGAAAGCCGCGTCCCACATACTCGGCATCGGTGCGAACGGGCAGAATAATTGGTCCCGCAGCGACATCCTTCACGGGCGCGTGCATGGTAAAGTCCTCGGACTCGATGCCGTCGTTGAAGCGTTCGCCGCACAGGCGCACCTGGTTGACGGCGATGTAGTCGTCGGGACAGTTGAAGATGCCGGCGCCCGCCTGACCATCGGGCACCAAGTCATTTTCCTCTGTCAGCGAAGGTTTGGAAACAAAAATGAGACAAAATGAATTAAAAATTAGTGATTATTATAAATTATTAAAATTAAAAACCATCACACAATGATGATTTATTATATAATGAAACCATTCGACGAACCTTCATCCTTATTGACAATTTGAAAGTCTAGCTGATCGCCGCCCAGCTGTTCCACTGTATAGGTTACCGAACAAATGTCCTTGGCACGTTGCAAGCAAATTGCATAGTTCAGATTGTTCTGCAAAGCATTCAAACATGGCGAAATATTTTCCTTTGTGAAAACATTGAACGGAATTTAGGGCAGTTACCAAGTAGGTGGCTTCTCTGTTATCCACAACTGAGCCTTCCACATCGTAGTTGAACGACTTGACCAAACCCTCGGTTTCCGTGAAGTATTGTAGGCAACCGTCTGGTGCGAGATCACTTTCGAGCTGACGTTATAAAGTTGGTTATTATAAAAATAAAAGTACAACATATTATTTTTTATATTTAGTACTTTTTATTTAGTAATTATATTTGAACAAAGATTTTTCTGTGTATTTCAACGGTTTTTCTGCGCCAAATTTGGCCAACCTTCCCTCATTAAATCAGACCAGATAAGAACCATGAGTGAAGTTCTAATGCGTGACAAAATAAGTTTGGGTTTTCATTCTAATGTCGGTCGGCCTCGATAGCTCAGCGGGTAGCGCGCTGGCTTCTCATACCGAGCGCCCCAGGTTCGATTCCTGGCTTGGGCTGGAAAAAACACTCGTCTACTTCTATCGCTATCCACTTGAAGGGAATGAGAATTACAAGAATCGCACAAGTGCGCTCTTGGCAGGCAATGGCAAAACCTCCAAGTGTGAAAGAAAAACTGCCAATCGCCGTTCGGATTCGGCGTTAAACTGTAGGTCCCCTCCCTCCCTTTCCCCATCCGTTTGAAACGTGTGTTGTATCACATGTTGGAAAAAACAGTGTTGCATACACATTTCAAACGGGTGGAATTTGTGGTATCACAACGGGCCCATAGGCCTAAGTGTGTCTCATACAGAGGCAGCCACTAAACCAACCAACCAACCATTCTAATGACTCCTGTCATAGCTAAACCGGACCAAATCTCAACCATGATCGGTGTTTCAACGGTTTACTGCTCAATTGGCGGTTGGGGTTGTTTTCAAACGACTCATGTCGTAGCTGTGTGGACGAGGAAGAGGAAGAAAATCCACTGCACCATCTATGATTAAGTAACTGCTTAGGTGATTCTTCCAGTAGGACAAATTGCTTTATCCAAAAGAAGGAAGAATCACTTAGGCCGATAAGACTATTCGCTGTCTACTAAGTTTTGTAAGAAGCTCCAATTGGTTCAATGTGTGGGCGGACTTAAGCTCGATTGGTCGTGGTATCACAATGGACTGTATTCACCTAAGTAGGCTCCACCTAAGTAGGCAGCCACTCCTACCTAGCTATGTATATTTTTTTTTTCGTTAGGATTAAATTCAAGACATGATCTAAGTAGAATTCAATCATATTTTTATGCAAATTGTGTAAAGCAATAAAACTGCTAAATAAATCACTAAAACGGAACCAAATAAAAAACTTTGTCTCGCTTTTAGAAGCCCGAAACTAAGAACTTTGTCTCAACGTTTAATACTAAAATTTTATTAATTTCTTATTTATAATTTCAGAAACATTGAAATTTGAACCAATTTCATGCACTTTTGTACTCGATTTCAGAAGATGGAATACGAAAAAGGTACTAAAGTTGTGTACTTATATATAAAAAACAATCCAATAAAAGTTTTGGATTTGCTTTTGGACTTTGACTTTTTTTTGGAGAGGTCGAAGTTTGCCTCCTTTTGCACATTTTTATTATGTGACCTTACATTTTGGGTATATGATGTGTTCAGCAATTTAATGTCAAATATTACGGTTAACATTTTTAGGGAACATTTTAACCCTCTAGCTCCTATTTTTATGGGTCAATTTGACCCTTTTTAGATGAAATGCCAAACAATGCCCTTTGACGGGACTTTTAAGGAAGAAATTTATTACGAAAATATTCGCCATAAAATTCTTAAAATTTTTTGAATACACCAAAACTAAAAATTAAAAAAACTTAAATGCCAAAAATAACTAAAAACTGAAGAAGAGTTTAAGAATGAATATTCTACTTATTTAAAATTAATGATATTCTACAAAACTGGATTTTGCTGGGGGCTGGTAGTTCAAACACCCCAAAATACAAAAATGTCTGGTGCAAAATATGGTTTCAAATGGAATCGCGCCCACAAATTTTACGCAAAATCCCCCAAAATTAAATCCTTTGTGCGGAAAAAATGTTTAACGCAAAACTTCAGTATAAGTCATCGTATACCAGGACATTTTAGTACCAATCTACTGTAGTTGTACATTTTCTTGGCCCCTCTACCAAAATCCATTGTCAGAACTTTGTTATTTGTAGAAAACATTTTATTTTTTTACTCAGTGTTATTCAGAGGTAATAACACATTTTTAAATAAAATCAAATAAATATCTCGAATAAACGACCTATTCACTTAATATAGTTAACAATTGGTGGCCCAGATGGTTCTAAGACAGGCAAGACAACGTAACAATTCTGAAGAACTTTGGACTGAAAAATTGCTGAATCTCAAAAGAGGCCCAAAGTCAGCAATATCATTGAATGCAGTACTACTAATATACTTCAAAACTTATTCGGATTAGCTAGAATTATAGGGGAAGCGACAAATGTTGTGCTATCAGAATGAGCCTAATTGGACTAAAAGTGTCTATCTTTAGTTATTAACCTAAAAGTGTCTAATTGACCTAAGCTTGAGTGTTGTTATTTTGACATGCCTTCATTCATCTATGCGTTCCTCTTTACAACTTTTTCCACAACAAACATATTCCTTTTTTATCCATTGTCCTTTCAAGCTCACTTATGATCTGATAACTTTGGCCCTGGCGGCTTCTTAACGTTTAGTTTCTTACTTAATATATTCATTCATTTATCCACTATCAAAATTTATTTTTGCTATTGAAAATATAAAAACAAAATTGATCTACTTTTGAAACTTACTTCACTATTCAAACAAATTACCTGTGTCACTTTTATGTTAAAAGACCTTCCACCAGCGGCGATCTTAGAAAAGAATGATAGATAGATTTTGTTCTCATAGGAATTGCCCACATGAATATACACTGGAAAAAGTCAGAGAATATTTTAAAAAAATTAATAGTTCATAAAAATTGTAGCTTCACTCACTGTGTTGACCTGTGTTAATGCCACACAACACTGGCACCAAAAAATTGATGTTTTGTCCCGATACAATAAACTGATCATCCAGACAGTCGCCATTGGTTGGTCTATTTAACTGTTGTTCAAATGAAAACAACATCATCAATCAATAAATCAATTTAAGTACTCAACTATGAAAAACCTAACCTCAAACATTAGAAAATCCAAACGCAACTGCTGCACATTATTGCGCACATTTATGATCAGCACACACATCATCATTTCGTGCACCGGATTCGGATAGTTGGGGCTCTCAAAGTAGACCACTGGCTGCTTGGTGACATCGCCACAGCCAGTTAGAACTGATTTTCAATATAAAGATTTGTAAAAATAAAACAGATTCCATGTTTTTTTTTCAAAATATACTCACATATGCAACACACGCCCACACCTTCGGCACAGCGTTCGGTCGGTATGCCGCCCAGACTTTTGCACTCGAACTCGTGATAGCACACGCCCTCCATGCTGCGAATGTCGCCCATAAACACCGAACATTTGTTGTTCGGAAATTTGATTACCTCGAACAGGCTGAGAAAGCCTTTGCTCTTCGTTTTCGTTTGTATCAGATTCGCTTCGATGGGCGAGCCGAAGAGCAGCTGAGTCTTCAAGCGATTCGCGGACGGGCGCATTACGGTGTTTGCGGTGCTGCCGGGTCGAGGTGGCGCTCGGCTGCTGGTGACAGCGGTGCGCTTTGTGGTGCTGGTCATTGTGGCAGCTGGGGTAGTGGGTGCCACGGTTGGCAGCATTTCTGTGGGCAGCTCTGTGGGCTCTTGCGTCCCCGGTTCGTCCGGAGCATTGGTTGGTGGTGCTGGTGTTTGAGTTGGCTGCGGTTGCGGTTCCTCAGCTTGCGGCTGCGGAAACTTGTGCCAAAATAGACGCGGCATTGAATGCAGCGGCCTGAAACGCAACCTGTAGCGATCGCCAAAGTCGTAGAACGCACGCACTTCCAGTTGATTTCTGCTCATTTTCAAATCACTGAGCGGTTCCTCCACTTCTGGCTGGTCGCTCAGTGTGCGATTCTGTTGGCGATGCACTGTCACAAAGTCACTCAAATACGCAGCTTGTATGCCCATCAGCCAAAATGCTATTAGCCAAAAGTAGTGGCCGGCGTGCGGCATTTTTCGCGATTGTTTGACAACGTCTTTAGCGGAAGTTTAGCCGGCAACTGCTCACGCATTGTCATTCGTCAGCTGCCGTTGGCTATGGACCGAGTGTGATCTTCTGCAACTTTTACTCTTCATTTGCGCTTTTTCTTTGCCGTATGCGGTTGGCAGCATTATTAGAGCATTAATTGTCATATTTCCTTTTATTTTCCGCATCTCGTGTAATGTAACCTTCACCGGTTGTTTGCTGTTAGTTGGCTTTGTTTACATGTTGCAGTTTTTCAATGTGAATTCTGTTGTCTGCAAGTCGGTTACGCTTTTGTGGTTTCACATGTGCCGCATGTTGCTACGCAAAGTGCAGCAAGAAGACACATTGCCGCAGCATCATCGATCATACATACCAATGTAGTTAGTGAACATGGGGGCTTCTTAGAAATGTTTATGAAGCTACGTTTTATCTCATCTTCAGATAATGTGAAATGAAAGAAGGTTTTAAGTGCCAGATTTGCTTGGTTGATGTGTGATCCATGGATTCCACCTTCACTTTCATAAAAAACTTCCATTTCCATATGAATTTTCTGCATACTTACATATATAAAAAAAAAATAATAGTAATTTCTTTGATGGCTGTTTTTAATAGAGCTTTGAATGTTTAAAATGGCCTGAGGATCAATGACTCATGTTTTTCAACCTTACTTCAGAGTTAGACAGTTCATAAAGCGCATGATTCATTTGTATTGAATAGTTGTCAAAACCTTTGGCTCGAAAATCTTATGAAGTGCTATTATTTGCTGTTATTGGAGGCGGATTCAGGGGGGTTTGGGTGTTGAAACCCTCCCGAAATATTAGGATCGACTTTAAAACTACACACAAATTAAAAGGAATTTTTTGGCATTTTATGAATATTAAAGAATTACTTTTTGAAACCCCTCCCTAAAATATTTTTCTGAATCCGCCCCTGTAACCATAAGTAACTTTTCTTATAACTAACTTTTCGAATATTCCACAATGACACCAACACTTTGTATGAACCAAGATATCCCCTAACAAACCACGTTTCCTTTGCTCACAAAAGCATATTAGTGAATAGAGTCCGACCGATTAATCGGCATCGGCATCGGCTAGTATCGGCCAATATAATTGGTATCGGCATCGGCCAAAAAAAAAAGAATCGGCATCGGCCGTTTTTGGTCGATGATGCCATCGGCCTATTTTTCTGCTTTCATTTTTTGTTTGCATTTTTTGTACCAACGAGTTCTTATACCCCTCAGTAATGTATTTTTAGATACTGTTTCATATAAATGTTTCCTAGAAATGTCTTTTTTTAAACTAGGTATTCTTAAAAACACAGATTTTCTCGAAATGTCTATCAGAAGAAGGGGCATTTAATTTTTCAATCTTATCCTTCTTTTTTAATTGGAAGCATTTTTTAACAGGCCTTTTATTTTCCCAAATTGGTTTTCTGACTTCTTCGGCACTGCATCTGTGCAACGGGTCACAATTTGAGAGTACAAATTTTAATATAAAAATCGTAATTTTAAGTTGAATAAAAAACTGAATTTGTATGCAATATTTACGTCACTATTTTTGTTTCTCTCTCAGTGGATGAATGTGATATATTATTTTTTTTAATACATGTTAATGTATTACAATTCTGAATTCTCTTGTTATTTTATTTAGTACTAGCTCGGCCCTGCGGCTTTGCACGCAAGCTCTTCTGTTTCCCCCGATACGAATTCTTAACCCATTCTTGAGCCCATCAGATTTTGATTAAAAAAAAACATGTGTCTATCTTTGATTTCGAGTGTCTTAAAAATTTTGAAGTCAGAAGGCCCTTTAAATCATATGTTTTCACATTTACTCCAAACAAATTCTTAAACCTTGGTTTACCATGGTAGATTTAGATTAAAAAAAAAAATTAAAAGCACGTTTTTATTATTTCCCGATTGAACTGCTTTTGATAAGTTTGAAGTCAGAACGCCCAATAAATCTTGTTTCTCCATACAAATTGTTAACCCATTGTTGACCCCGTTAGATTTTGATTTTCAAAAAAGTGAAAAACACGTGTCAGATTATTTCTCACAAAGAGTACTTTCCCCAAGTTTGATGTCAAGTCTAATTCATATTTTTCATTTCACAGTTTCTCCATACATACTTTTAACCCGTCGTTGATCAAGTTAGATTTAGATTTTTAAAATAATGAGAAACACGTGTCTAATTATATATATTTCAATTATTTTTATAATTGTTAAAGTCAATAGGCCCATCGGTTCGTGTTGTTTGTTTCGGAGTCTTTTCGCAAATAAACCTTAACCCATTGTTGGGCCAGTTAAATTTTGATTTTCGAAAAATTATAAAATACGTGTCGAATAAGTTTTGATCTATATTCGAATATTTTCAGGAAGTTCAAATTCAATATGTTTATTAAACCACGTTTCTTCATACAACACTTTAACCCATGTTTTGCCTTTTTAGACCCCGAATTTCAAAAAATCCCTTCTTGGCGAAGGTTAATTCTTCAAGATGTACCTACAGTCCTAAAATCATGTTTGTAGCTTCAGCGGTTTGGGCTGGGCGATGATAAATCAACCAATCAATCAGTCAGTCAGTCAGGATAAACAATCTATGTATAAAAAAATGGAAGCGGTACCACGCCCCCGTGTCAAAAACCCACCCCATTCCTCCTGTCGAAGGACACGACCCAATCGTTAGTTTGTACCGAGTGTCATTGATGTGAACGCTCTAGTGCCACGCCCCTTGTCCAACGCCCATTAAATTTTACCGGTGGAATGAGACGTTTACGTCATGACTCTGTACCAAATTTCAATGCTGTGCGAATTACAATTCCGGAGATATACCATATTAAAAAATTTAGTGGTATGGGCGGTGCCACACCCCCTAGTCCAAAATCCACCCTATTCCCCTGCCGAAGGACACGACCAAATCGTTAGTTTGTACCGAGTTTCACTGATGTGAACGCTATAGTTCGAAAGTTACACCGGAATTTAGAAAGTGCCATGCCCCTTGTCCAACGCCCATTAAATTTTACCGGTCGAACAACATGTTTACGCCATGACACTGTACCAAATTTCAATGCTATACGACTTATAATTCCGAAGATATTCAATATTAAAGAATTGAGTTGTATGGGCGGTGCCACGCCCCCTTGAATAATGCCAAGCCCCCTATGCTAAGAACCTTCCACACGGTGCCCGTAAACACACACGTAATATTTTATTAAAATAGGTCTGGTGGTTTGGGAGTCTATAGAACACATACGAAATTTATTTGATTTTTATATATATAGATTTAATTATTTCTTTGCTCGTTGTTCTGTTATTTTGTAATGAATATTACAAACAATGTGTAATAGTTCCTTTTGTTATTTTATAAAATAGACTGTGTTTTTGATTGAATTCATTCGTGTTATTTTTTCTATGTAATCGGCATCGGCCGATTTTCGCCCTTTCGACCGATTAATCGGCATCGGTCAACTCACCCTTCCGGCCGATTAATCGGCATCGGCCAAAAAATTTTGTATCGGTTGGACTCTATTAGTGAACACTATTATGAGGATAAGTGAGGCTTACATTGATATTCATACATACCTCAGGGAAACAGAGACGTTTGCGGAGATCATTCTAGTAACTCTCTAAGTCTCTTCTGCAGGGACCAGAACAATTATTCCTTCGACTTACTTAGTGAACTAAAAGGCTATTGCCTTCCTATGATCCTTGTCTTTGATTTTTGACCGACCGACACACAAATCTATCCATCAGTCTTCAGTTAATGAAAGTTTGAAAAGAAAAAACAAAAGTAAAACCCCCCATTCATGATCTCACATTCCTATTACTCTCTGTCTTGCTGTCAGCCTTTCCTTTAAGACCGATTACAATAATCCCTTAGATTGAGTTCTCTGAAAGGTGTTTGCCTTTTCTATCCACCCAAAAACCTATCCAACAGTCTTCAATCATCCAAAGTTTTTGAAGAACAAATCCTATCACTCTCTGTGTTGTCTTGTTGTCTTTCCGTTTAGACCGATTGCAATGATCTCTTTGACTTAATGCACTGCAAGGTCGTTGACTTTCCTATCTACCCACAATTCTATCCATCAGTTAGCTGAAGTTTGGGGAAAGCAAAGCTCCTGTTTTCTATCCACCCACAAATCTATCCATCAGTCTTCAATTAGCCAAAGTTTTGGGAGAACAAGACTCCATTTATGACGTACCTATAACGCTCTGTCGTGCTTCTAGTCCTTTTAGTAGAGCCGAGTACAGTGATTCCTTCGATTCAGTGATATAAAAGACATTTGTCTTTCCTACCTACCCACAAACCTTTTCATCAGCCTTCAGTCAATTGAAATTTGAAAAGAGTAAACCCCATTTACGTCTTTTTTAGATGCTTTTTGTCTTTGTATAATCTATCCAACCAGTCAATTATTATTTTTATTATTATTATAATCTATCCAACAGCCTTCAATCAGTTCTTGTTTTGGAGAGAGCAAGTCCCCATTTATGACCGATAGTTCCTACCCCCTCTCTGTCTTGTTTTTTGTCTTTCCTTTTAGACCGATTGCAATGTTCCCTTCGACTGAGTACTCAGTAAGACTGTTGTCTCTATTATCCACCCACAAATCTATCCAACAGACTTTAATCATCTCTTGTTTTGGAAGATAGGAAACCCCCATTTATGACCTCTCTTTCCTGTCACTCTCTGTCCTCTCTTTTTTTCTTTGTTTTTAGACCGATTGCAATGATCCCTTCAACTGGGTACTGGCTGTTGTTTTTCCCATCCACCCACAAATCTATTTAAGAGCCTCCAATCAGCTAAAGTTTTAGTGAGAGTAAAACCCCACTTATGATCCCTTGTTCCTATAATCCTCCATCTTGCTTTCTGCCTTTTCTGTAGAGCCGACTATAACGATCCATTCGACTTCATACTCTAAAAAATTGTTATCTTTTCTATCCACCCGCAAATCTATCCATAAGTCTTCAGACAGTACAAATTCCATACATACACTTACCGCACTTCAGTTCCTCATTCGATTATCTCAAATTATTCAAACATTTTTTTGCTCTCCTACATTCAGTACTGTAAAATTCACTGACAACAAAGTCACCATTGCCCATAGTGACGTACGACGTATACTTGTGTCATATGGCCCATAACACACACTGGGCAAGTCTCCTTTGCATTGGTACTCGTGTAAGTTGTTTGTTTACGGTGTCGCACTCCGGGCAATGCCCACTTAATTGACATTTAGTGGACACTCGAATAGTAATGGCCTGGCACCTTGTGGCGTACAATGGCGCGGAAAGCAACAGCAGTGGCACACATTGTCGCCGAGGATCTCAGATCGAACGCAAACGCACTTTTCAGCCGAAAGCCAAGAGAGACCCAGTCACACTGACCGCATTGGCGGAAGTGGCAGCCATCTTATGGTATGGCAGTGAATACAACAAAAATAGTTGAAGTGCATTAAATATAATTGATGGCTTATAGCCACGTAACGGTGCATGTAAAACAACAAAGCGAACGTTAAATTTCTATAGATTTGAATATGTTTGGATGTTGAAAATTTGTATGGTAGTAAACAATTTTGACAATTTTGTGCAGAGAAATTTGTTTGTTGTGGAAAGCAGCAAATCGTAGCAAATTAATAAAGCTACATGTAATATGAATTGTATTTTGGTGAATTTTGAAGCTTTAAATTTAACCAGTCCGTGATTTTTCCATGAAATGATCAGCTTTCTGGTGGATTTGTATGAGTTTTAAGGTATTTTTCTCAATTTTTTGGCGTATATTTTACTCATAACCTATTGAAAACTGCACAAAGAGCAAAGAAGGTCAGACTTTTACTTTACCCCAAAGTGTGTTTGTATTATTAAAAAAAAAGCCTCAACTTAGATGGTTCAATTAAAGCACAAAATAAATTCAATACTGGTCGCGGTGCTTAATAGCCCCAACAATACTAATAATAGCAATAATAATACTCGAATATATATGAATGTATGTATGCAATTTTTTTATAATTTATTTTTAATTTTTAATTTTATATTTTAATATTTATTTCATGTAGATATGTATATCCACAAAACCTCATTGAAAGCTTTGCAAACAAAATGACAAATTCTGTTGCATTTTTTGTTCCACAAAATAATGTTGCCATCACATAATCCGCTTACGAATTCAATGGAAATAATCAATGCAAAAATCTCCATTTCCAGCATTTTCATGAATCTTCACATCGCCGGCTGCAGCGAAGCGATTGTGTCACCGGCAGTAATTGCAATGCACAGTGTTGCAATTCAGTGTACAATAATTGTTGATAATGCATCAGGTTGCCGGATTTGCATGTGCCGACAACAACAACAGAAAAAGCCAGCAAAAAAGCAAAGCAAACATTTAATCGCATAGCGAACAATTAGTGGGTGCAAAAATGGTAAATTGTTGAAAACCAACAAAAGCAAAAACAATGCAATTAACAAAAACGAAAAATGCACAAAACGTTATGCAAATGAAACATGTGATTAATGTTTGGAAAAAACCAAACAACAACAAAAACAAACAGACAAAGCGACAAAAAGGTTTTCGACATTAGATGAGCGCATCGCCACAACGCTGGGCGGACAAGCACTGCAACTGACAGACGCACGGACGGACAGACAGCCAGCTGGAGCCGCATCATGCCTCGTGCACAACAAGGTTAATAATGCAGCGGTTGTTAATTGTTGGACAGCAACAACAACAACAATAATATCAAATTAAAAATACTTAGTTTTATAGTTTTATTATTATGAGTTTTAAAAAAGTTTTTTTTGCGGGCTCACGTTTTTATTTTAATTCCACACTTGACAATAAAAATTAGCAAAAGTGGTGTTGCGAAGCGTTGTGGGAAACTTTTCAAAGTCAAAAATAAGTGATTAAAAATTTCAAAGCAGTGCAAGTGTTTCACTTAAGTCGCTTGAAGTATTTTTAAAGGCAAAATGGGCGGCAAGCAGTCGCACTCGATCGGCAAAAGCTGTGTGTGTGTGTGTGTGTGTGTGTGCTCCGTTAAGCAGCTTATTTATTGAAGAAGCAGAATTGCCAATTGTCAGATGCCTCACTGCTGCTAAGCGACTCGTCTAATGTTGCATATGCCACTTTAAAGCGACTTACAACTCAATTCACAAACGTCGCTTGCAAAATTTTTATGTTATAAAAAAATGGCAACAGTGCAAAAGGGTAACCAGCGAAATAAAAGCAAAAAACAGATTTCTAATTTATTAATACGTTAAACCACACACACACACATACACAAACCGTTAGTACTGTACAGCATAAGAAGTCAATGAAGTGAGTAACAAAAATGACAATTTTCTCAGCGATTTCCAAACCGCAAAAATTTGAAGGGAACTTTACATTTTGTAGAAACTTTTTCAATGTTCTTATAACTTATTCTTATAATTTTTGTTACGATCCTTTGTCGTTTTAAAAACGCCTAAAAGAAGTTGCATTTCCATAAAGTTTATTTTTAAATAATGAAACAGATTTTCTTTTTTACAATTGTTTTTTGCAAGTACAGTCGTGTCTGGGTATAGTGAACCCCCTATATAGTGAACACCTCGATATAATGAACACCCAAATTTTGACATCGAGCCTCTAAATATAGAAAAAAATTTTCAAGCAAAAAACAAAAAGTGTATTTTGAGCAAATAAAACGACTTTTTGAACAAAAATGTTGACCTTGATATAGTGAACAACCTCAATACAGTGGACAGGCCTTGCAATAATTAGTTCACTATATCCAGACACCACTGTATTTTAATAAAAAAAAAAATTTTACAAAACTTATTTAGAAAAGTGTATCTATTGGAAGCGAGACTTAAGACTACAAACATTGACATAAAGAACAGCAAAGCATTGTCTTCGTTTTGACGAAGGTATTTCTTTAAGTCAAGAGATGAAAATCTTCATAGATATCTATGACTAACCTAATCTATGATCTAACCTAACCGAACCGTAGAATCATAGGAAATCAAACTAACTAATTTAACTTAACCATCGAAGGTAATTTTTTTTAGTTTCTCATGGGTTCCCACCACGCATTTTCCCACTACGACCTTACGACAGTACACTTTCCCATTGCGAAAATTTGTTTTAAATAATATAACCTAAAAAATAACTAAAATTTTATATAAAAACGAGACAATCTAATTTAATTATAAATTCATTGCATTACTAACTTTAATGAAATTAACAGTTTAACTGGCAATGTTTAATTCTTCAGTGCTTTTAACAATAAAAAGACCATTTCGGTCATTTTGACGATTTTTCATTTTGAAATATTTGCATTTTCTTCAGTAACTATTTCTATCAACTTTTGCTTTGATGACTTTAATTTTTGTATAGGGTTCGACAATTAGTCCTACAATTACAATTAGCCAAATACGAGTTGTACTTTACGAGATATCAGCAGATATAACACATTGCGACAAAAATCAAAAAATTGCAAAACAAACGAAAAAATCTATATACTCTCAAAACTAGGGGCCAAATGTAGTCAAACTGCGTTCTTAGTTTTTCTCTCTACGTGAGGATTTTTTTTAAAAGGACTTTGAAATTTCAAGGAGATATTTATTTCAGCATCCTTAATGATATTGAAATTATCCATATCCTATAGAGAGAAGTATTAAATTTTGTATATCTTAAACTAATAAAGTTAGAAGGACGAAATTCAAGGATGTGGTTCACACATATTAGTCCTCAAGATATATTTTTTTGAAAAAAACTTTTGGAAATTTTCAAGGATATTTAAGGATAAAGTTTTAAAAGGACATTTTCAATACCTCGTCGTCGTTTTGCACCAAAACATTAAATTTTCTAAGACTCTACGGATTTTTCTCTTTCATTTGATACCTATATTGTTAATTTTTTAAATAATTTTTTGAACTGAAAAACGAAACGAAAACGAAAATAGTTATCGGGCACTTTAAAGTGAGGAATAACTTATTGGCCCGACAACTAAAGGTTACTTTATCGTTAGTTGGGAAAACGGCCCTAATAGTTGTAAACTTTCTCACTGATAAAAAGTTTTATCATTTACTATGTCGCTTCAATTGATCGTAAACTAATCAAACTGTGTCTATGAATAATGTTATAGTTATTATAATAAAAGTACTCTAAAAAATTTCAATCTTTAATTTTCTAAATAACTTTTTAGTTAGGTTAGGTTACCTAACTTGTCCTTCAGTTGACCCATATCCAGTCCGATCTAGTCACTTTCAATAAGGTTTATTGCATTAAACTGTTTAACAAAGTAACCAACCTGTCTTTTTTTCTGGAATAGTTTGGTTTTGAAATTTTTTTTGTGTCAAAAAATTCAACCTAACCCAAAAACATGCAATCTAAGAAGAGCTTACCGCGAAAATTGTTAGTTATGTTAAGTTTAAGTATCTAACTATAAACAGTTTTATTTCGAAAACGTATATTTTTGTATTTGTTTTCTTATTTTAATTTTCCGTTTGTAGCACAGGCTGAAAGTATTGTAACATATTTAATAAAAAAAAAACTATGCTTTTAAGATGGACCAGACCTCAAAACTTTACCACTTTCTTTATTTCTTTCATCGGTTCGGTTCCTTTCGGTCTTTCCTTCAATCCGTTATCTTTCACTCGTAGACCAAAAGGTTACCCATCAAGTGGGCCAAGTGAAGTGAAGTGTCACTCTTCAAAGTTTAAGAACTCCTGCAATGTATAACTGGCGCAGGAAAAAATGTATTATCCTAACAAGCGCAGTTGACAAGTAACAGAAAATTAAATGGTAACACAGAGATACATGCGAGATACTATTAGAAAGCGATTAGATGGCAACCACTGGAAGATAGATACAGCTAAATCAGAGGCAGCTGCAAGCAGAGCAAAAACAACACATCACTCGAATAACAATGGGCAGCAGCAAGAGGACAACAAGAACAACAACAACAACAGCAACAATAACTATAACAATAAAAAGCACAACAATAGCTAGCAACATGCAACAAACATGGCAGCAGCGCAAAGGTTTAACAATTTAATTTTTTCCGGCGACCACAACGACAGCAAACCCAACAACAACAACAACGACGATAATAAGCACAAAAATGTGGCCAGCAGGCAACGGCAATCGAGCCATCGAAAGAAAAGCCCATTCACAGGACATTTGGCAGCGGCAAAAAGTGCTGCCGACAACTTATCTGATTCCAGCAGCTTTGTGCGGCGGCGCACAGTGTCGCGAGTAGGGACAAAAATCAAAAAAATGAATTTCGTAAATGTAGAAAAATAAGTTTGTAGTACTGAAGTAAATACCTCAAATTACTAAAATGTGAAAACGGATTTTAAAAATATCAATTTATATACCGATGGCAGGCCACCAAACTTGCACTTTGTGAAGGTGGGTGACTTGGGTAGAAATTATTGAAATTTGTTGAATGTAAGTTCGAGGTCTCTTATTGAAAAAATTCCCATGGAACCTTATGTTAAGTAAACATATTCTATAAACATACTATTTTTGGAACTCTGGGGAAGCTTTCACTCTTTTTTTTTGCTTTCCATATTCCTTGTACCGTTACTTAAAGAAACGTCAATTCGTAGGAATAAAAGTGCAGTGTCATCAAACTTTAGATAAACTTTAAAAAAATACTCCTTCTTACTACTTCGAGATTTTACAGTGTGATATAGCTGAAAGTATGTATCAATAGAAACCATGGACTTTAGCTGCACAAACTTGCACGTTTTTAAGAAATTCAACATTTTCAGTGACGTATTCAGTAAAACCTTTTTGGAGCATGGTTGGCAGGAAAACATAGCGACCACTGCTGCGTTTCGCTTAAACTATAAATTTTTGTATGTAATAATATGCAAACACGACTTGATTTAGAAAAATTACAAAAAAAAGGTAGATTCGATGGAAGGCTTCGGTAATACTGAGTGGCTTGCCATCGAATCAAGGCAACTTTTGAAAAGAAGCAAAACTTGTTAATGTCTTCAGAACCAATTATAGCAGTTAATACGAAAATTAAAGGTAAACATGAAAACCGAAACTCTGATATTATGCAATTAAAAAAAAATTGAATTTAGAATTTTGTCAAAAATAGATGTAGAGGGTTAAATTTGAATAATTCATCATCGGAAACCGATTGTCCTAGCAGTACAGATTAACAAATTGTAATTTTTAATGAAAATATATGCTGTACTGAATTAAATAAGGGATGTTATTATTTTCTATTTGGGTTTGAAATTACTTAGATGCGCATAAGTATGAACAGATATTTGTAGATTTTTCAAAATTTCTTTTTTTTATAACAAGCGTATTTATAAGTTGATCGAAAAAATTTTTGGCATATGTGTTTATATTGATGATATGATATGCTGAACTAAATTTAATCAATATATCTTTTATAGTTTCCGAGATACTGTCAACTTAGTATTTGGTTTGTATGGGAGGTGGGCGTGTCCGTGGGGCGATTGAAGTAATTTTTGGTGTATTAACTTATCTTTATAACAAAATCATATGTACAAAATTTTATTGCCGTACGACTATTCCTTCTATTTTTGTCCCTCGCTACTATGGACTCGCGACACTGTGCGGCGCGGCAAAGTGCAAAGAGCCGAAAAGAGTACGAAGTATGTACGAAAACGCGCGGAGCGTGCTAAAAGCCACCGAGCCAAGTGCAGCCGATATGCGATACGACGATACGGATGCTGTTGCCGATAGTGAGACAAATGCCGCAACCGGCGATCGGCGGTCGCAAACGAGCCACCGGCCGCGCACCGGTAAAAGTCGAATGAAAACCGCACCGCACACAGACCGCAAGACTGGCAAACAAACTAACAAAGTCAACAATGAAGGCGCACAAAAACAAACTGGAGCACGAATGAATCTTGGCTTTGAAGCAGTCACACTCACACACACACACGCAATCACACACGCACACAATGCCAGCGCAATTTGAATTCGTGCAAAAAAATGCATCGAATGTGAAAAAAGTTAACAGCAAAATTCCAACCATTTTATTGTATTTGTTGCGTACAAAAAACCAAACGCTCATTATGCAAGTAGCAAAAAAGCAATAACAACAACAACAAGAACAACCACAAGCGGTGCATTGCGGTATGGCGAGGCGAATTGGCAGCGTTAAATCTGCAATTTAATTAACGCATCGCCATTTATGGTAATTGTGCGTGAAATGCAGCAAAAGCCGCAAAGAAAAGTGGCTTCAGACACACAACCGAAACCAAGGCATGGCAACAAACAATAATAACAGTAATAATGAAGAAGAAGAAAAAGCTTGTACGGTACCAACTAATGCAAGCAACCAAACGCTAAAAGCCACAAACGGCAAAAACCGCAGACAACTGAATGGCGAACAGATTCCCCACTTGCAAAACATTTTTGAGTATTTCAATTCAATTTTTTTTAATTTAAAGAAAGATTTTAACGGTTTAAATAAAATTTAATATTCTTAAAATTTTTCTAAATGAATCTAAGATCTGAATGTAATGTAATCTTCATAAAATTGTTTCTACGTTTTCGAGTATTTCAATATTTCATGCAGTAGAGAGAAAAATTTTCGCTAATTAAATTAATTAAAACTTTCTTTAATTAAAATTTATTTTTTAATGTATGGAATATTATAGTTTTCTGAAGACAGTAAGTTTATACACGAAATAATCAGACAAAATATGTCAAAATAGGATCGAATTAAATTCGGTAAAAATGTTAATTTTAAAAAAGTATTTATGCCACTTTCTACGTTTCATCAACACGAAGTTCTAGACCCATAAAAGTGGATAAAACCCGATAAAAGTGGAAAATAAAGTACAAAAAATCAAGTTCAGTTTCTATGCAGACAGTTCCAAGATTGACGAATATGCTGTATGAATATCTGCAACTAGAGGAGAACATTCGAGGAGTGAAAACGAGATGAATTAAGTAGAAAAATCGGGGTCTGCTCCCACCCAGAAGCTCCCAAGTTAGACGAGAGGATGGGTGCGGATCTATTATGTGAACTAGAAGTCTTCTATAAACTATAGAAAAGCATCCAACGAGTGGGAACAAGAAGAAATAATAAAAAAAACCGGGCTCAGTTTCTATGTAGGCAATTCCGCATTAGACGAAAGGGTGGATGGAGGTCATCCGTGTGATAATTTGAAACTGGTGAAAAGCATCGAAGGAATGAGAACGAGCGAACGAGCTGAAGTAACAAATATTGCGGTCGTCAAAGTTAGACGAAAAGGTGGGAGGAGATCTGTTGTGTGAATATTAAACAGGCATTAAACAGGAATATTGGAGGCCAGCTGTGCGAACATCTGCAAGTGAAGGAAAGCTTTCACGTCCAGACCAGTGTTGTCAGATACCTAAAAATTACTTTCTGCTTAATCTACAAAATAATTGAAATTTTCTCGTAAATATTTAAAACATCTCTTAACAATTTTTTTAATATTTTTGCATTAATAAATTAGATTAAATAAATTTATATCTCAGAAAACACTTAACATGTATTCACAGATATTTTTTAACAATATAAAAAAACTCAAAAAATAACTACAAAAATCATATCAAATCAATACAATTCGAAACTTTGATGAAATTAATAATTTAGCTTGCAATATTCAGTGCCATTAATGAGATCAAACGGTTTGCTATCAAACTCGCATTTGTAAATTTCCTCAATCATAAAAGTTTCATCATTTGTCATTCCGGTTCAATTGATGTTACTACGTTATTTAAAATTCTCCCAACAATCACTAAACGCTGACAAAACTCACTAATATTCAAGTCATTTTCCTAAAAATTTTCGTGGGAGCTCGAAATTCTTCCTAGAATTAAATGTAGCAACAAAGTTCCAGATTACTGGAACCAGACAAAACTTTTAATCCGAAATTATTCGATCTCGACTTTAGAAACTGTTTTAATGAAATGTTTAGCTGACATAAGTTAAATTCTACTTAACAACTATTACTTTTCCTACTAATCAGATTTTGTATCCCACAAAGGAGGAACGAGGGACTACGGATGTGACGAAAACACTTTCATGACCGTTTCTGCCAATGGCTCTAAGATGAATGAAGGTACAGGAGTTGGTCTCCATTCAGACTACAGAATCAAAGGTCATTCAGTAGTAGTAGTATCTTTTAGGTGGAGTTCTTTGCAATCTCTGTGCCGCACTCACCCTTCTCTAACTAACCTAACCCAATCTACCAATCAGATAATGAAAAAGCATGGATAAATCGTTTATATGCTCAATCTATTCCAAATATTTGACAGCAACCAGAATGATATATAGACACACGATTTACGATTTCACACCATTCTTGAAGCAAATACCATTTGAACTCATATTTTTCACCCAAAACTTTGGTGTTTTGTAATTTTGTTTTGGGGGGGTTTGATCCCCTAAAACCACTGTATATACAATTTCATAATTAATTTCGAGCATCTCAAACTTCATCCTTAAGTACTAAACTCTTAAACCACAGTGCAGTGCACAAAAAAAGACTCAACTTTTAAGATTTTTCGAGCAAGTGAAATATGGTTAAAAAAATACAAAAATCATAATTTAAAAAATCTACCTATTTTCAATGAAACAATCTTAATTCTAATTGAACCCACACCATGTTGTGTGGCACTAACTTCTTTTCCCATTATGATTTCTAATGCTTGCGGCATTTGATTTTATTGCACCTGCCAAAGTCAATGATCGTTATCAAGTTTACGACACTCAAGAGAAATGTTTGAGTTACATAAGTGATATCTGTGATAAGTTCACCTCAATCGTATCAATAAAATCATAAAATATTGTAAATATTGAAAAGCACACAAGAAGATAAAAAAAATTAGCAAATAGAATATTTCAACTCAATGCCAATGCCTGGAACATTTATTAACTGTTTGATGTGTTTGATTTAATAAATGAAATTTATCACTTTTTAACAGCTAATAAAATGCGTGAAATTTGTTTTTCTCACATTGACACTTTGAGTGCGAATGCAGCAAGAGTTCAACTTTAAATTGAGAAAACTCGAATAATTCGACATATGACAGTCATAAATAAAGTCAATATTAAAGTGAATAGACAAAATTAT
This sequence comes from Melieria crassipennis, assembly GCA_963668005.1. NCBI lineage: Eukaryota > Metazoa > Arthropoda > Insecta > Diptera > Ulidiidae > Melieria > Melieria crassipennis. Next base: position 94,546,781 of record OY764961.1, on the reverse strand, counting down.
TTTTGTATTAGAATTCTTGAGTAATTACTGATATACGACGAAGAAAATTGTTGTTGTGAATTTTTAGTGCAGTGCAGATTAAAAAAAATAAAATAACACTGACTTAAGTTCCACTTAAAAAAAAAACAGCAAAACAGTCGAAAACATTTCTCGTTGAATGCCTGCCAAGTGGCCAGAAGGGGGACTATCGACAACAACACCACCGTTGCCAAGCATCCACCCCAGACAACTCACAAGTCGCTGCCAACCGGCCAACTCCAACGTTTCGTTGGAACAACACCAACGATTGCCAACATTAGCAGCACTTGATGGCGGCTTTTATTGCTATCATTGTCATTGTTGTTGTTGATATTATTGTTGTTGTTGTTGTTATTGCTGCCATGAATGCCAGTTGCGTTTGTGGCGTTGCAACTGATGCGCCACCGCCGATATTTGAAGTTCTTTGCCAAAAGGCATTTCGTGGCTGGCAACGTGCCGCACACGCCCCGCTCCCCTCACTCGCTCCAACGCCAATGCCGGCTGCTGTTAATGCCCCTTGCATTGCCAATCGGCGCTATTGTGTTGCATATTCAAATTTTAAATCCGGTGGCAATGTGTGTCCGTCCATTTGTCTGTCTATCTGTTTGTCTGCGTGTTTGTGCAACGGCTCAGCTGCGTGTTTTGCATCTGCGCGCGTCTGATTGTTTATGTGTGTGTGTGTGTGTGTGTGCGTAAGTGAATGTGATTCCACACACCCGCGGCACTTCCGGCTATTGTCAGCGTTGCCAATGCCACCGCTGCTGCTGCTGCTGCTGTTGCTGTTGCTGTCAGCAATTACTCGTGCAATTGCTGCAAATTGCAACGTGAAAAAGCGCATAAAATTCACACTTTGTTGTCTGCGGGCCACCAGCAACAGCAGTGCAACTCGTTACTCGTTTAGTTGTTATTGTTGTTCTTTTGCCACATTCTCGTTTTGTTGCGTTTAAATAGCTTTTGCTTGCTTTTGTTGTTGTTGCAGTCGCTATTGTTGCGGTTGTTTTATTTATTGTGCTTTTATTGTCAACACGTTTGTTATTGGTTTTGACGTTGTTGTGGTTGTTGTTGTTGACTGTTGCCGACACAAACATATTTCATCGCGCATGTTTATGATTTATTTGAAATTCCTGTCAACGAGGAATTTGCTGCACGTTGTTGACTCTTGAAGTTGTCAAGGATTCTCAACACCCACAAGTGCAGCGCTCGCAGCGAATACGTTCGGGGATTACAACTCGCACACAAAACATATTTTGTCGAAGTGTTTTGTTTGCACAGTCGCTGTGTTGGGATGTTTTGTGCTGAGGAAATGATGGAAAAGTGGTTGTTATGGCTACATGCAGTACATATGTATGAGTGTGTGTCTGTGTGTGTGTATGTGTGAAAGTGCCTTCATACATATTAAACCTTCGGTGCACTTTGATGAAAACAGTTGGAAACAGAAAGGTTTCGATAAGTGCTGAATAGGAAGGAAGGTATCTGCGACTGCAACTCCCTGAGTTGACTTGTGCGCCGTTATTTTGTAGCTCCCTGCATGGAAGAGAGCAGTAAACGCTAACCGATTTAGAAGAAAATTATAAAAAACATATATAACGCCCAAGTTGTGTTTTGTACTGAAAGTTAAGAGTCATAAACCAATTTTTGAAGAGACTATTTACCATAGAAAAAGATATAAGTAGTGATGGTATAAACAATCTGTGGGAATTACCTTAACACAAGAACAAACCTATTGGACTTTCTTACTGTTTAATTCGAATCGCGTCGGAACGGGGAAATGAAAACGCGGGGATTCGGTTTTAGGGATCTTTATTCAATGCGATATGAATAACGAATAACAAAGAGCACAGTAAACATTGACCGACACAAACGGCCGAAGGGGGAGCAGAAAATAGGGGGGAAACATGAATACAAAAGGACAAAGAAAGGAAGGGATTAGAGGTGGGATCGACAGATCACTAGAGCACTACAGCACTCATTTAGCCACTTACAACAACAAAATACATTTGTGACAGCTTTGCTACAATGTGGGTCTGAAGGCAATACTGATCTGATTGCGTGCCGAATTTGGCCCATTCCAACGTTCCAGATTGTTCCAGAAAATTCTGACCAGCTAAAAACTCTGATTAATGTTCTGACGAGTCCACGCCTAAAAAAATGTGTTTTTCCTTGTCGGAACAGTCTAGTAAGCGCAGCACTTAAACAGAGATATGCACAGTGGCGCACACAGGATTTCGTTTTGGGAGGAGAGGGGGGATTTTGAACTTTTAACCTCAATTCCATTTGTAACCGTATTTAGCACCAGGATTTTTTGTATTTGGGGGGTTTGAATCCCCAAACTCTCCCCTCTTTGAGCGCCTTTGGATATGTCCATTGTACCGCGACTTGATGTCCCCTGTTAATTTGCTTTAAAGCTACCTGGTCTCCGGAGAAATCTGAGCAGACTCTGTGATATAAAGAACTACGGTTATCGCTTTTGAACACATCAGTGCCAAATGTCTCAAACCTGATTCGGGCCTACGCAGAACAGGATCATTGTCTCATCATCCTTCCCACAGGCAGGGCATAGTGCATTATTGCCCATAAAAAATGGCCCTTCATTAGGCCAACCAACTGCCTGCAGTCCCTCCTCCATAAGGACAGAAGAAACTGCAAGCATTTGTCTGAGATGATAGGAAGCTTAAGTTTTGTCCAACCGCAGCCGCTCTCAATCTGCCATGCTCACTCGTGGGTTGGAGTGATCCATTTGTTAACTGTAGCTTTGATGGCCACAGATGGGAGATTCAAACCAGGTTCAGGTTCGATAAATGCAGGACTGTCGGACTACTATATCTGTCGATCATAAAGTTTAGATTTACAGAACTTAACTATGGCGGAGATGATTGGCGGGCTGTCTGGCTGGTTGGACTTCACTACAGACACAGATGGATCTGTCTTTCCACCTGCTATCCACAGTCAAGTTTATTGATTCAAGTATTGCATGGACCTCTGCCTGAAACTCAGATGCATGCGAACCTAGGGTCAAGAACCGCCGAGCTCCAATTGATTCCATGTAGACACTAGAGCCGGAACCATGTTCTGTTCTGGAGGCATCCGTGAATATTCGGGAGCAATGTTTGACGGACTCAATCCCAGGATCTGAACAAGAGGCAGCAACACTGTACACCGCTTTTCTCGCATGATGACTGAAGGCATGAATTCAAGGAGCATTGACATGATCACGTTAGGTCGGTTTTGGGAACTTTTCCAGTAAAAATTATCCAGTAAAAATGGAGAGCTTACGCTCCCAAAAATAAAACTATCCAAAAAAGCAGGGACCGAAAATAACTGTTATTTTACAATTTTCAAATCAAAAAGGCATAACGAAAAAATTGTCGGTGGACTTTTTCAAATATACCATTATGATCGTAATGGCCCCAGCTACTCGAATATTAAACGCCTTTTAAATTTTAAACTTTACTGTAAAAGTTTAAATTAACTGTTATAAACAACTATTGATACCATTTTTTTCGTCGCTCAAGTCTTATAGCTCAGAATGTGCGGTCTGCTGAGACGAAAAAAATGGTATGAATCGTTTTTTTGTCGGTCAAACGGCCTTCGAAAAAATTCAAATTGCCTGATATATTTTACCGAAAATTTAAAAGCCACAAAATAACTGTTATTTTTGACCGATAAAATAAAAGTCAAAAGTAACAGTTATTTTTGCATGATATGATATAGGGCACAAAATAACTTTTATTTTTGTCGGTAAAAATAAAAGTTAAAAGATTACAGTTAAAATCTCACTTTTTTTATAAAACCCATAACCGGTACGGTCCCGGCAAAAAAGTAAACAAACAGAAATTTGTAAGAATTTGCAAGTTATAATTCTTTGTTACACCAATGGAACTTGGCATGTTCACAATACAAAGGAAAAAGGGCAATACAGAGAAAAAGAAGTATAAAGAAAGAAAGACACAGCTGATTTAAAAGTTTCATTTGAGGTTTGAAGCTGACGGGAAACTCAAGTTTAATCAGACATCTAATGCAAAAGGCAAATGGTTCGTTGGGGTCAATGTTCGATTTTTTTTTCATTCAGCTGCAGCAGGTAAAGCTGAGCAAGTCGGTTGTCGTTCAGCAGACTCACGAACGCACAATTTCTTTGCAGGTTCCATTTCTCCAAATATTTGCAAAAATGATTTGTCTTTGCAGTCGTTCATATGGCAGCCAATCATATGTTTTTCTTGTTCTTCTTTTTACTCGCTTAAAGTTACTAGCAAAAATTTCTACATTAAAATCTTACGTTCTCACGAAATGAACTGTCACTTTACGCTCAAAGTCTCTCTTTCGTTGCAAGAGATATGGCGTACACAAACAGGATCCAGTAAAAATGTTTACAAATTCGTACAAATTATCCGTACCCAAACAGACCTATGGGCTGACGACTGTATTTTAGTGGAAAAAGACACCCAAGCAAAAAAGTTTGAACTGTTTTTTAATGATTTCGAAATTAAGAAATTACGTGAAAAAATGTTCCTCATCCTCTTTGTACTTATGCTGTACCCTCTCGAAAAAGGACTCATTTGAGTAAATTATTTTTCGATGATATCTCTAGAGAACCTAGTCGATAGGATATTATAAATTAAAATTTTGCCCCACATTTCTAATTCATTTTTTCAATTCCAAAACATATTCAAATGTTCTTGGACTTTCTCAATATTTCTAAATTGTTAGCTTAGTCTATTGAAATCTTGAACATGGTCTAAGATGTTTTGACTATCTCCCGAGCTCACCTAACCTAACATAGTCTCATTATTTCGAAAATAACAACTGCCAACTGTTATACCCCATTATACCCCAAATTCTAAGCTCATTATTAGTCAATAATGGCCAGGCCATCTCCCAAGCTCACCTAACCTAACCTCACCATTACGAAAGTAACGATTTCCTCGATATAGATACCCGATAGTGTTTGTGAAATCTTAGCTCATTATAAGCGAATCCTGCTTTTATCCTTTAAAACCTTATAAGCTACACATTCGAATAAGTTATTACAGCATTTTCATGACCCACTTGAGAAATAATTGTGAACATACAACAAATCAATTGTATTGTTGAACCTATAACAACCACAACAACAATATTTTCACATCACAATTGGACTGTATGTACAATTTTTATTGAAATTTACCAGCTCATTCCATGAATGAAGTTGTGGTTGACAAATTCCACTTGCCCACCGTGGCAGCCATTGAAAGCAGACGCCCACGGATTTTCATTCACAAATCGAACCGTAAAATTTATGCGCCAAAGTGCGCAATGCAATTTCCATGGCGTTTTTATTGGTTGTTTGCAGCACAACAGGCTCGCAGTTGCAATTGCAGTCGCAGCGGGCTTTATTGGCCGCACAACTGGCCAGTACACACACACACACACAGAAGTCCGATTGAGCCAACTGTGCCACGGGTTATTTTGCTTCGACTGTGTTATAATTCATTGTGGTGCGCATTGTGTTTATTTAACAAGAGTACAAACAATCGTTGTGACTGTTCGCCTTTGACGTTGCGCACAAAAGGCGATCAATTGTTCGAACCCAACGCACAGTGCGCTGTCTGCATACAAAAGATGGTAAAAAATGCAAAAGTAGTGCGAATTTTATGAAAATTACTTCATTAATGGATAAGGATTTCTGTGTTTTTCATTAAGGAGTTCAGAAATTACTTTTTTTACTTCATTTAATTTATCATTTAAATATTTTTTATACATTTAATAGCTTTTTAATGTGTTCCACTCTCGAGCGGTTCAGAGCATATAAATTAAATCATGAAAAAAAAATTAAAAAATTAAAACATTATTACAAACGTGGTCAGTTACATAGATTCAGGCTTTCTTGTCCATTCATATCTTGTTTAATTGTCAAATTAAATCATGAAAAAAAATTAAAAATTAAAACATTATTACAAACATGGTCAGTTACATAGATTCAGGCTTTCTTGTCCATTCATCTCTTGTTTAATTGTCCAATTAAATCATGTTTAATTATTGCAAATCGAATAATGTCAACTTTGAGCAGCTGTAAGCAAGCTAAGAAATTACTCATGCTTTAAATACTTTTTCTTCTTTCTTATTAAAACTTTTTTCCATAAAATGAATCCAATATCATTTCAAGTGGTACTAATTATTTCTCCTATTTTTGTTCATTGCGAAAACACTGTGCATTGCCAAACAATTCACATACCAACTCACTTGTTTTGCAGTCATTGGTTAACGTTGTTGTTGTTGTTGTTTGAATGTTTTTTTTTTTGTTTGTTTTAATGGTATCCTTATTCTGCTGCTGCTGCTGTTATGGATTCACGTGTACACAAACACACATATATGTGTGTGTTGCATTGCACTGGTTTTAAAAACAATGCACACTTTTATTGTTGTTGTTGTTGTTCCCTTTGGCATTTGCTGGCAACGGTTGGCCGCATTGAAAATTAATCACAAACAAAATTAAATGACAACAATGCCACGGGTGCTTGGACAACAAAATTGCAGCTACTGGGCGCCAATTGTTGCACACCATTTATTAAAATTCTTTCATTTGATTGAATTGTTGAACAAGGAGAATTTTATATGCAATTTTTTTGAAAGAACTGTTTTGTGGAAAATCAAATGTTTTTTTACAAGTTTGAGCTTCGTTGGACATGCATAGAGAATTCTTAAAAAGTCTATAATGAAAAAAAAACTCTTTAACAATAGAAAGACCATTGCGGTAATTTTCTCTAGTATTTCTATCAACTTTTGTTAAAAAATCGTGAAAAATGTTATATACATTTTGATTTTATTTTGTGAAAAACTAGCCTACTCCCATGTGTACTTTTCGAGATATCAGCGGATATGATATTTAGTCTTTGTATGTATGAAAAATTTGCGGTCTTTCTAGGGTTAACCACTCTTTGGAGCATGAAGATCAGCCAATTTTGTTTGAAAGACAAAAAAATCTTAAAAAAAAGTCTAAAAAAATCCGTTTGAAAAAGTAAATTTTTGCGCAATGTAAGGAACCAGTGAATGATTTCCAAAACTGTGCTACATCACTGAAGCCAATATTGTTCGCTAAGATTTGTGCCATTTCCAATAGCTTCAATCAAAAGCGAACGTACTGCAATCTTTGTGATCTTGGGGTCTGAATCTTTGTAGTTGTATGACAATTGGATCTTATAAAAATGCCAATCTAAGAGTTTTCGTCATAGTTCTTTCACCTACATACTTGAGGCCACAGAAAAACCATTTTATTGCAAACGAGTAGTAATGATTCGGAAGTGGTTTGGATCAAGCAGACCAATAAATATTCTTCTAAAACTGTTCTGTAGGCAGATCGCCCGTCGTATCTCGTGACGATACATTGATCTACGTGTTTTATATTGTGACGATAAGCTCTGCACAACTGCGGGCCCCTTAGCATAGGCAACACTAAAAGGACATTTGACGGCAGCAAGAGCATTGCATACCTTTAAGGTGCATAGTAATTTTGCGGGAATTAACGCAGAGACGACTAGAGGCAATGCTGCATTGTTCGAGAACAAGTTACACTCCGGGCAGACAAGTAAAAACGACAGCCGAAAATGGGGCTGCAGTCAGTTTGGTTTTGACAAGCAACGGTTTAACACGAAGTGAAGTAAAACTGAAGATATATACTTTGGATAATTTTCAATTAATGACTACAGTGTTAAGCTGCGTTAAGGAATTTCAGTGTATTTTAATTTGGCATAGTTCAGCGATACGAACTACGCCTGCTTTCGTCAGCAAAACTAATTATCGTAACAATGTCGACAAGTCAACTGCCATTGGAATGAAGGTATTGATTGAAGTATTAAAGTCATGTTAAAATCTAAAAAAAAATCACGTCGAAGTAGCTTAAAAGTCACAGTGATAATTTTTTCTATAAACAAGGATTGGTACAGGAAAAATTTATTCTAGAGAGACAACAACACAGCACTGACATATTTGTCCAAGAAAAATATTAGGGGGTATTCACACCGAGCTCGTTACTTGGTTAGTGCGGTACTCGGGGGGTTTAATTTGGGTTTGTTTGATTCTTTTACAGAAATAAAATACAATAAAAAAACTACGGAGTATCGAATTAACCAAGTAACGAGCTTGATCTGAATACCCCTATTGATGATTAAGTGAATATGAAATTTGTGCATTTTATGTAACAACTTCTAACAAAATATCATTTCAAGTTTATTTCTGATCTCTTTTGCACGATTATTAAATGATCTCGGATTATTAAAAAATAACGGGAAAACTCGTTTTCTCTTTCGGTGGCTGTCCTCTCAGCTGGCAATGGCGAACCTCTGAGAGTAAAAATTGCTTATGAAGGAGCTCCCAACCTGCCGTTCGGAACCGGCACAAAACTGTAGGACCCTTCCACCCGCGTACAAATTCACACGCACAACACGGGTGGTTGCGGGAAGCTAGGCCTTAGTCTCGCGTAAGCGGGCTGTCGTGCCAGTCAATTATTATTATTAATTATTATTAAATGATCTCTTTGTGAAAATTTTGACCAACCAAAGTTTGGTGAGTTCAAGTCAAGTGCTCAGTAATTTCTTTATTCAAAACGCTACATACGAATAAATGTTTGCATATTTCTAAAACCTTTGCAATGCTTGGCTCATATAAAAATTTTACTTATTTCACAAAATGCATAGTAACAAAAAAAAAATGACTTTTCTTTGGCAATTAGCCACAACATCGATCGGGGTGAATCGAACAAAGCGCTTGAAAATAGATTGGAAGTTGCCAAAAAACAGTGTTGCCAGATCAGCAGATTTCCTTCTAGATTTAGGAGATGCTTGGCCTTTTAGGAGAATTTTTAGGAGGAAGAATTGTTTAGGAGAAAGTTTAGGAGATTTCGTTGTTGATACATTTGACATCATTAGTGGCACTAAAGCCTCGAATATTGAATATTAAAGTGTCTAATTTAATTAAAATAAAATTTATATTTCAATCTGTATAATTTATGCAATGAATGAAGGAAGATTACAAAAGCAACATTTCATACAAATCTATTTTTTTTATATGTTTTATTGTGTTAAGTTAAGCTGAAGCTGAATCAATAAAAAGGCTGCAATAAAAAATAAATATATTTTAATATTTTTATTTGAAGTTTAAATCCTTAATTTATAATAACAAAATTAAAAAAAAATTGGAGATTTTTAAATGTTTGGAAGGAAATTTAAACTTTTTGTTTTTAATTTATCAGAATATCATTCAGGTATCTGGCAACACTGTCAAAAAATGCCATGTGAATAAAAGGCGACTATTTCTCAGATTTTATATGCAGGAACTACAAGTAATGGAAATAAAACTACACAGCGATGGATCCAAAAAAGTCGAATTACAAGGAATGCGTGACCCACTCTAAGGAAGTCCATATTCGACTAGTTAATTGTGAATTTTTGATAATTATGTCATTGCACTAGCAGTGCCATCATGGAAACCAAATTGTAAAATGTAAAAAAATATGTTTTGTACAATTAATTGAAATGCGGAAAAAGTGCGGAGAAATTGCGCACGAGACGAGTCGGCAAAAAAAAAAACGACAACACGATTTGCCACTTTTGCCGGTGCACAATGAAGAATTGCTGGCGATGTACCATTAATGTACACAAACATTTGCTTAGCTTAACTAATGGACAAAAACTACAACAACAAAAACTACAACATGAAGAAGAAGAACAACAACAACGATAGCACCACCCAAATGAGCAACACTAACGGCGACACTCTAAAGTGATGGAGAAAACCAGCAAACCGATGAAGTGGCAGAAAGTGGAGGCGTTAGCGGTGAAATGAAGCGACGGCGGCGGCAGCAACGCCAAAAAAACGAAACGAAAAAAACAAAGTGAATAAATAATTTTGCAAGTAAACGCAATGTACAACATCAATCTTCCAGCAGCAGTAAAAGCAACAAACACTAACAACAATACAAACACAAAAAAATGGGAAGCTACGCAACGTAACGCAACACAACACAACCAAAGCAAAGCAAAGCATGCAGCAAGTGTGCGTTTTCAGAAGTTGACGCTGGTTGCTGTTGCTAATGCTGATGTTGTTGTTGTTGTTGTTGTTGTTTTCATTGGGAGCGTTGTTCTTCTGTCTTGTGTCTGTGTGTGTGTTGTGTTGCTGCGCGTGTGCTTTACGGCATTTGGTGCTGCTGGTGCAAGCGAATGACCAACTGCTGTCATTTTGGCCAACAACAACAACAACAACTACTGCCTGTGCCAAAGCTACAACATTTGGTCAAAAGGTTAGCAACAAAATAAATAAAGAAAGCCAGTGGAAAGGCAAAAAATATTCCAGCTAGTAGACAACACACGCACACCAAGTGAGGCAGCAATAGTGGCCCAAAGTCGAATGCTGTAACGGCGGTCACTGAGCGGACAACGCAGCAGACATGCTACAACACAAGAAGTAGCTTCAACCAATGTGGCGTACGCAAAGTTGCAGTCAGCCAGTGAATGCAGCAGAACATGTTGCACGCACTCGCATGCACACATACACCTACACACACACACACACGTGCATAGCACGCTGCGCTGCCAAACGGGCAACATTGACTTATTGCGAGAAATTTCGCATTGCATGCATAATCAGCGGTCATGATTAATGAGTTGCCTCATTAATTTCCTTTTTCTGCGCTGCGCTGGCAAATCTGAGCGCAGGCCACAGCCTCTTGTGCCACATTAAAAACTGCATAGTGGCCGCCATTGTTGCAAGGCTTATTGCAAACGTTTCAACAACACGTGCAAACTGTGCCTCGCTGCCGCACTCAGGTGCCACAAAATCGCGACGCGTGCAATTGTCGCAATGTGGCCGCTTCTCATCGCGTCGCTCATAATAAATCGATCGCATTTATGGTTGGCGTTCCGTCTGTTGCGGTTTAAAATAGCAAACCTTCAATCTGCATTGTTGGCGCCCGACTTGCTTGCGTTGCTCTCTGCACTACTTTTACATTGTTATTGCTGTTTTTTGTTCTCATTCCAACAACCACACCAGCCTCACAACAACAACAGTCGATCGTCAGCAAGTCTGATATGTTGCCTTTGTTATTGGTTTGGCACATTCGACACACGCAATCAGTTGCGATCAGCAGCTCCCGGTGTGGAGTTTTATTGATTGGTGATTTTATTTATTAAACTGTTGACATTTTTAATTTATTTGCACTCAGTGTTAATTAATTGAGTGCGTTTATGATGAATGATGATGGCTGAGAAATGATTCATACACATTCTACATACATCAGATAGAAAGACATATGGATGGGGTGTGTCCAAGTTCAACAGTCTCTGAGATATGCACAGAGTTTTAGGAAAATAATGGCCAATGGACAAATAGAGAAATGGGAAATTTAGAGTAGGATTTAGTTACTAAATCTCTCATTTAGAAATGAGAGATTAAGTTACAGATTTTCGGACTTATTTTCTCATAAATCTATTCATGATAAGTAGCAACTCTCGAACGAGTGCACACTCAACCAAATTACGTCCATCCAATACCACAGGATCCCTTCAAAAGTTTGTTATTTTGTTGCCATAGTGCAACGTCCTACTTTGTGGACGTCTGATCCCTCTGAATATATGAATACATTTTTATGTTGGTCCTGAGTTATAGTAATAGTTTAAAGTTTTAAAAATAAAACAAAATTAATTAACTGAATATTTTAGTTTAAAAAAGACAAGAAAGGAGAAGCAGAAAAAAGTAAGAGAAATTTCTAATTTGACTTTTTACTTTGACTCAGATACATTTTTTAAATAATTTAGCTGAAGTAATGTGTAAGTAATTATTACAGCGACAACAATATGGTTGCTCTCATATGAAAACACTCTAAAAAAAGGGTTTGGCAACAAAACAAAAAAATTAGTAAGGGATGATACCACACGAAAGACTAAATCGATAAATTTCAAATTTTAACCTTCCCCAATAAAAACCTGTAGCGAAAGGGTTAACGCCTTCTCGAACCGGTGCTGAAGACTTGGTGTGAACGTCTATTATGTCATCAAAATTAGCAATATGGTGAAACCCTTAGTTTCACATCCCCGCAAAGAACGAAACAGATGCAAAATAGGTGGATAATGACTTCTTCCTTCTCAACATATCTGAAAGTTCTGCAAAAATCGTTAGCTGTGAGCCCTAGCCCCAATCTTCTAGCGTAAATGCCAAGGACCAGCGTTCCCCGGTTAAGGTTTAGCAGACTTTTTGACGCATCCTCACCCACTATAACTAGGTTTGTTGCAGTTTTGCATATAATGGGTGGCACAAAAGTTGTCACCTGGCACAAAAGTAGTCGCCCAGTGTTCTTTGGCTGAATAAATCCTTCCTATTCATTCATTCATAAACAAATTAGAGCCAAAGAACACTGGGTGACAACTTTTGCGACACCCTGTATCTAAGGCTCCAAGAAGTTGCTGGCGGTTCATCACTTCCTATACGTGGGTGGTCCGATAAGTACTTAGCCTACAAAAGAAAAACCAAAATTTTGGAAAAGTGGCAATTTATTTCTCAACGTAGTCTCCTTTCAACTCGATACACTTGACCAAGCGATGCTCCAACTTCTTTAACCCGTCTGAAAAATACGTTTTCTGGAGGCCTCCGTGGCGGCGATAACCTCCTCATTCGACTCAAATTTCTGCTCGGCCAGTGACTTTTTCAAGTTTGGAAACAAAAAGAAGTCACACGGGGCCAAATCTGGAGAATACGGTGGATGGGGCAGCTGTTCGTAGCCTAATGCGACCAATTTGGCGAATCACCGACCGATATTGCTCTTTTTCCATTTTTCTAAAATCCGCGGACACATTCGTTTCCACACGCGGTCAAAACAAAACTACAAATCCAATATGGCTGAAATTTTGACAGTAGCCGTCTACGAGGATGTACTACACAATAGTAAATTTCTCTTACGATAGTGGCACCATCGGGCGGTGGGGCTAAGTATTTATCGGACTGCCCACGTATTTAGTGGAATACTGAAGCTAGCGAATTCCGAGAACAGCTCGTCGGTCAAGCCTGAAATCAGGCGATAGTCACCCATTATTCTTTTATTCCATCCAAAATGAAATATTAATAATAATTAAAAAACAATTAAAACTATTTTTTAATTAATAGCTTAATTAAATTAAACACTGGAGCTCATACATTACACGCTGATAAGATATTCCAAAGCACCACTCGTTAGTTGTTTCTGGCCCTTACGGCACTATAGTGGCATGGTATTCCTGCAAAAATCTTTCCCAGCAATTATTACCTTGGCAGGTTCGACACAAATGTTCATAGGTTCTTTCTTCAAAACCATGTATCCTAACTCTTACTTACTACTCTACTCTACGGAGTAATACAATTACTCCGTAGAGTAGAGTAGGAGTAATGATGGCCAGCAACTAAGAAGTCAACGACGCTGAAGCAGTTGCACAGGGTGCAAAGAAGTGCAGAGATATGCATTAGTGGAGCACTTCGTTCTACCCCCACTGATGCTCTAAACACGATTCTTCACTTGCCTCCTCTTGACATTGTAGCTCAGGAGGTCGCACTGGCGTGCGCGCTACGACTTAGGGAGTCTAGGTCTTGGCACATGGGAAGTTTTGGACACTCCCTCATCCTGGGAACGCAGGCCCTATATCAATCCCCCAAAATACAGACTACTGTATACCTGCTTTGGCCTTTGACAAAGAATATGATGTCTCCATACCAAACAGACAGGAGTGGCTCGATCGACCTCCGAAGATACGAGATGCGATCAATTTTAGGCCAATCTAGGCTGGACGGGAAAGTTGGAGGAGGCATTTTCTCCCCAGACCTGGGGATTGAAGTCTCTTTCCGACTCCCGGATCACTGCAGCGTATATCAGGCGGAGATGATCGCCATCCAGGAGGCCACTCTGCACCTGAACCCAACGCCTAACAGAAGGAAGCAAGTTTTCATCTTTTCTGACAGCCAAGCTGCGCTGAAAGCTCTGGACTCGTGCGTGGACAACACAAAGTCTCTCACTGAGTGCCGCAGATCTCTAAACGAGATGGGCAAGCACTACAGTATTCACCTAATCTGGGTGCCTGGACACCGTAACATTAAAGGTAACTGCAAGGTGGACGAGCTGGCCAGTAAAGGCACGATCACCCATATCCTTCCCGACAAGGAGACGGTAGGTATGCCGCTAGCCACTTTCAAGCTTCGCGCCAGAACGTATGCAATCCGAACAGCTCAGGTGCGTTGGCACAATCTCTCCTCATGCGCAACAGCCAGGCTCACATGGCCGGCATACGACAGAGGCGGACTGCGATTATCTTGGACCTCAAGAGGAAGGAGATATCCGTTTTAACAAGAACCCTCACAGGGCACTGGTTAATTTGAGCACACGCCATCAGACTAGGTATCAATGCAACAGACTTCTGTAGAAGCTGCGACTGTACTGTAGAGGAAGAAAGTGTACAGCATCTCCTCTGTCACTGCCCAGCACTTTGCAGAAGTAGGCTACGCATCCTTGGACAACCGTTCCTCTCGAACCTACCAGAAACATCCTGCATAGATGTCAAAAACCTTCTTAGGTTCGTAACATCGTCCAGATGGCTTGACCAGGAACAATCCAGTTAGTTCAAGTTGTATATGGCATCACAATGGGCCAGTATCTTGGCCTAAGTGAAGGATATCTGCTATCCAGCCATTCCAAGCTAACCTAACCTAACCTAACTCTTACAGACCTCTTATAACAGAAGAGAGCTAACATAGGTCATAGCCCTTTATAATATGACCTAGAATTGGCCTAGACTTGAATGTTTGTGGATAACCTACCAAGTCCATCAGGTGTTCATAAATTAATCTTTCAACACTGCATATGTCTCCTAATCTTCGCCTGCTTTTAGAACCAAAGTAAGTCTTCGCAGTAATAAGGGATGCCGCTCTCATTGGAACTTTAAAAAAAACTTTTAACTAAAACTTTTAGCTAAGATGAATGAATATTAGATAGATAGATCGATTTAATAGGGGTTAGTTGCACTGATACCAAAGATGATCTGTTGTAATCCCTACAAGTTTTAGAGAACACCCCTTATCCCACCAACCTAATGAAATTTAATTACTCAGGGGGGTTTAGGTGATGGATGTTCTCTTCTACAAGCCAGTACTGGCCCCAGTACAGCCTTCTATAATGTCCTCAGGATCAATGAATATTAAATACTTAAATATATTTTTAAACATATTTCATATATATTTATAATATTAAAAAAAACAAACAAAAAAAGTGTTTAGACTCTAGAATTTGGTCACATGGTAGAATATTTAGTCGTTATATATTCATTAAATCTTTTCTATAAGTAGCATCACTTTGTTTTTTCTTTCTCTTTCTCTTTTCTTACGTTTGTACAAATCTCAATTAAAATGTGTTCAACTTAGCCTTAAGAATTTTTACTGTATTCATTGGCTAATTAATGAAATAAATGAAATAATTAATGAAATTAATTAATTAATTTGTGATAACAGCATGGGCCCATTTTTGTCTTACGCCAAGGTCCCATGCCCCGACAGCTACTTCAACCTAACCAGAGAATATTTAGTGTATCTTCGTTCAATCGTAATCGAAAGCCTAACATATTTTTGTTTTTATTTAATTTTTATTTATCTTTGTAAAAGTTACAAGAGCAAATTTTTCGAAAAACCAACAATGGTTTAAGTATTAGGCTTAAGTATTTTACAGTCTAAACAATCCGAAAACAGTAATTGAAATGAAGACAACTTTTCTGCTCACATATCAAGGTACATATATCGTATCAAGATTATCAATAAATATCGAATTCTCTGCATTTAGTGAAATGTATAAATAAGTGACATGAAGCTTTGTACTCCAATGTTTTACTATGATTTCAAGTAAAGACAGGGTGTGTTGTCATTTCGGACTTACAACAATTTTACACCGCTTTAACACTTTACATTTCATTGGCTACTCGACAAGGGGAGATATTAATTAATTTTTAAGTGCGAAATGAATCAAAAACCACAAGTGCGCTCAATAAATTTTCAGCCAGCCCTCTTCGTAATGGTGCTGCATTATAAATATTAGCAACATTGTTACAGCATTTTCTAAAAACCAAAAAGTTAGAGTGAAGCATAACTCACCTACCGAGAATGCAATAAAATCAGTCAAACGTTGTAAGGATTCCAGCAGACAATCTCGAGTTACCAAATAGGCAGCAACGCTCATCTGAGGGTAAACTTTGTTCGCCAAACGAGGGTAATTTTCGGCCATTTTTGTTGTCCTCCTCCAAGAGAACTATTTACGTTCGCTGCCATTTGCGAAAGTAAAAGTTCGGATATTACGTTCCGCTAACCCTTTGAACTGTGCCGTTACACGTTCGAACGATAAGCGGGGATAATGCCAGCGCCAACGAAACTCGACCACAGCAGCGAGTGTCGAGCTTTGTTGCACCCACACGTTGGCAACATTTCCAGCTGATTTAACCGAACCTTGAACTCTGATTGTTATTTGCGGTGCTCGATTACCGCACGAAAGTAGCTGACCAATGCCAATTGTACAATGACAAATTTTTTTATTTGCCTCATTGAAAAATCGCTGGTGCAAAGTGCGAATCACAAATTTCAAACATAAAAAATTTGCTAAAATTGCAAGAAGCGTTGCTTGAATCGATTAATGTACATTGAGATTTTGGCGCAGTGCGGCGTGCTGGCGATCGGGCGGCGTTCTATGGCTTGGCCGGCTCCTCCGCGACGTCTTCGGAAATGGGCAGCGTGTGCACCTCTTCGCGGATTTTCGTCTCCACAGCCTCCACTTCGGCATCGTCGTCGTCGTCGTCCACTTCGGCAGCGGTTTTGGTCGGCTGGTTGTGGGCCTTCTTGCCGGTGCGCTTGAACACCGTGTTCCAGTAGTTGGAGATGGAGCTTTTCAGTCGGCTGGTACTGCCGCTCATCATGTTGCCCTGGTCGGCGGTCTCCACTGTTCGGCGTAACGAAATAAGTTATGCAGGTCTGTTCGAAACTGCAATGAGGACATTGCGCGCGCTGCTTACCGACTTTGTGTACGCTGCCCAGACGCATGCTGAAGCGCTTCGCCGCCTCCCTGATGGTCTTGGTCCCCGCTTTGGCGCCCAGCTCGCCGGCCACGTCGGGGTCCTTGTTTTTGCTCGTCTCCAGCACCGCTTCGCTGGTGGTGGGCGGCACCTGCTCGCCGCCGACGCGCTTCTGCGGCATCTTGAAGAAGCGCTTCAGCGAGTTGGTCTTCGAGGGCGGCATTTTGTGTGCGTCGGCCAGCGGGTCGCCGTGCTCGTCCACCGACAGCGGAATGTCGCACATTTGCGGCGTCGAGGATATGCTCTGCGACATGTCTGCTGCGATGGCTGGTAGTGCGGCTGGTGTTGCTACTAATGTACTGGCTGCCGTTGTGTCGCTGTTTTCTGCTGTAGCCACTGTTGTTGTTATTGTTTATTGTTATACACAAAATTAGAAAAAAATTCAAGAATAGAAGTGATTTTCGGGTTTTTGTATTTGAAGTCAAAAAGAAAAATTTCGAATATTTGAAGAGAAACGCCAACGCGTGTTGGATGAATTTTTTGCCACAGGTTGCTTTATGTGTCGGGCTGAAGCGATGCGGTGCCACCAGGGTGTTGTGGACAACAGTTTGACGATTGCAAAATGTCACAAATATATAGTAATGTAAAATAAGCAACTGCAATTGCGTAGTTAATCCTTTGACGATCAAAGGGACATTTATGTGTGACCCAAATAAATGTCTACTTTCACATTTTTAATGGCTCAAAGAAGTTAAAAATTCAAATAGGACATAAACCTATGAAACCCTGATAGTCATTAAAGATTGAAGGGTTGAGTCGTTCTTATAGTGAATTATAGTGATCAGATTATTGTTCATATTGTTTTCCCTTAACCCAATTAATAACCCATCACTACCCCAATGAAGAGTAGAACTTTTCGGTCTATTGAATATTTGAGTTCGGAACAATTCGAGTTTTAGTATTCTAAAACTATGTCTGACTTCAAGTATTTAAAAATACAGTCAACTTGAAGTTTGTATTCGAATTTTTCAGGCTGTTGGCATTAAAGCAAATCGAACATTTGAAGGAGTTATTAAAACCCTTATTTTAATTTTTTAATTAATTGTAATTTTTATTTTAAAATTCAAATATCTATTCTAATATTTCACATTACATTTTTTTATTATTTATTATTATTATTTTTATTATAATCATTTTTTAATTATTTTTCATTTGATTCTAAAATTTTAAATTTGTTTATTTATTTTTGTTTATTATTATCATGAATTTTAATTTAACTCTTTTTCATTTGATTCTAAATATTTCACATTTAAAATTTGTTTATTTTTTTTCATTTATTTATTTATTTCTATGAATTATAATATTAAATAAATAATTATTGATTGCAACAAATTTCTACTGCCATCATGTTGAGCATATAAAAACCACCCCATTTGACAAAATTTACGATACAATGTCCAAACATTTCTGCTCTCACTCTCCGCACTCTCACTACCTGTTGCTGGCTCTCTGTTGCATTGTTTACAAACCGCTGCGCAACAGCTGAGCAATGTTTGTAAACAAAGCCGGCAAAGCGGCAGATTGATGGCTCTTATCGCCGGTGCTGCAGCCGAATGTTTACAAACAGAAACACTTGTGGCGCGCGTTTGCTGGCGAATAAACAAAAACATGCGTAGGGCGCATGTCCTGGCGGCACAGCTGATGGCCGGACACTCTTCCAGCGCGCGGTTTTTATTGATTTTACAAGTGTGCGCGATGGCTTATCAGCGACCAGAACTGCGCGCAAAACGAAGCGCGAGGAACTGCACATGAAGGCTCAAGTTCAGGTCGAATGAGAGATAAGTAGCCGAATGGAAGCAAACTAATTGGATGAAATTGTGTTTCAATACACAAAATTCCATAACAGTTCGACTAGAAAGTTCTTCATATAGCGGACAGCAGTAAAACCGCACTCCCGAAAACTCGCCTAAACTTGAGCTGACAAGTGTAAATTGTGCACAGCTGCTGCTGCGTTCCAGATAGATAACTGCACGGATACATACACGAACGCGAAATTTTCACAATTGGGATAGAAAAGTTTTCGTCGTTGCAGTGTGTTTGAGCATAAACCGTAAAAAATTGCACATCTATTGAAGAAACTAACAAATTTCGAGGTAATTTCTACAGCATTTCATACATAAAACGTCACTCAATACGAATGCCATGAAATTTGGCGCAAATAAGTGAAATTTGTGCAGTTTTAAGCATTTTTCACAGCATCCTGCAGCAGTTGTGAAAATTTTTTGGGCGTGTGTTATGTAACTTAAGTGCTGCGAAAATTCACATTGCAGCTGTAAAGAACTTAAAACTGGGTTTAAATAACTATGAAATGTTTATATGTTATTTGTAGAATGCTAAGTCCTTCGGCAGCAGTTTCGGCAATGCGAAGGATTTGTCTGATATAATGACCGGTAGCTTTAAGGTGCAACTCATCAACATGGGCACTCGTGCTGCCGCTTGTAAGTATATCCAACCATGTTTTCTTCTTGTTCTTCTTGCATAGATCAATTTATAATCGTCTAATTTGGCTTATTGCAGTTCAGGCAAAATTGAGATGTCTTCATGAACATCATGTTCGCCTATTGCAAAATCTTCCACCCACGCCCTCTGGCGTCGATATTGCCAACAATATCAAATACTTTTCTCAGACCCTACTAAGTAAGTTCATACTTAACCTCATTGTTGCTCAATTCTAGTGTCCGACCGAATATTCGGTTTCGGTTTCGGCCCAAATAAGTGGTTTCGGTTTCGGTTTCAGTTTCGGCCAAAAAATGGCCGAATAGCCGAAACCGAAACTTTCTAGAATATTTTTTACATTTTATTGTGTAGCAGATATATAGTAAAAGAAGGAGTAATTTAGATGCCAGCAATGTAAATAAACTTCTTTTTTTTAGCATATAATATTAATTTATTTAATTTTGAATATTATCGAGTAAGGTATGAAAGGGTGATTTCTTCTTGTTTACGTTTTTAAAAAATGAATAAATTGTTTTTATTAATAAGTATTTATTTATTTATCTTATGTTTGCTTGTTTGTTTTTTATTTACTTAATGTAAAATTCGTTTGTTGGAAAAAGTGCTTGATATGGTGATTTTTATTTCAACTAGAAAGTTTCGGTTTCGGCCGAATATTAAAAAAAACCGAATATTCGGTTTCGGTTTCGGCCCAAAAAAGTGGTTTCGGTCGGACACTACTCAATTCAAATGTGCAATTTTTACATAATGTGCAATTTTTAATAAATAAATAAATAAATAAAATATAAATTTACAGCTGTCCTAAAAGATGTGCTCACTTCACCGCACGAACTTATACGCGACCCCTCTGAGGATCCTACACGCATGTCGGCCTATCCCAACTTAGAATATGGTAATCTTTACAATGCCCTCACCATGCTGATTGATGTGGCACCTTGCGTACAGTACGGACAAATTGGTAAACTCCAGTTTTCCTATTGTTACACAGGAATATTTGATTCAATTATTTTTTCGGATTTGTGTTGCAGCTTTCGGAAGGGCTCTACTGCAGTGTCTATGCTGCATACTACCGTTTCTCGACAAGGACCTAATTGATAACCTGCCCTATCTAGTCAGCTCAACTATCTCTGTGCTGCCACCAGCCTTGCATCAGGATATTGTCAACGCGCTCTGCTATTATGTTCTACCATTCACCATCAGTAAGTCGGGTCAATGCCATTCCAATCGAAAGATGTTTAAAGTTGTCTGATCAGTGCGATTCTAATGGAAAGATGTTCAAAGCAGGGACTTGAGACTTAAGTTTTTTAAGAAATTACATAAACATAAATTTTTTTGTTGATTATAATTATTATTTGCGACAATTGATTTTTACTTTGCATAAAAACTGTTATTAGAAGCAAATATTGTTTCCGTTCTAGATAATTATTATTTTTGGATTCGTTTTTTACGTTTCCTCATAACTTTTTTTTATTTACATTACCTATAACTATTATTTTGAGAAATTTGTTTACGTTGCCTCATACCTTTATTTATAACTTTTTTTATTTACGTTACCGATAACTTTTATTTTGAGAATTTTTTTTACATTGCTTCATAACTTTTTTTCACATTGACTTACCACATTTGGAGTATGAATTGATTTTTAATTGTTTAGTTGTTGGTGGAAATTGGTTTTCTGTAATTAATTTGCGTTGGTCAATTTCAAACAATGAAAAATTAATTCATACCCAAAATGTGGTAATTCAACATACAATTTTTTTTTTAAAATAATAGTTATTGGCAACGTAGATTAAAAAAAAAATCATTAATAAAAGTCATGAAGCAACGCAAAAAAATTCTCAAAATAATAGTTATCGGTAACGAAAAAATACATGTTTCTTATAACAGTTATTATGCAAATCAAAAATATTTATTATTAAAATATTTATTAGTCCCCGTAAAAAAATTCTTATTGAAAATTATTATTATAAAGCAATATTTATAGAAATTTCTTAAATTAGGGCAATTTTTTTTAATTTCAAAAATATGGATAATAATTGGTTTAGGTGTCTGGTCAAAGTTGTGTTCAAGTTAGCGAGTAAAAAAAGATTTAAAGTCGGTATTCATCTAATTAGTCCAAGGTCTACGTTTTACAACAGCTTAACCGAGCTTTCAACTTTCTTGTTCAAACTTCAGCTTGCTTGAAATTAGAGATAGTGAGTTTCATATTAAAATCCTTGTGGTTACCAGTGGCGTTAGACGAGCCAAAGTCTTTGTGGTTAAGTGAGCTTTTGCAAAAGAAGGCTTCAACTCCGACCGAACCCAAACTAAGCACTACAACCTTAGATATGTTGTAGTGCACAACATTTCCATATCGATACGCCAGAATCTCAAATTTTTTTAGGTTTGCTGAGAAACTAATTAGACGAAAATATTTAAAAAAAAAATTGAATTAAAGTCAATGCCATCGAATTCAAAATACAAAATAGTACGCGAAAAATCTACAAATTACTTCACAGCTGTTCAGAAGTTCTTACATGAATGGGGATAGAACCCAGTAGCCATAATTTCTGTTCACAAGCGTTTCTTTCGAATATATTTACTCCCGGTCTCCATTTTCTGACCTTAGAACTGTCTTTGACGTACTAGCCTTCC
This sequence comes from Melieria crassipennis, assembly GCA_963668005.1. NCBI lineage: Eukaryota > Metazoa > Arthropoda > Insecta > Diptera > Ulidiidae > Melieria > Melieria crassipennis. The sequence continues at coordinate 94,524,588 of OY764961.1, read as the reverse complement.
CTAGCAAACTTTATTGACCAAGAGATTTTACATATTTTTTTGTCTATTGACAAATAATAACTGGATTAATAAAATAATAAATAACCACAAAATTTATCAAATACTTATTCATAAAAAAATTACCGGAACTTTTACGCAAAATACTCACTGACAATGGCGCATACAGGATTTCATTTGGGGGAGCAGGGGGTTGCGTACAACTTTTGAGCCCAATTCCATTCGAAACCAAATTTTGCACCAGCAATTTTTGTATTCGGGGAGGTTTGAACCTCAAAAATCCCCCTGTGTTAGTCACTGCTCTGGGATGTACAACTTCCCAAAAGATAGAAATATGTCGAAAAATTTAAGAATACTTCTAAGTTCATGCATTTGCAAAATTCGTCTCCACCGCCCACAGTTGACCCCTGAGTTTACAATTATAAGACAAACATCCATTTATATTCCTTCCCAAAAAGATTGTTCCTAACTTACCATCATATAAATTACCATAGGGGGCTTCTACAGAAAACTGATGATTTTTCTTCGAGTGTTGTTTCTACAATATTAGTGTCCGACCGAATATTCGGTTTCGGTTTCGGCCCAAATAAGTGGTTTCGGTTTCAGTTTCGACCCAAAAATGGCCGAAAGGCTGAAACCTAAACTTCCCTACAGAGAGTCCGTACGGGATCAGAAATTCAATTAATAGAATATTCAATTAAATAGAAAATTCATTATACAGAAATAATGTGTTTTAAATTTTATTTAAAAAAATCAGTTATTTAACTTTCGATTTATTCAACTGGATTCATTTTCAACCAAATTGTCCAACTCATTTAAAAAAGTCAACACAATAGTCCGTATGATGTTATCTCTAGAAATATTTAAAAAATCCAATGAAATTTCCATTTAAAATAAGCAGTAGTTCATGTTTAAATTATACTCTTATTTCTTCTTCAACAAAATTCTCTTCATTTTACTTAAAAAAATTGTCAAACCCCTTAAAAAAACAATAGTTACTCATCTCCAGGAAGGTTCGAATTACTTCAACTGATAAGGAAATTCATGCCAAAGGGGATTCCTGAAATATGTTTTACTGTTATCTCCATACGTTGATATCTTCTTCTTCCTAGCCATTTCCTATTTCGAGTCGGCTCTCGTAGTACGAAGTATAGGAGGACGGATATATAATAAAAGACATTTATTTGAAAAATTCGCTACATGACATGAAAGTCCTAATTTCAAATGCAAACCTGGTTCGTTGTTGAGTAAAATTCTCTATATGAGAATTAATTATGAGGTCATCAAAAGGCACTACAAGTAGAAAGAAGAGCTGAGGTCTTGAAATCAATGCGAAACAAAGAGGACTTCGTTGCATCGTTGTAGAGAAGATCGATATAGGAAAATAAGTATGTAAATTCATTATGAGGCTATCAAAAGGCACTAAATGTAGAACGGAAAAGCTGTGGTCTTGAAATCAATTCGTAATAGAGAAGACTTCGTTGTATAGAATTTGTTATAGGGAAGCTTGAGTGTATTTATTTTAACAAGCCTTTCTCTAAGATATTAAGACCCCCAAGTCCTATACTAAATAAACAGTTTTTGAAATGGGCTCCTCAACTTGTTCGATTTAGTAGTAATCTAATCTAATTTTTAGTAATCTGATTCCATTTGAACATTTACATATATTAGCGCGTCGCAGCGGTGACGAACAGGAATGTCAAGCTTGTCAATCTGTCTCATCGGTGATCATGATGGTGCTGCAGTACTCTCATAATCCCGGTAAGCGCACAACTTTACCACACAATCACTTTAGTACTGGTTTTCTAATCGATTCCATTTTCAACACAGCCCATCATTGTCAGCTGCTGGAATGTCTCATGACGCTCAAGCACAACGTTGTCAAGGACATTCTCTGTGTCATAGCCTACGGCACTTCGGTATCACGCTCGTCTGCCGCCAAGCTGCTCTTCTACTATTGGCCCGCTTTCGATCCCAATCTATTCGATCGCAAAGTGCTGCTGTCGAAATTAACAAGTAAAACTTATTCCATTACATTACCTCTCCTTCCCTATCCCTCTCTCTCTTTTTCCCGCCCACAGACGACATGGTGCCCTTTGTCTGCCAGAGCGAGCAGTGTCCCAATGCGGGCAATGCCGAGGCCGCCAAAGTGTGCTACGATCACAGCATCAGCATTACCTACGCGCCCGACTGTCCGCCGCCGCTGTATCTCTGCATCGAGTGCGCCAACGAGATTCATCGCAAGCACGCCAATCTCGAGTTCGGCGACATACTGCACCCCATGCAACAGGTGTCGATGGTGTGCGAGAACAAGAATTGCCGCTCCACCGAAAAGGCTGCCTTCTCCATTTGCTTCTCCACCGAGTGCGCCAGCTACAACGGCAATCATCCGATTCGCTATTGCTCGCAGTGTCACAGCAACCGACACAATTCGCGCCGCGGCGGCGATCATGTGGTGCATCGCAGTCTGCAGATCATCTGGCAAATGGATGCCGAAATGCAGATGCATATGGTGGAGTCGGTGGTGAGTCTGTTGCGCGAGGCAAAGCCGCTAAATTTCGAGCCGGGCAAGGAGAGCTTGGATCCGAAGAAGAACGGCAGCAACGGTCAAGTGGACAGCATATCGCTGGAGGAACGACAGATGTTGGGTCGCTACGGCATCTGGCTGCTCGTGGGACGCTGTACGCCCACGCCGGACACGCCAGTGGAGATACTGGGACGCATACTGAGCATGCTGTTCCACTGGTTTCATGTCACAGCGTATTCGTACGATGGTGAGTTGGTGACCCTTCTGAAGACGTTAACTAACTTTGCTTCCTTCCTTTACTCCTTTCTTCCTCCCTTTCTCCCTTTCTCCCTTCCATAATTCCTTTCTCCCTTCCTTTCTTCCTTCCTTCTTTCCTTCCTATCTTACTTCGTTTCTTCCTTCCTTCCTTAATTCCTTCCTTCCTTCCTTCCTTTCTTCTTTTCTTCCTTTGTTCCTTCCTTCCTTCTTTCCTTCCTTCCTTTCTTCCTTTCTTCCTTTCTTCATTACATCCTTTCTTCATTTCTTCCTTTCTTCCTTCCTTCCTTCCTTCCTCCCGTCCTTCCTTCCATCCTTCCTTCTTTATTTCATTCCTTGCTTCCTTCCTTTCTCCCTTTTCGTACAACAGCTGGTCAGATTGAGAGCACCATTGAGAAACTGAAGGTGGAACATGTATGCGATTGGCTCAAGGAAATCTGCCGCATTCATTATAATGTAAGCGTGACTTTGGTTGGGTCATTCGTTGCAGCCTATTCTAATGCACCGTCTTCTTCTTCCAGGTCTTTATCTCATGCCTTTTACCCCATCCGCCCGAATATGCGCGCGTCGGCGGCCACTGGGAAACGCTGGCCTCTCGCACCAGCCACCTGAAGGAAGGTCTGCAACGCCTCATCTGCCTGGTGCCGTACGAGGTGATCACCTCCGAGATCTGGGACTACGTCATGCCGCACTGGATGGAGGCCATCACCAATGACGTTGCCGAGAAGGAGTTGAACGAACTGAAAATTGTGCTGAGCAAAATTCTGGACCCGGAAATGTCGCCGCTCGGCTTCGATGCCAAGACCATGTACAACTTTGTGGCCATACGCTTCGAGAAGACCACCGCCAAGGTGCAGCAGCAGGCACTGCACTGGCTGCAGATCCTCTCGAAACTGGGCATACTCATACCGCTCGTACAGCTGTTTGCCATGTTTGGCGACGGTGTGCGCATCATGAAGTGCGGCGTGCAGCACGAACTAATGCGCGAAAAGGAGAATCAGAGCAAGGGCCCCAAGGTGCCCACGAAGGAGCAGAAGAGCGACATTGTCAATCCGCCGCGGCGCAGTTCCATCTGTGAGTGTGTGTGGTGAAAAGTCGCTGCGAATTTTCTAAGCTGTATTTTTGTAGCGCCCGTTGTGGAGGACGACTCCGGCAACACGTCGGCCATTTCCGATGACGAGGCGCCCACCAATCGTCACACCGAATTCTCCACCGACGCCGAACACAATCTCACCTGCTGCATACTGATGTTGGACATTTTGCTGAAGCAAATGGAGCTGCAGGACATCGAGCAGCACATGGGCATACACACCGCCGTCTGCGAGAACGTTTCGCGGCTGATCAAATGCATGGTGACGGCGGCGCGTGTGGGCCTCAGCAGTCATGTTTGCTCGCTGAAGGTAGTGGCCTATATTGCGACGCGATCAAGGCGTGACATTTTGTGATGAAGTTCTATACTTTGCAGGTGGCCGAGTGCGCCTACTGTGAGGCCTCGATCATGTGGCACCAGCTGGCCACCAAGCTGGTGCAGTTCATGGCACCGCTGAATCCTGTGCGGCCACCCGATGTAATCACGATTCCAACTGTCCTCCAGACAGCCTTGTGCCATGAATTGAGTTTGTTTATTTGTGCAACGCTTGCAGGTGCCCATTGAAGACATCATCGAAGAGGAAAAGTCCTCGCGCAAGAGTCCACCCGAAAGCGACAAGGAGAAGTCACGCGATCGCGACGTCTCACTATCCATGGCGCCCCTGCCCATACCGCTGGGACCGCTAGGCGGTTTTGCAGGTGCTTGATATTACAATTCCCTACACAACTCTATAAATCTCACTGCTAATCTAACTACACTGGAATTGCTCTGCCGCCTGCAAAGCGTCGCAATTCCATTGTAACTAATACAAATACTTAAAATAAATCCTTGTGAAACTCCACTGTAAATTGTTACATGTACTCAAAGTTCTCCACACTCGAGTAGTGTTGTGCTTCGATAGTCGAAGATGGCGACGAAGAAAGCGTCCTCGTTGCCGAGTCGAACGTGTAGACCCCACCAAAATACTTAACTGTTGACATTCATTTGAACTACCTTAGATATTGCACCTGTATGATCTGAGTTTTGTACCTCTTTATGACATATTTACAAACTAGTATAAACAACAAATTGCCAAAGGTCAAACGTACTCTTTCTCACTCGACACCCAGCCATGTTCCACTTTATTCTACAAGATCTCAAAAAATGTCGTGCAATCGTTTCATCTACAAATATAGAAAAATATTCAAAATTTTGCCCAAACTTGCTCAACTCTCCAACAAACTCACCAGATTTATGCTCTCACCGTAAAGCTTCAGCAATTGCAATTTCGACGACCCGATATTTTATGCAATATAAACTCTTTCCTATAACACTTAAACAACATGTCTTGTATCACTTTCTCACTATCTCTCTATCTCTATTTCTCTTCCTATCTTCTAACGCGTTTCCGCTCTGTACTCACTCTCTGTCACTGCGCGTCACATTCCCGCCAAACAACAACAACATTCTAAACTAAAAAATACGTATAACTAAACGATCTTTTAACTAAACTGCTAAATATTTTTACCAACTTTCCAAAAACCACTTAAGATATCTTTAAGCTAGATCAATTCTTTTCAGACGATGGGAAAATTATAATTATGGCAGGTGAAGCATCGTACCAACAACTAACTTCTCGTATTCTTTACATATCTAACATACTTTTATGGATTGATTAATTCATTGATTGATTAATTAATTGATTGGTTGATTGATTTAAATTAAAAACGTTACATTCTTCTTGAACGATGCCATTTAAACAGAAAAAAGCATAATTAACCAAATTAATAACACCTCAAGTCCATGCGACACGACTTTGCCAACGAACACGCCACACTTAAAAAAATCAAGTAACAAAATAAGAACACCTAAACAGCTACAATCTCACAAGATACTTTAAAACACTGTTACACTGGAGAAACCGAATTTTCTACTCTTTAACAACTGTCCAGCTTCTCTTCGGTCACAGTTTAGCTTTCACTTAAATACACAATTTTTTGCACTTGCTGCCATTTTGGATACGATTTCCCGATAGAATCGAGCTTGCAAACATTTCTTTGTCGTGCAGCTTTTCATTTTCTTACGAATTTTTTAACTATGCGCGAAAGCTCATCAAGCACCACCACACATTGCAGCGACGAACGCTCCACAACACTTGCATGCAACTCACTGAACGCTGGCATTTCTTCAGATTTTGTATGCAGTTTAAAATCTGTTCGCTCTAATGTAGATACTGAATAGAAATCGAAAGACAGTGCTTGAAGAAATTTGAAGTTTTTAAGAGTTAAAAAGTTAAAAGATTTTAAATTGTTAAGAATGAGGACTCAAAAATTAATACTTTTTCTTACGTGCCTGAGGGTTGGGTGTGTTTTCTAATGATTTTTGCATGAGTTGTTTGAACAACCAGGAGAAAGAAACAAAAATTAACTTCATCTCTCTCGCATGTCCACTCTTCAGAAGAAGAGTTACCACTTTTGGAAATATCTTCTTTGGCAATAAAGGCGATCTAGTCGATAGAAACAGAGATAATTGAATTATAATACAACACTTATGTGCTCAATAGGCTTTGATAGAACTATTTATAGTGCATTCTTTACCAACAATATTGGTGACCTAGTTGATAGAACCAAAGATAATACAACACTTGTGTCTTCTATATGCTTTGATAGAACTATTCAAATTGGTTTTGCTAGTTTGTCTTTATCTCTTTCAGTTGTCCACTCTTCAGGAGAAAAGTGACTCCTTTGGGTAACTTCTTTATCGACAACATAAGTAGGTGATCTGGCCGATAGAACCAAAGATAGTACAACACCTGTGTGTTCTATAGACTTTGATGGAACTATTCACAGTGTAGTCAACTTTTGCCTTTTTGGCTTAAGAGGCTCATTTTGATACCAGATTTACTCAGATCTTACAAAAGCAGTTACTTGTAAAACCAGTGGATATTTTGCACCAGTGAGTTTTGAGTAATGCTATGCAAATGGCGACTGGCGACCGACGACTTATTCAGAAGCTGCGGGGACGAACAAGCAGTGGAATCAATTGATCTAATTTTATGCCACTATCCATCACTGCAAGAACAACCCATAGCACGGCAGAGGTTTAGATAGGCCTCGATCCCTACCAAGGAGGGGTAATGTCCCATTTACATTATCCCAATTGGTACCGGGAGCTAGTCTCTCGGGGCGCTTATCAATGCTTAATTTTGATACGCTGTGCTTTTGAGCATTGTAGGGTTAGGCCACACTGTGACGGCACTCACGTTAAAAATTCGACATGAATTGCAGGAACAACGCCTCCAGACTCTTGGGGCCAGGTTCTTCTATGGACTTGTGGAAATAAGTAGCTGATTACTGCTCTACACAATTTCCTCCGCCAAGACCGAATTGTTCCCAAAAGAACTCGTCTGGATCTACAGGGAACACAACAGATAGGGAAGGACGCCGAATTCAAAAATAAAGAAATTCACAATGGATCCAACAGGCTCTCTGAGTGGAAGTGCATGCCAAAATTTTAAAAGCCAGTTAAACCATTGGTTTCAGATCCCATTTAAAACTGTCCAACTCTTTTTTTAACAATTTTGTTTAGTCCTATGTCCTTCCAAGCCAAATTTGTATGTGGTAGAAATGGGTGTAAATGAAACTATGTGTGGATGTAGACATCGGTTCTTCTAACTTTATGTTAATATTCTCCTAAAAATACTTACTTACCTGACTATAAGAACCGGTTCAGCTTGGTCCTTTTGCTGGCTTCTCATACCAGAGGCCCTAGGTTCGATTCCTAGCTTGGGCTGACACTCGTCTACTGCTTCATGTGGATAGCGATAGATATCCACATGAAGCAGATGAGAATTACAAGAATTGCACAAGTGCACTCTTAGCAGTCAATGGCCAAACCTCCAAGTGCGAAAGAGAAACTGCCAACCGCCGTTCGGATTCAGCGTTCAACTTTAGGTCCCTTCTGCTGTAACATGCATATGTTGAAAAAAACAGTGTTGCATACACATTTCAAAAACGGGTGAAATATGTGGTATCACAATGGGCCTCACAATAGGCCTCCGAGTGTGCCTCTTACAGAGGCAGCCACCATAACCTAACCTAACCTAACCTTCGTCGATCAATGCCAAACCGATTTTAAACTGCTTACAAAACTCACAACTTTCATATTGAAACACTTTCACTTCAAACACTTTGCATGCAAGTTCCTAATTCTAGCATACAATTCCATTGTTGATCTATATATTTATAATTTTATTTAAAGCCAAAAATGTTTTTGATTTAAAAATTGTAGCCTTAGCACCCAATAACTCAGGAATGGAATATATTGCATGCGTTTTAGCGAATGCTGCCTTTGTTCCCCCTCCAAAACATAATAAATAAATCATTTCTGAAAAATATGGTTCAATTAGTGTTACGCCCCTTAGTGCCCATCAATGTGCATTTCAACTTTACTCCGACCAGCCGTGCGCGCCGCTCCTTACTAACAAAACTGTTCTCTTTGCTTTTTCAATTGTGCAGGACCGGTGCCCGTCGCAGTGCCCCAGCCGGAGCCGCATTCGGTGGGCGGTGTGCTCGTGCACATGCCGCACGTTTGTTCCGTATGTATTGCACACAGCAAGTAAAAGGAAACAACCAACAAAAACAACAAGTTTCCGTTGTTTTTTTTTTATTTCGATTGCGTTCAATGATTTCTCTACACGATTTTCTACATTTAAAGAACAATTTATATTAATCATAGAACGAAAAACAAAAACAAAAAAGAACAGTATGTATTGTTGAAATAATGAATTCCGTTGATGTGTTAAGCTAAAACATTGAAAGAAACGTTAAATTGAGGTTAAGTTGAACATACAAAACCAAACCATACATATTTATTGTTATAGTTACATGAATATTTATACAATTTATTTACAATTTACATAACCGAATTATCCCACCCGACCCGCCCCACACACACCGCATCACATCCTTATTGCTTCGATTCGACATTTTTTTATGAAAACATAAAACCAATGCTATATGCTAACTTGAGAATTGACCTTTACTTAGTTGTTTTTACAAAAACGAAAAAGCAAAAAATCGTTGTTTATCATTCATTTGTTTATGTATCCTTTTTTATAGAGTAACGATAATGGGCATTCAGTTGATAGTATTGAATTGAGAAAAGTTCACGCCACAGACGAGGTACTTTGTGCATTCAAATTCGAAGTACTTATTCTCCTGATTTCGTGGATTCGATTATGTTATACATATGATTGGTTTTGGTTATTGTTTTGCTTTCGATTCCTCGATGTATCATACATTTTGTGAGAAAAACGTAAAAAGCAACAGCCGAATTGTTTACTCTATGTTAAATGTATATATACATGTACAAAAAATATATAACCAGCTCTATACACACATTATTGTTTCGATCTTGATTTCTTGATGAACACACCACACAACTGATAGTTTACACCGCAGTGATGACATCTACACCAAACCACCAACCAAACACAACCATTTTAAACCAAAGTCCCTTAGGGCGCGGTTTTACATTTTCTACTGCTTTTTGTCTACTTTTCATTATGCTTTGGTTCTTCTATATAAATAATTCTAGTTTAAATAAAACTTTAGTAAAAGATTTCATAGTATAGATTTTTTGTGTGTACAACGTTTTCAGTTTTGATTAGAGAAAGTTTCTGTCGATCATAATAACTTTCTAAGTACTCGTAGGTGAGTAGGTGGATTCATATTGCAGTATGTAGAGTAAGGAAGTTCATAGGCATATTTAACATTTTCAGGTGAAACTAGAAACTTCAAAGTGAGATTATAATTCTTCAAACTTAAACCGAAATTTTCAAAATAATGACTTGAAAAGAGTTGAAGTTATGATAGAAAGAAGAAGGTAGTTCCACTGGAAATATTTTCGATTTCAATTAAATTTTTTGGTAATTTTAACATATTTGTAATTTAACATATTTCAAAACGTTTCAGAATTTTGGAAAAAAAGATTTAGTTTTTTTCATAGTGAAATTATTCAAATGAAGCAGGAAGAGGAAGGCCTCTTTTTTGTATGACAAAAAGAGAGGAATTTTAAATATCATTTGTCATTTGTGTCATAATGTTAAACAAAAATTAACCATGATTCATACAATAGTTTCAACACAAACAACAACAAAAAACAAGAAAATTCTAGGAAATCAAAAATGGCAATTTTCGTAGTGTCCAGCGTAGTCAATTATGGCAAAAAAGTGATCGAGAGTGTGGGCTGCACTTTAATGAATCAGAGAGCAATTTGAGAGGTGTTGGGTTAATGCAATAGATACACTCTTTGACAAAATATTTGTCATGTTTTTTTTTCTATTTATGACGAAATGTGTGAAGCCGTGTCAAAATCGTTTCTACTATGTACTGTGGTTCTTTAAAATTTTTTGAATTATTTGAAAATAATCTGAAAGTGACGTTTAGATCTTTTTGGTCCGAAAAGAATTCCGTTATACCTCTTTCATAGAAACCCTCGTTCTTATTATCCAAAACCTGACACAATCGATTTTTACAAGCTTCTCTTTTTAACAGCAAAAACATTCGCCATAGACAGAAGCAGACTGCAAACACTTGGTGTCAGGTCCAGGTTCACTATAGGGTGAATGCATAGGAACCTCTCAACGAAGCTTCCGTATTTTCTGTAGAGCTACTATCGACATGTGTGACATGACCTAACGTTGTCCTGATGGAATACAATTCGTCTGCTGGCTCCTCCTTGGCCAAAGCTATAACGACAGCTTCTGTGCGATTGATTCCTTTCAGATACAGTTCCGAAATAAGAGTTTGGCCATATGAGAACAGTTCATAATCTCTGTCAATCCCACCAACCACACAGCAAAACCTTCTTGAGCGTCAATCTTGGTTTGGTCAGCCATGATTTTATCGATATTTTCAACAATTGGCCTTCCAGATCGTTTTTCTATTTGTGATATTCATCTTTGAAGCAAAACAAAATTTTGTGAAGCAAGAAGTTTTTTATTTGTACGAAATATTAAATTTCGAAATGCCTTCTAGCGTGACACAGATTACTAAACTCATCTAATGGAAAAAACTTGATTTATTTTTATTATATAATACCTCTCATTTCGTCGTATTGGATCTACAAAAATAAATAAATAATTTGTGGGTTATTACATTAAGAGGTCATGAACTCGAAAGTTTCAGAGAGATTTTTTGGAATTTCAATACACAATTTTTAAGAAAACGATATTCAGTTAAAAAAAATAATATTTGTCATGAAATGAATAAATATAATAAATAAAATAAAATAAATAACCTCTTTGATTTTTGTTTAATTAATTTTAATTACATATTTCGCATAATTTTACATCAAAAAACATTTTGATCGATTTTCGATTTTATATCGCAAAAGTCGCTGAAAAGGTCGTAAGGAGTTCGGGCCCTAATGAGTTAATTGAATTTTGAATAGTTTTTAAGATTTAAGATACGCCAGTTGATCCGATTCAAAGCAGTCGAACTGGTAAACGTAATTACACGATTCATGGCTTCGACGCCACTGCGCAGCGAATTTTACGTCAAAAAACATTTTGATGGATTTTTTCCATTCGATTTCATGTCAAACAAAGTCGCTGAAAAGATCGTAAGGAACGTTCATTCGGGCCCTATTGAGTTATTTGAATTTTTAATTTCACAATCTAATAAAAGAATTTCATTTAAGAAATGAAATTAATATTTTAGTCTTAAAAATCATTCTTTCTTTACAGAATTGGTCCTATAAATTTCAAATGAATTGTAAAAGTGTTTGGTATTATTATTATTATTTTTTTTTTTTTGTTAGCGAGTACAGTGTTGCATACGCATTTCAAACGGGTGGAATCTGTGGTATCACAACGGGCCCGTTAAGAGGCCTAAGTGTGTCTCATACAGAGGCAGCCACCGCAACCTAACCTAACAGGCCGTTGTGGTTCAGTGCATTAGGTAAATTGCATAACAATTCAGATAGAACATCCAGTTTGAAATACGAGTCAACTGAGTACAGAAAATAAAAACTCTAAAACTATGACCGCCAAATATAAAAAGTGAAACTATCTTCTTTTTTCATAGTTAATCTCATAGATTTCATATCAGGAACTTATTTCTTTTTTCATAGTTAATCTCATAGATTTCACATCAGTTATAAAAGCTTTTTGTGTATTATTTTTAGTGTAGCATAGTGTTAAGTGCACCGAGTGATAAAGCAAATGGAATTCCAGTTCGAAACACAAGTCAAACGAACTCGGCGCACAGAGAACTAAAACTCAAAGAACAGTTGAACGTGTTGTCACAATTTCATAAGAGTTTTTGTTCCTAAATTATGTTCGTCTATCACAAACTCTTCTCACACCATACTCTAATTTTTAAACATATTTTACCCACATTAAGTGATATTTTACCCTCAAGCTTCCTTCGCTTTCAAACTTCTCTCTCCTTCCGCTAATACTCCTTGCAATTCTGAATTTCATATCCACTGATCTCTAAATTTTCATAGTTTCAAAAACTTTTACACTTCTCCAACTGTCTCTTACTCCAAGCTTTATTTCCATAAAAAAAAATTATTCCAATTAAATTCTCAACTTGATTTCCTTTTAAATTAAATTTCAATTCGAAATATTTTTCTATTGCCTCAAAGTATCTTGTATGTGTGTGAATATCAAATTATTAACTAAACAGAAAAACAACAGTTTCAATTTATAAATAAATGTAAAATGTAACAATTAACAACGCAACAGCAATGCAGACCAAACTAACCTAATCTACCATTTGTGTATATTTACCACAGATACTGTACATATTATTTACACATTTAAGCCTTCTGTTCAATTGCCTCATTTGATTACTGCTCACATATACTCGTACATAGATGTTGGCATGTCGAAATGGATAATGTTTATTGTGCAGCACCGGTTGTCGCCAGACAACATCTCTAAGAATCACCACCGAAAAGTGTTTCACGTTTATTTTCACTCTCCTCAATTTCTACACAATGCACAACTTATTGTTACTCGTACATATAAAATACGTAAATATGTTTCACGAATTTTTTATTACCAAACATCGAGTGTCTGTGTAAATGTTTAACTTTGTATAGCTACTGCAATAATTGCAAATTTTTACACCGATCAAAACATTTACGTGCCAATAACTGATCCATATAAGTATACATATGTATATATGTATATGTAAAATAACTGTAAATACTTGTATAAATTGTTGGCAACGCTAAGTGAAGATTGCACTTAAATTGTATTTCTTTAAAATTCTTAACAAACTCAATTTAGATTATGACAGCCACTGTGGAGACGGTTTCGGAGCAATTGGACCTGGCCTCCATACTGCCCACCGATCGTGCCATAGCACGTTCCATAACACTATCCGATGCAGATGTGGGTAAGTTGAAACTACTTATTTGAAATTTTTTTTTGTTTGGTAATCAAATACTTTTTTTATTGTTGTTCGTTTTTATGGGCTGTGAAAAAACGGAAATTTTTAAGGCTATACTAAATTAGATTAACCCATTCCCTATTTTTTTCGGTGCTACTTTGTGGACGTCTGAACCCGCTATGATTTCAAGGATACATTTTTGTGTTGGTCCTTAGAATAGTTTGAAGCTTTAGTAATAATACAAAATTGGTAAACTGAATATTTAAGTTTGAAGAACAGAAGTATTCACGATTTTTGAATGTTATATCTTTACGTAGCAAAGAAAAAAAGAAGCAGAACAAAATAAGAGAAGATTTTAATTTTACGTTTAACTTCAGTTCAGATAAATTTTTTTAATAATTTTGGCTAAAGTAAATGAAGAAATTGTGGATTTTTAGTTCTGCATAAAAAATTGTATTATTATTATTATCATTATTATAAATTGTATGTTTAATTAATATTATATACGATCTGGTTGATGTCATATGACAACACCCTAAAAAACAGGCTTCGGTAACAAAAATTAAAAAAAAATAGTATGAGATGTTATTGATATAACCACACAAACGACTAAATCGATAAATTTGAAATTTTAACTTTTCGCAGTAAAAACCTGTAGCGACAAAATCGATAAAATAAAATAAAATTTGAAATTTTAACTTTCCCCAGTAAAAACCTGTAGGGAAAGGGTTAAGTTAGCAGTGAGCAGGTTTTCGTGCCCCAGAAAGATTTAAATATAAGGTTTGTTTGGACGGAGTGGTAGCCTTCTTATGAAGGTTCAATTAAGCACAGAGTGATGGATCATTGTGACACCACATTGGGACAGCGCGACTGCCACATTTGGGGTACTGGGTTGCAATATTAACCCTATCATCCTTGCAATATTTAGAGTACAAAGCCTTGTCAGGCTAGTAAATCAAGTAGATATTTTTTAAAGGGTTTTTCCTGGATATGATCGGTTATTAATATATGAATTTACAATTAGATTAAATTTATAAACAATCTATTGTGAAATCCTAATGGTTCATAAGGCAAGGTCAATCTCATTCATAGAACCGCTGTAATATCGGTATGTCAATTTTTGTCTTTTAACACTTTATGAATACTAACAGGGTCCAATTAAGATAGTCGCATCATACCTAAAGTTTGCTCTCCAAGGCATTTCTGTTTTCTGTCCAATAAAACGTAGCTGCAGTCTCCAGCTTTCATAAATGGGGTCAATCTCCTCGCTATCTCTAAAAATTCTGAACACCTGGTGCAGGATTGCTAACCCTCTCTATCTTCAGGAAATTTTCAATCCATTGGTTCCACTGCTGCCCTCTCTCCTGGACGTTTTCCAGCCATTCTTCCCATTTCGAACCTTATGACAGTAAACTTCAAAATTACCCAAAATTGCGATCAGTTGGTGTAAAGTTTAACCACTTTCTGCTCAGATGAACTGTACTGTTCTGATATAGTTCCTAGATTTAATAGCTGTCTAGATTGCCTTCTGTTTAATGTTGGTTTGTCAGGTTTGTCTAGCGCTATTACAAGTGTGTTCTTCCACCCGGGGTCTGTGGGTGTCTTCAAAATAGAACTGCTTGAAGTTAAGCTTAACCGACATATGGGGTTGCCAAAAGTTGGGAGAAGATTCATTCAATCTTTGGATCGTCGGCCTTGTAGTTGCCTGTGATGCGTCTGTGACTCGGTACACTTTACAAATTGATCTGCGAAGAAAGTTGTCATGTCCAGGTCATCAAACGTTCCACAAAAATAACGTCAGCTTTGAAATGCCAATTCTGATTATATTTACTGTTTATCCCCAGAGATTTTGCTAATACCATAGAATTAAATTCAATTCAGGAACATAGAATTTCGTTATAGCCCCCTTGATAGTTCGTATCGTTCTTTGTTGAACCGTAGAAGGCACCTGGTCGATCTTTTGTTCAATGTATTGATTTCGAAAGTCACCTACCAGAGATGATAGGCCACGGTCAATATGTTAAGTTCTTTGGTCGATTATTACTATATATATCTGAATGGAAAATGCCTATAATGGCGTGCAACATATTCGTAGAGCTCCTGTTCCATCTATAATACTGCACAAGAGCATGTCTGTTGCATAGAGTTTTTTACATGAATCTGAATCGTTTTTCCACCCTGTTTTCAAAACCATACTCCGTTTTTATGTAACAGCTCTAGTTTTCGGAAAAAATGTCACGTGTCACTTTTTCGAATTTTCCTCGGCTTTTTTCTCGTTTTCGACTGTCATTTCTGAACCAATAATTCTATCGACATGATTTTTATATAGTTGCACTAACAACATCTCACGCCATCTTTTCTGACATTAATTTTATGCGTTCTAAATTGGCGTTGTAATAAGGTTTCAAAGTAGGAAAATATTGAATTTCAAGGCGTTTTTTCTGATGGCGAAAATTGTACAGATGTTTCATAAATCAAGTTACGAAGTATATGAATATCTTAAGAAGAAACATCAAACAATACAACACAACCAAATTATTTGGCGGAATGCACTTTCGCATCGAAATAATAGCGCAAAAATGTACCATAGCCATTTTCATCACTTGTCATACTTTTTTCTTAAAAAATTAGGAGCCTCAAAATATGCAAAGTTTTTAATTTTTTTTGTTTAGAGCAATTCAAAATCTTTTTGTTTTTTGCTTGTGTTTCAGACTATAAATGTAACATATAACATAAAAGAGCATATTTTGAGGCTCCTAATTTTTTAAGGAAAAAGTATGAAAAATTATGAAAATGACTATGGTACATTTTTGCTATTATTTCGATGCGAATGTGCATTCCGCCACATAATTTGGCTGTGTTGTAATGTTTGATGTGTCGGCTTTCATTATACACCTAACTCGTTATTTGATTTACGAAAATTGTGTATGTTTTTGACCGTCAAAGAAAACGCCTTAAAATTCCATATTTTCCGACTTTGAGGTCCAATTACCGCGGCATTTTAAAACTTATAAAAATAAGTTGCATCGGAAAAGAAGCCGTGTGGTGTTGTTAATGTGATAAGGTGGAAATCATGTCAATCGGTTTTTTGGTTTAGAAATTACAATAAAAAATATGGGAAAAGTAAAGAAAAAACTGAAAAAATGATACCTAAAAATAGTACCTATATCTCACTAACTAGAGCTGCTAGAAAAAATCTGAGGGTAGATTCGAAATCAGCGCACCCAAATTAGTAAGAAACAGTAGAAAAACTCCATGCAACAGAAAAAAAGTTTTTTTTTGTTGTGCTGTGTAATCGTTTTCAAACAAATTAATTGACTCACAGGTCGTTGTTCGTGTTGCTTTATCTAAATGCCCTGCAAATTAGAAATATTCGACATAGCAGAACTCTAAAGCTTTTACCTGATTACAGTATCTTAAAAAAAGACAATCGCTGAAGATGTTTTTTTATTGAGTTGAGTAAAATACAAATGAAAGATTATTATAAAATTTTATGATTTTTAATAGCAAAAAATTACAAACAAAAAAGACTCAAAACTACATTAACAAATCTATATTGATCTGCTATGTATAATCTATATTACTAAGTCGCAATTGAGATTTTTCTTTCAATATTATTGTTGTTGTTTTACAATGCTAGGCAGCGCTAATGTCAGCGTCACCAAAGCCTCGGTAATGGGTGAAAATGGCGGTGCCAATGGCAGCTCCGGTGGCGTTGCCGGTGAGAATGGCAGCGTTTCGGACGATGACGAGGAAGAAGAGGATGGAGAAGATTTCTGGCACACATCGGTTGGAAAATTTAAATTTACTTTGGATCAACTGCCGCAGACGCTGCAATATATACACCAACTACTAACGGTACTAACGGAATGCAATTGAAATTAGAACAACAAAAACAAAAGTGAAATTAATATTTCATATACCTAAAAAAAGATAAGATATAGATTAACCATTTATAGACGAGTTCGAAAGCAATTTTTTGCAAGACTTTATATTTGTTTGTGTTTTCTCATCAATGTTGGGTATATTTTTTAACCAGTTGATGACCAAACATGCAACTTCGTTTAATCTTATGACAGGAATTTTCAAACATGTTGTTCACAGTTATTTTTTATTGCTTCGTGCAACTCTTATAACTTTTTCTTCTTCAACTCTTAAGTTTAACTGTCCAATGTTATTAATCATTGATTTGTTTCAGGAAATACCCACAATCAAGAAACCGGAAATACTCTACTATGTACTTCAATGCCTCAATGTGATGGCACTGCATGGCGACGCTCTGGCCAAGGCGGCACGCGAGCATCGCGGTTTCTTCATCTGGTGCCAGGAGAATCTGCTGATCAAGAAGTAGGCCGCCCAGCAAATCTATACTTCCTTTCCGTTATATTCTCTCCCAACAACTCTCTTACAGCCTCTGGGAACTATGCAACGCTGAACATTCGCACATTTGTCAGGCTGGCGTTCCTCTGTTGTTGCATTGCATCACGCTGCCGCTCGGCTCCGATGTCTTTTGGCGCGTCGTCCAGGAGGCATTTCACGACAGCGACTGGCGTATCCGATTCACAGCAGTCGAACGAGTAACCGTAATTACACGATTCATGGACTCGACGCCACTGCGCAGCGAGGTGGGCCTCCAGACGGCACTCGCTACGGCATTTTGTCATCTGATCGCCAGCATGGATGACATCAATGTGTACGTGGCACAGCGCGCGACGCTCTACATCGGCACCATACATGATACGGCAGTTCGGTCACTCCTCTTCTGCCTGGAATCACAATTCGACCTGTTCATTGTGGATCGGCCAGTGGTGCTGCAATCGGTCTATCAGTTGCACAATTCCCTCTCCGATCGCAAGATTCTCTCGTGGGAGTTCTTTCTGAACCGCTTCGACACGCTCTTCGTCGAGGCGCAAATCAATCTGGAGAAGTGCGGCGACATTTCGTGCCTGCGTGACCTGCGCAATTCGGAAAACGGCAGCGAGGCGCTGTCGTCGAAAATACTGAAGGCACGCGAGGCGCTAAGTCAATCGGACACCAGCGGTGGCATGGCCAAAACGCTGAGCGCCTCCTTCGGCACAAAGTGGCCCTACAAGCGAACAATGTCGGCGCCGGCCAGCATGGTGCCGCGACAGGACTCCAAGTTTGGTAAGTTCCACGCGATTGACCCTTTCAGCATTTCTTTGCCATTGCCACCTGATGGTTCGCTATCGTTGCAGTGCCCGAGAAGGAGAAGATCTACAGCCGCCAGATATCGGCGCCCATTCTCAAGCGGAAAACGTCTCGCTTCGGACTGGGTCAGTTTTTAGGCTCTAGTGGCAACCACACTAATGTTACTAGTCATAGTTGTGCAACAGCCAGTAGCGCTCCCACACAATTCTCACAACATACCCGTCCGGGGCACAGCGGTCATGCCACGCATACTGTGCCGTCCCATTCACAACAATCAGCGCACCACCACCACCAATTCCACCACTTCCCACATCACCACCACCACACCGCCGTCCCCAAGCTGCCGCCCCAACCGCCCTGTCCCATCCACAATCCATCCCATGCGGCGGCCTCCGCCACCGCGTCGCACAGCGGCCACTTCTTCTTCTCCGCCTCGTTCAATCCCAGCTCCGCCCCGCATTTCGTCCATTCTAGTAGTAGCGCACCAGTAGCCACAACATCAACGTTAGCCTCAGCTCACAGTCAGAGTCATCAGTATTTAGTGCATTGTGTACCGCCTAGTCAAACGCTCGTGCACAGCCCAATGCCAACGCTGCCCGAAGCTGAACCACACAAACCACCTTCAACGCAACCACCGACATTATCAACACCGGCCCAAGCCCAAGCCCACACCCCCAACCCCAATCCGACGCCGCACCACTCCTACCACTCCCACTTCCAGAAGCACCCCTCCGCCCCCAACCTGTTGCTGCCCACCCCGGCCGCCACGGCGCCCAGTCCCAGTCCCACAGCTTCAGCGGTGCCCCTGCTGTACTGCACTTGCGATGTCGGCTGCGGCGGCAGCGCGGCGGCCGCCTCTGCTACTGCTCCTGCCGCACCGGCACCCCAAGGTAGGTTGTAGAGCATGTCCGTCAAAGTCTCATTAGCAAAAGTGATGGTGTGCATCTGCTTACTTTCATAAATCTATCGGCTGATGTTTTCTAGTGTCCCCCCCCCCCCCCCTCCTCGGTTGTTTAAATCGTTTTACTTTTCTCTATATACGAGTATGTATATAAATTGGCTCTCTTTATTTCAACGAAAACTAACTATTTTGCGTACTTCTCAGTTCTTCTGCGTAACATACTTGCAGCCGTACATATGTACATACCTATGTATATACTTACATACATATGTATGGGCAACTGTGCGACTGTGTGAAATACCTAACCTCAACTCAACACTTTCTTACAGCTTTCTTTGCCGCTGTCGATTTAATTTCCATTTGACGAGCGAATGCTGGTGTACACTCATCCTTATGGTGTTGTTGTAATCTATGGTTTTCATTTCCATTCATAAAGGACATTTTGTAGTTGTTTGTATGGTTTGAAAATTAATTTTTTTCATATATTGGCCTTAAATTCCAATAAGAATCTATAAGAATCTTTTCATACAAACGCAAGACTTAAGTTAAAGACTGATCTACTTGAAGAGACGTTGGTGTACTGGTACCGATAAATTCTTAAAATAATCAGGAGAAATTAAAAAAAATGAAAGTTGAAAGTTGCTTGAAAACCGTAGTCAAAATTATTCTACATTTCGCATGAAATAATTTTTTGTAGTTTTTTGCTCATTTTTCAATCTTTAATATTATCCAAGAGTAATTGGTAGTTTTGCCACTCCTAAAGTTTTATATAAACATCAATTTTCAACTCCAATTTTCATTACAAAAAAAATCATTACT
Source organism: Melieria crassipennis (assembly GCA_963668005.1). Lineage (NCBI taxonomy): Eukaryota > Metazoa > Arthropoda > Insecta > Diptera > Ulidiidae > Melieria > Melieria crassipennis. Next base: position 94,504,444 of record OY764961.1, on the reverse strand, counting down.
GACCATAGAGGCCTTCACTATGCAGTTAACTTGCGCTCAATTCTATAATAATTGCATATGTAATAATGTTTTGAATTGGTTCTTAAAGTTAAGTAGCAATTTTGTATATACACTGTTAAAATTTAGAAGTAGTTAAATTTTTTAGAATTATAATAAAAAAAATAAACATAAGTTTTCAACGAATTTCGGCCAATACTATACTTTAAACACCCCGATTACAGCCTTTCTTTCAGAAAAAATATCGTTTTCAGTACTCTAATGTTGTCATGAACGAGTTGGTTGTATCCTTTTACAACCTTAAAAATTTAATCTTTAAGTACTTAAATACGTTACACACCTGCTATTATTATTCGATATTATTTGGTCATGCCACAAATTGATCTGAAAAAAAGTTAAAGGAAAGGTTGAAAACAGAAAAACATACTTTTATCCAACATATCTTCAGTCGTACAAGGACATACATTGTTTCTTGGTGTTTTTAGGTTATATAGTCTACAAATCTTCGCATCTGCAAAGTTGATCCGTGTGCTCTGTGTCGTCTGAATTTTTCATGTCTCGATATCAATGCAGTCATCTGGGAATCCTTTTAGGCTCGCTAACCAATAACATACCTTAGGTTTCTTCAGATTATTCACAACTTGAAATTTCATTCTTATTAAGGTTTGCGGTTATGCAACTATCGAATACACCTTTGGCCATGGCTTTATGTAATGCTTTGTTCAAGTTAACAGAAGTCTTCTTCCTAGCCATTCTTAGCTTAGTTATCCAGCCCAGTGCTTTACTCAGTTTACTGCCGAAATCTCGGGTTAGGTTATGGTCCCCAGGGCACAATAGATCACTTTTGGTCTCAGTGCAACAAACTCCATTAAATTCTATTCTAAGTTCCCCAAACATCTATTCGGCAAACCCAACCTTGCCTTATTACAAATTTACTTTTGTGAGACAAACTTAAAAACATTGGAAGAATGCTGGATTTTAATTGTAGATGGCGTCGTCTTATAACTTGCAGCTTAATCATATTTTTGGCATTTAATACAAAGTTGATGGATTTCCAATAACTCGCATTATAGTGTCGAATAAAGACAGTAATTTTTAGGTTATGGTTGAAACTTTTCTGTTGAATGGTTCTCTAGTTAATATTTTAATTTTGAATGGTTCTCTAGTTAATATTTTTGTACTAACAACTTGTTTCTTGTTCATATCAAAATTGTTCTTTCATTATCTTAAATCCGTTCACATATTTACATTCATTCATTCCAACTAAATGTTGTAAGCTCATCGCATTATATCTTTGGTGTTTTGTGTATAGTTCCTTCATACAGTTATATATATATTTGTATCACAACTATATCTTACTAATGTTTACATGTGTTGCATACTTTGAAACGTTTTCGAAACCTCGTGTGTGTTTTTACTAAAACAAACACTATGTGTAACCCCCTTCCATACTGGTATGTATCTCCATCAGCTTGTCAGTGTAATGTCTACACACATCAATGTACATAACTCTACAAAACCCTATCAGAGAACCGTTAACAACTGTTGTAAATTTGTAAAAACCGGAAATGAGTGTTTGAAAAATATCCAAGCGAGCCGCTCCAATGCACCCGAATTGTTGACACACTTTGGTATTTTTCAAACCACGTCCCACGCTTCTAACTACCTGCCCCAGCTAAAGTCTACCAATCTGCCACACTATAGATGGTCACATTCACTCGCTGGGCGGCATCAACGATGAGAATCTCATTGGGCTGCTGAGCCGCATTACCGAACTGGAGGAGTCCGATCGCGAAACCATACATCTGCTGGTCTTCCTCCTGATGCAATTCATGTCGCGCACCGATCAGGCGTTTCCGTCCGAGGACAAACCCATGACCAAAACGCAGAATATCGTGTTGAAGCATCTGTTTCTACTGCTGGGCCACAATCAGATTGACAAGACATTCCACACCACGCCCGAAGCTTTGCGGTGAGTGCCGCTTTCCATGCAATTTCAATTATAACCTCAACCTCGCTTGTCTCCCCTATCACACCTCAGCGCCTCTGCCGTTTTCAACGCCTTTCTGGCCAATTTGCCACAAGTGCTGGATCAGAATCACCTAATCGGCGGCCTGATACTGCCGTCCGTCATGCAGATCATACTGTACGCGCCGAACCCGAACAATTCGGCGGCCGACTGCTACCAGAATTTGGTGTTCAACTATTCGCTGTGGTACCTGGAGCAGTATCCGCGCCGCAACTGGATGTTGACCATACTGGTGGTGCTCTACAAGTACTCCTACACACAGCCGCCGCTGAGCGCCTACGTTATATCGGCCATGCGCATGGTGATGAACAGCCTGCGCTCGCACTTCCATCAGTGCCGCCGCATACCGACCACCACCATTCTGGACATACAGGGCACGTCGCGGTCGCGCGATGTCAGCCAGCCGTCGTTGGGCACTGACCCCGACGACAAGGACCAGAGCCCGCCGGCGAGCCCCATGTTTCCGTCGGAGGGCACCAGCGCCGCTTCGAAGAGCAAAGGACAAAATGTGGCCTTCACGCCGAAATTGCAGCACGCATTTCGCAAGTACAACGACTCCAGTTTAGAGGCCGACGAGACCGAGTCGGAGTTGGTGGCCATACCGGAGAGTGATTTGTCCGACAGTACTTTGCACGGCAGCAGCGCACCGGTTGGTCCATAGTTGATTGACTCGCTTCGGGAGAACCTGATTGATTCTTTTCTTTTAGGGCTCTTTTGACGACACCATACACTTTGAGGACGTTCACACAACCAAAATGGACGTCCTCAAGAGTCGCCCGGTACGCACCACAGACTACACCGAAGAGGTAAGTTCGCACAACTGACGCCCGCTAAATGTTGCACTAAACATTGCCTATGCTTTTTTAATGCAATTAGAAGTCGTCGAAGACGCACAAGTCCATGATCACCACCAAAACCGGCGACACCTACACCACCAAAATCAAGTCGACTGGCGAAACGGTTAGCACCACTGTGGTCACCACACACACACGCCACCGCCTGCAGGAGGGCGTGCGCATGATTGTCACGCCGCTGGTGGGCACCGAGACCACCGAAACGGCCATCGTGTCACCGCCGGTCGATGTGCATCGCGCCATTACAGTGCGCAACAAGTCCATCGAAAACGCCGCCGCCTCTACATCGAAAATGTTCGCCGCCATTGCAACCAATCATCTGAAGGCTCTGGGCGCGCTACAGGACATCCAAACGAAATCCAGCGACAGCAATTCCAAATCGCTGACCTCGAGCAATGGCAACCGCTCGACCAATAGCAGCACCGAGAGCTCGGATAAAAAACAACAACAGCAAACACAAACCACAACCACACAACAAAATCAACAACAACAACAACAACAGCAACAGCAACTGCACCAGACTCAGCCACAGCAACAACAACAGCAGCAGGGCGCAGGCAAAAAGCCAATTGGCCGCCACAAGACAATTGTCGAGTGCAACGCCGGCACCTCATCCTCCTCCACTGGTACCGACGATTCGCGCCTCGGCGCCAACCACAAGAAACCCGCCGGCAAGTCGTTGAAACGCTCCGACAAGGCATACGGTTCGCCGGACTCGCCGCTCTCCAAAATGAACGTCATGCCAAATCCCACAGACGAGCTGGACTCGAGCAACTTGCCACCGCCCAAGAATATTGCCGCGCTGGAAATTCCCACACCGGAGCGTTTGCTGCCGATCGGCACCCAAGAGTCAGTATCCGCTTTGGTGGATCGCGTACGTGAAGGCCTCAATCTGCCGGATATAAGCCACCTAAAGCAGGACAGTCTCGATGTGTCGGAGAGCACCAAAGACGACGTGACGCCCAGCAGCCGCACAACATCGCCGCGACGTCTCATCAAGCAAGTCGCGCTGGAGTCGCCACCCAATGCGGCCGCTCAGCAGGATCTTCACTCGTCCATATTGAAGAGCGTATCGCAGGAGCCGCGACCCGTAGGCAGCGGCACAGCAGCAACGGGCACCGGAGCGGCTGGCAAAACGGAGGCACCCAAGCGGCCGCGTCAAAAGTTGGCGCCTTTCACCGTCGATTCGAGTGCAATGCCGGACATACGGTCGCGGTATGCGGGCTCCTGGCCGCCGCCGCCCTACCAGCCGCCCGAAGAGCGCGACGAAGATATCGACGATGGCAACGAAAACGGCAGTGGACAGAGCGGCGCAGCGCTACAGCCAAATCGAGTGGTGAGCTTATTGGCTTTTTATGTACATCCAGTAACAGTTCATAGTTGGAATTTTGCAACACATTAACTTGAAAATCGTTGCAGAGCACACGACGCGTGGGCGATTATACCGTTTGCGAACGTTGCTCGGACTGTGGCGCGCTCATCGAAGAGTACACCGACGAAGAAATCGGCATCTTGATTGTCGTATTAGGCACATTCATACACCGCGAGCCGGCAATGGCAGCGCCCTTCCTGCCGGAAATACTTACCATCACCTCCAGGTTTTGTGTCCTGTCACAAGCAACTTGAACGAATATCTTAAAAATTGTCTGCTTTTCTTTTGCAGGATTTGCCTAACCTGCACACACTCCTGGCAGAGCGAGAACGGCCCTCCGCTGGTCTGTAGCGCACAGGCCGTAGCCTTGCAGTTCATACGATGCGTGCTGCACCAGCTCGCACCGAACGGCATATTCCTGCAGGTCTTCCAGACACAAGTCAAAAGTAAGCCAAATCCATGCTTTTCAAATGCACTTTCGCCATAACCCATTTTTTCTCTTGCAGTGAAAATCCGTCACAGCTCTTTCCGCAGCATCGCAAAAGCTTTGCAAGACTTCCAGGAACTGAACGCCACCAGTCCCATTTATATGGTTTGCGAAGCGCTGACTTCCAAAAAGTCGCTGCCCATCGAACAGTTGCCGGTGATCTTCCGCAACATGGCCGAGTACTTGCAGTGCGTGCCGCCGGAGGCCAGCGCCGGCCAAGCCGTCTGGCAGCAGGCAATGCAAGCCATGGAGTCGCTGCTGCGACAAGTCATCGTCATCATGCCCAATCTGGCCAGTCCCGAGTACATGCTGGACATAATAGTGGCCACATTGCGCCTAAATATTGTGCCCAAAACGCTGCTGGACCCCTACTCCAAAATTCTCGGCTACTGTGTGCAGAACACCAACCTCGAGTACAGCACCGTCTACGACCTGTGCACGCTGAACGGACGCTCGTTCGCAAAGGACCGCGACAAGATGCTGCTGTGTCGCCAACTGATCTTCGAATTCGTGCAGGCGCTCAAGTTCAAGACCAACATACCCGACAACAACCTGCTGTTGATTGTCAGCTTTGTGCTGCACGATGCGGGCGGCACGCTGCCGCCAGGCACTCTAGCCGGACTGCCGGAGACAGCGCCCACGCTCACCACCAATGCGGCCGAATGCCTACGCCAGTACATAAACGATGTCATCGATTTTCTTGCCGATTTTCACACTTTGAGCAAAATTAAGGTTAGGATTTCCTAAGCATTTCCGTTTAATTTTATTGACAAATGAAATTGTGCTCTCGCTGTGTGCAGAACTTCAAGAACGGCCAAATACAAAATGGTCTCGGCGAGGACACATTGGGCGGCGTTTTGAAAGGCGCTGTTGCACAATATTTGGCGCTGGAAATGTCGCGCGGCAACTCTCGCGACAACAAAGCGGTCACTCGTTATCTGCCGTGGCTGAACAATGCGCCATCGTCGCTGCAGCAAGGGTGAGTCTCGGTGCAATTTCAACGTGTCCATTACACAGCTACTTCTCACTCTTGCACAGCCCCAAGGAGTTCACCGAATGCGTGGGTCACATGCGTCTGCTGTCCTGGCTGCTGCTCGGCTCGCTCACGCACATGGCGCTCACGCAGCGTCGCGCCGAGCACCATGCCAACGCTGCGCCACCTCCCGTGCACACCACCGTGCACTACCATCATCAACACCAACACCAGGGCGTGCCCATTTCCCAGCCCGTGCCGCAGGAGGCCTCTTGCCACATTGCCGATCACATTCAGGTCATTTTCGCCGGTTTCGCCGAGCAGTCCAAGACATCGGTGCTTCACATGTCGTCGCTTTTCCATGCGTTTACGCTGTGCCAGCTGTGGACGGTTTATCTGGAGCAGATTGCACACACCTCCAGCAATACCGAAGGCAACACAATGGGTGTGCTGTTCGAGTTTTGGGCCAAGGTCACGCCCTGCATTCTGCAGCTGGTCTCGCACGCAAAGCCGGCCAAGGAGGCCACTGCAAGCGCGGACTTTACGCAAAATCCCAATGCCAAGGTGTGTTTCGAATAGAGATAGTAAAAATAATGTTTTAAGTACTCAAATTTATTTTTAATTTATTGCCGAAAACAAATTTTTTATCGTAACGAATATTTTAAATCCCAACTTTTCAGCTCTCGGAAATGGTCAATTTACACTTCCTTAGTCTGCTTGAAGCGCTCAAGGAAACTAACTCCACAATTTTGGCCAAGCTTTTGCCCCTCTGGAGTCCCGTGTTATCATCGCAGACGCAGGTAAAGCCAAAACTAATTAATTTAGCAATATTAACCCTAAAATTTCACATTTCTTCTCCCTTTCAGCTCTCAGACACCTTACATGTGCGTCTACAGAATGTGCGCGACTATGCACCGGACTACGAGGAACAGCAGGCGCATCCCTCCGATGCACTGCTCAAATGGCTGCAGCGGCTGCAATTCAAAATGGGCCAAATCGAGCTGCAGGCTTCAACAGCCACACAGTTCTACTCGATTTGAAGCAAATGCTACGAGAAACTATTGAACTCTTATATAAATTATTCATTTATTTTCTAATACGTTTTGAGTTCTTGAGGCATTTGCCATCAACCCCTACGAAAAAATAATCTAGCATCAATTTACATGAATGTTAAATGTTTACATGTTGAGCAAATACAAAAAACCCTAAACAATACAAATACTTAAACTAAACCTTAATTGTATTCAAAACTAATCAAACACCGTGTAGTTGACGACGCCACCCGGCAGTTCCTCATCCAACGGATCGACCACTTCATCGACGTCGTTAAAGCGGCTTTCGCCCTCAATGCGAATGCGCGGCAAACGATATGCAGTGAATGCAATGTTTCTTTTCAGTTCCTCTTCGTTAGGCAGATGCAGCTGTCGATTATCAAAACGCTCCAGTCTGGCAGCCAGACGCTCGGTAGCCTGTTTTTCGTGCAGCTCCTGCAAATAGCAAAAACGTTTTTAATTTTTTAACAAATTTCAACGAATTCTCCTTAACTCCGCACCTTCAATTTTGCCAAGTAGCTGGTCTGTAGTTCCACCGAGTCGAGCAGCGGCAATAGTTTTGAGCCGTTGTGCTGTATGGACGGCGGCGTCGCTGCTGTCACTTCCCAGTGGTAGCCATGCTTGCGCGCGCGTTCTTTCGCCGGATCATGTACGTTCGAAATGGTTGTGCGGTAGGGCATGAACTTCTCGCGCTGTGAAGTCGGCTGTGCTTCGCTTTTCTCCATCAAATAGCGCACGTGCTGCTCCATATCCGGCAGTGCCGGCGTGCTGCAGTAACAGTCGCTCGTTGAGGAGCTCGCGTTGGAATCGGGTGAATCCGCTTTGAACGACTCAATCTCTGCCAGATCAGCAGCGGTTATTAGCTGTGGTTCTGGCGGAAGCACCTGCGTTCGACGCTCGTGCATGCTGCCTTGTGCCAATATACGCAGAGGGTCCACATCCGCCTCATCGTCGCTGTCCAGCACATCATTTGTGGGATCGTCTGCTTCCCCGTTGCCATTCAGGCGACCACGCCACTCCAATTCATTTAAGGTATGTTCACCCTTGTCTGCTATATTTAGTTCAGAAAACAACATCGCCGCTTCGTCGACATTGGTGCGTCGCTCCAGTTCGGCCTCCACTTTGGCGTAGAAGATTTTAATGCGTTCGCCCTTATCCGGCAGGCGATTTAAGTTTGCTCTAAGATGCCAGTGTTTAATTTCACAATCGGTATGTTATCAATATAAGAAACTTACTTGTTGGCCAGCAATTTCGCTTCTCTCGCGTGAAGATCCAGCAACTCCACACGCGACAACTTGGTCAAATCTTTGATGCGACTGTTCTCTGTGGCCCGTGGCATGCCGGGAATTTTATTGAGCGTTGGGTGCATTATGGACGCCATTTGCGATACTTAAGATGTTTACTTGTTTATTATTCTCAAATAGTTTATTCCGTTTAGAAAGTCGTCTGCCCGCTTCTAGAACTGTACCGTTTGTTTTCATGCAAATACAAAAACAGCTGATTCAACAAGTAAGAAAATAAGCAACACTTTGCGGTGGCTGTCTTCGCTAAACTCTTTTAGTATTTTGGCATTACTCTTTATGCAGAATTTCTTCATGCTATCGTCTAAATCTTGGTACAAAAAACATATTATTATTGTACTATGGTCTAAATCATCGTAGAGACGAAATTTGCACAAAATGCTACTTATAAATATTTTTTTTTTACTTTATTTCAAGTATTTTCACATCAAGAAAAAATTGTGCGAAATACAACTCTGTAACTATTGCACTTACATGCCATCTGTTCCATCAGCTGCATTTGACAGTTTTGCCACATTGCGCTTTCCGTCCGGCTGTCACTCGGAATTCCAATAGCTCCATCAATAGCTCAACCAATCCGAGTTTTTCATCAGCAATTTCTGTTACAACTAATAAGGTAAATTTCAGAAAGCACAAAGAAAATCATAAATAAAACTACATATCTCACGCAATCAACCAGAGCAGCGCAGTATGGCGGAGCATGAGTTGATCGCACAATTCCAGGCGCTCGGCATGAGCGAGCAAAAGGCCAAAGAAACGCTCAAGAACGCCAATGTCACCAAAAATCTACAACAAGCGCTAGCGGTCGCAAAGAGTGTGCCGCTGACAGAAGGTGTGGGCATGTTGTTGTACCACATGGCCAGCAAGATTAAGCCGCAAATTATAGAAGAGCTGCCGCTTCTGGCCCACTACATTGTGGAGCATAAACTGGACACCACGATGCGCGTGGATGCAGCGCTCGAGTATTTGCTAAAGTGTGGACAGAAAAAAAGCGCCGCCATCGACATCGTGGAGTTCGAACGCGAATGCGGTGTGGGCGTGGTGGTCACCCCGGAGGAGATCGAGCGTGTGGTGCAACAGCAAATGGCGCATCACAAGGCAGCGCTGCTGGAACAGCGCTATCACTTTAATGCCTTCAAGATAATGCAGGAAGTGCGTTCACAACTGAAATGGGCGGACGCCAAATCAGTGAAAGCCGCCATTGATGTGGAGATATTCGATTTGCTGGGACCCAAGACAGAAGAAGATCTCAAGCCACCACCAAAAGCTGATAAGAAGAAGGAGAAACCAAAAATGACACCGGAACAGACAAACAGTGCAAATGCCATAGCAGCAACAACGGAAGAGTCCAGCGATGGTGCGCGCACCATTGCTGAGCTGATGAAGACCAAAGTGCATTTCCATGCACCAGGCGAGAACTACAAGACCGATGGTTATGTGGTGACCGAGCACACGGAACGTTTGCTCAAGGAGCACTTGCGCCAAACGGGCGGCAAAGTGCACACCCGCTTTCCTCCCGAGCCGAATGGCATTCTGCACATCGGCCACGCTAAGGCTATTAACATTAACTTTGGCTACGCCGCTTCTCAGGGTGGCGTGTGCTACCTGCGTTACGACGACACCAATCCCGAGAAGGAGGAGGAAAAGTTCTTCGTGGGCATACACGACATGGTCGAATGGCTGGGTTACAAGCCGTACAAGGTTACGCACTCCTCGGATTATTTTCAGCAGCTGCACGAATGGGCTGTGGTGTTAATACGCAAAGGCCTGGCCTACGTGTGCCACCAAGGCGCCGACGAGATGAAGGGCTTCAACCCTAAGCCGAGTCCGTGGCGCGAGCGGCCCATAGAGGAGTCGCTACAGCTCTTCGATGATATGAAAAACGGCAAAATCGACGAGGGTGCGGCCACGTTACGACTCAAGCTGACGCTGGAGGAGGGCAAACAGGATCCGGTGGCATACCGTATCAAATTCATACCTCACCATCGCACCGGCAATGAATGGTGAGTGCGTCTGTCGTTTATAAACATGTAATTTTTTTATATTACCTATTCCCTCGCCCTATCAGGTGCATTTACCCCACCTACGACTACACGCACTGTCTTTGCGACTCCATCGAGAACATCACACACTCGCTATGCACAAAAGAGTTCCAATCGCGCCGCTCTTCCTACTATTGGCTGTGCAATGCGCTGGACATCTACTGCCCCGTGCAGTGGGAGTACGGCCGCCTCAACATGAACTATGCGCTCGTCTCCAAGCGCAAGATCGCTAAGCTCATCACGGAGCGCATAGTCAGCGACTGGGACGATCCACGCCTCTTCACACTCACGGCACTGTGCCGCCGCGGCTTCCCGTCAGAAGCCATCAACAACTTCTGTGCCCAGATGGGCGTCACTGGCGCACAAATATCTGTTGACCCCTCCATGTTGGAGGCGGCCGTTCGAGACGTGTTAAATGTTAGCGCGCCGCGTCGCCTGGTCGTGTTAGAGCCACTGAAGGTAACGTTGCTCAACTACCCGCACAAAGGCCCCATCCAGGTGGAGGTGCCAAATTTCCCGCAAAATCCTGAGCTGGGCAGCCACAAAGTCACACTCGATCGCGTCATTTATATTGAGCAGAGCGACTTCAAGCTGCAGCCCGAGAAAGGCTACCGACGACTGGCCGCCGATCAGTCCGTGGGATTGCGCCACGCCGGTCTCGTCATCACCGTAAAGAAGGTGAAGCAATGCCCAGAAACGGGGGCCGTGTTGGAGCTCATCTGTGAGTGCGCATCCAGCGAACAAGCGGAGAAACCGAAGGCCTTTATTCAGTGGGTTTCGCAGCCAATTCGTATTGAGGTGCGCCTGTACGACCTGCTGTTCAAGCACAAGAACCCCGAAGATCCGAACGAGGTACCTGGCGGGTTCCTATCTGATATCAACCCGCACTCCATGTCGGTGTTGCAGTCGTACGCCGATCGCACACTCGCCGACGTACGCGTCTACGACAAGTTCCAATTTGAACGCATCGGCTTTTTCTCCGTGGACCCGGATACCAGCAAGGAACGCATCGTGTTCAACCGTACCGTCGGTCTAAAGGAAGACGCCGGCAAGAAATAGCGACAAAGACGCAAATGCAGACGCCAGCGCCGCCATTCACGCCGAGCCAAAGCGACACCCTATGATGGAAATTTTTATTAAAATACTGTACTTGTAAAGACTCCTAGAACGTTTTCCTAGGTTGAACGTGTCCATACGAATATAATTCACTCAATGCTTTTGTAATAACGAACGCATTTTTATTTAAAAACTATTTGAAAAATTGCATCTTCCTTACTTCTTTCCTTCCACCATAATGATGTGATAGCCAAATTTCGTTTTGATGGGGGGATCGGTGTACACGGGATTGTTCACATTCGACACGGGCAGCGCAAAAGCCGCATCCTGAAAGGGACCCACCATGGCGCCACGTATCTGCCAGCCTAAATCGCCTCCTTGGCGTGCCTTATCCTCGCTGTAAGCGGCTGCCACTTCGGGAAACTTCTGGCCGGCCTTCAATTTTTCCAGCGCTTCGAGTATCTTGCCCTGCTTCTCGCAAAGGATATGTCGCACCTTTACTGCACTGCCTCCCTTTTTTTCTTTGCCTAGACAAGCAAGTCGTAACTTAAAGTTCAACCATTATTGAAATGCAGGTCAAACATACCTTTGTCTTCAGCAGAACCACCAGCGGCGCCACCCTTTTTGCCTGCGCCGCCTTTACTATCCTTTCCTTTGGCATCCTTTTTCGGAGGCATCTGAGTTTGTTTATTTCAAATGCAGGCCCTACTACAGTGATTATCTATTTGAGGTTATGCATGTTGACAGCTGCTCATTGGTGGTGCCAAGTTCAAAATTTCCCCAAATTTTGCATTCCCTTATCGGGGTATATGAAAATAAACATTGTCTCTAACAGAAATAAGTATTTGCAAAAATTTGTATCAAATTTAAATCAAACTTCCCAACAATAACTTCAGTTCCTTTTACCAATCAATTCATCTATTTTCTACAGACGTTATGTATAACTGATTAATTACATTGATTGTACTCTTTTTATTACAAGTCGTCACAACTATTTCAATATCATAAATTTTACATTTCATGTTCTCAACATTTAAGAGAAACATTCAACCCAGTGGTTTGCATTGAAGTACTCTGTCTTTAAATTTGCACTTCAACCTTGCTGCTTAATTGCAGCCCTGTCATTGTTCACATTTCTTTGCACAGCCATCTTTATACACTGCCCAGCACACTCTAGCCATCTCACTTGCACTCATGCGTAGGCAATGTGTGTGTTGCAGAAAACACATGGAATCATTATTACTCATTCCTTTTCTGTCGAAAGACTCGAAACGAAAAAGTTCAGCACGACGTTTTCAAGCATTTTCGTAAGTGAAATTTTCAACAAATTAATGGCGAATTTATTCTGAAAATTGCATAAAATTCAACACGAGTTTATAAATTTCATGTAGGACACAAATTGGAAGTGCATAAAAGCAACGCAAAGCAAGGAATATCAAATCATTAAAGGCGAAACTAGCCAAGTAGAGCGACAACACCAGCAAAATGCCCAAGAATAAGGGAAAAGGAGGCAAAAATCGTCGTCGTGGAAAGAATGAAAACGAATTCGAGAAACGTGAATTGATTTTCAAGGAAGACCAGCAGGAGTATGCACAGGTCACGAAAATGTTGGGCAACGGCCGCCTGGAGGCGATGTGCTTCGACGGGGTCAAACGCCTGTGTCACATTCGGGGGAAACTCAGGAAGAAGGTAAATGAAAAACGTTTTGTGCTGTAGTGGGTGGTAGGGGGCAGACGGAAATTTCATGTGCGAAATGTGCGCTAGCGAGTAGGAGTGCTATATTTTGGGGCTGCACTCCATAAGCGCGTGCAATGACTTCATTATTTGTCGGTTGATTTTATTGGTTTGTTGCAAATTTAAAAAGTTGTGCGATTATTTTGGTATTCCTTTGCATTTTTTTTAACATTACTTTGCTTTGGTGTCTTGTGCGCAGTTTTATGAAATTTCTCGTTAAACCCAACCAACGAGCCACCCCGTCTCCCACCAGTCAGCCAATCAAAACTGAAACAAAGACGTTGCGATCTTTTTGCTTGCATTTACTCGCCTCACAATGCAACGCAATAGTGTCAAGGTGAAACATGTTAGCCTTGTTAGGTTACAGTCTGAAACTTTAGGATAATAATTCTATTAGTTAAAAGCTCACAACGCAGGTAAATTTATTTATTAAACACGGGGCTCATATTCCATTGCTATGACTTCAAGTACTGAAATCACTTGGCGCAAACACGTCTCTATTTGAATTTATTTGCCGAATTTACTATCTGTTTTTGAGGTCGCTATGATTAAAGTCTCCCAGTAGGTCACTTCCATTTCTTTGTAAAAATATATATAAAATGTTGCGGATGTCTATATCCACACATAAACAATTGTGTGTGCTTTTAACTTCTGTCTCTTTTTATGGCAGTGGATATTACTTTTGGTTTCGAATTTATAGCGCCCGAATTGGGCGCCTTCAGTACGAAAATCTATGTATAATATATATTTGGAGTTAGCTTCGCCAGGAAAATTTATTAAGTCCTGTCTGTGCATTAGATGGCGTGACTTTTATTCTATACATAAATTTTCTGAAATACAAAAATGTTATCCTAGTACAAATTTTCTTCCTTAGTTACTCAGAATTTAAAATAAATTCAATTTGTAAATATGTTCACATAAAAAAATTGAATTGTTATTGAGAATCGGAATGAAGTGTAGTTATTACATTCAAAGATCAAATAGGAAACCTATTATAAATTTTAATTTTAACTAAAATTACACTCCATATATCAAAATTTGCTACTGAAACTAGATGTGACATGTCTCCATAAATCTTGTTGAAATTGTTTGGATAAAATATGAATTGCCATCATGCACTGAACATCCCAAGGTGCGATAGTTCTGCCTAATTATGCTCATAATAAATAAAATGTTTCTGAAGCAAAATCAAACTCAAAAACAAAATAAAATAGACAAAAGTTTGCCTTTCTTCTTTAAAGGCAAGAATTGGTTCTCAAATCCTGGGAGAATGATTAATATCTGTCTAGTTATGATTATATCAAATAATTATATTTTTTGTGAGATATAATGAAACTTTGTACACAAAAATCTGGCTTCATTCTTTAAAAACCAGAACTGGTTCTTTGTACTTTGTACACAAAAATCTGGCTTCGTTCTTGAAAAACCAGAACTGGTTCTTCCAAATGGGTCATTCTTTTACAAACCGAACAACTTTTTTTACCCCATAATTTATATTCATCCCAAAATTTTTTTTTCACTTCTGGGCATAAAATTAACCGACACGTATATCAGAATTTATTCGAAAAAGATTTTTTTCTTTATATAATTATTTAAAATTTTGAAAGTTACGCGAATTTTGCTAGATTCTAACATGTTTAAAATTCAATATCTCCGGTTCGGCTTATCTTATCGACACAATTTCAAAACCGTTTTTTAGCTTATTGTATGCACTTTAGAGGAATATGTTCACAGTTTTTTTATGTTTAAAAAAAAAAAGTATATTAACAATTTGATTGTTTAAACAATTTTTTGATGATGTTCCCCAAAATCAATTTGATTGAAAAAATACTGCTATTTTCGCAACAAAACGCATATTTCAAAAAAGTGGAGACTTAATTAGATCATAAGATAGAAAAAAATTTCCACCGCAAGTCAAGCGTGACGAGTCCCATCAAGTCAAAATTTTTTTCTATCTTATGATCTAATTAAGTCTCCACTTTTTTGAAATATGCGTTGTGTAGGTAATAACATTGCGAAAATAGCAGTATTTTTTCAATCAAATTGATTTTGGGGAACATCATCAAAAAATTGTTTAAACAATCAAATTGTTAATATATTTTTTTTTTTTTTAAATAAAAAAACTGTGAACATATTCCTCTAAAGTGCATACAATAAGCTAAAAAACGGTTTTGAAATTGTGTCGATAAGATAAGCCGAACCGGAGATATTGAATTTTAAACATGTTAGAATCTAGCAAAATTCGCGTAACTTTCAAAATTTTAAATAATTATACAAGGTGCAACCCAAAGTAAACAGGACTTTTATAAAATAAAGAAAACGGATGATTATTTTTGTATAATTCTTTTTATTTATTCAAAATACTCTCCTTCTGCTTCGATACAACGTTTTGCACGGTCCAAACGCATTTGGAATGAGTGTTTTAGGTCATCGGCCGGCATCGCCTTCAGAATGTTGGTACAAGCCTTTTGGATGTCCTCAACGTGCTTATAACGGTTTCCTTTCATCGGCAAATGCAACTGACCGAATAAGTAGAAGTCACAGGGAGCCATATCAGGCGAATACGGTGAATGATTGATGGTAAAAATGCGATTTTTGGTCAAATAATCGGTCGTAACTAGGGCTCTGTGAGCCGGTGCATTATCATGCAATAAACGCCAACTTCCTTCCTCGCGATATTCTGGCCGAATACGACGAATGCGATGCACCAAACGCTTCAAAACTTCAACATAAAACAAAGCGTTAATTGTTTTTCCCGGTGGAACAAACTCTCGATGAATTATTCCCTTTGAATCGTAGAAACAAATGAGATGAGTTTTGATTTTTGACTTCTCACGGCGGGTTTTTTTCGGATTTGGCTCATCTGGGTGCTTCCATTCGGCACTTTGACGCTTTGTTTCGGGATCATATTGAAAGCACCACGTTTCGTCACCGGTTACGATGTTGCACAAGAAATTTGGATCACGTCTGGCTTCCCGAACGATGTCTTTTGCGTGCTCAATTCTCTGCGCTTTTTGGTCGTCGGTTAAAGTGTGCGGAATGAAGCGAGAACACACTTTACGGAGACCCAAATGTTCGGTTAAAATGCGATCAATTGATGTTTTGGAGATGTTCAATTCCATTTCCATCAATTCCAATGATGATTTTGGCTGCATTTTGATAAAATCACGCACAGTTTTGATGGCATCGTCAGTAATCACAAATTTCGACTGGCCGACGTGTTCGTCGTCATTCAAGTCTTCACGACCATTCTTGAATCGATTCAACCACTCATTAACACGGCCACGGGATAAACAATCATCACCATAAACTTGCTTTAACAATTTAAACGTTTCGGTAAAAGTTTTACCAAGTTTAAAACAGAACTTAATATTAGCTCTTTGTTCGATCGACATTCTCGTACCAAAGTTAAAAACATACTGTCACATTGAGCGGGATATTTCGGCGTCTACTAGACCAAATGTCATGAAATTTAGACAGTATGTGAATGAAAGATGTACCTTTCCAACGCATGTCCTCACACATAGATGGCGCCACCAGAAACGTCCCTATTGCAAAAGTCCTGTTTACTTTGGGACGCACCTTGTATAAAGAAAAAAAAATTTTTCGAATAAATTCTGATATACGTGTCGGTTAATTTTATGCCCAGAAGTGAAAAAAAAATGTTGGGATGAATATAAATTATGGGGTCAAAAAAGTTGTTCGGTTTGTAAAAGAATGACCCAAATGCTAAAGGCTTGATTACACGTAACGAGTAGAGTGACGAGACAGCAACTCGAACGAGTACTCGTTTCGTCTAAACAGTAAGGCGAGTTGTTGATTGAGTCGGTGACCGAGTAGAGTGGCGAGAGAGTCACTAGAATCACATTTTGTTTACTAGGCCGAGTACTACTTTACCGTTATATTTTTCTCTTTTTCGCAGCGATTCGCGGAATCGCTCGTCACATGCGGAATCGCTCGTAACGTGCGGGATGCGTCACACACCACTTTTCGCTCGGTTGAGTGTAATTGCGGAGTTGCTTAGTTCATTTTGTGCATTGTAAAACCGAACTGACTCGCCACGTGTTAAAATACGTTTGAACAACTCGTCGCTTTTGCTCGCCATCCCAATTCTCTCGGCCTAGTACCATTTTGATGTCTCGCCACTCTACTCGTTACGTGTAATCAAGCCTTAAGACTATGACAAGCATAACTTTTCCCGCGTTCAACTGCGTGTCATATAAACTTCTTTAGGCAGCGCGTCTGGCCACATATTTATGTACATATATTATATGATACGCTGAGCTTCCGCAATCATACAATTTAAAAGTTTTATCATTGTGAAGCACCAGAAAAATAATTGTATACATTCGGTGTAGTCCAAAGCACTGTCTTCTGAATTACAGCAGCTTTTTCCTACCTGCATGGACTACTTGTCACTAGAATTTTGCCTTGAAAATCAACGATATATCACATTCACTTCTTTTCGAAATAGATGGTTAGCTAGTAGCTAATAGCTACTTCTTTACCATCTATATCTTTGTCAAATGAATCTACAAAAAGAGTGGTTTATTTATTGTATGCATTCTAAATATTATTTGTCGAGATAGCTTCGGTTACTTTTTTCATTTAAAAAATGAATATGTGATTTTTTTTCTCATGTATTGAAGCTGTTTCATTTATGGGAGAAGATTGTAGTTTTTGGCATTTTTTCAGTTTCAAGTATTTACTTTTTTTTTTTAACTCGAACGAACGCGCAGGGGATGACCCCTATTAATGCGAGGCATTGCGTTGGTTCAGGAAGGATATAAAGGTTAGGAGATAGGATTAAGAGTGAAGTGGTTATGGACTCTTGCCTTGAACCCATCGAGATCATAAGTGCTGGGGAAGATATTCGCAGGGAGACCATTCCACAACCGCGCTGTGCGGGCCAGAAACGAACTTTCTCTGTAATGCGTAGTGCGCTGGAACATCGTTTCAACGTGGAATGCATGAGCGCCAGTGTTCAAACGGGTTGCCCGTGGGAATACCCGGAGCGATGGCATCAAACTGCTCATCTCCACTGAGCAATTACCGAAGAAGTATCGGTAAAACAACACCACACACGCCACGTTTCGACGATGTTCTAAGGAGTCAATAGAGCTGGATGCCCTACTGTCCCCTATAAGTTTAATCGCACGGTTTTGCACCCGATCGAGAAGCTCCAAATGGGTTTTTGAACTTGTATTTATTTTCATCAAACAAGGCCACAGTTGACTTTTTACTCGTATTTTTTGCCTATTGAACAACTATCGTTGGCGCTGCTTCGATTAATCAATTCTAAACTCAATTTAATCAACTTGTAAGTTTTGAATTAATCTAATTTGAACAAAAATTTGACAAATTGCCACTACCGGGAACTTTTGTGAAATTGTGCCTATGATTGTAAAGGCCTCACACTCGCTTCTCAACTGCGTAGAAATTATTCATAAAAGCAAAAAAGTAAATAAAAACATAAAAAGCAAAATCCGTTTAATTATAAGAGCCAGTAATATGTTAAGAATTCATTGATAGCCGCCGCCAGTGATAAGCGCGAATGTCGATTGCACATGCTGGACAAACACTTGAGCGCATGCGCCTAATTATCGACTGAAGTGTGCCTCAGTTCCATAGAACTAAATGCATTCCGATGTCATAAGTAACGCTGCAGTGTTTAATGACAATATTGCTGTCATTGATTGGACATTAGTTTCATAGTGCACAGCTGGCTTAGTTGATTTGCCTTCATTTGTTTGCCACCTCATCATTACTACACTAATTTTTAATTGTTGTCTTAAATATGTTTAAATTGACATTTATTAATTCGACTGGTGCAGCTGCAGTATCTAATCAAAGTTTTTACAAAAATTTACAGTGCAGTCCTAACAATTTCAACTCCGTAAATCTATTTCGTGCGCACACTTTTGTCACACGTTTTATAGAATCTATAAAACACTCGAGCAAACTGTCTGCTGACACGAACGGCTACTTCTGTGCCGTAGTATTTATGACTTTACCGATAAGTTGCTTTTATGATCTTACGAAAATGACAGGCGTTTGCATGTAGTATTTCTATCACAGTAGTAATTTTTAAGTATATCTAAAAATGATCAACTCTAAGCGTAAATTACTTGATTATATCGTGTTTAAAATTTTATCTTCCTCTAACTATAAAGGTTTTTTGTCCTTTTGTAGCATACAGTAATGTGGTAGGGTATGTAATCGCTGGCCGGCACTTTGTAGCACCCAAAATAAGTAGAACCTATTTAGCAGTGTTCGTCTGTCCCTATGGCAACCGGCTGATTCTCACTATTTACTAATAGTTGATAATTCCTTACTGGATTAAACATCTAACTTGGCTGCCGCGTCGCAAGAAAGCATACGACGAGGGTTGTTTCGTATTGGACTTTATCGACAACAGATCGGGGATGGCTCAGAAATCAATATATTCAATATAGTATATTCAAAATATATTCAATATATACTTTCACTCACATTTCTAACAAAAAACCTGTTTCGCCTTCAGTGAAGATTTTCGTAAAAAACCGCTTGGCACTTAATTTGTTAATGCTTATAACTCTTCTTTACATTCTCTGACTTTGCGATATGCAAAATAAATTTTGCAGTCCTTTTTTATTTGGGAAATAGAAAGACACTTTTTAGCAGTGTAATGAGTTAAAAGTCTGTAAATATTGTGCTAAATTAATACTTGCTTCCATTGAAAAGGATTAAGAGCACAACAAACGCTCATAATTACAGTCAATACTATTTTCCATTCTCGCAAACAAATTTTTCCTGGAAAACGAACGATGCGCAGACACACAGCCTATGCACACATATTGGCGTAAATTTTTTATGAGTCAAACAGACAACTTTTTGAGGAGCTTAATGAATCATCGCTGCATTAAATTACAAAAAATTCCATATATGTTTTACGGTGTGAAACGCTGCTCTAATTAAACACGCGTATAAAAGATAACAAGTTGGCTCAATTCACTGCCACTGCATTGACGTCAATAAATTGTGGTTTTCTTCTGAGAAGCAATCTCACAGCTTGCTGCTGCAAATACCAGTGCGAAACTTCCCAATCGATGGTATCTACATACGACTATTGTGTGTATATCTCCGTCAGCAAACATCACATAGCTTTCTAAAATAAAAGTCGAGAAGTCACGTGAACAAATCCAACCAACTGTTCAAATTATCAAACATTTCACAGTGGTATTCAAGTATCCATTGGTAACTGAGTATATGTTGCTACATCCACATTTGTCTTATCAATAGCTGGTGGCTGGCTGGACTTCAATAGCCAACTTGTACTTTGCATTCTTTAGCGATAACTCGGCAAAGAAATATGAGTAATTTTTCAGCATGGATTTCTTTTCGCTTGTGTGAGTTGTGGATTTCGAAATTTTCAAAACAGCATTAAGCATCCATTAACCTCTTCGCTCCCAGCTTAAATAGTCCTTTATGAATGCAAATGGAAGTTTGCAGCTGAAAAAAATATTTTTTGTTAATCTTGTTTTAAGTGTTTTAGATTTTAGATGGTGATATTGTATTCTTAAGTTGAAATTCTTTTTTATTACATGCTATTTACGTTATTTTGTTATATTTTAATTTATTTCATTTATGTTTTATTTTCAAATTTTACTTATTGTATTTATTTTTTCTAATTTGTATTTATTTCTCTTTATTTGAATTTATATTCATTTGTGTTTAGTTTTATTTGTTTTTTTTTTAATTTTATTTATTATTTTTTAACTTTTTTGTTTTTAATTTTTTTTCATTTCTGTTCTAAGACTGATTATTCCTCCTCAAACATTAAAGGAAAAACACAAAATTTAATTTTAAAAAAGAGGCAGTTTTATTTATTTAGTATTCATTCTTTTAATTTTTTTTAATGTTTTACTTCTTAATATTCTATATTCTTTTATGTACATACATATATTTTGCATTATATATTTAAATTTTTTCACATATATTTTTGTACTGTATTTACAATACTTTTTGAATATTTTGTTTTAATTTATATTATTCTTTTTTAATATATATTTAATTTTTACATTTACTTTTTAAAATACTGTAGTTGTCACATAAATGTGAAATAATTTTTGTTTTGTGCATTTTTGTACATTTATATATTTCAATGTTTGAAGCCACCATTGACCTATTAAAGTTAACTTTAAATAATTAAACCTCTAATTGAGATTACATAGTAGTCATAATTTTTTTAATACATTAATATTTGTACTAAAATTGCATTTCAATTGTGTTCTAATATTCTTTTAATATTTAAATGATTAAATTCATTAAATTCTTATTAAAATATTCTAAACAAATCTTCGAGATCGCACCGTCAGTCTCTTCTGCGTCTTCTCTCTCCCCTGGCATCGTCGACTTTTACTCGCTGTAGGTTGCCGTCGATATGACCTGGTTGATCCAGCTGGTAAACGCCGACACGCGCACGAATACAGACGGTGCGTTCTTCTGGCCGCAGGGCACCTTGCCCCACGACACAATGCCAATGACGGTGTAGCCCTGATCGTAGTAGTCGAAGGACTGCTGCACCAGCGGGCCGCCAGAGTCTGCTGTACAGATGCTGAGACCGCCGTTGAGCGGACCCGTGCACAGGTTCGTCTCGTGCAGATCCAAGCCCGATGCGGCCAGCACGCGCTCGCACAACTCCATGTCCAATATGGGCATGTCGGCTTCCTGCAGGCGATGCGGGTAGTTCGGCACCAGCGTCATGGACACATTGCCCCAGCCGTACAGCGTGCCAGAGCCCTCGGGTAGGGCATCCTGCTCGGGCAGCTGGGCGGGCTGCACGTACGGCGTGTACGTCAGCGGGGTCTTGGTGTAGATCAGTGCAATATCGTAGGGATTGACGCCGCCCAGGAAGAGCTCGTGGCTGACGTAGCCGTCGATGCTGCGCACCTGCACACAGTCGCCTTCGTCGGTGCCTTGAATGTCGTGGCAGCCAGCCATGATGATTGCATTCTGCACAGTTTCCGCAGAGGTGACGCAGTGGGCCGCCGTCAGGATCCAGTTCTCGTTGATGATAGTTCCGGCGCAGTAGTGCACCAGGCCGCCGTTCGGCGACATAGTTTGTATGGACACAATGTAGGGTGCCGAGTGGGGCGCGGCTTCACGTTTTGCCAAAAACTTCTCCGCCCACACTCTTGGCTTCTCCGAGAAGGTGCGTCGGTTCTCCAAGTATCCCAAAGCGTAAGGATTCCGCATGCCAGCCATTGTGGTAGCCTTGCTGGCAGGCAGCGGTGCATTTGCTCCCATTACCACCATTATTGTTATAATTATAATCACAAGTATTATGTAGAGACATTTCCAATTTAGTATCATTTTGTGTTTGGGCTGTTCAATGTGACAAATCGTGCTGCACGCCGTATTGCTTGTTGGATTTAATTCACTGTTGCGGTTATTTCACAACGATTGTAAAACGGTTTGTTGCTCGCGTTTCTTTCGGTGGCCGATTTGTGTTGCTTACAAGTGTTCTTTGCTTTTTGACGGGCCCACGCGCTCCCACCGGCTTTTAAGCGATGGGCCGCGTTGCGCCGTTTCGGGCCGCGCAACGAACACGTACGAAGTGATTGCAAAACTCGCGACTGCTTATCGCTCAATTACCGAGTATCAATGTGCTTAGTTATCAGTTTAAAATAAATGGGGAAAATCGTCGCGTTTAGTCAGAATCCTCTTGCCTACCCACCCGCGGTATTGCCATTTTTGGCAAAATCCTTAAATGCCGAGTTTCCCGCTGCCTTGCACTTACTCAGAGAATTCCAATCCATTGACACATCGGCAATATTGCGCCGCCTGCCGCTTCGTCACCCTCACTGTATACGCCTTCTTGGCGAGGGGCTGTCACACGTTCGGTGCTTTCCACAACGGTTATGCGGCAATGCGCGCCCATTCATCAGTCAGACAGCCGGCTTATCAGCGCCGCGGCCTCGCAATAAAATCGTAATTGCCCCCCGAGTCGCTCTGAGACGGTGGCAATGACGTTGGACCATCTCACGCACCGCGTGTTCACTTCTAACCAGTCAAACGTTCAGAATGCGGCTTATCGGAGTGCGAGTATGGGAAATGTGATTTATCGGGCAGTCCTCCCCTTCGCGTAGTTCGTCACCGTTTTATCCACCGCTTGCAATTGCGTTGTTTCGTCGGCGTGTTGATATTTGCACGTCTACTGATAAGATCCTGTTGAGTTAAACACTTGCTTGTGCCTTGTCTGTAGACTTGTAAATGTCCACGACCTTAGATATTCAAATGATGATGCCGCCATCTGTCACTTAATACGCTAACTTACCTAATTATTTTGGAAAATTGTATTTTACATATTACACTTGTCGGTAACTGCCGGCATCAAAGTCAACTTTTACAGCCCATTCGAATAACGCTGAGCGCAGGTTAAAATCGAGTTTCCTGCTTTCCAGGCAATTAAGTTTCAGTTATTAAAAATTTTCATAATTAAAATTTGAAACTGATTCAACAATTTCAAATTCGAACAAAATTGAGCGCACCGCAACACATTTTCATTCCGAATTTCAGCCAAAAACAATTTGTAGCAAATGCCCCATAATTTTCGAATGTGGAGTCTTTTAAATCTGTGGAAGGTTTTAAATCATAGAATTCAGTACTAGAATCAAATCTCTGGGGTTTTGTGATTGAACGCCTGCCATATTTTTTACATTTAGTCATAATTCGGTACATCTAAAGGCTTAGTGCTACTAATTAATAATAATTTTAATTTAATAATTGACTGGCACGACAGCCCGCTTACGCGAGACTAAGGCCTAGCTTCCCGCAACCACCCGTGTTGTGCGTGTGAATTTGTACGCGGGTGGAAGGGACCTACAGTTTTTATGCCGGTTCCGAACGGCAGGTTGGGAGCTTTATCATAGGCAATTTTTGCTCTCAGAGGTTTGCCATTTCCAGCTGAGAGGACAGCCACCGAAAGAGAAAACGAATTTCCCCGTTATTTTTTTTTAGGTGTTATTACGGGCAGTATTTGAACCTGCGGTTTGCTGCCTTCGACTCGCGGTCCAACGCACTAACCAACTGAGCCACGGCGGCTGCTAGTGCTACTAATTACTTGCATTAAATCATTGAACTTTATATAAATCGATTACACTGAGAATTTTCTTAATGCCGAACAGCAATTCAAACTGTTTTTCATGGCATTGTTTAAAGGTTTTACTACCGAAAGAAACTTTTCGCAAAACCCTTAGACATTGCTTCGAATTTCAAGTTTTTTAGACATTTAATCCCTCGCAAGCCATTACAGCCCTTTATGAAGTAAGCATTGCTATGAATTCATGGTTCAAATAACGTTGATCTTTTTATGAAGATCCAATTACTGTAATTCCCCTGCGTTAACAAAATCCTCTCGGTCAAGCGCAGCACTCAGAGACACGTCCATTCCCTGTTAATTTTCTACCGAACTACTCGAACTCTGGGGAAATCTGTGTAGACAGAGAAAGGAAACTGTGAGCATTTCTCTAAGATGTCGGAAGCATAAGTTTCGTCCAACTGCAGCCGCTCTCAGTCTGCCTGAGTGGCAGAACAGACTCAGGACCTATAAATGCAGTCTCAGAGCTCATCCCATCTAAGAAGTCCGAAGTCTCGTTACCCGCTCCATGTTCCGTTCCGTTCCGAGATGTAAGTGAATATTCGGAAACAGTGTTTTTCGGGCCCTTTTCCACTCAGAAATAGTATGGGACTTCTTTTTCTCTATGGAAACTTCGCAGTGTTACGCACTTGCCATATTCGCTTCTTTTGGTCCACGAGGAGTTCTTCAAGTGTTTCGTTCTTGTATTTACTGCCATCGATGGTGGTATTAAGTAACTTCTGTTAGTGTCTTCTGTAGCCACGCTTTCTTTGACTAATTATTGAATAACTAATTAATAAATAAATACGCATTTTTAATAAAACGTACATTTTGTTGAGCCTTTCTGGTTTGATTACCTCACCTTTGCTGATAAAACACTTGGAATTCCAAAAAATTAATAGAACCATCTGATTTGTTTAGACTGAGCATTTCTCCTTGAAATTCCTAATTTTCTGTTTGTTGTCAAAGTTGATTAAACCGGTTCATAACCAGTTCAGCACCACACATACAAAGGGAACGCAACACCAACAATGATAATTGACACTGGGTGCCAAGTACAAATTTTCTTTATAATTTTTCTTCTGCTCCTCAGCGCCAACTCCACTTACTTAGCTCTTCTTTTTCGCATATGTCCACTCGGCTTTCGAACGCTATCTAGACGGCCTGCCTTATCACCTGTGCCAACGAACAATCGACATAGCTTACATTCTTAAGCTTTTCAGCTAATTTTCCCAAATTGACTCGGCTTTCGTTTGGTGTACTTCTTGCTCACGCAATATGAATTCAGTTGAATTTCACATGCGTAGTTGAGAACATAAATTCCGATAGCAATTAGTCGTCCCCGATGGATCGTCGCGCTGGCACCAGTGTCAGCGCCACAAGTTTGTTCATGTCTAAATATATTTTGAACCTTTGGTGGGGAATCATATTAGCGCAATTGTCTGGTTGATGATTGGTGACTACTTTGATGAAATTACTTAACATGTGCGTGGTGTTGATGTTTGCCTTTTGTGGTAGGTCGTTCATGTTTATATTTGGCTTAAAGATTTTTTATGCTTAAGAGTTTTTTACGCAACAATTTTCTTCTGAAATATGCAACGCTTACTGATCAGTGATTCTTTTGTGCTGCCTTTAGGTGTGGATCAATCAAGGCGATATTATTTTGGTCGGCTTGCGCGACTATCAGGACTCCAAGGCCGATGTCATATTGAAGTACACCCCTGATGAGGCCAGAAATCTGAAGACCTATGGCGAGTTCCCCGAATCGGTGCGCATCAATGACACAGTCACATTCGTTGAGGACGGCTTCGACGAGGACATCGAGTTCGGTGATGAGATTAGTTCAGAGGACGACGCCGACTCCGTGGACAACATATGATTAACAAGAAATAAGCGGGAGTCAAATCAAGAGGAAGAACTAAACAAAATGAAAATTTGAAAACAGCAAAAAGCAAAACTGTAACAAAACGAAAGCTAGTTAAAAAGTTAAACAAATCACAAGAAAGGAAATAAGGAAAGCAAAGAATACTGTCACCCTGGTGGAGCGTAGCAGAGAGAGGAGGCATTGAGGGCGTCAACATTTATTTCGAAATTTTGTGAAATTTATTTGTATACAAAACAAAAACAACAAATATAACATCTGTGCATTGAAGTTGAAGCATTAGGGCAGCGGACCTAGATGGTCAAGCGATGGTAAATGACACACCTCCGACACACATACACACACACACATACCCACAAACAATATACATATGCCCACTACAACCACACGTACATATTACCAATCTACATGCATATAGCGGAAGTTGAAAACTCTCTAAACAGAAATATATTTAAATAATTCTTTAAATAGAAGTAATTATCAAGTAAAGAAAAAACGCTAAAATTAAAAATAAATATGTTAATAAAGAACAACAAAGAAAACAACAGCAAAAACAATATTGTCATTATTGAAAAGAAGACACATATACACACAACAACAGCATACCTAGAGTTTAAAAATTGCTCCAAAAAAAGTATACATACATATATGTCGTCAAAAAAAGATATTCGAAATAAAATTTGGCTAGTTATATTTACAAACCCATCTTTTAAACGACCACAGCGTTGCACACCAATTACTGCGTGCCACACCCTGGAAGTGTCTCAGTACAGTCATACGGCAAACTTTTCTCTCAAATTAACTCTTGTGTTCCTTAAAGCTTTTACAATTAAGTGCTTTTGATTTCATTTTTTCAAATTTTCTTCTGATCGTGTGCCTGGTTTTCAATTAATTTGCCTCCAAAACAAAACTTTCGCAGCAAGTCTGTATCGGTTTCTTACCTTTAAGTCAACATCCGGAATTTAATTTTGTTAACACATTTCTAGGCCGACACATTCATAAGTTATTCGTAAATGTTAAAAAAAATGAAGATCTTAGCTCGTTCATTAACTGTTAAGCGAAAAAATGCTGAAAACAAAATAAATTACGGCGTACTGAAAGCGAGTAACTGAAAACTGAAAGTGTTTTATTTGAGTTATGCACAAAAAATGCGTAACAAATTTTGAAACCTCATTGGAGAAGAACAATGTGCGATGGCGCGACTGGTACCAGCCTTCGTCGAACGCAGTGGCGTGCAAACGTTTTCATTGGGGGGCTTCCGTACAGCCGGTTGAGTGCTTTTCATGGGTATTTTTATTCTTGGCTCTCCACCATTTCCTGCTGCGATTACAGCCGCCAAAAAGAAAAAGTTGTCTATATTTATGTAGGTTTTGGCCACAACGAAGTTTTAAAGAACCTGGGGTCGAGCGTCGCTTTAGACTCGCGGCCCAAAGCATGAACAACAAAACAAACAGCGGGCGCGGCAGATCTAATGGCAAAATCGCTAATCTGGCAATACTGTTACGTTTGCACTAAACGAAAAAGAAACAAAAATGTTTAATGGTCAGCCTACTCCATATTTCACTATGGCCTACCCGTGATTGAGAAAAAAAAGTCGAAAAAAGTTTAACCAGCTGGAATAGTGCCACTATCTTGTTTAATGTGCCTGGACTGAGCCAAGCAAGCACTTGATTTTCCATTCAGTTTTTGATTTAAAAAACACGTTTTCGTTTTCGTCGTCACAAAATTTTAAATTTGTCCGCTGTGTTTTCATAAATTATTCCCTTTTTTTTGAACAATCGAACAGTCAAAATTCATCCGCTTCCGTTTGTGTAGCAAATAGTTTGTGTGGCCCAGCTTCCCGTACACCCCCCTATACGAATTTCCCGCAGCCGTTATGTGTGCGTAAGTGACCGTCGCTAACGTTTTTCGCTGGCGCAAGTGTTGCCAGACTGTCGCATTCGCTTTCACTGTTAGGCACTCTATGCTTCACTGTTAGATGGAAAGTGTTATGTTGAAATTTATTTTCTTTTTTGGGACCATCGCGCTGGCAGCCAAGTTGTATGTGAAGTCCCAGACGAGTGTACAGGGAATCCTTGCGGTGATGCACCCGTCACCTGTGATGCCTACTGTCCGGTCAAGTGCGATCCCTGTCAGGCGCCGCCCGCATTTCCGCCGTGTCCGCCGGGCGGCGATTGTTCCTGCCGATGCGAATGCAACGACTTTTCCAGCTGCTGCTATCAGCAGCCGGCGCGCGTCCAGCCCATTCGCCCCATAGCGAACATAATGCGCTCGTCGGCGCCCATGGATACGGCCACCATTTACAAACGCTCCTATTTCGCCAACTGTGGCGACTGCTATCGCGCCAAGCCGATTCGGCCCTGTCCCAATCTTAGCAGCGCCACCGGTCGCATGGAGAATTGTACCGTGCAGAAGCTCTCCTACATGCCGCCATGCGCGCAGGGGCGCGCAGCGCCCATTAGACCGCCGGAGAACGGACTAAAGTTCTGCGGGCCTCTCTACGCGATGACCTCACAGAAGCATGACTTCGTGCCCAAGTGCTACAGCAAGCGCGATCCCATCAAGCCAACGCCTGGCATCTGGCCTGTGAACGATCCGCTCGAGCGCTGCACCATCAATAAGCTGTCGTACATGCCGGTCGACGTCTGCCAGAATCCACCGCCCAAGCCAATCACCCAAGGAAGCAACTATGCGCGACCCACCGGTCCCAGCGAGAAGTGCACCGTACAGAAGCTCAGCTACCTGCCGGTGTGCTTGCCGGCTAAGGAACCGATGCCGTGGGCCGAGAAGACACGCCTAGTGCCACCGCCCTACCAAAATCTCTGCACCACGTACAACCTGAGCTACTTACCGTCCTGCTGCGTATCGCGCCAGCGGCCCATTACGCCCCTCACCGGCATCAAGAGCCTGGGCACCGATTTCAACGACGGCAACACCGTCTACAAACTCAGCTACATGCCGGTGAATGCGCGCTGCTGCAAACCGGACCCGATAAGGCCCACTGGCGGCATTTGTATGCCCACTGGCCCAATGGAAAGGTGCACCATACAAAAGGTGAGCAGGCATCGATCAGTCAACCAATTATCTCTTCGGTCTACGAACTTACACCGTAAGCGATGGTGCTGGCCAAAGAAAATTGTCTCTGGCAGTGGTTGTACGAATTCTGTTTCTGAGTTCCATGAGAAGCAAAACGAAAGAACAACGTTTCCGTTATATCACCGTTTCGAATACAAATGGAGAATATAAGGCGACGATAAAGGTTTAGGTATTAGCTAAATATTAAGATGAGGCCACTATTTCACATGCAGGTGTGGAAAGTGGGGTTTCAGAAAGTGAATAAAAAAAGTGGAAGAGTGGGGTTAGAATCTGAATGAGCTGTAAATGGATCAAACGTAAATGGATCTCCTATAGCTATATCAACTTTACAGTTTAAAATTTGTCATTACGTTATTTACACTCCATTCGTCATAACATTCAAATCAGTCATTATTTTCATTATCATTCATTATTTTCTATAAATATATTTAAGCATAATTCTCCCCCTCACAGCTTTCGTATCAGCCGAATTGTTGCGTTGCGCGAACGCAACCGGTTCGACCACAAGAAAATGGCATTAAGGCCTGTGGTCCGTTCTACTGCATGACAACGCAGAAGCACGACTTTGTGCCGAAGCCAATATGTCGTCGTAGTCCCATTAGACCCGAGGCAATGATAGGTCGGGCCACGGCCGGTCTAGAAAAGTGTACCATCAACAAGCTGTCTTATATGCCAGTCAATGTGTGCGAATATCGTCGTCCCGAT
Source organism: Melieria crassipennis (assembly GCA_963668005.1). NCBI lineage: Eukaryota > Metazoa > Arthropoda > Insecta > Diptera > Ulidiidae > Melieria > Melieria crassipennis. The sequence continues at coordinate 94,474,745 of OY764961.1, read as the reverse complement.
CCCGTATTGCCGCGTCCGGGTGTATGCCGTTCCGATGGCCCCATTGAGAAATGTACCACCTACAAACTGAGTTACCTGCCGAATTGCCCGCCGCCCAAGCAAGCCCTACCTTGGGCCAATAAATCTTCATACTGCAAACCAACTGCACCGATCGAAAAGTGCACAATACAAAAACTGAGCTATGGACCGCCGGGCACCTTTTCACGATGTGGCAGTAAGTATGATTAATGTTCGACTGGATCCTAATTAGCATTGTATGGAAATTTAGTAGATGAGGGTGATTAGGGAGAATTGCCGTATCCACACATATTTTGAATAACAATGAAAAACAGCTTAAATATTGAAGTAATGCAGAAAGTGACTCATGCAAGAAAAGATTGAAACCCGCCAAAATTTTTGTTTGTCATGAAAATTGTAGGTAAAAAAAATATGGTTTCTTGCTGAGGAAACGCATGCAAACAATTGATTTAGAACAGGTAAAAGTCTGCAGAGGAGACTCCAGAGCACATCATACTGCACTGTATATATCGCAGCAGGCGATACCTGGGCCAGCATTGGGTGGGTCTAGAGGATGTTCTCTAACTGTTGGTAGTAGGGAGTACAATAGATCATAACTGATCACGTTGCATTACAAACATAACAACTATCTTTCTTATGGCTTCAAATGCTATTGGGCTCAGAAGATGGGTGGGGTTCCCCTCGTTTTTGAGTGCATTTGGCTCCTACGGATTGACAAGAAAAAAATTAGGAAAAAATTTGCGAAAAAACAAATCGATTTAAATTAGATTTCAAGTAAAATTTGAAGTACAGAAATTTCAAATAAGTCAAACCTTTACTGTGAGTTCTAGGCAGCGAACTCGAACAGCGAATTCGCCCATTGTAGTATTCCCATCAAATAGATTAATCAGCATAAAGATCAAACGCTCAAAAAGATCGGAGCTCAAAAAGTGATAATCCTACCACGCCTAATTCTTAGAGTTGAATCGGCTTTATTTTGGAGTTTAGCTATTTATTCTTATTTCTATAAATTTATTACGAATATCTACCTATTTTTCAAAATTTTCCCCAAACTTTCAGCAAACATTCTAACGAATCTCTTCTTTCATTTTTTCATTTTTACAGCCTGTTGCGCAAGCGGAGCATCTGCATATCCAAAAGCTGGCATTTGTAATTAGTAAAACTAAAATTGTGTTGCTTTATTTTGTTAAAGTAATTATCCCTTTCACCCATCCACTGCCCACTATCTTGTTTTGTGATAATTTTTTTTTTATTTTTTTTTAATGTAAAATTGTAAAACAATTTTTTTATGATGATTATAACAGCGTACGGGTCAAACGTCATTTACCCAGCCATCCCAACCAGTAACGCAACGCCTACACAATGCGGCCAGCATATGCGCACATGTGCATTGCACTGTAACATACACAACTCGGACAAATGAAAAAAATGTAAACGAAAGCCATTTAACTTCCCATCCTCATCGTTAGCCAAAGCAATAGCGAATTTGCAATAAATGTTTCATAATTTTATATTCTATTTTTTTAATATTATTATTTTACAAATACAAAGGTTTAGGCTTAAAAGACATTTGTAACGACGACGTGGACGCAGGTTGTGTGGTTCACGTGATTTGTATGGCCAGTCGACGCTTGGTGGCCTCGCGTCTTTTTTTCTCGCGCTTCTTGCGCTCTTGTGTCGCCTCGTGAAAGAGCTCGACACCCTCACGCTCTTCCACTTCGTGCTGCAGCAGCGCCAGCGCATGCACATTCATGCCGATCACATCGCGCAGCCCGTCCACGTCGCGCTGCAGCGCCGCCACTAGACGCGTCAGCAGCGGCTTCATACTCTTGGCGCCGGTGATTGGTTTCATATGCACTTTGAACAGAAATACGGTGACTTTGCACAGCAGCTGCAGGTCATCGTTGCGGCGCTCCACCAGACGCGGCAGTCGATCCAACACTTCGCAGACACTGGAGAAGGGCAGCAACAGCAACGCTTCTTCCAGATCGGAGGCGCGTATGCGACTCAGCACCACGAAGAGGTAATCGTCCGTGTTGTCGACGTCCAGAGCGCGCATGAGCGGATGCAATTCGGGTTTCTCGTCGGGCTCGGCTTCGTATTGCTTGCTGATTTCCAGGCACTCCAGTATGGTTTCGGCAGCCTTCTCAGCGCCAACGGTCTTACGTGATGGCAACTTCAGACCGGGCAGCAGCGGCACTGCACTGTCATCGCCGGTGGCCAACTTTTGATTTTCCATTTCTTCACGCTCCTCCTCCTGTACATCCTGCAACACGATGGGCTCGTCAGTGCGCTCGAACAGACGCAATGTACGATCTGAGCCGCAGCTGACCAGAAACTTGCCATTGGGACTGACGGCCAAATTGTAAGCTTCACCAATGTGGCCTGAAAAATGAATTTAATATTTTTATTGTCGAATAAAAGTTTAATTATGAAACGAAAAATCGAAGAGCATTTGAGGGTAACAATGTTGTTAGTGCTCACCTGGTAGCGTTATAATTTTTTCGAAACTGTCTCCGTCCCACTGCTTGACCATGCCATCCTTGCCACAGCTGAAAAACATATGTGTCTTGGGTATGAACTGCAGTCCCATCACCGAGTCGTCGTGCGCAAATAGCGACCGATGACAATCGCCGAAATCCAATCCCCAAATTTTCACGTTGCGATCGGCCGAACCGGTGGCAATCAGCGCAGAATCATAGCTTATGTCCAGACACAATACGGGCAACTTGTGTCCATACAGCGAGAGATAGAATTTGAACGTATCCAGAAAGAAGATCTTCACCGTCGCATCCAACAATCCCACGGCCAAGTACTTCATGTCGGGACTGACGCGCACGCATAGCACCGTTTCTTCCAGTTTCAGCGTATTCTTGTGCAGCAGCGACAGCACTTTCGGACGCGCCACATCCACTTCACCTGCACCATCACCCTCAACCGTCACGTTGTCCACCAGTTCAAATGTCCAGATTTTCACCGTTGTGTCGCTGCTGCCCGTCACGCAACCCTTCTGATCGGGCAGCAGTGTTATCGCCCACAGTTCGCTTTCGTGCGCTGGAATCTCCTCCACAATGTCGGCAGCACCCACGTCCACGATCAGCAATTTCCCACTCTTCAGGCCAAGCAGCACGTAACGATCGCCTGGCACAAAGGTTGCACAGAGTATGTAGTCGGCAGGCACAGTACGCAGACACTGCATCGAATCGCGATTCCAGAATTTGAACGACTCGCCGGCGCCCGAACCAATCGCCAGTGAATCAGAGCTGAAGCAAACACAACGCACCTCCGACTGGTGACCAGCGCGTGTTAGTGCACGCAGCTGCTTCACCGAATCGACTGATTTCTTATGCGTGCTGGACGCATCCAGGCTGTGCAGCTGAAGACTGTTGTTGGCCAGGCTAACCAGCACACGCAGCTCGTCGCCCCCGCCCAGCAATATGTCAATAGACTTGATCTTCTGCTTCACCTTCACGCTCTCCAGTCGTTTGATCTCATCGCTCAGACTCAGATTCTTTGAGATATCAACCTCGGACTGCTCTGCGCCATCCACATCCATAGCTGTTGCCGCTTTTCGTGCCTTCTTTAAGCGTTTCGCCAGCCGCTCTTTTGCTTCCTCCTCCGTACAAAAGTAAAAGTTCTCAATTAAATCGTTGGTGCCATGGCAGCTAATGACACGCTCTGCTGGATCGACAACCAGATTCACACAACGTCCCTTGCCCGCACGTTGTATTGCACCACAATTGATTACCGTTATGGGACTGATGGTGTCCTCATCATCAATGCACAACCCCTCCACGGCAGCGTCCATACCAGTCGCATCCGTTCCATCGGGTTCGCGCCGCTTCAACCTATACACGTTCATGGCGCTCTCACTGCAGCCGGCCACCATCAGGTTTCCCACCAATACCAATGCCCACACCTCGGTACGATTGTCCACAATCGTTTTAAAGCAGAACTGTGTCTCCAGATTCCAGAATTTTATTTGCGTGTCCTTGGAACAGCTCACCACAATATGCTGCTCACCTAAGCGCTGCAGAAAATGTGCATCTGTCACGGGCGCATTGTGACCAATCAGACGTTGACGACCCGCCTGCTCGACCACATCCACAACCACTACCTCCGTATCCAAACTGCCCGAAACGAGTCGCATGCCCATGTCATCGTAACGCAGCACTGACACGGCGCTTTTGTGCAGCGCCAGCGAGCAGACTGCACGCTCCGGCGCAGTCATATCGAACAGCTCCACCACACCATCCACGTAGCCCACCGCAATGTGCATGCGATCTGGAGAAGTGCGCAGAGCAGTCACCTCCTGCTTGCCGCGACGCAATGTCAGTACGCGCTCGCCCAATCTGCGATTACGGCAACAATTAGACGTTATCGTTCAACAATGTGCATATTCGCTGCGCATTTACCTCAAATCCCAAACGATGGCGTTTTCCGCTGCAGCAGTCACTGCATATCGGCCCTCGATTTTGTTGTAAATCACAAAGTTTACATTCGAGCGGCCACTGGCAATTATGTTGAAACTGTCGATGGGCCGGTACGCCAAATATTGCTTGGTCAAACCCATTTATGTGCTTTTAATACAACTTTTACTATTTTTTTAACAATTTTACACAATTACGCCAATCCATTCGTCGCCTGGAAATTGTCACACGTGTTTCCACGGTTTCCAATCCTCTTTGGCGCATTTTCGCCATTGTTTTTGGTTTTATGCTTTACGATATTATTCGGGGCATTCGTCGTACAGGGTTGCATTTTACAGCATCTTAGTTTAGAAAGACTTGTGTGAACGGTTGGAAGTCACCTAAACAGAAGGTTAAATAAAATTGTATCCTATAAGGACGGCGTTCCTTGTTTTTAAGCTAAAAATTTGCGTTGCTAAATGCTCAAAACTATGATTACAATATATCATAAGAATTAGAAATGCCCACAATATGGGATCAAAATTTGTTAACAAGTTTTTGTTCATCGCTTTAATAAATCAAAACTAAGTATTAGTATTTTAACTTAGTTATACATTTTTTACGAATTATATTAATAAACGAATTGTAAATACATGCTCATGTTCTAACCCAACAATTAATTTCTTTGAATTAATTTCATCTTTAAAGATTTACTGAAAAGTTGTTTACTTTCGATTTCCTCTTTTTTTATTTAAAATTACAGCTAAAAGATACTCTTGAAATGTTACTCAATTACACGCGTACAGGATTTAACAATTCTTCCACCACATTTTTAGCCAAGTGTTGGGCTTATAGCTCTTCATGCTTCGATGGGAACTTTTTCAGTATGGCATGATACAAATTGTAGAAGGCGTAAACAGAAACCGAAACGATTACCAGCAGCGCCCCACCGAAGGCAACGCTCAGAAAATTGCCATCAATGATGCCGGTCGAGGTGTGTCGTTTGGTGGTCCACACCTGCTCCGTGCTGGCGGGATTCTGTTGCTGTTGGGCAGTGCGTTCGCTCATCAGGCGCTTCATCTCGTTCAAGCGTTCGCGTAACACCTCCACCGACTCATTGTCAGCATCATCTACCACACAAAATATGGCACAGTAAATAAAAACATAAGGAAATATAAAATGAAAAAAATGTATATACCTGCCCCACCTACATTGCCCAGCACATTTTGATATTCCGACATTTTGGCTATAAACACTTTAAGTTTCAGTTGTTACAAAAATGTTTATTTAAATGTCAGTAGTTGGTTTATCTATTTGCAAAATATTAAACGATATGCGATGCTTGCAAATTTGAGATGACTGTTGATGCTTCGCCTAAAAATAGGCAACAGCATTCACTGCGCATGACGCAAATCAATAACCAGTAGAGTGTGCGACCCATTCACAATTATAATTGCTTTACAATCACAATGCAATTGAATTTTAAGAAACTCCACTAATTTAGAAAAAGTTTGATTATTTGAAACAAAGCAGAAATTTGTACTAATTGAATCAAGCTTGAAAATAAAATACTGTTTGCGAAAAAATCACACTTTAAGTTTTAGAACAGAATAAACAGTATTAATTCTTTTATTCCATGGTTTTCCTAAGTCAAGCGCCGTTTTCTGGACAGGTCTCTAAGCAAGGTGTGCAACCTCGTTGGAAATTCGTGAAATAGTTTTACTAGGATAATGGAATTTTAATAGATCATTACTTCACTCCTAGACGAAACTTCGACAGGCATCCCTTAGAACCTCATAGGGTCTATGGGTGGCTTTACTGATAGTCAGTATAACCTAACCTTTAGTGATTATAGAAACTTGAAAACATGGTGCAATTATTATTATTGCATCATGGAAAAAGAGTAGACAACCAAACTGTCAGGTAAGTTGGTAACCAAGTTGTTGAGTTGAATACAGTTTTAGGGCGTCTCTGAAGAACAGAGTATGCTGGGGTTCTATGACGAACACTACTATAAGTTCCTATTTGAAAGGTGATGACTGAACCAACAACCAACTATTAGAGAAAGCATCACAGTCCGATTCGACAATAACGGAGTTAATATTTGTGAGATTTAAATAGTTATACAACGACCATAGCACGACAAAAAATTAGAATGAGATGAACAGCCAGTGGTTATTCACGGTCGCCCGGAACAATTGGAGCTTCAGCACTGTTCAAGAGACCCCACAATGTACGCCAACGCATCAGATTGCCCTTCGTTGCTTATAAGGTCCTAAAGAGCGTTTTGTGTGAGGGTTGTGAGCCATTTGCCAAGGCGCTGATTGTATCTTAACTGTGCTGCTTCAAGTTCCATCACAGTACACCACCAAATCCTTTCAGAAGTCCATGTCCATAAATCAGATAACACGGAATATAAAAAGAGTAATAAATCAAATACATACACATATTTTTGTTGCACTATTTCACTTCCTTGGCAATATGTTGATTACTTTATTCATATATATTTGTAAATGTAAACGTACTTATACTAATACATATTGTTAACTCACACAATTCTGCTTTTGCACTCCTCTACATTATACAATACATATACTCATTTGGATCGCAGTAGTCTGACTTTAAACGGTAGCACAGGAGGCACGCACAATGCATGTTCTTCACTTTCGATTGGCAGCTAACTAAAAACAATTGTACGTAAATTCTAAACTATGTGATAGTAATTGTAGTGTGGTGTTTGTTTCGTTTCGTATTTGTGATGGCAATTGCGTTGCACAACAATAAAAGCCAACAGTCCGAACATGAGGAAAATTATTCAAATAATAACAAAATAATACAATACAGTTCGTGATCGGACAAAGTATTCATTCCGTTGCCAGCATGTGCACAATAGAAACAAAACAAATATTTATCCTATATATATATATTTAAAACTAAATTTAAAGCAAAATATTATAAATCAATTTGCATTTCTACTTTTCTCCAGTCAACTGATTGGCGGTGGCGCGGACATGAGCTAAACGTTGACTATCTAAATAGCACGAAATTGCATATAAGATTAAGGATTTGCGAACTGTGCGAAGAAGCGAAAAACAATACATGACAATAATCACTTGAATTTCATATAAAAACTACAATTAATTTGTGTTCTTCATGTGTCTAAGCGTGTGTGTGATTTGCGTTTTGTGGTTGCAGTTCAGTATATGAATCCTAGTAGTTTGTATAAGCGAGCAGATGTAATTACATTTGAGTGCATGAGTGTTTCAACTTTCTATTAAGACATTTGTGACATTTGCCGCTGTTGTTGCTATTCACTATATACTTTTATAAGTTACATTAGAAAAAAGTCTCATCAGTTAACTGATATGAAATTGTTAAGTGCCAAGTTAGCTCGATAAAAAGTACCACTTATCATTTCATTAGCGTTCACAAAACTAGATGTCGACCGCATTTGCGCCATTAAATGTACAAACTGTATACCAGTGTTATGTGTTTGGGTTTTCTCCTTTTTCTCTTTCAAATTTAATTACAATTAGCACACAATACACACATACATGACTACATGTCTACTACCTAAAAAGGAAAAAAGATTCATTTTAGTACGAGTACAGAATACAGCGTATTTTAGCCTGTTTCAATCAACGTTTCAATTCCGCGTTACACAAACATTTCGAGCCGCTTAAGCACAATTCACAACATACTTTCTTCATTAAAACTGTAGAAAAGACGTGTGTACAGAAGACGACATCAGTTTCGGTATTGTTAGGAGACAAAAGATACAAAAAATACACTTCAACATTTTTCCAAAATCGAAAAATCGACAAATGTGAAAGTCATTCGTTCAATTTAAGGCATCGGTATGTTGGCGGGCTCGTACTCGAGAAAGTTTGATGGGAATTGTCCTTGCCTGCCATCGATCTCCCCAAAGAGCCAGTCTTCATTGATTCTATAGAGTATGGTGACCATATCGTTCTCCTGCAAATAAACAGAAATTACCAACATTTTGAGAATTAAAATGTTAACATTTACAAAACCATAGTTAGTTGGTGTCACAAGTAAAACCAATGTTGCATCATATACAACAAATTCAATTTGTGTAGTGTAGTGTAGTTTTGTAATTGTATAATTTATGGCTCAAGTGATTAAACATCCATATTGCTTCAATTTATAAAAAGCCAAGCTTAGATTTAGATTTAGATAGAGCCAATTAGTCTATAAATATTATAATTTTTACAGTCTTTTTTTAATTATTATTACGTTGTAAAATAGAACGTAATAATAAATGATTATAATTTAAAAAAGCCAAGCTTAGATTTAGATTTAGATAGAGCCAATTAGTCTATAAATATTATAATTTTCAGTATTTTTTTAGTTATTATAACGTTGTAAAATAGAACGTAATAATAAATGAAAAAATCTTTTAAATCTCTCTCTTTTTGAATCAGCTTAATTAATTGATAACATTAACCAATAATTTTATAATAAATTATTGTATGCGGAATTAACAATTTTTTCTTCTCGATTCGATTTTATAAAAATCGAATGCAAATGGCTCAAACACATAATTACGATCAGAATTTACCCCAACACCAACTCACACAGATTCTCTCAAGCATACCTTCAACGCTAGATCGCCATCGTATTCCGCAGGGAAATTGAATAGGCAACGCACTCGTAGTGCTCCCCTGCTGCTGCTGTTGCTGCTGCTATAGCCGTTCTGTTTTTGATACTTGGACGTTGTTATTGGGGCTGGCGCTGGCTCTGATGCGGTTGTAGCTGTTGCCGCTGACAGTGGTACCTTTACATCAACGTAATTTGATGGAAAAATACCCTCACAGCCGGCACGAGTACGTCCACGATACCACTCCGCGCTCACCTGCTCGAGTAAGTAGATTTTCTCATTTTCCTACAACAAACAACAAAAGCAAAAGCTAATTATCGCAATCAATTCTAAAAAGTTTGTTCAAGTGGCACTCACCCTAAAGCTAAGATCGCCCTCTTCCACACCGTCAAAATCGTAGAGTGCCACACCGTACGGCTGACGCACCTCCTCCTCCGCAATGTAGCTGCCCAGCTGCAGCGCGTCCGCTTTGCCCGATATCACATCCAACAATGTCACAGCGGTCGGCGGCGGTGGCGGCGGCGGACACTGTGGCATTGGCGGCGATGGCGGCGTTTCCGGCTCGTGACTCTGCAGCACCCCAAAGCCGGGCTTCGGCAGCAGCGGCGGCTTGGGTGCACGCGGCTTCTGCGACACTTTCGGTTTGATAATGGTGGGCGCGGCTAGCGACTGCGCCGGCGGCAAGAGACTCTTGCCATTGCACAGCGGATTATCGTTGCTGGCCTGCATGCGCGTGTTGATGCTGTTGAGGTTGCGCACCGGCGCTGTGCCAATGGCGGCCGCGCTGCCATACAGTGATGCGCTATTCTCGGTGCCGAAGGCGTCGAACGCCTCCCACGGGTCCAGCGGACTGGTGGTAGCCGGACGGCTGCGTGCCGCCGTCGCGCTAAAGTCATCCTCGAAGCCGCTCTCCGGCTGCGATACGCTGCCATTGTTGGGCGAACTGAAGTTCGAGTCCGAACTGAAACTGTCGACGCTCAGGCAGTCGCTGTTCGATTTTTGCGTGAATGTGGGCGAGCTGGGCGGCGAATCGAAGCTGATCAGCTGTGCCTCGTGTGCGGCAGCGGGCGTTGCGACATTTAGCGAAGTCAGCGAGCTGGACGTGAAGCTGCTGTTCCAGTTGGCATTCCAATTGGCGGTGGCGTGGCTGTTGCTGTTGTACAAATTGCTGTTGATGTTTGCCGCTGTCGCTGCGGTGTTAGTGGTGGTAGTGATGGAGTTGGTGCGAGCACCACTGCTGACACTGTACACGCGCGAGGCAGCACCAGTCGATGACGAGCGTGTGCTCTTCTTGCGGTGGAAAATGTTGCTCAGTATGTTGGTGGACTGCGCCGGCGGCGCCGCTACAATGTTCGCTTTGCGGCCGCTCACCTGCACCTTGGGTGGTGGTGGGCGTGGCGGCGGCACTTTTTTCGCATTGCCATTCGTTGTGGCTGCCGACGACACTTGTCCGAACGGCGAGTCATCCCAGTCGGTGGCCGGCGTGTAGCGAGCCTGTGGAAATTTGCGCGTTATCGAGGACGAGTTGCTGTCGTTGTGGTTGTGAAGATTGTTGATGTTGTTATTGTTGGTTAAAATACTATTTGGTCCCCTAGGTGGCGGCGGCAGCTTGATGGTCAGCTTTTGTATGCCACCATTTTGTTGTTGCTGCTGCTGTTGTTGCTGCAATTGAAGGCGTAATTGCTCGATGCTGGCATTGGCGCCAGCAGCGGCACTTTGACCGCGCGCCATGGGAGGCGCAGGCGCCGGTCGTGATGGAATCGTCATATCGCCGCACAATGTAATGTACAAACTGCAAAAACACCAAAACAATTGCGAAAAGCAATAATTAAAAAATCAAATTTTCAGTGAAGATGAACATGTCACACAAAAGGAATAACGTCTGTTACGCCTTCCTTGGCCTAACACACAGCACTCACCACTCACAGTTTTCTACTATTACTACGACTAATTAAGCTAACCCAATTTCAATTGGGACGCACTCTCATCAATTCAACTTAATTCGTCTTGTTTCAGTTCACTCCAATTTTCAGTGGACACTTCAGTCAGCCACAGAGCTCGACTTCTTATTATACAATTCAACTAAAATAAATCACGGAAATTCGCCTCCAGCCTTGCACGCGAGCAAGAAATCCAAACCTGAATGTTTATTTTGAAAATGTTGGCGACGTACTGTGCCGAGTGGTACGAAAAGTTGCGCATTTAATACGACGAGATAAGGCGCACAGATGCGACAAATCATGACGCTGACACTTTGCTGGAATTTCAGACACCTCCTCCTACTCGTTTATTTGTATTCTAAAAAATTATGACGAAATTATATAAGGAATCCATATTAGTGGCTAATCAGTTGAATTGCAATGCGTATATGTTGTGGTCACGTTTGGGCCGGCTGTCTCTTTGACGAATTGACGACGTTCAATTGTGATTGCGAATGGGGGGCGTTAAGTTCGGTTGTATGGACTTTGGCGCACTTTCGCGTTAATGCGTCAATTTTGCATTGACACTATGACAAGGCGGTGCGACAGTCCGATGACGAGAATAAAACTACATATATGGGTTGTAAGAGCAATTTTGTACATGAAACCAAAGGGATCTACAGTTTTGTGACGATTTTGAACAACGATTTAGAAACTTCTTCATAAGGGAAAGAGTCCACTCTCGAAGGTTTAAGCGATTTCCTTTAAGTAAAACGGGTTGTTTTCAGTTTAGCCTGTAAAGGCGATAGAGTCCAAATTGGGCCATTGGGCCACAGTGATTCGACTCCATACAATCGCGGGACAAAATTAGAAGGAATGGTCTGTTTACAATAAAAATTCGTATACTAGTTAATCGTGGTCTGCTGAATTGAAATCTCCATTTTTTGCTTAAACTTCTGTAGTTTGGCTATGCCTGAGACTTAAATTTGCAATTTTCGTCATTTTTGGAGAGCTATAGCACCAAGTGTGTTGGCTAGATTTTTCAGATTTTCCATTTAATAAGTCACGTCAACATTAATAATTGCAGAGTAACAGAAATTGTATCGGTGCCCTTTGGTTTTGCAAAAAAAAAATTATAACAATAGATGTATGTTTTGCATTTCTGCAGTTTTTAAATTTTTCGTGCTGATTGCAAACTTTTAGGGATGAATAAAATAAATTTTGTCGAAAAATAGGTGTTTAGACCACTTTTAAAATTGAATTATTTTCTGAGATAAAAAGAGAGGATATAATTACATTATTCGACAAAGAAAGAATGCTTCTGAAAATAAAATAAAATCCAGGAACACCCTTTCACATACTTTTTAGATATTTTCCTCTAAGTTTTCCCGAATTTCAGATTTTTAATTTTTTTTTAATTAAAAGTGAAGTAGAAGCCCCAGGCAGCCGCCGTGGCTCAGTTGGTTAGTGCGTTGGACCGCGAGTCGAAGGCAGCAAACCGCAGGTTCAAATACTGCCCGTAATAACACCTAAAAAAAATAACGGGAAAATTCGTTTTCTCTTTCGGTGGCTGTCCTCTCAGCTGGAAATGGCAAACCTCTGAGAGTAAAAATTGCCTATGATAAAGCTCCCAACCTGCCGTTCGGAACCGGCATAAAAAACTGTAGGTCCCTTCAACCCGCGTACAAATTCACACGCACAACACGGGTAGTTGCGGGAAGCTAGGCCTTAGTCTCGCGTAAGCGGGCTGTCGTGCCAGTCAATTAATTAGAAGCCCCAGCTTTGCAAATGCCCATATCATTTCCTTATCTATATTGAAAGTTTTAGCAACTTTTTTAACCATGTATTTTTAAAATTTTTTTACTTAATAGACTAAAAAACAGAAAATATGTGTTTACATTTTTTTGTGAAAAAAGTTTCAACTTTAAGCAGCTTTTGCACACACACACTAATTAATTTTTTGCACAGATTTTTTTGGTGCTTTCTTAGTTGGAGTATTACCTTTCAAATGACATCAAAATCGTTAAATCCTGACACCATAAAATTTTGGATTCTTGTCTATGGAACAAATCAGTGGGCATTGTGATTTCTTGGCTGTATAGTTTTGTTTAAGTTTCGAACCATCCAAAACACTACAAAAGGTGCATACAACCCGATTTCGTCCTTTGTGTAACTCGGCTGTGTAAATCTATGTAAGTTTCAAGCTGCCCAGAACTTAATAAAAGATGTATTCAAGGCACTTCCACTATCACTTCCTACAGCTTTTACAAAAGTATTTTGTAAGTATCTACACGACACGCTTTATTCGTCTCTATTCAAACTTATTCAATGCTTAGCGCGTTGAATCGATTACTGAACACAACTATCTATGCGAGAACAATGAAAGATCATCCATTCGAATCCAGCTTAATCAATTTTAAAGTCATTGAATTATTGGAAAGAAAAACCATATGACTGGAATGATGGTTACGAGTATTAAGCAACAAAAAACGAAATATCTTGCAATATCTTAAAGATAATATCTGGTTTCTTACACAGATATTTTAGAGTAAAAGTAACAAAACAAATTCTTTCATGGTTACAAGAAAACAAAACAGACTTTACAAAACAATTTTAATATTTTTGGCCTCGTCATGGACAAGTAACTCAAACCTCACCAAACTTAATTGGCACAACAGCTTGAATTCACCTCGGCACAGCCATATTCTTGTTAAGTATAACACTGTTTTGTGGCTCAGAGAAACGATGAAGCGTGGAAATGGGTGCGTAGCATTAAACCCAATGCCAGTCGACATTGAAATCCAACACGCACTCAGAAGACTTCATCTCAACCATATCAAATTCTAAATAGAAAGTTACTAATAGAAACAATTTGTTCCTACAAGCGCACAGTACAAAAATGTTACTGGTGGTTCAACTACTCACTGACAATCTGGCCAATGAATACTCTTGAACACGTTTCATTGATCTTATATCAGTCAATATCATCAGACACTTATTTAACAACAGTCGAGGCTCTGTGGTTACTGCATTGAACCACAAGTCAGAATGTATTCGAAACTAGAAAATAATTAACATTTTAATTTGATGGCTGATCTCGAATCCTTTAGAAAATATCTTCAAGTAAACTAGTTGCCTATGAAAAAACTTCCAAAGTGCTATTTGGTTCAAAACTGCAGGTCGTTTCCAGTCATGTGGTAGTGAAATATTCAAGGAAATCCTAAATGATTAGGAAAAGTATGACTTAGGAGATACAATTAAGCTGACAGAAGTGCTGAAGTTAGACTCTCTATAGACATACAGCTTGCTCCCCTTGTCCACCTGACAACAAAACGGATCCCCATCTGTTCTAAAAAAGATTCCCAACAACCGATTAACCTAACCTCATAGGTTTTTTTGTAATGACAACTACATAAAAACGTTACAAACTTTTATTGTAATCCATTATTTATTCTGCCCAGTGCACTATGTCACATCTGTAATCACATTTTCTAGTTTTGCATTGACAAAAATTAACAACAAAACACATTTAAGACAAAGCTTTATTATAAAACATTGCTCTAATTTCACACTTGATATCATATATACGAATATCTTCATGCGCGTCTGTTGTTGACTGGGTGATTAACAATTTGTCAGACCAAACAAAAAAATCCATCTTGGCTGTCGCCACTGAGTGTATCAACGAACCACATGTAGGGCAAAGCGAGTAATTCAGACAAAATAAACGTTTCTGAAATAACCAAAAATGATAATGATTTGAGGAAATGCGCGTGTGTGTTTTTGCTCCAAAAGCGAATGCACGCATGCAGATGAGAGGCGCCAGAGGAATTCAGTTGGAGCTGGTGTCGCTGTCGCCAATATTATCTCGAAACAAAACGCACCAACCCGTCAGGCAGTTGGTCAGTCAGCACGACTGGCATGCAACAAATGCCACAAACTAAACAAAAAATAATAAATAAATTTAACAAATGTACGAGTGATGAGTGAGTGGAAAAGTGGCGCCAAGTTGTGGTGCAATGTACAACTGGCTATTGTCGCTTCTATTCGTCAAACAAATGACGAACTTTGCCAATTTTTCTAAATGGCGTTTTTGACTGTAAGTCAACAGCTGAGGTCAATGGGGTTCATTGCGGGCCTAATTGAAAGAAGCTAGGAATACTGCCGCCAAACGACAGAATGCTACAAGACATGTCACTTTCTTTGTACATTATTAAAATTTTGCTTCCAAACCAATTTGAAAACTATTAAAGAAAATAATTTTATGAGGTTTTCATGAGTGTTAAATTGCGCAGAAACCCTGTCACCGCATCAAAGTTTAACGCACCAAAGGCGGCCCGCATCATAGCAAATAAGACAAAACAAAAATAATGCTTTTGATTTTTTGCAAAAAAAAACACAAAATCGAAAAAAAAACAATCGTATGCAAAAACACGACGACGCAATTTTGACGTTTACTGGTTTTCCATTCCGTTCGTATTTTTGTTTGAACATTTTTATTTGGTTTATTTGCTCTCTTATCAGACGTGTCGCCGTATTTGAGGCCATTGAAATGTTGCTGTTGCTTTCATTGTTGTTGTTGTGTTTTTTTTGTTACTGCTATTGTTGTTGTTGTATGCAGCGCTCGTTCATTGCCGTGCCGGGCACAGCGCGCTGGGTTAATTGCGTTACAGTAAATACGGCAAAAATTACAACAACAATAACAACAAAGACACTTTGCATGAAACAGCAGAACTTTGACTCGTTTTTTCCAGCTGCCAGTTACCGGCTATGTGGGAAGTTTTATGCAAATACGCCGCCCAAAACATTTTTCATTGATTTCCTATTTTTCACAGTTTGAGTTTCAACACCAGATTGCTAATTTTTCTTGGCAGAATATAAAAAACACACCAACTCATTTGCGTGGTTGTTTCGGCCAATTGAGTCGGGCAAAGCAAGTGTGCAGTGCCGCAGCAATAACGGCCAAAAACAGACGTCGACTCAGGTTGAATGACGTCAATAGCTCAAATGTTTTAGTGTTTAGTTTTAGCAAAACACATTTTCCCCCAAAAAAAAAGAACAATAACCAGCAAACACCGCTGAATTGCTTTGTTGGCTAATTTAGACCATTTAGGGATACATGAAACAAGAAGCAATAAAGCAATTAGATGGAAAAAACAAGTGAGGGAAAAGAAGATAAAGATAAAGAGTTCAGAAGAGGACAAAATAATTCGAATCGATTTGGGCAGCTTCAATTGTCTTAATTAGTGACGGAAATGTGATGCGAATTTTGGTGTGCGGAAACACGTTCAAAAACTAAATTTGCGCCATTAGCAAAACGATAGCCAAGAATGATTTAAGGGTGCCAATGTTTTTCGAAATGTTTGCAAAACATTTAGCGATTATAGTTATTTATACGTTTTTTAGTTTGTTAATAATAATATTTCAACTAGTATTGTCCTCAAAAGTTGTATACATAACCTCACCAAAATGAAATCCTTTAATTAATTTGTCAGGAGATTTTGACAAATTGATTAAAGGATTTCATTTTGGTGAGGTTATGCATACAACTTTTGAGGACAATACTAGTTGAAATATTAATTGCCATCCAACATTTTTCGAAAAAACAGATATTGAAGAGGTTTGAACCCCAAAAGCCCCCGTTGCGTGCACCATTGGACACTATAAGCTATCATTGTGTAGAAAGTGGAATAAGGTAGATTGGATTGGGTGTCTATCCACAAAAGATGCGCACTTAGGTCAATAGACCCTTTGTGAATTTTTGATGAAGTTAAATACTTCATGTGAAGGCAGCACTGCCAAGTCCACCAGGTCTTCAAAAAACACAAAAAGGAACAGCTACCCAGATGAAGTTTCGATTTAATAGCGAACTCTGAACAGTTGCAAAACAAGTGCTCGACTGTGTCCGCAGCTGCTGAAGAAATCATTTTTAAATATACTTAATCTTCTAGCATGTCTGCCAATGAGACAGTATCCTATGAGGGCCCCAACAATCCATGTTTTCTTTCTTTTTAGAGGCAATAATTGTTTAAAACTAGAGGACCCAAACAATCCATATTTTTTTCTCTTTTAAGAGGCAATAGTTGTTTAGAACATTTTGAGTCTCGCAGCCAATGCATTCGAACTTTTCGCCCTATGCTGAATAATTGTATTGTGTATGGTGCTAGAATTCATGTTTGACTGAACTAACGTAAGTAGATAACTTACTTACTTACTTAACTGGCCATAACAACCCGCTATAGGGTTACGGCCTGCCGCAAAACTTCTCTCCAGGCGCCTCTGCTTTCCGCGCGCCTTCTCCAGTTGGTCACACCAAGAGTAGTATATCTCATACTTTAAATTAGTGATTAAGGCCACAATTCAGAATGTCGTAGATCCGGGATCCGATTAACAAACATCACATAAAGAGAACTATCTTTTAGTATCTTTTCTCGAAAAGACAATTCTCTATAAAAGAATTCTTACTACATTTTTTTAACCAATAAAAAACTCACAAAACGCTTTTCAATGTCGGTATGAAACCATCGGTCTCTTTCGTTTATGTACAAAGTGCATAATAAATGGTTGCTAAAAGCGTGGCCAAAGTCCAACTTAAGCTTAATCAATGTCCATATGTATGTCAGTGACGCACGCAAGCGGGCTTTTAAAGTTCAAATTACTTAAATATCTGTTTTTTAAAAAACATTTTTGACGGCAAATATGGTTTTCCGAGATTTTTTTTATAATTGCTTGAGTCAGATGCGCCTGAGCGCACTTCAAAGATGGCGTTAGAAAGACAAGGCTTCGCAGTAAAAAAAAACTTTTGACATTTATGTTAAAGGGTGTATACGAAAAAGAATAGTCAAGAAGAAACTTCGAAGGATTGGGGCTTAAAGTTAGTACCATCAATATGGCGCGTCAAATGATTTTCGGTGACTACAGTTGGCATCTTAATCCATTTAAACTTAAATTTTTTTTTTGTTTTTCGCAACTTGTTTTGTTTTTAGTCGTTTTCCATTGTGAAATTTTAAAAATTTTACGAATGCTTCACGTTTAGGGCAACTTTGAGGACTTCATTCTTTAGGAACAAACTTGAGTTCATTCTCTTTGTACCATTTCAAGACAAAGTTTTGTGACAGGTTTTGAAATAAAAAGACACTTGACATAAATTTCTTGGTTTATTGTGAATATGAAAACGTTGCTTTTTAGATAGCAACAACCAGGATAAATATTTGATTGCCAGGATATATATTTGTTCTCAAATTGTCTCCTTTCTTTCCTTAAACTATTATGCAAGGTGACCTCTTTTCATAGCCGTGCAGAATAGTTAGCCAAGAAGTTGCTTGAAGTTACTGAAGGTGACATAGTATGTTTTGCCGCCCATTGTGATGAAGTCAAAACTGTGAACAATATTGTCGTAAAGCTTTGATACATGAGTTTTAGCTTTCGATTTTTTTTTGGCATTTCTGTTTGTTGTTAATGGAACTCTGTACGTCCACAGACCTTTCTCTTGGCGTACTATTTTCTCAAATCCGTGCAACGTACTGACTTATTTTTGTTTAGCCATATATCTGTTGGAGGGTCAAGGATTTTGATTAAATGCTTGTATCATTTCTTAACGTTTCTCTACGAAAACCACTCTTTTCGTTTATGTTAGTCCCAACTTTATTTTAAGTAGCCAAACGTTCACTCAACTGTTTCAGCACTTTTGTCGCCGTTGAATTTGCAGTATTTAAAGGTTTTACAACTCAATTGTGAGACAAATATGGATTTTTATGTTTTTTGTGCAAGTTTAAATCGTACGTAGTCGATATCGTTAAGCTTTTTTTGGACAACAAATCAAATTTCTAAAACAAAAATTTGCAGTAATGCAAAACAAAGCTTACGCTAACGGTACTTACATATTTATAAATTTCATACTTCTGGTATTATTTTTGACGAAAGAGTATGAATTTGTAACCTCTACTCCTACACCTCTACTCTAGCGGCCAGCTAGGCAAATATTTTGAATCAGCACTGTTGACCCTGTATAAACCTTACTAAACTGAACTAAACCGGTACTGGTAACAGACTTAATACCTACCTAAACTAATAGGGGCTATAATGCCCGTTTTTATTCCTTTGTTGGATCGTCAATTCCAAGAAAGTGGCAACAAAATAGCGAATATGCAAAACTGAGAATGCAGACACAATTCCTTACCTACCTAAGTTCTTTCTGTGTCTTTCTAGTGAACGATGACCTCATAAAATTTACTATTCCTTTTAGCATAGCTATCGAAATGGCCACTGGTAGCTGCTAAAACCAACTCCGTAGTTCAACTGCGTAGCTATTTACAATGGGCTTCAAAGCGACAAAAGGAATGTTCGCCAAAACGCACCCAACCTAACTCTGCCAAATACACAATCGCACACGCAATAGGCCGTCTGTCTCTCTGCCTGGAGGCGTTTTCGCCACAACGCTTTTGACAATTGCGACTAAACTGCTAACCGAGTGCCTTATTGTCGAAAGTTATCTGCAACGATAGCGAAAGTTGTCCAAACATTTCCGCGCACTGAAAAGCAATTAAGCAAATTACAAACTTAACCACTCACAGACATTGCACAAGTTCGAAAAAAATTACTGCTCTTTTAACGAAGAACGAAAAAGGAAACCGTCGGTATCAGTAAACAAATTAAACATTTTGACAACAAATGATTAGAATGAAATTGCACGAGTAGCAAATGTAGAAAATGTTATTGCCAACAAATAATCGTAGAGTTGTTGGCTTCTCTTTCGCGCACTTGTGCGCAACAATTTCAATTTCACGCCATCGATACACACAACCATACACAAAGATATAAGTAACGCCAATACGAGCACTTAAATGTGACAGTGGGCGTGTGTGGCCGGCAAGGGGGGGCATTCAACTTCAAGGCCGCGCAATTGCAACGTTTTCGAATAACACAATAGCGAAATGGTAAAAATACATTCAGAGAAAAGGCCAAAGTGGACAATGGAAAGCAGCAAAATGCCAGCAACAATTATGAAGTGGCGCGTACTACCATTCGTTGTCATGTCGATAATGACTGATAATGAAAAATGGAGCGTAAATAATGATTACAATTGCAAAAATAGCAGTCAAAATGGCTACTGTGATTGATGTTGTTATGATTGTCGTCTTTTATTAAAGTCTCTTTAAAGTGCAGACAATGAAAATTACAAGCAGACTGAATAGGAAAGACGCGCTCGTAAGCAAAATAGTCGCATAAATCGATAAAGTAAGCATTGATGGCAATGCAACTTCGAACAGTGGCTTTCCATACCCCCACGGGAAATATGTAAGTTGTGCCGTTTGGAGGAGCGCTGGACTGTTTAAAGCAGTTGACGGTGCAAAAGTTAAATCTATAAAATTATATAGGAGAAGCTTAAAGGAGAAAATTATATGGGAGAAGTATAAAAAAACTCAATCATGCGGCATTTAGAAGTTGAAAATTTTCCAAGCGATAAATTGTTGTTGCACGGTGTAACGAGTGTTACCGGCTACCAGAAGCAACAAGTAAGCTATAATCTATTCAAATAAGGGCACATTTTGATTTAACTGGCAGACAACCGCGTACGAGCAGAAATAAGTCAAAGTGCCAATTCTGGAAATTTATAGATTTTATGGGTAATTGTGTACCCTTAACGATGTTTTTAACAAATACAAGATTTTGTTGTTTAGATAGGTAGATAGATAGATGGATAGATAGATAGATAGATAGATAGATAGATAGATAGATAGATAGATATATAGATAGATAGATAGATAGAAAGTAGCATAACAAATAAATAAATATTTATATATAACATAAATATTTCTAAATAATCTTAGAAATAATAAAACGAGTATATTCGAATATATTCAAAGCAATGTGTACTATTATTCGAATGATTTTGTCCTCGTTTTCCCGCTTCGAGCGAATATGAATAAATAGTGTACGTCTACTCGTTTATGTTCGGAGCTTACTCGTACTCGAAGAGAGCTGTATTCGTATTCATTCGGACCGGTCCGCAGAGATGAAGTGAAGTATTCTATTCAAAAGCATTTGAATGTTTTCGAATAGCACAAATGCATACTCGTGCAGGACTCTAATAGATAGATTCATAAGAGGTTTCACAAGAGGTAAGTAAATAATGCCTCCATCAAAAAACAAAATATTTTAAGAATAAGACATTTAAATGTTCGTGTGCGCTTTCTGGAGATACATACCTCTATGGCCGAACTTAGACGACTGTGACGTCGTAAAGTTGAGCTTACATATATCAACGTACATATCTTCAAATTAAATCCTGTTATAATTTGTTCTTCCTAATCCTACTTTACACAACAACATTGTAAATTAAAAATCTAAATGTCGGCCTTAATTCTGCTAAGAGCTGTTCTGCCAGTCTTGAGTGCTCACATTTTTGTATATTTGACTGGCATTGTCGCAGCTACTCCATCTTCCTCTACTTGTGGCCATACTGGATACGTGTGCATGAATACTGCTGCAGAAATGCTATAAAAAGTCTACATGCAAAGTACGCGTTTAGCCAAACGAATTGCCAACTTATGTCTGCCCAGTCACCAGTGACTGATGATTCATTGCAATAACCACCCACAAGCAATTTTGTAAAATTTCACTTTAATATTCAGATAAACATGCGCGATAAGAAAAGACATAAACTTGAAAAACTGCTACAATAATATTTCAAAATCGCTGTTAAAACTGAATGTAAATCGGGTAACAAAAACTTATTTGTATTTTTAAGCTATTAAAAAGCACACAACTATTATGCAACAAGCGGCAACTTTTAACCAATAAAGCATAGCTTCGATTAATTCTCACATAGTTTTCACACCTACAATATTCTTTCGAATGAAACTCGTCCAACACCACTTACGACTTTTGCTCGAGTTCGAAATCGCTAATGTGCCATTGGAGGAGAGACGCCTGCTGGCGTTTTTCACTAACTGAAATGAGTAATTGCACCGCATACACAACAATTTTCCCGTAAATCTTCGCCTCACCACGCGGTGCAGCCGCACTTCGTTCGTTATGAGTTGGAATCGGAATGTCAGCGGCCGGAGCGCGCGTTCTTATGCCGCACTGCACGGTCAACCGAATGCAGCGGCCGGTAGCAGAGCGAGACGCTGCCTGGCATGAAGATGACAGACCCACTCGACAAAAAGAAAAAGCCACCGCAAACCGAAAACAAAACATAGCCTCAAGTGTAGGAAAAAATGAACAGAGTCAAGTGCGCAAGTGCAATTGGACTAATTAAATTCACCTTTGGCCACACTGTGGCGACGAAACGTTCGGCGCTTGGCGCATTGAATCTGCTGTGGTTTTCCATTGCTTGGTGCCGTCGCCGTAACAGACTCGAGCGGAACGAAGGAGTGGAGCGGGGATGAACTACATAACAGTGAGCCGACTGGTAGGCAGGCGGCATCAGTCTGATGAATACGTCGCGCCCCGCCGCACCGCATCCACACCACAACAATGGCAAATGAATGTGAAATGAATTCACCTTTCTTCTCGCTTGAATTGCTTTATAAATAAATACGCCTCTCGTATGTTAAGTTTAGCTTGTTGGCCCAATCTAACTTGAAAGTTCTTTGAGGAGAATTATATCTTATAGAAGCATTTACATTCGTAAAAAACAGATATGAAATTTAATGAATGTCAAGCGGCTATTGGTTGAATAGCTGCCTTATTATAAAAAAAATAATAATTTTGGTTTCAGATGAAGCTAGCTTCGTTCTCTAGATAAGACCGGGAATGTCTTGAACTGTTGCTGGCATCGGTTCCCGAGCAGCGAAACCCCTCTCAGCAGAAGACAAGAGAAAACCTCTGAAAGTAGAATAAATCTATGAAAATGTATTAACCTGTAAGTCGTTATCTTTCTTCTGCTTAGTAATTGTGAGAAGCCTAACTTTTATCTTAGCCAATTCTTTATGTATGTACCCGATAAATACCATAAAAAATCTATTGTTCTGTTATTTAGAGAGTGACCCCTAAATTTACGCCCAAAGAAAACTGGAAACTAGGAGTTCGCATGGACGAAGCGACGTCCTTCCCTCCTTATTTTTCGTTAGGCTCATACATATCTCGAATCTTTTCCTTTTATATGACCTAATAATCGCTTTCGAATGTTCTAATCCTGATTGGTTGTCCCATTATTGATTCCTGCTGATTATCTTATCCCTTCTGGATCCGTAGGATGAACACTGTAGTATAACAATTTGGGCCTAATTTGGCCTAAGTGTGCTCTCGTCCGAGAGCTGCCACTTCTACGCACCCATCGATCTGCCTATAATAAAGCAATTGATAAATTTTGAAACAGAAAAATTGTATTAAATTAATTAATTAACTTTTCAAAACTCACCAATCGCATAAAGTCAAAATTAATTAAAGCTTTAAAAATGAATTTAAACAACCTTTTGTACCTTTCTGTACTTTTAATTTTTCCTTCAATTCATTTGCATTAAAAACGTGGTCACAGCAAAAAAAAAAACAGCACAATAAAGGAATGTGTCGGTCATAAAAAAAAACAACTGCACAAATCTAACAAAGTTAAATGACCCACGTTTCGCCACTTGATTGTCCGTCGGCCGGGCGCGCATCGCACGATTAACCTAATTGGAGCAGAGCACCGTTGAACGTTTTTCTGCCAGCATTTGCGCATCTTGGCCGCTGACCAGCGCCACACATGCATCATCACTGCGCTGGGTTATGAACTCTTCCAGCCGCCCCATCAACGCTCAAATGCCGACACTGTGGCCGGCGCGCACTGAGACCGCTTGGGCTATCGGTGCTCCTCGCACACATTCCGGCAGTGATGAATGGCTATGTATGTAGGCGCAAAGCGACACCGCCAAGTACGAGCACTGGCGTCACTCAGTTCATTATTATTATTATTATTATTATAACAAAAAGCATTCGCAAAAAAAAACCGAAACCATAATAAAAGCAACTAAAAATGAAAATATGCAAACAAACGCGCCGCGAGCAAATATAGGAAAAGAAAAGAAGCTGGACTGCGGGCAAGATAGCAGAAAAGCTGCAGCTGGCCGGGGCGCAACAACAGAGTCGCGCTTTGTCTCGAGCTGGGGTGAAGGTTTATGGGCATTTGCCACAGTAATTATCATACAAATGAGCCGGCCACCGCCCAGTGTAGTCGAATGTGTGCGTCGAGCATGTGTTTGGATTTTTCCCATGAAATTTTCTACATTATCGGAAATTAGATACGATTGAGGACAGTTGAATCATCAATTAAATTTACTGAATTAAACCATTTGTGGTATTTGCTGCTGAAAACAATCGCAGAGATAGATTTCAAGTGGTAATGAGTTTGTTTAATGGGAGAAGATGTAAATTTGCTTCGATGGATACGATTCAGATCAACTGGGCTACTTATGAAAGCTGCAACCGGAAGCGACTATGTGCAGATAATCTTTTATGCTTAGCTAAATCTGAATCATCGATCACATAAATTGTGATTGCTTCATTTTTAATTATTTGTACTAAACTCATACTAAAGAAGTTATTCAACGAATGCGAATACTTAGAATTTTGTGACCTAAATATCATAAATAATCTTGACTTTACGGAGTATATTGCAATATTCAGTTAGTTTATAAACTCTTATCTGAGAACATTTTTAATTCTGATCTGAAAACTCTGATCTGACTTTACTTCCTTCTGGAACCAGCTCACATACGCTTCAAAAAGCTTATAGCAAAGACTCTTGGGCTAAACCCAGCTATGGCGACTTACGGTCATTACAAAAAACTAAGAAACATCTATTATACTATTAGCTATATAATCTATAATATCTGTCAGCGATCAGCATCGGCGTTACCGTTCGTTTAATAAAGGTCCGTTTTATCGCAATGGATTTCCTCGCAAACCTGGGGTGATTAGCTGAGGGGCTGGCTACTTTCTATGTACTATGGTAACACAACGGGCCTATCTGGGCCTATGTGAGCTATTCTCATTTAGCTACCATCCTAACCTAACATTCTACATAACGCAATCTACAGTTTTAGGCTCCTTTTAAACGTTGTTAGGTCCTTAGTGATGCCAGATGGAGATTCGTTTACGAGTTGTAGTAGTGGAAACTTCAGCAAGCGCTTTGGGCCTAGCGTCATCTCTTCCTCTAGTGCGGCGAACTCGTGGTCCTCTAAGCTTGCCAAGCGTTGTCTTCAAGTGACGGAGTAGAAGCAGAGGACATGTTCTAATATCTCTATACGCCTATGACAGTTCTACAGTCTGATCGAGATAGTCCAAGCACGAAATTTGTGCAGTTGATTGATTTTTGCATGACTTATGCAGTTCGGGAGGTTTTTAACTTCCTCCACATAGCCTCTGCCTTTCTGTTCATGCTATTCTCTAAGTCTTTGTAGAAGGTGCGAAGTGGAATCAGCACCTTTAAGATCTGCTCAGCGGGAAGGCCGACACCACTTTTGGCAATTGTGTCCACTGTCTCATTTCCCCTCTATGCCTTTCTGCCCCGGCACCCAATTAGATATGAAGCCTGTAGGTTGCGGCTGGCGTTTGCATTGCTGGCGGCATTGTATGTATCGGTTTAGGTAATTTGTAAGTAATTATTTAACCCATTCAAATCCATCACATAACATCGAATAAGTCGATCTTAACTTATTCACACGCGGCGGTTCAGTCAGTTGCCAGTATAACAATTGCTGCAAGTTGCGGCCAAGTGCGAGTAATTTCCCACATTCGATATGGGAGAATTGTAAATATTTTTTCACGTTCGACTGCCTACACGCAACGCTACTACATACGGCTCAATGTGCGCAATGTGCAATGTGTGTTATCCAAGTACAAGTAAGTAAATACATTACACCAAGTAATTATAAAATGGCGGAAATTTACGCTTCAGCCATTGAAGAAAGCTACATGCATAATTTGAGCGGCGTTATCGAAGAACTCACAAACACTTCAGTTGACTTTCTAGAACAACGATAACACGAGAAACGCTAATTTCAACGTTGATCTGTATAGAAATATATGGTAGGTATATTCTTCAAAGCTATAGCCAAATACAGGGTGCATTGAAGTGAACTCTAGAGTGAAGTGCTTTGAAAATTAAAAAACTAGAGTAAACAAGAAATTTGCACATAACTAATCATTAAGAATGTTTTAATTTGCAGCTGCAGACACTGTGGAAAGCCACCACTACGCAAGAAAATTAGTGCGACGTTATCGAAGAATTTGCAATCACTTTTGCCGACTTCGAACGACTAGAACATCGAGCGAAAACATGCTGAAGGAAGTAAACACACTTCAAACTAAGCAAAAAGTCGCAAATCAGCGAAACTATACTACATATATACACAGATGCACGCAATACATATGGACTTGTGGTAGATAAAATTGTACATATAAAATTTTGCTTGATTTGTATTTTATCTTCTCGCAAAGCGCAAAGCAAACACAATTACAAAAACAAACGATGCGAATACAAGACGTAAAGTGAAAATCACAAAAACACAGACACAGCAAACGAGTTTTTTCGACTTAAAAATAATGTTTGACGAACGTTCCATTTGTTGGGTAGACAAAGCGCAAAGCAAAATTCAGAAAGAGTTAATGGAAAACGAACGTTGAACACAGTGAAATCAGTTTTTTTCAAATGTTGCCAATGTTTTCGATAACGTTTTAATTTGTTGATGCCTTTTAGTGATGAGAGAAGTGACGTCATGCTATGGCAGAGAGAAAGCAACACAATGACTACAGTCAAACATGGGCTGAAGAGTATTCTGATCATTACAACGTGTTGATGAGAAGAAAGACAGCAATAAAATTGGTTAACTTTCAGTGCCAAGCACAAAGAAACAAAGGGACACAAAAGCAGCGCGTTACATTCGAAACAGCTGGGACGATTGATTTCGAAATTGGTGAATGCGACGACCGGCAATGGGCACGAGACACCGTTGGCACCAAAATGGTGCGAATACCGATATAACGGAATCAAATTATAGCATTTTGTTTTATGCAAAACTTGCTTTGAACGGTTGCAACTTATGCAAAATTGATTTTGCAAAGTTTAAAACAATACGTTGCAGATGGCAGTTCCGGGACTACGGTTATAACTTTTTAATTCTACCAATTCGAAGACTGATATGAAGGAATGGCTTTGAAAATAAAACAACTTGTGTTTCGGTTTATTCAGTAACATAAGGTAGGGTAAGGGAGAAGGGGGTTAGACAGGAAAAGAAGGGTATTGAAGGGATTTACGTCACTGCCGGAGATTTATTTTAGCTAGTGAGAGGCCAGACCTGATAAAGTAGTTCTTAACGTACAAAACCGATTTGCCGGGATTGGAAACGTCTCTGACTGCGGTTCACTACGATTAATCAAATATGAGTGTGTAAATAATCATCTTATATATCGACTACCAAATTTTTATGTAACTCATTAAAATAATGTAAAGGAAAAATTTGCAGGCGGGAAAACAAAGAACGTAACACTTGTTAACAAAAATGTTAACCTTTGAGGCAAAATTTGTACTTTGAGCTGTATGGAAACTAGTATATGACATTTTCTTTCATTCTAAAATAAAATACATTGCATTTTCTTCAAAATTTTAGCTAAATCCACATTTTATTGAAAGAAATATTTAAGTAAAAGCTTATGAAAGATTATAAGGTCAGAGTAAACATGAATTTTTCAATGAATAAGCCCACTAAGATGTTTTTAAATCCATAGAATTGTTTTTTTTAGCATAGTTAATCTTACAGATCAGTGGACAATAATAAAATAAGATAGAAAACTATTTTATTATCCACAAAGTCTTGTAATCAGCGTAGTTTGCGGTACCCTACATAACTGAAAAGACTATAAGTCCAACACAATTCAAGCAGTGCACATTGTGAAAAGAATTTTGTATACTTTCACTATTGTTTGCATGAGTTTAAAAGTAAAGATTTTATAATAAACTGCAGCCAATAGTATCCTAAGTTACTTCGATGACATGACCGAAGGATCTAAGAAACCTTTAATATCGATCATTGAAAATATCTTTTACCTACTATTCATATTATATAGTAGATCTGTTTTAAAATCATAATCGTACTTATGTATAGGTTAGGTTAGATGGCCAACTTCGTATGAGACACCCTTAAGCTTAGGCTTGATTCAAAAATTTTTCGGACTTTGAATCTAACTTTGCATATGGATTTTCAAACACAAACACTATACAAAAATTTCAAGAATTTCAGTGTCAAAAACATAAATTCGGAACTGTTCCAATGCTTATGACTTCCTAATCTTTAAAGTTCATTAAGCACAAAGGGTAAAGAGCAATAGTTGAAAAAATAGCAGCATAGAAACATCACAGATAAATTGTTAGACTGCTTAAAACATTGCCAGCCCCTCCTGCCTCACTTCACAACAGCTTGGCGCTGCATCCATACACAAAGCGCACTCAGTGTGCTAATGAAACAAAAATTAAACCATTTAACAATACTGTAACAATTGCAAACACACACGAATACACACAAATATGTATGTAAATAAATTTTTTATGAATGTGTATATATGGGTGAGGCCAAACTTGGACATATGGCGACTTTGTTGCACATCAGACCAACTAAGCGCATAGGTGAAACGAACGCAAAGAGCGCGAACAAATGTGGCAATTCCACTGCGCTAAAATTATTTGTACTTGAACTCGCAAAATTATGAGCAGTGCTACTGAATGTCATTCAAGCACAGAAATAAGTAAATTTGAGTGAATGACTTTAATTAAAATCAAGCGCCAGGCGCCGGAGCGCTTAAAGCAACAAGAACTTTTATGTATGTATGTAAATGAAAATAAAACAAAAATTGAAAGCGGAAATAAAAATAAAAATAAAACAAGTAATATGGTGATATTGAAAAATATATGCCACAGCGGATGGTGGGTTTTTAACGGCGAGCCCGCAGAGGAAGGCGAGATTGCAAACATTGAAGAATTGCACTTCCTTTCGGCGTTATCGGCATGCACAAGCAACTGAACAGTGCAAACTCGAAAACACGCGGCCGAAGCAATACTCTGCCGGTTCAAAGCACTCCATAGACTTTAGGCAAACGGTTAATTGTTCAGCTTTGGCAATCAGAAGCTCGAAGGCATTGGCTGTATCGATACGCCGTCGATTTGTTCGAAAGCAAAATTAACCTCAAATCGAGGCGATTCCAGAGCCACAGCCGCACAAGCCAATTAGCCAACTCAAGCACAGCGAGCATGAAGGTGCAAACAAAAAAATTATTGTTCATAGAGTTGGTGCACCGTTGCCCCTGATTGTTGCTCTCTTACTTCGAGGCCTGTTTTCCACTGAGGCGCGCTTTGTAACGTTTTTTTCGTGTTTGTTTGTTTGTTTACGATGCTTCTGTCTCACATCCGGCATGACAACGAAAAATAAAAGTCGCCGCAAAACAAAGTGTAACAGTTGACAAGCGGCAACAACAGCAAATGCTAAAAGTACACGTTCGCATCGTATTGAAGCGTTGCGTACACGTCGTTTACTTGTCGCCATTGGCTGGCCAGCAGATTGCCAACTTTAAACGTAAGCAACGCACAACAAAAAAGGGTCGAAAGAAAGCAGCAAAAATACGTTATTAACCGCGCCAAAGAATGAAGGAATCGTATCGAAAAATATTGCAACATTAAGCAGAAACAAAAAACGGGGAGCGGCGCAGTCCATTGGAAAATTATACAAAAGAAATACAATAATCGAAAAACACCTGCTGTCACGTTCGCTTTGCACATTTTTTCGCAAAGCACTAACGTCAACATACAGAATGCACAACACTTGCCACGGCAGAGGGCACGTTCGCAAAAACAAAATGACGTTTCAAAATGACAGCTTTCGTCTGGTTGGCAGCCACTACGGTTGACTGGACTTTTTGGAATCGTTGTATCCTTTGGCAGACGGCACAGAAGTTCGCAAACTAGACCTTATGGATGACTTAGGCTTTTGAAGTGTGTGAGTGAACTACGAATCGCAGCACCACAAAAAATCATTGCAATCTATAGCAATAATCAAAATAGAAACTCCTTAAGATACTCGTATTAAATCACAATACTGTGTACATTCTTTCATGAAGATTAAAAATTCGGCATTAGTCGGGCAACTTCACTTTTCTCAATTAAAAAAGCAAATTGGATGAACTACATTATTTTCATTTATAAAACTTGGTCCCCATAGCAGGAAAGCACCCAAAGTTACCACAGTGTCAACTATGTAAAAGCAAAAATAGTGAAGTAAAGTTCATGCCACGAATTTATATATCTCACGAGTCTTCTTTAATGTATGGTTATCCCAGAAGATTTGGATTCGAAGGATCTGTGGGATTAGTGTTTGCCGCCCACTGTTAGTTTAGGAATGAACGACAGCCTTCTTTTAAAAGCATACGTAAACACTAAAAAATGGCAAACAACGAATATAAATCTTTTAATTTCCTTGATGTTTAGAGTAGAAAGCTCAGTAACAGTTAACAACTTAGATCCTCGAAACTGTTGTCCTTCCAGCTCAATGATGGACATTGACAAAAGTAGACTTTGCAATCAAATTTTGGAATTTCCGAGTGTTGATGAGTTACGTTTTTCTTTTCAAGTTAATATTGCCTTAAGCATCATCATTTACTACAAAACACAGCATTACATCGAAGAATTAGGAGGTCTGCAAGTTCCTCTGCTCCTTCAGATAGCCTGCATGTAGTTTACATTAAATTTATTTGAAAACGGGAAAAAGTTAGCAGTTAGAAGTGTCCCAGAAATTGTGCACAGATGAAAATGTTCACGGCTTTATACATGTGATGTTGCTTTAAAGCTCCAGTGTGCAAAGATATGAAAAATAAATCTACCCGAAGCGCTTCAAAATTGCAAATTGTATGTATGTCCAAACTATTAGAATAAAATTTACTACAACAAAATCAAAATCAAAAGCAACTAACCTTTATTGAGATTATTGAACAACGACAACACGGGAACGTGTCAGCCGGTGTGGTTGCTTGGCCTCAAAGGTGCGTGGGCGTCTAGCGGTGATTGTCGGTGCCAGGTAGTGGTTGACTTGCTGAACGTGGATGACGGAATCAATTTGGGTTTTGGTGGTAGTCGTAGTGATATTTGTTCGCCTTCGGGCTAACAGTAGGCAGTGAACAATATTTGTATGTTCTCTTTTTATTAGTTTGCACAATTTTTAAATAATTTTTATTTTTTATTTTATTTTGTTGTTGTTGCTGTATTTCGTGTGATGAACAAAATGGGCTCAACTCGAAAGGCCAACAGCAAAAGCAACAACAACTAAAACCGCAATAACACTAGTGGCAACGGCGACAGCAATGTTGACTGCGAACCCAGCAATGACAGAAACCGACGGTTACGGCGCTAACGATGGCGAGATCCTCTTTTGGCACACCGCGCGCATTTACTCGCTTATACACTCGTTCAGCAACCACTCCACACACACCACACACTCATACACAAACGCTCAAGTGCACGCACAGCAGCAGTAGCTGCAACAACAACAACACCGACTGGGTCTGGCAGACAGCTGCAAAGGTGAAGTTTGCCTGAGCCAAAACCAAAAGCAATTCGTCTAAATGCAACAACAATGGATGAGTGTATGCGGAGGCTGCACGGACCGCAAGTTCTTCGGAGTTTCAACTAAAATTAGCAGGCACAGTTTGCCCTTTTTTCGCTGCCTATCCACAATTATTGCAATTATTCTACGTTTGTCTGTTTGTTGTTGCCTGCGCGCAGTTTGCTTTGCGTTTCTTTTTGATTTTGCTGTTCTCTGTGCAGCAAAACTGGAATTTAACCCGTTCAACGTTGAACACAAACGCTACAACCAAAAAAAGTACACAAAAACGAAAACTTTCAAATTTTGTTGCATAAAAACACTGTGTCACATCTACGCGGCTTTTCGAGCTGATTATCTGCTATTTTACAATTTTTTATCCGATTGAAAAATTTTACACTGGAATTTTTCTATCTTCCTCTTTCGGCTAGCAAGTTGCACTCACTTTCTGCTCGTTGCGTTTCAGCTCAATTTAACAAGTACGTTACGTTAACTTGTTTCTTCGTCTGATTTTCTTTTTGTATGCAAAAACGATTTTCAAAACTTGCTTCTTCTTGATTATAATTTTAATTGTTTTAATTATTTCACACACAGCCAGACGAAATTGCGCCGTCTGCTTCTCCGCCTGCACTCGCTCGTGTCTTGTTCGAAAATCGCAATTGCCGTTGTTCGTTGGTTTCAAATATAAAAAGCGAAGGCAAATGCTGTCATATATTTGTTGTTACACGAACGTGGGGAGAATGAAGCAGGCGCGGAGATTTCCAATGGCTCGCAGGCAGGTCACAGCTGTGTACAGTACAAGTGAAAACTATCATATGAGTCATCTGTGTTTTGAACAGTGTTGCCTGTTTTCTCATTGACAATTGGACTAAAAATAGTGAAGAATGTCTAAAGCTCGGTTCCTATTCTATGTTGAATTTTTAGATATTCTATTAAAGATGTACCCTAACTTTGGTTTATAAAGAGCAAATATTTACAGAGCTAAAATTTAATCTGCCATCAAACATGGTATAAAAAGATTTGATCATTGAAAATATAACTGAGCAGCTATCCAAAATGTCCAGAAACAAATTTATGCTAAAAAGTAAATTATGAATAAGTTATGCTAATTAGACCTTTTTTATAAAAAAAAGGTATATTATATTATTTATTAGTTTTCCATACAACGTTGACTAAAAATCTTCAGTGGAACTACTGTGAAATGAAACAAAAAAGTTAAGACTTTGTATGGACCTCGAAGCAGCTGCTACAAATTGGTTTGTGTTCTGGAAAAATAGAAAAATTTCAACTATTTTCAAACTAAAAGTAAATACCAGATTAATAGCTCCACGCGATAAGGACACGCTTGTGTTGCTTTACCACAAAAATATAACTTCATAAAATTCCATTTACACGTATTTCACTTTCATATGAACACTTTGTAAATTGTTTATTCTATATTTTATTTATTTCGGTTCTCCTTTCTTTACAACAAATTACATAAAAAGTTGTAGCATGTTCACAACAAATTTTCATTTAAGAAGAACTCTTTCACATTTCCAAACACTTTTCTCTGATATGAAGTTTAAAAGTAAACAATAAAAGGAATATTTGGCCGAAAAAATTAAATTAAAAATCTTTTCAATTACAAGCAATTTCTTAATTTAGTTTCGTTCAAGAAATCTTAAATACATTGGCATTTACTAAGCTACAAATCTGTAATAAGCCAGGCCAAACCTGGGAGAAATGACGTGAAGACCCGCTTGCTTTGTGTGGAATCCCATTTAAAAAATCGGCAAACGAAAATTAACACTCAGAAAATATGTAAAATCAGAACAGCATATTGCAGAAAAAGCAGACAACTCTACTTGGACATGTGCAACCGCTTAACTAATCGTAAATTGTAAGTAAGATTTGATTAAATTTGTTTAAAATTAAATTGCAATTACTTTTAAATTAAAATTATTAAAAGGTATTAAAACGATAAAGAGGGGAGGGGGTAGACGCGAAACTGCAGAGGCGGCTTGTTCTTTTTGCTGTTGTTTTGCATGTGCGAGAGTGAGGTGGGTTGTAGTCGAGTGCGATTGAAAATCTTGCGTACATTTGTCATTTTCTGCTGTTTCCTGTTTACATATTGCAATTCCATTACCCGTTGCTATTCCGATCCGGCTATGTATAAGCTGATAGTGTTCATTTATTTGTTTGTGATTTATGTCTTCAGTGCGTTTGCGCCTCAATGTGCTTAGCAATAATTTTTCTTTATAGTTCAGTTTTTGTTTTATGGTATCTTAATATTTGTTCAGAGTGGCTGCCGCTGCAGCGCACCGTCAGAGAGTCGAGAAAAACTTCAAACCCCCACCCACACGCACGCACAGCCGCACTCACAAGCGCCTCCACGCGAACGCTGGCCAAAGTCGATGACGGCTTCAGCAGCGACCAACAACGATGACGACTTTAGTGTTGATGCAGCGATTGTGACTGTAATTGTAGTTGCAGTTACAGCAGTGGGAGCGTTATTGTGGCAGCGTACGGTTTTAGTTTCTCACGAAATTACGCAGCTGTTCTTCTCTTGCGGATTGCCATTCTCGTTCTCAATCGAAATGAGCAGTTGGTGAAAAATGTCAGCAACCGACTGCAAAAGTCCAAAGGCGGCAAGTGTAAGCAAAATAATCCAAGAAACTAATTTCATGCGAATGTTACCTCATTTTGTTTGGCTGATGTTTCCAGGAACGTGGCACGCCACGATTCGGCCAGTTTCTTGCCCTCCTCCGTGGACACCGTGCGCTCCTGATGCAAATCAGTTTTATTGCCTACTAACACTACAGGTACACTGCAAGCAAATACACCTTTCAGTAATAAATGGAGCACTGTTTATAATGCGTGGATTTACTATTTTTTGCCCATCACATCCAACAGCTTCTCGTAGATGATCTTAATCACCTCGAACGACTTCTGGCTGGTTATCGAATAGACGAGTACGTAGCCGTGGAAATCCATGCTGTATTGCACGGGGAATATGCTGTATTCGTCCTGGCCAGCCGTGTCCACCAGCTTCACGTCGTAGTCTTGCGAATTGACACGAGTCATTTTCGTGAAGGCTGCAATGAAGAGAAAAAGTTTAACGCTTTCATTTAGATAGTGACTGACCAGGTGCTTCATTGCGATGCAGATCGATCTTCACTAAAATTTTGGCTCAAGAAGAAACAAGATTGTCATATTAGGAAAGCATTTCCTCAAGAACCCTCAATGTGTAATTAATTTGCAAAGTTTCTATGCAATCGAAATGGAAGTAGCCAGGTAAAGCCTGGTTGAGCTGAGGTTAAGTTTTGCTGACAGTCTTTGAGGTCCAAGAAGGGGGCACAATAGATCTTCTAGGTCGCAGTGCATTATCCCCATTAATAATAATAATAAGTTTTGCTACCTGCATGATTAAGTTAGGTTGGAGCGAAAGCCTTCTGCCTAAAAGCACACTTAGGCATACATACGCGACTCACTTTGAGGGTTTTGTGTTTCACATCTGTCTCTGAGCACTGTTAGCTAGTTCTTTGTTTATCTTTTTTGCCACTAAGAAACTCTAAGGCGGATAAGTTGTTTGTATAAAAATCATCCAACAACTTGAAGCTAAACTTCAAAGTAACATCCTTTATAAAATCTGGCATATCTGCAGATTGCTTGCTGCAAACAATGGCGTCATGTATACACACAATCAGCTGATCACTCTATTAATATAAATATACGAGATGTTTATTGTGACATGACAGGTGCATGGACCCAGTCCCACAGATCGAACGTTCGCTCTTTGTACCATAGCATGGCCGGGGGGGTCGACTGCGGTCTCATTGTTCCTACAGAACACACATCAGCCGGAACGGAAAAGTCACAACGCAATGAATAATGCAAGAAAAATGTAATATGTATGAAAATCGAAAAGGACTGAGGGGAATACCCCGTGCAAAGTCCACAATTAGGCGAACAAGTGAATGGTGGTTTGTGTACTCATGTTTCCGCTGCGAAACGAGCGAGCAACATCCAGAAATTGCATGCGAAATGCTCCACAATTATGATAACTCGTAAAACTGCGTAGTTGGCGAGCGCGTAATTAGCGGCAGCGTGTGGTTGCGTGGAGGCAAAAACTTGCTCAACGAGATTCGAACGCCAGCGCACAGCAGACAACAGCATAGCAGCCGTGTTTTTTTTTAATTGCGTTTCGGCGCTGCAAGTCATAATCGCAGTAGAATATGAGCAAATATGCTGTTTATTTTATTTGCGAACGCAAGAAATTGACTGCCTATTGAAAGAAATCAGCGACAACGACCGCTCATCGCACCACGACGCCACTGCCTCTGCCGCTGGCAGCGATGCGAGCTGTCAATTGATTGGATCAGCGATTTGACATTTCATACGCCCTTCATTGGCAGTTGAAAGTGCTGTGATGGTGTAAGCGGCTGTCGCCCCCATTTCGCTGCGCGACTGCATAACGATACTATACTTACTATTCTCAATTGTCGGATCGTAGGAGTCCACAAACTGTCCTTCCACGAATTGTATACTCAGCGATGATTTGCCTGTTCGGCGCAAGAGAACATGGAGTCATACGAAAAATAAACAGAAAGAAGTACGCAATTGTGTGTTTTAGTCGCAAATAAGGAAGATAACGATTGTGGGCTGCTCTGCTGTCCGTAGAACGTACCCACTGAGCGATAGCCCATCATTGCAATGTTGCGCTCCTTGGCTGGCATTTTCGGCAACTATCTGCACTCGTCCTCGTTCCACTGCGGCCTTGGCGTAACTTTGTTGTATCTGCACAATTACACCTCCTTTTCTTTTTGCCACTACTCGATCACTTGTTCTCAACAATTTAAGAATTTTCGTCGCAACTTCAATGTGTTTTATTTCTTTTGTAGACAAAAAATTATGCTGTAATTGCGTTGGCGGTTAATAAATTTTGCTTAGTTTACAAATCACTATTCAGTTACTTTTTTTCGCAGATTTTGTCCAGCAAATCTTTAAATGTACTACGATTTTTTGTAATTAATTGTTCTATTATTTTAATTTTGAGTTCTTAGTTTTGTGATATTTTCTTCACTAATTTATTCACACAACAACGTACGACGTCGTAGTGGAGTGAAAACAGTGCTGCCTGTTTTACCGTTTTGTCACGGGTTAACAAGGCCCTAAAAAGATCCCGAGACCAAATTTGCAGTATTCTTGATTTAAAATTAATTGTCACGGCATTTTTCAAAAGGAACAGAGATCCATTAAATTAATATCGAACAGAAAAAGTATTATTGAACAGATTTACCGAAAGACATAAATACACTACACTAACAAAATAACTTTTACACGATCCTACAAAAAATCTTATGAGGTTCTTTTGCCATAACTCATAATACATGTGCCTCCATCTAAGAAAATATGAATGAAAATGAAGTATCTTAAAAAGTTGTTTAATAAGTAATTTGGATTTACTTAATGAAAATTGAAAATTAATTTAAAAAAAAAATCACAAAAAGTCAATGTTTGAGATCTCTCAAAACCATTGATAGGGATAGTTAGGGTAAAGATGGAACTACCTTAACCTAGTGAAGGTCACCCTAAAATTTCGCCATCTAGCTAGAGTTACCAGACTAAAAAAATCGTCAATTTTCCGGAGGTGGAAAATGTGGCGAAACGTAAAAACGAAAAAATCGGCCTCCTAACTCACCTGTAAAAAATACAACTTTTGTTCACGTGTTTAGCTGACCACTTCACAAAGTATGGAAAAAAGCTACTATTGCTGCGTAATGGGTAAAAAATACCCAATGAATATCTCAGCAACGTGCTGAGATATAAAGTTGAAATTTTGTTTCTGATCATTTCGGCTCACTTCTAGGTCGTGTATGAAATTTTATCAAAATCGCATGGGCGGAACTGGTACCCGGCAGCAATGGGTTAACGTCAAGGAATTCCGATCAAGATGCATGAAACAAAGCGATTAAGTGGTTAAAAATTCTATTGCATTTTATTTGATGTTTGGTCTATCTGATGATGATTTAAACTTTTTCTAATAAACGCTTTCCTCGTATACTTTTTTATTTATATATAAGATTTCTTAACATATTTTTATATATAAAAAAATCAACTTTAGCTGAATATTATGCTTTCATGGACGACTTTTACTGCGTTTTAATTACTCACACGCCAAAAGTACTTTGGGCTACATTGGGTTAAAGTATATCCTCACTTCCGCTGCCAGTGCTGTAATCTTTACCACAGCGCCATTGCACTCTCGCTTCACATCACACAACCATTTATTATCCTCTTCGTAGTGTGCCAACAGCTGACTCGCCATCAACTCAACTTTGCAGCAATTCACCTTTCTTCGACTTTGGCTCTTACTGTCATTCCCATTCGACCATTCTGCCTCTCCACTTGGAAGATGCAAAAAATTCTTATAAGACAATTTCTACCCCGGCGTACAACGAAAACGAAAGTCCTTTCCACCGCAATTGCA
Source organism: Melieria crassipennis (assembly GCA_963668005.1). Taxonomy (NCBI): domain Eukaryota; kingdom Metazoa; phylum Arthropoda; class Insecta; order Diptera; family Ulidiidae; genus Melieria; species Melieria crassipennis. The sequence goes on along the minus strand of OY764961.1, from coordinate 94,436,739 downwards.
TTTTGAGTGCTGAGCAGCGACGTTGGAGTGGCGTTAGTGGTGGCAAACAGTGTCGCGTCAAGTGTCCTGGCAACACGAATTTGCACTTCGGCAAGTGGTTTTCGGACTAGTGAATGAAAATTGCTTGAACAGCCGCACAGTAGGCGCAGGAGGGGGAGTGACTGTAGGCCGAGAAAGTGAACGAACAGTGCTGCCGCAAGAGAGTGGGAGTGGCTGGTGGTAGCAATCGGTGAATGGCCTTTGGCAAGGAGACACAAATTCGAAGCGTATCGCAGGTGAAGTGCATATTGCAGGTAGATCAAAAGAAGTCATTGTTACCAGGTTGTCTCTACCGTAGAGTGTACTGGTGTAGTGGACAATAGCAACAACGGCTGAATGAGTTTCCTAAACGTGCTGTGGACACTATTGAAAATGCTCTATCAACTGCTGTGGTGCTCGGCACGACTGTTGACGTTCGTTTTCAATGTGTTCTGGTTTGTGAGCAACCTGGCGTCTGCGTGCATACCATGGCTAACGCTGGTGCTGCTGGTAGCCTGCGTGATTTCGAAATTCGCCAAGCTACGGAGTCCCGACGAGAAGAGGCTGCTGAGCCTGCTGGGCGGTTGCATGCCCCCCGAAGACCTCACCTACTGGCCAATTGCACATCGCGGCGCCGGCTATGATGCGCCCGAAAACTCGAGAGCTGCATTAAAAAAGGTGACTAATACATGGGGAAAAGTATTCAAGTAGCTCGAGGGTGGGTGGGTAGGAACTGTGGCAGTTGTCTGCGTTTGAAACATTGAAAGAATTCATATTAAAAATCAATACATTTTCACTTTCTTACTCGCACCTTTTGTTGGGCGTTAAGTGCGCAGCGCGCGGCTATCGCAATGTTCTTCTGGAGGCCGGCCTGACGGCGTGTGGTGAAATCGTCATTGTGAACCGGACTACACTGGAGCGTGCCGGACTGACCGGCGGTATAGCGCGATACAAGCTGCAAGAACTGCAAAAAGTCAACATAACTGAACTGCATCCGTTGGGGTGAGTAGAAAGGTTGACATTACAATTTAGGGGTGAATGTAATAGCAAACCATGTGCCTCGTCCTTTTTCGCAGCTCCCAATTTGAGGCAGAAACGGTATTCACGTTGACGGAGCTCATGCAGTTGCTGGAAAGGAATCGACTGACGTTGTTTCTACACATCGTGGACAACAGCGCATACATGCTGGAAACGCTCAAGAAATTCATGTGTCAGAATGTACAATTCACCGCACGCACAATACTCGTCAGCCGCTCGCCTTATGCCGTCTACCAGGTGCGCAGTCTCACACGGATGTGTTCAAAAATAATTTTTGAAACATTTTAATAATGGCTGTTGTTTAAATCATGTCTGCAGCTACGCAAGTCACATCCGGAACTAATATGCGGACTTTGGACGGAAAAAACGCTCTCATTGTCCGTACTCAAAGCCTCGACGCTGATCACTTCCGTGTACGGCGCATTTTTCCGCAACATTATAGCACCAGTAATCGGCATCAGTGTTGTTTTTGTCAACAAGGAGGAGTTCAATTTGTAACTATGCTAAACATTTCCATTGCTGCAAAATAGCTCAATTCTTTTAATTGCAGGCACATTGCCGAATTGTGGCGCAACGTTGGCGTACGCCCCATTGTCTACAATGTCAATTCGCCAAACGAGAAACGATACTTTCAGAAGACCATGAAGACTCAGTACTTGACCGACTCTTTGCGCTCAGAACCGCATCTACTGATGAAGGCCTAAAGTAGCCCGTGCACATTTGGACTTTCTACGATACGCATTATGATTTGCAAGTGCATCGAGTCCTGCTACCCCAGTCACCATCCAACCCGTAGCCACTACTGTAAAAAGGTATCAGCCGCACCTAGTAGCCACTTGACCATTCTGAACTCAGCGCAAGCAACAAAATAACGAAGAACTCAACTAAATTGCATTTACTGCTAAGTGCTTTAAGAAGAAAGTTTCAATATTTTACACTGTACACAGTGAAGTGTGTATGAGCAACACAACGATGTAAAGACGAATAGAGCACATATTTTTTATGTTTATTTTATTTGCTAAAGAAGCTTCCAAAGTATTACTTGTTTTTTTTTAATTTAGCTTTTTGTGTTTAGCTAAAATGCTACAATGTCGTTGCTTTTGTTTTTTTTGTTTACATTATCCATGAGAGTCTTTTAGCATTGCTATGTCGCTCTGTATATTATGTTCAATGTTATATAATTTAAATTATTTATTTTTTTTTGCATTTGTACAATTTGCAAAATTGCCAACCTCTCAATTATGCTATTACTCGTTCAACGCTTATTTATTTGCGCAAAAAACTATATATTTATATTTACACATATATTGCACCGCATTGATTGTAAATGTTTTCCCATTTGCATTTTATGTATATTTTCAAGTTTGTTTTGTAATTTTTTTTTAATTAGCGCTTTTTGCTATCAATTCAACCAAAACCAGCCACAATGTATTTGTACTCCATTGTAAAGTTTTTTATATTTTGTAGAAAAAAAAATTAAAAACGAAAAAAAACGCATATGGCTCAGAACGAATGTATGTATGTAACAGCAACAAAGTCTGCAAATAATAAATTGCAAGTGTCTAGTTATACCAAATTTTATGAAATATATGCGTACGACATATGTACGAGTATATGTACATCCATAATAAATATGTATGCATGTCAAGATGACGACGAAGAATAAAAGTTTAATTTGCCAAATAATAAAGTTTTGATTATGGGATCAATGGTTGGATGCAGTTGAAGTTGAAGTGATCACATTGATTTGCTCCGGGAATAAGTAATGAATTTCTTTATCTTTAAATTGAATTATTCACAATGGGCTGTTTAGTGGGACGCGTGGGCGTGCGACCTGAACAGGACACATCTTTTTTAATTCTAATCAACTAAACCCATAGCAACGCCTATTAGTAAAAGTAAGTCTTTGCTTAATTTTCACGATGATATCATTTTTGCCTACAGTAAAAAAAATAATACGTACTAAATATTTATTCAGCTGGTTTTGTAAATAAAAAGCTGGGTAGGCGTGCAAATTGGCAACTTAATTCGACCGCTGTTACTATGGCAAATTTAACTTAAACGAAAAGTCGAAGTTAGTTGAGATATTTCTTTTAAATTAAACCGAAATTTTCAGCACAACTTGCGGGAAGAGCACGCCAGATATTTCGAACTAACCTTTAAAGCTGCTTCAAATTGTGAACAAGCTTTCCTACAAGCTACCTCTTCATGACGCACCAGACGTTTTCGAAGGAGTGGGCTTATGGAGATTGGATTAGCCCATCCGTGGTTATACTGCTATTCTTCTCCTTCCAAGTGCGATAGAAGTGGATCATTGCCCCGCTTGCAGGATCTAATTTTCATTATCGGATTCAAACATCTACTTGGTCGACTTTGAAATGTCACTTTTATAAATTAAGAGCACTCAAACTCGTTCAAATTTTGTGTGAAGAGCTCCAAGCACCTAAATTTGCTCTCTTAGAAGCACCCACCTACATTTACTTTTACAGGGTGTAGGCACGCTTCACCCGAACCTATGCCCAGACAGTAGCTTCAGTCGAAAAAATGACCTTCAATCAGTTGTCATCTCAATTATCGCTGCCCAGTTCAGGCGTTCTTGGATGTGGGTTGCGCTAAGCAGCGGTTTCGGTCTCGCAGGACGATACAGTAATTTTGCTGCCTGACTCCTAATGTAAACAACGACACAATTACGCTGTATTTAATGTCGACACGGTTTGATTCCGTTTTACTCGTTCAGGAGAGTCATCAAAATTGTTTGTCCGTTGTACCCACTTCTTAACGAACGTCTGCGACTTTCTCTTTTGAAAGTTTTGAGCGTCACTGAAATGAATTGCCAAAAAAGGAAATACCTTTCATTTTACCATCAAAGACCTTGAACACTTTCTTCTGGAACCGACCGTACGAAGATTATTTCGAATAAACCCAACTCACCTGAACAGATTTTTCGCCAAACTGAACATCGCCAAAATTACAACTTACAAGTGAAAATATTCATAGCTGCGGCTGATACTCGATCTGCAGCATCAAAAGTGGGTGAAATCGATCGATGCATTATTGTACAGTTAGAACACAAGGTCCTACTAAATCCTAAAGCTGAAACCTTTAGTAGAGACGGCAATTATTCCTAAAGCGAATATTGAGTATCGCAATAATTTGAAGTTACTGCCAGATTCTAAAAACGTTTCAGCTTATCGCAAACATGCGCAGAGTACGCACTGCTTTGCATTTGATTGGAACACTTCCCACTAAAGTTACCAAATCACATTTCATTTATGATCCTAGAACTACTCGGAACCTCCAAATCCAAGAGTTTCGTTTTTTGCAAGAGGCTAAAAGATCGATTGCATAAAAAATCTTACACGATTATATTTATTTGTTTTATTCATTTTTTGTATTTGATTTATCAGACATAAAGTAGGTGTGTATGTATGCATATATGCAGGCTAATTAGCGTAATATTAATACAAAAACAATATTATTTATGCAGTTTTTCAAGTGTAAAGGATGAACCTAAAGAAAGAGCTTGTCCAGTGGATAATTATTTGAGAGTAATCGAAAATATTGAGAGAAAATAAATTAAAACTACAAAAAGTCCACATAGGTAATATAACAAACTAACAAAAATAATGCTTAATCCGTTCCTCGCCGGTAATGGTCACTTCTGTATGTATGCGTGAGTCTGGCTACGTATGTGGGATATGCTTTCAATGAAAATAATTGTAAAGGAAATAAATGTCGCAATTCAGCGCAAAGAAACTTATTTGCGACGTGTGCGCGTAACACGTTTTGGCGGTGCAGCAGCGGCCTCCGTCGGCTCTACCGTTTGAGCAGCATCCATCAAGTCAACACCAGCCGTTGCCGCTGCAGTTGCGGCAGCAACGCCATCAGCCGGCTCGAAGCGCACCACTTTCCGTCCTCGGCCACCAGCTGACCTCGCTGTTGTGTTGGCTTCTGTTTCGTCGCTTGTATGCGCTACATCAGCAGCGGCTGCCTTGCGACGCCCGCGCTTGGGCGCCGGCGAGTCTGTAGTGCTTGCCACTTTGCGCACTGCTGCTGTGCGCTTTACAGGCTTCGCAGTCACTGTCACCAGCGGTTTGTCTTCTTCCTCTTCGTCAGCGACCACACTTTCCACATCCATCTGGCTGTCACTGCCCGCCACAATGCCTACGGACAAGAGATCCTCTTCGTTTATGGAACCAACAACTGTCGAGGCGGACGCCATACGACGTGCTTCGTGCTGTTCGGCTTCCGGCTGTACGTCCGCCTCGTCTGCTACCGGCTCCACTGGTTTGGCTGTACGCGCTCGTGTGCCACGTCCACGAGTCGACGATTTCGGCTTGTCGTCTGTCTCCTTTGCCACTGTTGCCACTTCTGTAACGGTATCTGCAGATGCTGTGCGTGCCCGACCGCGCGCTCGTCCACGCTTGGCAGGCTGCACCGACACAACTTCAGCTGTCACTCCTTCGTGCGCCTCACCCTCCACTGGCTGCTTTGCACCCAACTCGACCGCTTCAACGACAGCTTCGTGCTCTTGCACGGCCTTCCCTCTGCGCCGCGCCTGAGATCTACTCGGCACTCGCGGCACGACTTCCTTTTCCTCGGTGTGACTGCTTTGTGTTTCCTCTTGCTCCGAAGCGTGTTCAATTTCAGAACGCGACTCTTCCGAGACCTCTGTTGCCTGTGTCGCTGTCGCTGCTGCTACTTTGCCACGACCGCGTTTGGTGCTCTGCGGAGTGCCGAGCGCCTCGATTTCAATGGTGGACGCCTTGCGTCCTCGACGTGCCGGCACGTGTCGGCTCTCGGAAGTGGGCGTTTCATTTCGAGGCGTCAGCAGTAGACGTCTTTTCGGCGTGTCCGCTTTTGCCCGCTCCTCCTCAAGGTACTGTTGCACTATGGCGGTGGGTTTGCGTGTGCGTCCGCGACTGGTAGTTGGCTTCTCCGTCATGCTGATGTCCTTCGCAGTAGTTGCGTGCTCCCGACGTTCAAGTCGACGCTTAAATTCGGCCTGTGCTTCGGTGTCCGAACTCTCGTCGTAGTTGTGATCCTGTGCAGTGGCGGCCCGGCGCGGCACATTGCGCGAGCGCATTCGTCCCGGTGTGCCAGTCGATAGGTCCAATTCATGCGCCGAGTGCTGACTGCTGTCCAGTGCGGAAGCCTTGCGAGTGCGTCGTGGAGCTGACTTCGCGTTTTCGGGTGTGTTTGGCTTAGTGTCGATTTCAATTGGTACCGTGTCCACAGCACCACACTTATGTGGCGGCTCATCGGTGTGCACTGAGTCGGCTGGATGCAGTTCAACGACAGATTCGCGACGTTTGCGTCCTCGTGCTTCCTTGGTCTCGGTTTTATCATCTGACTTTTCCAGGTTCCCTTCCTCAGCTGCTGCAATTTCATTATGTTCAATGTGAGACTCTCTGCGTTTGCGCCCTGAGGGTTTGGTCTCCGTTTTATGTTCAAAGTTTTCAGCATGCGCTAGTTTCACATGGGAATCCCTACGTTTGCGGAGTTTAGGCTTCGTTACAGCTTTCTGCTCTTCCATTTCCGGCGTCAACTGCTGTGTTTTTGTCGAATCATTCTGTTCTATTTGAGATTCCTTCAGGCTGTGTATTTCCGATTTCATTTCAGTTTCTTGGATAACGGCCTCAGTCTTTACATCTTCTGCCAATTCCATAACATGAGCTGTACTTTCATCTGGTTGTGTTGTTGTGTGTAGCAAACTATCTTCCAACGGTTTGCTCTCATCTAAGTGATCATCTTTCTTCTTTGCTCTACCGCGTATAGCACGTTTAGCCACCGCAGTTGCTGTCACAGCCGCACGGCGTCGTTTCCTTCCCGTTTGACCAGCGCCGTGATCGTGATCTTCCTCGGTCTCGTCGCCTCCAGGCGCATCGTGCAATTCCGACTCCAATTCCTCTTGCTTGCGCCTCAGATCTGCATTAACCTTTGCTGCCCGAACTGCTGTCGCGTCTTGCTCGGATACAGGTTCCTCTTTCGCAGCTTGACCATCTGTTAATTCTTCGTGCAATCGACGTTTGCCACCTCTGCGCTTTGGTGCTGGCAGCTCTACCGTGTTAGGATCTTTTGCTTTGCGCGCACCTCTGCGTCTGGGCGCCGATTTTCCCGCTTCCTCAACAGCCTTCTCTTTTGGACTGGCTTCCTCAGTAGTTTCGTCACTAGGTTTGGATGCACTTTTCAACAATTCCTTTTCCTCGTGGCCGTCGGTTATCTCCTCATCGGCCACTTTTTTAACTTCTTCATGCTTTCTGCGCGTAGTACGAGCTCGCCCGCCGGCAGTCTTGGCATTCTTTTTGCTGTCAGTGGGTTGCGTCATTTCTACCCCTTCTTTTTCTTGTTCTACACTCGCTACTTCTTCAACAGTGGGTCTCACCTCCGCTTCATTGTCATTAGTTATGGTGACAGATAACTGCCGGTTTCTTCTTTCTCTGTATTGGCGTTTCGTGGCTTCCGGTGTAGTATGCCGATCCAGCTCCTCCTTCTTTGCTTGTTCAGCCACTTTTCTTTCATTTTCCTTTATTATATCCTCTTCATTCGCTGGTGAAGTGATGCTGGTTGCGGTGTCCAGCGTTGCAGCATCGATCTCATCGTCCTGTACATTGTCTTTTGTTACATTTGCGTGTTTATTTGTTTCTTTGCTGACAACTTCTGGCTTTTGAACATCTAACATTCGATCACCATTCGATTCTTCAGTATTTTTACGACCGCGTCGGCGTCGAGATGTGGATGCCTCATTGCTGTCAACAAAGGACGAATGCTGACTGACCTCTGCAACAGGTGCTTTACGGCGACTGCGCTTCTGTGCAGGCTCTTTCTCGACAACAGTTTCAATTGTGGCGTTATTGTGGTCCAATCGATCTTTAGAGACGACCTCGCCATCGCTCACTTCAATAGTGGGTTCTCCAATCGACGGTACTGGTTCTGATATTACTTCAACCGTTGCTTCTTGACGACGCTCTTCGTTGCCCGGTAAGATTGTTTGCACTACTACCTGCTCAACTTCTTCAGCAGCGCCCATATCTTCCCCTACCTCCTCCAACAATGGCTCCACCTTCTTATTACCACGTCGACGTTTCGGTAAATCACCACCAACAGTTGACAGTTCGGTATGATCGGAGCTGTTGGAACTATCTGCAATTACTTCAATGGGTGTGCCAGCTTTGCGACGTCCAACTCTACGCTTGGGTGCCACATTGTCATCTTGGTTAGAACACTGGCTGGATTGTGAACCCTTTCGAGTACGTTTGCGTACTTTATTTTCGTCTGCGACAGTCACAGTTTCCACGGCTTCCTCCACCTCAGCAGGCGGTGAAACGGGTTTCGTTTCTGCAGCTACTATCGGTTCAGTTACTAAAGATTCGCTGATGGCTTGCTCAGAGACGCATTCAGTTACTGGGCTGCTGGAATGTGTGTTTAATTGTGTCGATATTTGCTCAGCAGCATCCACAGTCGCATGTTCGCTAAGCTCGTGCTCAGCATTCGTAACGTCCACAGACACTTTCGATTCGGCTTTCGTTTGCTCTGACACTTCTTTCTCTATCTCAGGCCCACTTTCAGGACTAGATTCAATTTTAATTTCATAATCAGTTGATATAAATATTTGCGCAGCCCCTTCTACACCTTCGCTTTGTTTCTCAGCTGCTCGCTCCTCTTCGAACGGTTCTTCAATAGCTGGCGGCAGTCGAACAGTTTCTTGTTTGAACGCTTCAGCTGGCTGTTCATCATTTGTGACGATATGTTGCTTAGAACGTGAACCCTTACGGTCCCTACGCGTTGGTGCCACTTCGGCTAATTCTGTCTCCAGTGTGTTTTTGTTTGTGCTTTCCTCTTCTGCATCATCAACAACTGTTGGTTGCACTTCAACCTCAGCAACCAACTCAAGAATATCAGAACCTACGGTTTTCGCTGAATCTGCTGACTGATCCGGTTGATTTTTGTTCACAGCCACATTCTCGTTGTTTTCAGCAGCGTTGACTGAACTTGTGGGTTTGGTTTCTTCAGGTATTGTAGAAACTTCAACGACACATTCGACATTTTCGGAAACTGCTGTTTTCGGTGAGTCTGTTCCAGGCTGGTTTAGTTGACTTTCGTTCACCGCCAAGTTTTCAGCCACATTGGAAGAGCTTGTAGACTTTGTTTCATCGAGCATTACAAAAATATTCGCTTCTGTTGTTAACTTTTCTCCGACTTCCATAATTTCTGAGCTGTCGCCTTGAATTTCTTGAGCTACTTCCACAGTGCATTCTGTAGAATCAACGTTTTCAACATTTTCAGCTGGTTGAGGGTCGCCTTTTGGCGAAGGAATTTCAGTTGCGTCGACCACACCCTCCATAGAAATGTCCTCAATGATTTGCGCTGTTACCTCCAGTGGGGTTATGATGTCTTCGGTTGAAACTGTGTCAATCTCAGTACGCACTTTGTCATTTTTCTCTTCGTGCCCAACTATTGAAGATTCGTTGTTTAAATCGGGTTTCTCAGCAGCTTTGGACTCATCAGTGTTATATTCACTCACTGGCTCAGTCGTTCCTGTGACTGCATTCAAAACAGATTTACGCTGAGTTGTCAGCGACTCTGCACTATCTGGAATATCCGCCACATTAGAGCTTAAGTTTTCTGAATCTTCATTTGTAACAACAGCTGGCTCAGCGCTGGATTCTGTATTATCTGCGGAGACCACCAATTCCGCACTCGAAGCCCGCTCCTCTTCCTTTTCCTCTTCCGTCGTTTTGTCTTTCACGTCTTCATTTTCGTCCAAGCAAATTATGTCATCTTCCTTGTCGGTCAGTTTCACTTCTGCAACCTCCGCAGTTTTTTCCTCCACGTTCGATTCTACTTCGACAACTTCTTTCTTTTCTTCTTTTGCTTGCTCATCTTCGTCTACATACAAGCCAACTGCGCTTTCTGCCTTGTTTGCCGCTTGCTTAGCACACAACTCTATCAAGCGCGCCTTTTCCAGCTCTGCTTTTTCTAATTCAAGATCGAGTGTTAATTGCAGGTCTTCCTCGGCGCCCAACGTTTTACGCGACAGTTTCGCACGCGCCTTGCGTTGATCTGGCGTTGATGACCGTGGACACAATACTATGGCGTTTTCTTGGAAGTTATCGAATTCTGCTGTAATGTCCTGGTTAGGCGCATTCTCGGCTTGACCTCTGTCAGCCGCCACAACTGTTGTACCACTAACATCGACCATTTGTTCTGTCGATGGTTCGTCAGTGTTCTGCATACTTCCAACTTTTGGTATAATTTCTGTATGAATTTGTCGCTTAACCGCTACAAAAATTCCCCTTTTAGCCGGAGTTTCTTCTATAACTGATGAATCCGTATCGCTATCGATCAGCATAATCGGGAAGCTATCCTTCTCATCAGAAACATTGCCATGTGGTTCATTGTCCTCTACATTCTCTATACTCTTCTCCTTAGTTGGTTTGTCTTCCTTATCCTTCTCTTCATCACCTTCTACCTTTTTAGGAACAATTTCATCCACTCCAATAGGTAATTTCTCGAATTTCTCATCATCACCGAGCGTAACGTTCTCAATATCTGTTTCAGTAATCTCTTCTTTTTCATCCTTTTTATTTTCATCCACTGAATCTGAATCACTGACCAATAGTGGTTCTGAAAAGATGGACTCATTCGTTTGGTCCAACAGGTTAATGCCGCTCATTTCGGATTCAACTGGTGTTGTCGCACGCACTGAAGCTTCTTCTTCTACAGTCAGCAAGTTCGTTTGATCTTCGGCGTTGCACACACTGCCTAGTAAGGGATCTACGGCCGATGATGCAACACTGACGTTAATCAAAGTTTCTGCTTTGATGCAGGTAGTCTGTTCCCGTGTAGAGTCTGCGATGGGATCGCGCGAGGCATTATGCGCGCCGTGCTCCAACATCGAGGGCGTAACACTAATCTCGTGCTCCGTCGCGTCGGCAGCATAGTCCGAGTCGGGCTCTTCGGTCTCCAGGCTGTCTACCCATTCCTGGATATCCGTCCTGGGCAGATCAGATATGACGTCACTGGCTGAGAATGGTGATGGTTGAACTGTACTTGTGTGGCTCTTACGGCTGTACACTTTGTGAGTTGGGGTTTTGTCCAGTTGTGATGCCTGTCCGATTAACTCATCGAAAGCTTCCTCGGCAGATAGGTTCATTGACTCTCGACTACTGTTTGCTTCTTTTACAGGCGTTACAGAGCCAGTAATTTCTTTCACGCTATTATCTGCTGGTTCCTCTTCGACTTTCGAGTCCATGGCGCACGAATCAGTAATGCGTTCCACAAAACGTGTACTCACTGGCGTCTTGAAAATGTCTTCCAGATTCGCAGCGCTTCCGGGCGTGGCGTTTAAATCATACTCTGTCGTCGTCATTAGCCCAACTGATTCGGTATTTTGTTCGATAACGGCGCTGGGCGGTAGTCCGGGTATCATCATATCTTTCGCACGTGGCGTTTTGAAAAACTTGTCCAGACCCTCGGTGACTGTCTCATTAAGGTCTGTCACTGCGGCCACAACTAGATCCTGCTTGATCGGCTGCTCCATATCAGCACCGTCGGCACAACGATTTGGCGTTTCCATGAGTTGCTTTATGCCAGCCAGCTGAGGTGTGCTACAAGCTTTCGGTGTCTGCATCATTTCGCGCACGCCCTTGAGCAGTGGAGTGCTGCTGTATTTTGGTGTTTTCAGCATTTCGCGCATACCCAAATAAGCTAGGCGTGCCTCTGCTGATGTAGAGGGTGACTCCTCCTCCGTCCCCGCTTTCGCATTGCCTTTAGGCGTCTTCACCAGCTCTGCCAGTCCTTCAAGCTCTTCGTCGTCTTCATCTGGCCGGGTACGCGACTTCGGTGTGCGCACCAAGTCACGCACGCCCAACAGCTTTGGTGTGGCCGCAATTGCTTTCGGTGTTTTCAACATTTCACGTACACCAACCATTACTGGAGTTTTAGGAGAAGGTTCTTCAAACTTGACCACCTTGCGCGATTTGGGTGTCTGCGCATCCATTACGCTGGAGTTAACGGGGTTTGTTTGTTCAGGTGCTGACGTTGTTGCGGGTTCGGAATCGAGTTCTACGAAAGTGCAAATATAATATAACTGCAACACAGCGGAATTGTATAAAATTACGTTTTGTTGCGATCACCTCCTTTCCGTACTCGTAATCGGATTCATCAAGAATTTCAGCGGGACTGTTGGCCTTTTCTGGCGACTTGCTCCTGCAATCATCTATTTTTAAACAAAATAAACATGAACTAGATTAATAATTAGCTCGCCAGCTAATTTGGTATGCCAATATGTACGCGCCCTAATATTTTTTTCGACGGGCAAGCACGTAACACACAAAATTTTAAACTAACCTAATATATTGGTGACATTACAATCTGCTGCACGGACGTCATCTTCAACTTCCTGCGTTTCAATATCCTTTACCGATGGAATTTCTTTAAGTTAACAAAATTATATTTTTAGTTGAAAAATTAACGAGAAAAGTTTGAAAATACCTTTATCTTCGACAACTGGAGCCTCTTCAGTCATGGGCTTTTTAATTGCGCCTTCATTAGACTGCGCCACAGTTTCCTGCTCAACAGGAGATGCTCCTGCATCGGCAACTCGCTGCACGAGCTGAACTTCCTCGCAAATGCTTTCCTCTATGATTTCCGTCAGTGGAGCAACTATTCAAGATGAAAACACATTTCAGTAAAGACACTTTACATTTTCGGTTGACTAAAAGCCAATCAGCGACATACCAATTTCTTTCTCAACCTTTACTTGTAGCTCACTAACTGCGCTCTCTTCATTTGTTTTCGGTTTATTCTCCCCTTGGACAACATCTTTCAGGGGCACTTCCACAGTAGCTGCAATAAAACAAGTTCACTTAAATGTTCAATTCCAGTTCAACAAACAAATTCTTCTCTCACCATCCGACAGTGTTACTGATTTATCAACCACATCTGTGACATCTTTAAGCGCTTCTTCGACAATGGCGCCCATATCTTCTGCATTTTCCGCCAGCATGAGCAACCGTTTGCTACGTGTGCTACGCGTGTGTGGCGTCAACGTCGCGTCCTCGTCGAGCGAAAGGGATGGTCGGCGCGTAGTAATGCGCTTGGGAGTAAACGTTCCCAGGATTGCACTCAGTGGCTCCGAAGATTCCGAAGCCCGACGTCGTGTTGTACGTCGGGGCGTTCCTACGCTGAGGGTGGGCGTTATTTCCGCTGTTGCTGAGGCCCTTCGCCTGGCGCTGCGGCGCGGTGTAAATGTGGCCGTCGGCTCAGCGTGTGGTGTGCTGGTGGCAACCGATTCGCGCTTCTTGCTGTGATGTGGCGTTTTTAGCAGCACGCGCAGTGCCTCAAAACTATCAGCGTCTTCACTATTCAAATGAGATTTAGCAGCTTTCGGTGTACGCACCAGATGTCTTAAGCCGACAAAAACTGGTGTTTTCGCACCGGCTCGTGTGGGCGTTTTTAGCAGTTCGCGCACACCGCACAGATTGGGCGAAAGCGGTGATGATGGCTGCTCGTGCGGTAGTTCTTCTGGTTCTTCTTCTGTTGAAGTTGTTGTTTTTGCTGTGGTTGAGATCACATTGGCTTCTTCTTTCTTCTCGGCGGTAATTTCAATATTTTCCGTTACGCTTGGCGGTGTTTCAATTGATTTTTCGGCTAAAGTATTTTCAGTGTCACTAAAAACAGACACTTCGGCATTGTTTTCCGGACTCTGTATTCGATTTTCTGTAACATTGTCTGCGTCCAGGAGGGTAGCTTCATTCGATTTAGTGTTTGAAGCGGTTGCAACCTTTGTTGATAGTTTTTCTGTGGCCACTGCTTCTTCTGCCGTTCCTTCCGTTTCACTCGTCTCCCTCATTTCCTCTTCTATTGTCATTTCTTGGTCACTTTCTGGTTTATTTATGTCTTTTATTGTAACGACGTCCTCCCGAGTCTGATCGCTGGAACAAATAATTACGGGTTTATCATTCGACACTTCATTCGAGTGCTCGGACGGCTGATCTGGCGCATATCTTTCACTTTGTTTTTGCTGCAATTCGTCGGATTTATTTAGTACGTATTCGATCTCTTCCAAAAGCATGGCAGTTTCCTCTGATTCGCCAGAGGCAACGATCTCATCAGCGTCTGTCAAGGTCACTGGGACAATGCCGTGTGCCAGTTCTGGTTTATTTTTAATATCCTGATCTTGATTCAAAGCAGTTTCATCACTTGCTGTTGGAGTCACTGGGACAATACTAATTGCCGTTTCTGATTCATTTTGAACATCCTGTTTTTGATCCAAAGCAGTTTCAGCATTTTCTGTCACAGCCGCTGTGTCCTTACTTGTTGTTAGACCCACTGGGACAATCCTATTTGCCGTTTCGGATTCATTTTTAACATCCTGTTTTTGATCCAAAGCAGTTTCAGTATTTTCTGTCACAGCCGCTGTTTCCTTACTAGTTGTTAGACCCACTGGGACAATGCTATTTGCCGTTACTGATTCATGTTTAACATCCTGTTTTTGATCCAAAGCAGTTTCCACATTTGCTGTCCCAGCAGCAGATTCATCACTTGCTGTTGGAGTCACTGGGACAATGCTAATTGCCGTTTCTGATTCATTTTTAACATCCTGTTTTTGATCCAAAGCAGTTTCGACATTTGCTGTCACAGCAGCAGATTCATCACTTGCTGTTGGAGTCACTGGGGCAATGCTACTTGCCGTTTCTGATTCATTTTTAACATCCTGTTTTTGATCCAAAGCAGTTTCGACATTTGCTGTCACAGCAGCAGATTCCTCACTTACTGTTGGAGTCACTGGGGCAATGCTATTTGCCTTTTCTGATTCATTTTTAACATCCTGATCTTGATCCAAAGCAGTTTCGACATTTGCTGTCACAGCAGTAGATTCCTCACTTACTGTTGGAGTCACTGGGGCAATGCTATTTGCTTTTTCTGATTCATTTTTAACATCCTGATCTTGATCCAAAGCAGTTTCGACATTTGCTGTCACAGCAGCAGATTCCTCACTTACTGTTGGAGTCACTGGGGCAATGCTATTTGCCTTTTCTGATTCATTTTTAACATCCTGATCTTGATCCAAAGCAGTTTCGACATTTGCTGTCACAGCAGCAGATTCATCACTTGCTGTTGGGATCATTGGGACAATGTCTTTTGCTGTTTCTTCAACAGTCTCACTTTGGACATCCTGGGCTTGATCCGGCTTCGCTTCAGAAGATACAGTCGACAAACAGACACTTTGTGTGACTTCTTCTATCGTTTCAACCACTGCTTCAAGTTCCACCTGTGCTTCATCTTCAAGTGGAGCTGAATCTTCCACACATTCTATAGTTGCCGTATGTGTAGTACTACTGATATTGTTAGTGTCCGGGGCTGTTTCCAAAAGTGTCTGCTTTTTATCTATTACCGCCTTTGTGAGCTCTAGTTCCTTGGCATTCACACACGTCAGAGACTCAACTGTTTCGGTTGTGCTCTCCACCGATATTTCCTCTTCATCTGGCTTATTCGCACGCTCAACTGCTGCACTTTTGCTGCCACATGGCGTTGCCTCCGCATCTGTAGACGCAGGCGATTCTGCAGTCGCTGTTTCAATGTCTTTATCATTTTTGTTAGCAAGGGCTGGTTCGTTCACTGCTTTTATTGCATTCATTAAGGGCGCTGACTCCTTTGCAGAACTGTCAACATTGTCATCACTCTTCACTTCACTGGTAACCAGCTCAACAGATTCAGCAAAGTTTTCGGCAATGACATCGGTGTCTTTATTGTGATTTCCCAATGGCTCATCGAATAGTTCAACCGACTTTATGACATCAGTCGGCACCATGTCCAGGGTAGGCGAGGCAGCATTCACCTCGGCCACATCTATTGGTGTTTCAGTCACTGGGCCCTCTAGCTTCAATAGATTTTCCGATGAAAAGGTGCGATTCAGCTCATGCTCCTTCGTGCTGCGGTTTTTGGCTGGCGAGAAAGTGATATCTTTGTGCTCCTCAGCATTCTTCTCAACACCTATTCCAACAATGTCGCTTAGTGCAGCTGTGGATGCTTCCTCGGCAAACGAGTCATCCACAACAAAAGTGCGACTAAGCTCATTACTGTCCAAATCTTCCTGCGTTTCAGTTGATTCTGCCTGTTTCTCACTGCTTGTGTGACTGCCGGTGCCTGTCACGCCTGACACTTCACCTGCGGGCGAACTTTTTTGTGAGCTTGCTGACACCGCAGCCGCCACTAAATTTCGCGATCTGGTATTGGACATGCTGGTGAAGGCGCACAGCGATTTACGTGCCTTGGCCACTAACTGCGCGCCTAACGAGGGCGGCGTGCGACAACCGGCCAGCACAATCGATTTTCTCGTCTTCGATATATGCGAGGGAAGTGTGCTGTTGCCGATAGACTTGCGCACACCATGCAGCGGTGAAGTGTTGCGCAACTTTGCCGCCACTGACGAGGAAGTGGCTACTATTCGCTGCTGCAACGGGGTCGAAGTAGATATTGCACGAGCCTCCATTGCAGACAAACTGCCACGCGGTGAGTTTTCCAATTTCAACTTCTGCGCAACTAGACTACGTCGCGATGTTGCACTCAGGCTCTGGCGTTGTTTCAGCGCCAAGACCGCTTTAGTCGAGGCGCTAGTGGATTTAGGTGTGGCCTGTGAGCTGCTGGTGCCAGGGCCCACTCGCACAGTGTTGCCAATAGCCCCTTTGCGAGCTGGTGTCATGGCGCTGGCGGCAGTGGACGCCAAGCGCGCCGCCGATGCCTGTTTCTTGGCGCTAGTGAGTATCGCGCGCTTCATTAGCGATTGCGGCGTGCGCATTGGTGTGGTAACTTTTCGCATACTGCTCGCGTGTCGCGGGGTCTTCGGAACGTTTTGTGCGGCGCCTGACACACCCGGTGTCGAGTCTTCGCCAGAGAGCTCAATAACACTCGAATTGTCCGTGGAGCCGTCCACACTAATAACAGACACGGCGCTGCCGGGTGTAGACAAATCATCCTTCTTGACAACGTCATCACTACTAGTCACGGGGCTAGCGGGCAGTGCACTGATGCCCTCCTCCAGCAGCACGGCGGCTTTTTGACTGCTGGTCGCTTTCTCCTCTGTGAGCTCGGGCAACCGTTTGCTCACACTTTTCAGTACAGTCTTCGGTTGCGGACTCGCTGGACGCAGCTTAGTGGGTGTGGTCAAATCAATCAGATGCATGGATGAGTTGGTGGCCAAGCGAGTGGAAAGGGTTTTCTTTGAAGTGGCCGGCGTCGAGAAGTCGATGCAATCACGACTGCCGTCGTCATTGTACTCGGACAGCACACTCTTCGGCGTGCTGTACACGCTTTTCGGCGTTGTGGCCGCAGGCTTTAGCACTGCCGTAAAGGACTTTTCTATGCGTACGCCGGTCTCGCGCGGCGAGAAAGATGTGATGACCACGTCCGATTGGTGACACAGCGACAGCAGTTGCTGCTTCTTTTCGGTGCTCTTGTTCTCCTTGTTTTTCGTGCAATTTATCAGATCCAATTTGGGAGTTTCAAGTATGTCAATGAGATGCGAATCGACAGCGACAGTTTCAGGCGTAACACAGCGTTCCACACATGACTTCGAGTCGCCAGCAGGGACCAATTTGCTGGCCATTTCTGTGGTAGTAGAGGCAGGTGTCTCTTCAGGTGTCTGCACTTCGCCGGCGGATTCTGCTGTAGTGTTGGCTATGTGTGAAGTATCCGCCGAGGTATTGCCCTCCTCGTCCGATTGTATGCAGTAGGCAAAACTTTTGGATAAAACGTAAATTAATCCAAATATTTTCAATATCAGTACACAAAAACTTTTCATGCTCTAGGCACGACTCATAGTGAAATAACTACTGACGCCTGCACGACTGACATATTTCTCGAAAAACTTTTCTACCCCTCCTCGAAGTTAAAGTAAATAAAGTTTTCAATAACAAACAAATATACATAAAACAAATTCAAAGTACTTCCTTAAGGGGGAAAAACGATTCTATGATTATAAACTGTGTAGGAAATCGAAACCGTCGATTGATTCGACTGAAAGTCGTTTTGTGTAAATTTTATATTGGAATTGTTCATGGCATTATTAAAGTTCTAGAGACAAATTGCTAAAAGTGTTTCATAATGTGCAATATGCTAACATGCAATATGCTAACTTTTTCATACACAAAAATTGTTTTTACACACAAAGAATCTGCATTGAAGCAAAAGTTCCTACACGCTTTATCCGCTCTGTACTTCTTCAACCCCCTTTACTTACTTGTGTACGGTGAAGCGTTTGGTCACACTCCGGTGCAGCTGTATAAAAAAAAAATTATTATGATCCGAAAGTACTTTGCCTCAGTGCCAACTTACCTTAAGATGCGGGCAAGAGCTGGGTGGCTGTTCTGCTGCACTTTTCTGTGGCGTCGATGTTGGTGCACTGACCAAGTCTTCATCTTCGCTGCCACTGCCGCCAGCGCTGATTTTGGGGAACTTCCAAAGGAACTCTTTGTCCAGAATCCTGATTCGGCTACCGTGCAACAGAGGGCGCTTTATGCTGATGATCTGTTCGTTGACGCTAATGGGATGCTCCTCGGACAGATTGTGTATGGTCACCTAAATTCAACAAAACAATTCCAGTTTAGACAAGGAACTAAATTGCTTGACTGTTTGCGCGATTTAGAATCAAACCACACCCTCAATTGCAATTAATAAAGAAAATAAAAACAATTCAAACCAACAAGAAAAAACGGCGTTGCAATTGCACACACATACACATAGTACGCGCAGGGGCAACGCGCGCACAAACACACACACACACTGCCACTTACCCGTCCAAACGCGTCGCACAGAATTTCGCAATGGACTCCTTTCGCCCGTTGGTCATCCAGCACATAGTCACAGTTCATGTAGTAGCCCACTGTAAATTTGCGTCCCTTGGCCTCCACCACTCTGCCCATAACAGATACATCGGCTGCCGCTGACGCTGCGACCGCCGCCAGCTGCCCTGATGCCGGCGATCCTCCATCGTCCTCGGTGCTCAGGCATACAAATTTCGCTCCGTCCAAAGCCATTTCGATTACGCTTGATTTGCGTTTTTCACATTAAACCAAAACTATCGCAGCCGCATAGGCACACAATTTTGCATACGAAAACAACGAAAAAAGGCGACCCGACAGAAAAAATCGAGTAGAAAGTTTTGCTTGTTTGCACTCCCCTGCACTTTGATTGCTTGCGTCTGTTGCACTTTTTCACTTACGTATTAAACACAAATGCAACGATTTTCAGCTTCGCAATTCAACGATGAACTTTTCAATCGTTTTAAATGAATTTACACAGATTTTGCGATTAATTTCGCCCCTTTAAACTGGCCTATCGGAATTTTTCTAGCTGCGTTTTGCAAAAAGGGACGCCGCAAAAATCGTTCGCTCCGTTCGTTTTCTTCTCGTGCGTTTTTTTGTTTGTCTCACTTTTATCGCCGATGCGAGTTTGACATTCGTTTGAAATTCAAATATTCGAAGTTCGAAACTAACGAAAGAGACCACTATATGCCGAGCATATTTCTTGTATTGTTTTATGAGAAGAATGATGGGAAGGCACAACACCAACAAAAGTTCCTTTAGTCCCAATGACTACTCGCAATTATTTCGTTGCAATGCTGTAAAAATTTGTATGCTAAGAAAAGGGCACTGCGGAAGCAGAAAGTAGAACTAATATTTCTGAGTGTGTGCATCGTACATGGTGCAATTATTGCGTCATAAGTATAGTATACTACTATTATACTATATTATATTATTATACTATATTAAACTAAACAATTCGATTCGTCTCTATTATTGGAATGTGGTTTTTGTTTTTAATAAAAGTGATGTTTAATCGAGGGCGAATTTACAAAGAGAAGATGAATTGAAACTAGAACAGGCTTTCTGGCCTCCGAAAATTACTGTTTTCTTCTTTATTTCCATATATACATGGACATGTGTTTTAATTTACATTTAATACATACAACTCATACAAATTTTTCTTCATAATCTGAGAATATAAGAAAGCGAACGAAATTTCGATACGAACAAATACTCAAAAGCAGGAAATCGGTAAATCGGAAACATTTCCATGTGGTAGCCCCGTACTTCGGTTACCAGTTTTCGAGGAAACGGCTAATTTTGGTGCTGCCAAACTGCCGGTAGCCTTCCCCACTGCCAGCTGATTTCTTGTTCTTTGTATTGTTTCTCCATTGTTTCGTGCAAAAGTCGTCGGCTGGAGATACATTTACTAAATTTTGCAAAAACCCACAAAACAATTCAGAGAAAATGGACGCCGAGACTTCGCGCAAAACATGGGAATTGGAGAATAACATCAAAACTCTGCCGGCATGTGATGAAATTTTTCGCTACGATGCCGAACAGCAGCGACAAATATTGGACGCCAAACCGTGGGAGAAGGACCCACACTACTTCAAGGATATAAAAATCTCGGCACTGTCGCTGTTAAAAATGGTTATGCATGCCCGCTCTGGTGGCACATTAGAGATTATGGGTCTGCTGCTGGGTAAAGTAGAGGACAACACCATGATTGTAATGGATGCATTTGCCCTGCCGGTAGAAGGCACAGAGACGCGTGTTAACGCACAGTCTCAGGCCTATGAGTACATGTCAGCGTACATTGAGTCGGCCAAAGAGGTGGGACGGTTGGAAAATGCCATAGGCTGGTATCACAGTCATCCGGGTTACGGCTGCTGGCTATCCGGCATCGATGTGTCCACGCAGATGTTGAATCAGAATTACCAAGAGCCATTTGTGGCCATCGTGGTAGATCCGGTGCGCACCGTTTCGGCTGGCAAAGTGTGCCTGGGTGCATTCCGCACCTATCCTAAGGGATATAAACCGCCGAATGAGGAGCCATCCGAGTACCAGACCATACCGCTAAACAAAATCGAAGATTTCGGTGTACACTGCAAGCAGTATTACCCACTGGAGGTGAGCTACTTTAAGTCGGCGCTGGACCGAAAATTGCTGGATTCGCTGTGGAACAAGTACTGGGTGAACACGCTGGGCAGTTCAGGCTTACTGACCAACACGGACTATACCACCGGGCAGATATTTGACTTGTCCGACAAGTTGGAGCAGAGCGAGACAAGTTTGGGACGCGGCCCATTTCCCGGTTCAGGTGGGAAGCTGCCGAGTGAAGTTGTTTATGTTTTAAATTGGAAAACATTTAATTTTCGTTCACAGGTGGCGATGTGAGTGAGAAGCGCACCGAGGACAAACTGTCAAAGGCGACACGTGACTGCAGCCGCGCGTCCATCGAGTTAATACACGGCCTCATGGCGCAGATTGCCAAAGACAAGTTGTTCAACAAAGTGGGGCAGGGCAAGTAGGCGATGTTGATTCAAATGCACGAATGCTTTAAAATTTCAGTGTTTCGAACTATGCGAACTATGTCAATGCCGGTTTTGAATTCATTATAATTTATAATCTAAATATGAAATTGCTTTGCTACAAAATGGAAATAATCTTTGATTTTAATGTGCGAACTAGTGTTCATGTGAAAAACAGGAAAACGATTTTCCTGACTTAAAAGTAAGCCAAACACGCAGAATGCACTAGTTACTTCTACATATTGAATAACTAGTTCATAGGATTTCACGTAATATGTATTTCACATCAACTATTGTTAGGCACTTTTATAGCAAATTTGGTTAGGATTTGAATTAGGTATTTGCATAGTGAAATTAATAAAGTGTGCCAGATAGCAGGAACTCTCTCTTCATCGTACACTTATTTTCTGACAGTTATTGTCATTATGCTCAAAAATGTCAGAGTTCATAACCCGTCTGTGCTGTATGAAAAAATTTCAAGATAAATTGTTTTTTGAAAATTCGTTCTGCACCAAAACCGACCCAAAAAACGCAATTACTTGCCAGGAAAAACGTGCTATCTCTGCAAAAAGCGACCGGCAATGCAGTTTCTATGTTTTTCTAACATAAAATGCATTACGAAAATATATATTTCTGGAGTAATGAAAGTCAATTTTAAATTTTGTGCTATTTTAGCGACAACAAAAATAAAGGTTAATCGAACAGACACAAATAAATTGACACTTTGACAATTGCTACTCAGAGAAATAAGTGTACGTCATCTACCTGGTACACTTTATTGATTTCACTATGGGTATTTGAAATAGAATCGATTAGCTTGATCTGATAGTTCATTAACCTTTTGACATAAATTGTCGCAAACTTGTACAAAGTATTTATTACTTTGTACAAGTTTTTAGTTATTTTTTTTAATATGTAGTAGTATTTATCTACGACATTCTAGAAAAGCGACAAAAACTATGTGACCAATGCCAATGACAATTGGCACGCAACAGGCCAATAGGAAGGACTAGATGCTTTACAAGCAATTTGATTAAATGCGCAGTGAACTGCGTGTCTTTCAGTGTCTATGTAACGCAATTTGCTAATTCGATTTATGTATCTATGCGTGTATTTATATATATATATATGCGTGTACTTATATATTTATATATATATATATATATATGATATACTGTCACTATAGAACTTTCGGCGAACTAAGGTCGATTTTTCAATGAAAACTTTATACTTGAACTTATAAATCCTACATTTATAAATCGATCTCAAGCGACAGCCGGTTTACTTTATTAAATTAAATGTTTACTTTATTAAATCTTGATGTCACCGGTGATTTTACATAAAGTGCAACTATTTTACACTACTATGAAGTTTAGAGTAATTTATCGTGTCAATATGCTATTACGTCGCCACAAAGTTGCGTGTTGCACGACGCTGCCGTTTGTCAACCTCACGCAAAGTTTTCTATTTGACGGAAAGAGTCTGTTATTCTTCACTGTCAATATAGCTCAGTGTCATCTTTAAGTAACAGCACCTCCGTACCAGTAATATTACAACAACAACACTATAAAAACGCAAATATTACTTAAAAGAAATACATAAAGGAACAATAGCAGCCGCACGTAATCCAATGACATAAAGAGAACGCAATGCTCGTTTCAAATCACATGGCAGGAGTAGTTATGCTCGTTATTTTTACTGCCCCAAGAGAATTCGACGCTGCATCCAGCACGTAACTTCTGCGGTGCTCTTTTTGCTTTACTTCCATTACTGGCTGCTAATTATCTTCGTTGGATACTTGAATTGCATTAACCAGTTTCCTTTTTCCCAATTTCGATGCTTAGAACGAAACTAACTCGCCAATTATCGCTAATTAAGTGTTTGCGGCATAATTAACGGCACACATACACATACACTCTTACAATACAGCCAACTAACGGCCAGTGTGGCATTGTCCGCACTGCCAAGCACACACCCCCATGCACTGCGTCTATATCCCGGCACAAAACGAAAAAAGACTTAAATGCATGCAAGTCTATGTTCAGGTAAGTAATTTGAAATTAAGTATTAATGCGATTTTAGAAAAACCTATGTTTTAAAATTGAAATTATGTCTTTTTATGCCTAACTAACTAACCAAAACAATATCAAAAACAAAACAAATGCAAATTATTAAAAATCTACCCCAAAAATGTGCTTAAATTATTTAAGCTTTTTCCATTGCAAGTCGAATATGCAAATGTTTGCATAGTAACAAGTGTTTAAGCCAATACATATCCAATTGCTTTCAGCGTCACACCGGCCCATCTGCCGACATGTCAGCACATATTTGTTTAATATACTAACATACATACGAGTACATATGAAAAGGGCAGCAGTCGCAGCTACTGAAAATAAATGTGACAAAAATTGAAGTCGGTCCTTTCCGTGTACTGATAAAAATGATAAACGAAGCGTGTTTGTATGTCTCCAAAGCGGCTTAGCATTCAGTGTTTTGGCCATAAATAGATAAGTACAAATGACAGTACTCGGTTATTAGTTACAGCGTTCGAATGTTTGAATCAAGATACAAGTAAACGCTAATAATTGAACGGAAAAATCTACGTTACTTGGCAAAATTTAGTTTTAAAGATATACAAATTTGTAAAAAATAAATCTATTTATTTAGTTTTAAAGATATACAAATTTGTAAAAAATATATCAATTTATTCTCATACGTATAAAATTCAGGGACTTAACTATTATAAGTTTTTAAGAAATTAATTGCAATGTAACTATTACAATGCAACATCAATTTTATTTGTTGA
The DNA here is from genome assembly GCA_963668005.1 of Melieria crassipennis. NCBI lineage: Eukaryota > Metazoa > Arthropoda > Insecta > Diptera > Ulidiidae > Melieria > Melieria crassipennis. The sequence goes on along the minus strand of OY764961.1, from coordinate 94,412,533 downwards.
TTATAATTATTATTTGCGACAATTCATTTTTACGTTGCATAAAATAAATATTTTTTTCATTCTCGATAATTATTATTTTGGGTTTTTTTTATTTACGTTACTTCATAACTTTTATTTATGACTTTTTTTATTTACGTTACCGATAACTATTATTTTGAGAACAATCTTTTTTACGTTGCTTCATAACTTTTATTTATGATTTTTTGTTATTTACGTTGCCGATAACTATTATTTAAAAGAAAATTTTTTTACGTTGCCTCATAACTTTTATGAAAAAATTTTTCTTATTTACGTTGCCTTACCATATTTTGAGTATGAATTTATTTTTAATTGTTTAGTTGTGGGTGGAAATTGGGTTTCTGCAGTTAATTTGCGTTTGTCAAATTAGAACAATTAAAAATTAATTCATATCCAAAATGTAGTAATTCAACGTAAAAAAATTGTTTTTCAAAATAATAGTTATCGGCAACGTAAATGAAATAAAAATCATAAATAAAAGTTATGAAGCAACGTAAAAAAATATGTCTCAAAATAATAGTTATCGGTAACGTAAATGAAAAAAGTCATAAATAAAAGTTATGAAGCAATGTAAAAAACAAAAATCCCAAAATAATAATTATTGACAACGAAAAATATATTTATTACTTATAATAGTTATTATGCAACTCAAAAATATTAATTACATGATAATAGTTATAGGCGACGTAAAAAATTTCTTATTGGGAATAATTATTATAAAGCAATAATTTTTCAAATTTCTTAAATTAGGGCAATTTTTTTATTCCCAAAAATATGGATAATAATTATTTTAGGTCTCTGATAAAATTACATAAAGTTGTAATCACATTTCCAACTTCAGAAAGCTACTATGACTCTTAGTTCAATTCTGGATGACCTTAGAAATTCGTTATCTTGATGATGATTAAAGTTCCCTTAACCCGGCGTGAATGAGGTGAGAAATTGTTACACCAGCTATGAGGCGGGTAGGAGATACCCAAAATATTGATGTTCAATTTTTGATACTATGATTGTGTAATTAGCATTTATGCTTGAGATATATTAATAATAGTATCCATTCAACAAGATTAGTAAATAAAATAGCAGCATTAAGTACAAAAAGCGTTATTTTTTCTTGAAATTACAAAGTATCTAAATTTTCTTTGAAAAAATACAAGTTTAGGTAGTTAACTTCTTTTCGCATAAAAATCTAACAAAAATCCAACTTCTTTGGTAAATCGGTCGGGGGGAAAAGTGAGGTCGGGTGTGACGTACCCCAGCCACGTGTACGCCCGTGTATCTACCGTCGCCGATACTGTACCTCGCCCCTCGCACCCTTACCTCATTACATACATACATACATACATTAAATAATCTGCGTTTAAAAACTTCTCGGGTATAACATACCCGACCTCACTCACGTCGGGTTAAAGACTAAGCCTTCTAAGGCTAAGGCTTGCGATGATTTCTTTAGGTGCAGCTTCGTTAAGGGGGTCGTCTACGTAGCGGCCTGATTTTCGAGCCTGGTTTTCAAGATTTATTACGAAGGAACGAAAAAAGGTATTCACTCACTTTTGTTTTTTGTTTATTTAGTCGTAATCTTTCAAGTGGCAAGGTCATACAAATTATATTTCTACATATTCGAGTGCAGGATGACCTTGAACCTGCCCTCATCAGAATTTTGATATCAATTTCCCTGCACGATTTTGGGCCAACCACGTAACCTACAACAAAAAATGAAACTAATCTATAATTGATATTACATCAGCTATGTTTAAACACGAGCTTTTTGAAAAATTCAAAAATGTCTCGAAATGGTGGACATTTTTGAAAGAAAAGTTATTTTTCACTGTTTTTTCAAATGTTTATTGATCATAATCATAATGAATCATAATCATAGCGACATGTTTTCTGAGTAAGTACAAAAAAAATCTAATCGATGCGTGTAAAACTTTTCTTAAAATCGTGCAAGTAAGTTAGAAAATACGACTTTCGGGAAAACGCGTTTAAAGTTCACAGGGAGCGTGCGGAAACACCGTGAGCGAGCGTGCTCAATAACCGTGAAGAGTTTACCCAAATCCTTAGGAAATAAAATTCCTCACGTCTTCCAAATAAAAATTATGGAAAAAAAAAACGATTTTTTAAAACTTTGTACGTAGACGACCCCCTTAATAGAGGATTTGTGTCTTTCGGAGCGCTCCTATGGATTTCGACAATATTTTCCATTTCGTTCTATTTAAACTTAATAAATTTAAACAAACATAAATGTAACATAACAAACATAGAACATAACAGAGAAACATTTTTTAATGCCCTAGAAGAAATTTAAGTGCAAAACCGTTTTTGGTGAGTGAAGGGGAAAATTGAAATAAAACCTAAAAAAAAAATTCTATGACGATTGGAAAATTGAAAGAAACGCCAACATTAATATTGATAAATACAAATTTCTACATGGTATTATATTCAAATCCTTAACTTTACTTCGCGTTTGCATTGCAAACGCAATAATGCTCAAGTTGTTTCTTCTTAAATATATTCTTATCTAAAAGTACTTAGGTTAGGATTCTTCTTAGGTTAGGTTGGGCTGTTGAAGATGCAATTTCGGTCTTAGTCCCATTGTGTTACCACGAAGAGCAGTAAAACTACTCATATCGCACTTGTGGGTAAATATACAAATTGAAAATAAAGAAAAAATAAAATACATTAAAAAAAAATAAAAATTCATTCATACTGCACTAAGAAGTCAGTCTAGACGGCTGCACTATTAACACCCAAAGTGCTGTATTGAATCAATTGAATATTGAATTGATTGTTTTTTTTAGAATTTTATTTATTTAAATTTTATAATTTTATTTATTACTTATTACAATAAAATATTTATCATTTATGGTAATTTATAATTTTGAAAGAATATTACAAATAGTAATTTTCACCCTTTTATTCCACCCATTTATTACTAATGCTATAATTATTAAATAAATAAGAAATTGAAAGGCAATCGATACAAAAATACCAATTTGAGTACCGCAAAAATTGCGCTGACAATATTTCAAGTGTGTCAGTGCGTGCGCATAAAAAGAACAACTTCATGTTTTAAGCAACAGAAAGTGTTTGCGGGCATGTTTTGCACGTTCATTAATGCATGCCATACTTCGATTAACCCTTTTTAGTGTGTTGAGGCTGATGACTGTTATCGCCTCACAAGGACTCAACTGAGCACTTGGCAAACTTCTCGTGACACTTTGCATAGCATATACCGACATATTTAGCTATATGTACGTACATATACACCACCCACGCCGTACGCCAAATACACAGTGCAGCATTGTAGGCGGGATTTCGACTGAGAGAAAAATTTTAACATTCTTAAGGAGGTTCATTGCTTGACTAAGATAAAAAGGATAACAACAAGAGGTCTTGCTGAAGGTCTAGAATACTTAGCTTGTTTTGCCGGTCGATTTTTCCTTTGGTATCAATTTTATGATAGACATAAAAGTAACTTAAGCTAAACTTGCCACCCAAGCTTGGGTAGAGAGGACTAGACTTTTTATTATGACTTCGCATGAATAAGGCCTGTAATATGTATTTCTTCGGTAGGTTGACCAAATAGTAATAGGAAATAAGACAATTTTCTTCATGCTTTCGTTTTTCTTTATACGTGGGCAGTCCGATAAGTACTTAGCCCCACCGCCCGATGGTGCCACTATCGTAAGAGAAATTTACTATCGTGTAGTACATCCTCGTAGACGGCTACTGTCAATATTTCAGCCATATTGGATTTGTAGTTTTGTTTTGACCGCGTGTGGAAACGAACGTGTCCGCGAATTTTAGAAAAATGGAAAAAGAGCAATATCGGTCGGTGATTCGCCAAATTGGTCGCATTAGGCTACGAACAGCTGCCCCATCCACCGTATTCTCCAGATTTGGCCCCGAGTGACTTCTTTTTGTTTCCAAACTTGAAAAAGTCACTCGCCGGGCAGAAATTTGAGTCGAATGAGGAGGTTATCGCCGCCACGGAGGCCTCCAGAAAACGTATTTTTCAGACGGGTTAAAGAAGTTGGAGCATCGCTGGGTCAAGTGTATCGAGTTGAAAGGAGACTACGTTGAGAAATAAATCGCCACTTTTGCAAAATTTTCGTTTTTCTTTTGTAGGCTAAGTACTTATCGGACCATCCAAGTATGTACTTATCTGTGCATATAGCGAATATATAATTTAAAATCAGTACAATATGACGTGACCGCCATTTTCCGGGCCAATTTATCTGCTCTTTTAAGTTCTGTTATTATCCCTTTTTTCATGTTTAACCTCATACGATGGGGTCAAAAAGCACCGAAAGCAACCCTCTTTCGACGCACGGCTCACGCTGAAAGGACAATTTGCAGCACGAATTGCGCTTATCGCAAATAGGATGAAATTGTCGGCGACTATAAAAGACACCACGACGTTGCGTACGCACGCATTCCAGCTCGAGGAAGCGAAAGTCGCAGAAGTTCCGGTGCCTGAAAATAAACCTGCGCAAAGCAAGAGACAAGAACGATAACGACAACAGAGTAGAGCAAAAACAACGATATCAATAATATTTGCAAAGGCACAATAACACTAACAACAACGCGCTAGTCAAAATATAAATTTAGGTATAAAGAGTACCAAAGAAATAAGTACAAAAAATCATATGGAATAAAAAAATAAGCAGAAAAAAGGGACGTACAACACGAAGCAAACCAAAGCGTCAGTGAAGCAAAATAATTTGGCCGAGATACGTTCTTATTTATTTAGTAGCAAACGCAACAGTCGCGTAACAGTCGAGCGTAGGGTGCGTGCTGCATAACAACGACAATCGAAGGCAGAAAAGTGTCCTTCACGCTTATTTGATGTCATTCGAGAATTTCACTTCCCAACGCAGTTCATTTACTCGAAAAAAAGGCGTTAAGTTTATAAAAATCAAATTACGGTTACAACAGTAACGATGACAGCAACAAAAACAACGAAACGACCAGCGTAAAGCAAAGTACAAATTTTAATTTAATAAGACAGTAAGTTTACAAGAGCAAAAGCAGCGAAAAACACACATAAAGCAAGCATTTGTATGTGCTTAAGGCAGCAGAGTCATTACAGCTGCTTTGTGTGGCGCTAATTGTTTCCAAGAAGCCTTAGCCAAGGATAACAATAAAAAGTACACAAACTCAAAAACGCTTATTTACTTGTCTAAGCAGCTTTGTGTGCATAACTATTTTCAAGTGGGTTCATTTAAATCGACACACTGCCACCTGTAGAAGATTGCATTACTCGGCGGCCACTAATCCTTTTCACATGTCACTTCACACATCGGCAGCGTAGCCGAGTCGAAGCGGCAAATTAAGTCCCGTTGCTGTTGAGTGCGTACCCTTTCAAAGTGAAATTGGAGCGCAAAGCCAACGTTGCGATAGCATCGCTGACCGTAAATCATACACAACATACGCCCCACAAAGCAGCAGCAGCAGCAGGAACGGCAGCATCCATTAAATTGCTCGTGCGTACTTTTCTCAGCCAAGCTCCAGCAACACACACCCATCTCGTTGTCCTGCCTTTCCAACAACACAGTCCGTCCTTCGCGCTATTCACGCCACCAGTGAGAGAGCGCATACAATACTCGCAGCTCCGACTTAGCCCTCATACCAGCACTCATCGCACAAATATACACACATACACCCCTAACATAAAAACAACAAGAACAGCGCCACCATGTATGGCATGGTACTGGAATCCGTGCAGCACTACATCCAGGAGGAGTATGGCCGCGACGTGTGGAAGCAGGTGTGCCAGATAGCCGGCTGTAAGCACAGCACCTTCAAGACGCACCAGATCTATCCGGATCGTCTGATGCCCGATTTTGCGGCCGCCCTATCGGCGCTCACTAGCCACAACTTTGACTTTTGCATGGCCTTCTTCGGTAATTGCTTTGTGCGGTTCTTCACCAATTTCGGCTATGACAAAATGATACGTGCGACAGGTCGCTACTTCTGCGATTTCCTGCAGTCCATCGACAATATCCACCTGCAGATGCGTTTCACCTATCCGAAAATGAAGAGTCCGTCCATGCAGCTGACACAGATGGATGATGAGGGAGCCGTCATGGTCTACCGTAGCGGCCGCACTGGTTTTTCCAAATACCTCATCGGCCAGCTGACCGAAGTCGCCAAGGAATTTTACAATTTGAAAATCACCGGTTATGTTCTGGAGAGCCAAAATGATATATGTGGCGGCACCGCGGGTCCCATTAAAATCGGCGGTCCACCATTGACTGTGGTGGTCAAGTATCGCTTGAATTTCGACAATCGCGAGTATATGTCGAAGCGTGTAAATGTGATTGCACATCCATCGCAACTCAAGCTGCCCACCGTCGACATGGACATTCTTCTGGATCTGTTTCCTTTTACTGTTGTATTGGATCATGACATGGTCATTACGCACGCGGGCGAGAAAATCGTAGAGACTTGGATATTGCACAATCCCGGCAAAAATCCTAAGAGTTTCATCGGTTCGCACATTATGGACCAGTTCAAGTGTCGTCGTCCGAAGGACACCGAAATCAATTGGGACACGCTTATAAAGATGAGTTCGGTCCTGTTCGAATTCGAGCTGGTGCGTACGGGACGCAATTTTGACGCGTATAATGCTGCCATGCATATGGAATTCGAAAACTATGATGACTTTGCATTTAACGAAGCCGTGGGACCATCGCTTCAGTTCGAGGACAGCGACAGCCATCTGAATGTCGAACCTAAGGAAGAAATGGATCCGCTCACGGGCAAGCGCAAAATATCTCAAGGTAACAAAGCAATTCTATTTAAAGGACAGATGTTTTTCCTCAAGGACATAGAGTCGCTTATCTACCTCTGCAGTCCCCTGATCGAGAACCTCGACGAACTGCACGGCATCGGGCTGTACTTGAACGATCTGAATCCGCATGGACTCAGTCGTGAGTTGGTGATGGCTGGATGGCAGCATTGTTCGAAGTTGGAAATAATGTTCGAAAAGGAAGAAATGCGTTCGGATGAGCTGGAAAAGTCACTGGAGCTGGCCGATTCATGGAAGCGACAAGGCGATGAGCTACTTTACTCTATGATACCACGACCGATTGCCGAGCGCATGCGTAATGGACAAGAGGCTACTTGCCAGAGCTTCGAAGAGGTGTCAGTTATATTTATCGAAGTAATGAATGTCTACGATGGTGATGCGAACAACATACAAGACGCCATGATGGCAGTCAACACGCTGAATACGGTGTTCTCTGCATTTGATGAGGAGATCATATCCCCGTTTGTCTACAAGGTGGAGACTGTGGGCATGGTTTATATGGCCGTTTCCGGTGCGCCGGACATCAATCCGCTTCACGCCGAACACGCCTGCGATTTGTCATTGCGCATCGTGACGAAAGTGAAAGCGATGGAAATACCGGACTTGGCTATACGCGTAGGCATACACTCCGGGCCCGTAGTGGCCGGTGTGGTGGGTCTAAAGGTGCCGCGTTACTGCCTCTTTGGCGACACGGTGAATACGGCTTCGCGCATGGAAAGCAGCAGCGACCCTAACAAGATACAGATTTCGAACTACACGGCGAGCAAGGTGGCCGATGCAGGCTATAAGACCGAGTCGCGTGGCTATGTGAAAGTTAAGGGCAAAGGTGAAATGCAGACATTTTGGCTTCTAGATCGTCCAAGCAAACTGTAATCTACAATTCGGGACCAAAATATTCAAACTAAAATACTTACATATTGTATAATTGTGCATAACTTATGTGCATGTTGTGTGTAATTGTTGGTTTTTCTGTATTTTTAATAAAATGTTACATACAAATTAGTAAAGCGTTGCGAAGAAGTTTATTGTTTAGATGTATAAAGTTTATACTGAAAAATGCAGACATGTCTAAGCAGATGCACAGGCCTAAGCAATATAGTAGGTCGGTTTGGGAACTTTTCCAGTAAAAATTAGTCAGGAGAGTAAATCAGCTCACGTTCCAAAAATTAAAATATTCAAAAAATAAACAAACGGGAATTTGTAAAGACTTGAAAGTTTTTAACTTTTGTTTTCACCAGTGAAACTTGGCACATTCACAATACACAGGAAAAAGGGTATAAACAGGAGAGTTTAAGAAAAATGGAAACGGCTGATTTGAAAGTCTCATTTGAGGTTTAAAGCTGCAGGGAGACTTAAGTTTAATCAGACATTTAATGCAAAAGGCAAATGGTTCGTTGGGCTGCATTAGGTGGCATCAAGTAAAGCTGAGCAAGACGGTTCTGGGTCAGGAGTCTCACGAACGCACAATTTCTCTGCGGTTTTCGAAAATTATTTGTAGTAACAGTCGATCATATGGCATTCAATCATATGTTTTTCTGATCTTCCTCTTACTGGCCGGAAGTAAAAATATATCCAGTAAATACTGGCAAGTTCTTACAAAATGAACTGCCACTTTCCGCTCTCAATTCATCTCTTCCAGTAAAAATGCATACAAATTTACACGAATTCTTACAAAATATTCGTAGTCAAACAGACCCAGTAGCACCTATCTATCACATTTTGCGAAAGTTTAATATGCCACTTCTCGCTTTACCACTTATTTTTGCGAAACAATAATTTTTCTAAATTACTTAATCGGAACAGTGTTCATTGGGTTCATTTTTTAGGTATTTTGTTATATCGTTACGATTAAAATCAACTAACTCTAAATTGTTTACATATTAGAACTATGTATTTCCGTTGAGCAACTATCAAATTTACCATTAAATCACCCATCTGGCATCATTATTAGTGCAATTAGATTGAATGCATTCGCCATGGCGACTTACTGTGAACTGTGTAACATAAAGAAGCAGAATTGTAAGTGCAGGTTGTGTTTGGATGAACAATAGAAGTGAAATAAACAAAAAATAAGTGGATGTGCATTTTATTAAAAAAAAAAACACGCAATGTTGGATAGTTTGCACGTTTGTGGCAGCGTCCTGAGCACAGTGGATTATAGTTATTTTGCGCTTCGCTGCGCCGAATGCGAAGCGCCCTTCGGGCAGTGGACTAGTTTCATAAAACACTTGGAACGCCAACATGGACACGATGTGTTAAAGGGTGAATGCAACAGCGAAGAGGAATTCGCGGCGGAAGATGTCGAACAGCTTGCTAAAGATGATCAAAATGAGGAAATAGCGGAAAGTGAATCAGAAGCGGAGGCAACAGAGTGCCGAGGCGATGACGAGAGTGTGGATGACGCAGTCAAACCAAGTGAAGAGTTGGAGGATAGTGGTAGCGTAAAGATGGAGAACACATACCTCGAAAAGGTTCGATTCTGCATGGTTCAAACTTACAACGGATAATTGAATAGTTTGATAATTTAGGAAAAAGACAAAAGCAAAACTCCCACTAGGCATTCCACGAGACACAAAAAAAGATGTGTGGTAAGCATATTGTTTGTTGGTGTACGCTCCAGCCGGCTAACATTTGACTCTTTTTCATGTAAACAGTTTAATTTTAATCTGCATCATGCGGAGTTTCAAAAAATCTCCATCGAATTTCTAAAAGTGCTGGAATCTAAACGAATGCTTTGGGACATCCAGCACAAGGACTACCGCGAACCGGAGGCGCGCACCAAAGCGCTGGATGCTACCAAAGCGCACTTTGACCAACTGGGCTACACCATCACCACCATGGCCTTGCAACACACTATACCAAAGATCATGCGCAGCTACAAGCAGGCGCAGCAGGAGTTGGCGTTGAAAGGCAAAGTGGACAACGTCACCCAATTGCTTTTGGATAAGTGTAAATTTCTGAACGAACCGGAGGGAGCGACCGAGAAGGCAACCATGTCAGATACGGATGAGGATATGGGCGATGCTTTCAATGAGGAGGTATTTTTCTTAAGCATTGGTACCACTTACCGATTTATCATTGCTGCCTTTTACAGGAAACAAATGACAATACAGAAGACTCGCGTGACTCGGACGCCGTGGACACGGGCACTGAATTTTACAGAGCGGGTGTAAGTGATTAGTTCTTGATATATACTTACTATGCTTGCTTGCTATGCGTGCTCTATAATAAAGTTAAAAATTGCACTACCGAATTTTTCCGCCTGTTTGTGCTAAAAAGATTTGTATTTCAAATTTTTTCTGCAGGGTCGCTACAAGCGCATCCGCTTTCATGTATACCCCAATCCTATAGTCACAGAGCTGATTCAACTGCTGCACGCTAACCCCCTGCTGTGGGACACCACACGCAGCGACTACAACAATATACTGGAGCGTAAGCGCATACTTAATAGCTGGATTCCCGCCTTCGAGCAAAAGCACGACGTAACTTTCAACTACGAGGAACTGTCAATGAATCTGCAGGTGATGCGCCGCCTCTACAACACCATCGGCGAACGCAAGTCACTGGATGACGCAGTGCTCTACCTAAAGCAGCAATGTAGCTTTATGCCCGAGTGTAAGCCAGTGGTACGCATCAAGTGCGAGCACTGCGACCGCTCGTTCCTCATGCAAATCAACTACCAGGCGCACCTGTTCAACGTCCACAACATCGGTGAGAACCCATTCAAGTGCGAGCATTGCGGCAAGTGCTTCCCCAACTACTCGCAGCTGGATGCGCACCTGAAGGCGGTGCATATCAAATCGTACAGTTTCTTCTGCGATGTATGCAATCGAGGATTTCTGCGTAAAAACGATCTCACCTTCCACATGCACACACACACCGGCGAAAAGACGTTCATCTGCGAGACGTGCGGCAAGGGCTTCCGGCGTCGGCTGAACCTCAAGAACCACGAAACTCGCATACATCTGCGGCTGCGCAATTTTGCGTGTGAGTTGTGCCCGAAGGCCTTCTATACAAAGGCGCTGCTACGCGACCACATGAACGCCCATCTGGGCATACGGCGGTACATGTGTCCGCACTGCGACAAGGGCTTTCACAGCTCCCATGCACTAATGCGTCATAAGCAAATACACTCGGACGTGAAACGGTATGCCTGCAAGTTGTGCGACGCGCGCTTTCATCAATTCGTCGGCCTCAACTCGCACATGAAAAATCGGCATAAGTTCGTACAGACCAAGGACGAGGAGCAGGAGGGCGACGCGACGGCGGCGCACGTCACAGAAGACGACAACAGCACAGCATCGATGCGAGTGAAAATCAAAGGCGAGCTACTGCATACAAGCGAAGGGTTTGCATTAGTCTAAGGCTGCTGGTAGATGTATTTAACTTAGTCATAGCAAATACTGATTATGATTGAAATACACGCAGAGATTGTTGCTTACTTTCACTTACTTCGTAGTTGATTTGTACAAGTTGAAAGTCGCTGTATATAGCATATAAAGTATTATATAACTTTACCGGTATGTATTATCAACTTTTGGTCCACATCAACAACGCGACTCAGAGTTGTGATCCTTGGGATGGGGAAAGAGATAGGATCCTTGATGCAACTCGACAATCAGCCAGTTTTGCGTCTAGAGGAAACTTATCCTATCTTCGTGCACATGTTGAAATAATCGATATTCGTACGTACTTAAATGCTTCCAAACCTCATCTAAAAAATCAAACCGATCTAATCTAAAAATAAAATTGTCTCCAATGAAATTAAGACAAGATTATATCTGTTGCCGGTATTTGGGCAAAGTTTCACTTTCATTGTAATCAAAAGCAATTTGTGCGGCCTTTGTTTTGGTACTTCATCTTTTTATTGTTGATGTCGGAAAGTTTACACCATGTTCATGTTGTTTCCGTACGCGTTCATTGCTTTTATCAACTGCTATGTTAGTGGGCGTTGCCTGCAACGTCTCAGCCCACTACCAACGTACCTTCGTCGGGGAAATCGTAGAACGGCACCGCCAAGTTGAGCGGTGCGGGTCCCTTGCGAACACGGCCGGACGCATCGAAATGCGAACCATGACAGGGGCAGTAATAGCCCCCAAAGTCGCCGGCATTTGCGATAGGTACACAGCCCAGATGTGTGCACACACCGATTACGACCAGCCACTCGGGATTCTTCACTCGTTTCTCGTCCGGCTCAGGATCGCGCAACGACGACACCGGCACCTGACGTACAATGTTTATTTCATCCTGCGTGCGATGGCGTATGAACAGCGGCTTACCACGCCACTTAAAGGTCACCGACTTGCCCTCTGGTATGTCGGCCAGCTTGATCTCGATCTTGGCCATGGCCAGCACATCGGCCGACGCAGCCATGGACTTGACGAACATGGTCACCAAGCCCTTGGCTGCATAGCAGCTTCCCACAGCGCTGGCGCCCACCATCATGTATGTGAACAGCTTGCGCTCCTCGCTGGAGTTGTTGCGTCGCACAGAACTCTTAACCGCTTCGCGCCGATAAGGTGTAAAGTCCGGCGTCCGCATATCGTTGTGACCGTGTCGCATTGGCGGCAGCCCATGCTGTTGGGTGCTAGCCGGCAGCAGAAGGCGGCCGAATGCTTTGGCGCCGGTCCCGACTGCAGTGGCCACAGGCAAGTGTTGAGCCCTCAAGGCTGCGGAACAGAAGCGGCGCACAAAGGCATTGAACATTCTTGTTGCTATTAATTACAATTTTCAATTTTTTGTGTAATTTTTTGTATTTTGTTTTTTTGAACTGAATTTCAAAACCTAACGAAAAGTTATGCAAGAAAAAGTCCCATTCAAGAAGGGGGAAATTTAAAATCTTGTGATTGAAAGGAATATTTTTTCGCTCCCCACTAAAGCAAGGCGAATTAATAATTGAATAATAATTGAATTCGCCTTGCACTTAAGCATATGTCCTTAGCTTTTCATCATTTCGAGCGAAATTGTGATGAATTGTTTGATTGATTGTGTGAAATTGCGACTCTCGCTGCAGTTGTGGCTTGAAATTGAAAAATAAACTCCAAATAGTAACCATGCGATGTGATTCATTATTTTGTTCACAATGTCGACTTGTAGTGCTAGAATGATTGGTGTGCTTTATTCTTAACCTCAACAACTCATTCTATAAATGCCTTATGATCTTCCAACTCTTCGTATTTTTCTAGTTGCTCAGTAAAATTGTTCCAACTTTTTGTTTCAATGAATCGTTTATTTATTCTTTTTTATTTGAACATAAACAGGTTCCACCTCTTAACATTTTTTATAATAACAAGATTTATCTGACTGATAAGCGGTAAAACACCAGTAAGCAACTACACAGTTGTTTCTCTCTCATATTTGCATCTGGCAACTTCAGGAAATCATGTGCAAAAAACATGCAGAAGTTCCGCGAAATTTTGACTTTTAATCTAATTGTGGCTGTTTCTGCCAATTCCGGCATCGGGCTCAAAGGCGACCTGCCGTGGCGACTGAAGTGAGTACCAAGCCATTTGTTCTGGTGAACACAATTTCAAAGTGCTTGCTTTTCACAGATCCGAGCTGAAGTACTTCTCCAAGACCACCAAACGAAAACATGACGCATCCAAACAGAATGCCGTGATCATGGGTAAACGCACCTACTTTGGTGTTCCGCCCAGCAAGCGGCCGCTGCAGGAGCGCTTAAATATTGTGTTGAGCACTACTCTGCAGGCCAGCGATTTGCCCGAGGGTGTGCTGCTGTTTCGCAGCTTAGAAGCCGCCATGCAGCATTTGGAGCAGCCTGAGCAGCGCGCGCGAATTGAGAAAGTTTGGATTGTGGGTGGCACTAGCGTTTACAAGGAGGCTATGGCTTCGCCGCGCTGTTATCGTCTGTACATAACTCGAATCAAGGGCAATTTCGATTGTGACACATACTTTCCCGATATACCCACTGACTTCCAAGAGGTGGAACCCGATCCGGAGACACCGCTGGGCATACAGGAAGAGGACGGTGTACAGTATGAGTACAAAATACTGGAGAAACAAAGCTCCAGTTGATTGCAATGCAAGTGGATTGATCGCCAAATGACAACAAGCGCACTGTTTCGGTTAATTTTATTATCACTTTTGCACATCTTCAACTTTGACCGTGTCGGCGTCAATGCCCTTCGCTGCTATCATTAATTCGTAGAGTTGCACTGTCTGGTCATCGTTCAACATTTCCACTGTCTGCGGATCCAGTTCATCGCCCAGTTTGCCTTTCGGCTTGCCACGCAAACCAAGCTGCGAGCTTATTGTAACAGCATATTTCTAAAAAATGGCAAATATAGTTTTGGAATTTTTCAAAGATTGTTTTGTCTTGGGGCATTGACTCACCGCCCACTCGGTCATGAAGAGTTGCGCCTCCATCGGAGTACATTTAAGGTGACGTCGAAACTCATCGCGAACGTACTTGTTGCCCAGTTCCTTTAGCTCCTCCGGCAAACCTGATGCGAATAGTCAATAAATAATGGTAGTCAACTGATGTGCATTTGTTGAGGATTTATACCTCGGTGCAACCGCAGTACTGTCTTGTACAATATCCGCACTTTTTGTGGGTGTGACAATCGATCGACTACGATTTTAGACATTTATTTGATTGTAACCGATGTAATATTGTTTCTTATGTATTAGGCTGGAATTTTATAGTTGATAGGTTAGTTTTGAGGGGAAACAGCTGATGTGCCATTGGAGTACTCAATGTTGCCACTTATTTTTCTTCACATCATTGTGAAGTAATGGGACAAATGAATGTTTTCCATATAAAATTATCAGTCGTATTTAATACATAAAAAATAAGAACCAAATAATAATAATAATTTTTTAAAATTTTTGTTTAATGTTTTTTTTTAATAAGCAGCCAAAGCGTCGGCAAACGAATAAATGTGCAGTTTATGAACTTTTACAACTCAGCAACGATTAATGTTAGCTGTGTGTACTTTTTATTGAGGTATTTATAACCACTTCACTTATTTTTCATCACAATTATATTTCAATTGATTTTGCCAAAAAGTGAAATTGTGAATAATTTCACAATGGTATTACATAAAATTACAATTTTTACTTTTATACTCAACAATATATACTAACTGCTCAAAGCCATGTTAATGTATGAACATCTGCCCAGATCATTTATCTTGCTCTCCGTCCTTTTTTCATTTATCACTGTAAAATCTCCCTTGGCAGCAAGTGTTCATATGCACAAATACTTTATTTTTCACTAAACCACGAGAACTCGGCTGCCGAGTACCAAGGCTGAATTTTGTTTTCGAAACACTAGAAACTATTTTATGGTAAACACAATTTAACCATTATGAAATATACAACTCACCAATTAAAAACGATTTGAAAAAAACCGTATTGTTATGACCTGTTTCCTGTTTGCGTTCACCTTCGCTGTGTAATGAAACCCTGGTAACGGACTGGAAGGAAAGTCAAAAGCAAAATGCAAAACAGTGTGGCCTCTTTCCAATGCAAAATCTTTCACATTTAGGGATGAAAAACGAACCTACAAGGTTTCATACTGTTTTCAATTGCAATAGAGCGCAAAAATTCAACAAAATGAGTTTTATTTAAGATATTTACTTTCTCAAACTTCACTGAAGAGAAGTTTGGTTAATAACAACCTGAATAAGCTTCTAGAATTGATATGAAATTGAGCCCTTTTTTTGGTTTGCTGGCAACACTGCGCAGAACATGCTAGAATTTTTGTGAAGACACGTTTATAAAAGTCGTTTAAAACAGCGTGCCGCCACCATTCCTTGGAAAAGTGTGTGTTAGACCGGACGTGTAAGTGCCACAAGAAAGACGATCAGAAGGAAGAAATTGGAATAAAGTGAAGTTGCAATTTGCGATTAAAAAGCTCAATTACATTAGTGTATTTAAACAAGAAAAGAAACAAAGGTGAGTTTAGAAAATGGCCAAAATTGGCGAAGGCACATCTAAAGTTTCGCACTGGCAGCTAATTGAGGATGAATCTGCGCAGGATTGCGTTTATACACGTGGTTACTATTTTACTGGCGATCGGCTGTTGCAGGGCGCAGTTAATTGCATTTCCGTTGACGGATTAGTGGTCACGATGTAATTGAAGTAGTCGTTGCATTGGTTTGTAAGGGGCGGAGAGGCGTTGGCAATAGAAAATCAATAATAGCATTGCATATGGCGGAATGTAGCACAAGGCACCGCATGATGACGATGCTGTGCAGTGCGTGTAATGACATTGGGTGTGAACTTTGAAACGAAGTGTTGTAGAAATCGAATGAAAATGTTTCCTCTGGCATATGGTTTGTGTGCTTGTCGATTGGAGCATGCGGTGGGGCAACGGGCAGCAGCGCCATTGTGCTTGCACATTGCAATTTTTTTTAATTTTGTAGAACGGGGATTTTTTTTAAGTAGCAAGTGTTTTCAATTAGCTGTTATGACGATTGGTAATCACTTTCGTGGTTGGCGATTACACAATTTAAAATTAGAACATTTGTAAACGCACAATCAGTCGCTTCAAGACGACACTGGAACTTTCCATTGAAGTGATGGAAGCAAATGGAATAAGTGCTGCATCAGCCATAAGCTGGTTGTTGCCAGGGTTGCTTTACTGCTCTAGAATAGAGAGAGATGAAATGCATGCGGAAACTTTTAGCTATGGGTTTTTAATTTGTTTACACATTTTTTAATAGATAATCATTTTAGGTTTCATATGAAGAATGGAGAACTTAAATTGAGTAAATACTTTGTAGTCAATTCATGAAAGTTTCGAGAATGCAGACTATTGACTGTCGATCCAAAAACAAGTCAAAGTTGTACTCAATTTTGTTTACCAAATTTTTTACATTTTCATTAATTAAATATTTTCGGCAAACCTGGTCGCTTCACTGGAGTGTAAAAATTTTACTTGACGTGTGTGTGTGTGTGCGCGCGTTTTGTTCTTTTCACCCCTCCTCGTCTTTTTCAACATGTGACTCATTTGCGCTTGGCCGATGTTCAATGGAATTTGTGTATTTATTGGCTTTACTGATTGTTGCACTATTTGCAGTCTGCAAAGGAGGCCCAAACGGTTATTGTTAGCAAAATCTTGCAGCTGCTGGGCCAAAGGTACCTAAATGGTGAATGTTAAGCAATGGCATAATTACTGCATTCAGGTTTGGCTACCTGCGAATTTAGCTGACATCCGATTGAAATTTACTCGACTTCAATTGTAGTCATTCGTTACCTCCTTTTTAAAGAAAGTTTCATGAATTCATGGACCGTAGTGTGTAGTTGGTATCGGTGCTCAAAGATTTTATGTTTACACAGCACATACCAAATATTCGCCGCATCCAATGAAAATCATAGTTTAAGCAGTATTAAAAAATTATTTCACAAACGAGAAGATTTGGCCTCTAAATATGTTCCACTTTCATAGCCAATACATTTTATATAAATAGATTATTTTACTGTTGGTGTTCGTTTAGTTTAAGTGCATCTGTACAAATTAGAAAATTTTGTTTAAAAAAAAATTCTGTTGTAATCTGCAAAAAGTAGTAAGTTCACTTTTTTATTTAACTAATTTACTTACATCATTGGCAAAACTATTCTCAGAATTGAGTAATTAAAACTTATAATTAATTCTTCTCTGCTGTGAGTATGGCACGAGAACCTGTTTTGTATCCAACAAACTTTGACAGCCTTGACTTTCATGTTACTTTCAGTAAAGTGCAGAGAGATTTTAGCAAACTACAAACTATGAAGATATAAACAGGAAAAAATCGGATGCGTTTGGTGTTGGTCTTGGCTTGCAGCCAAGCATGACGAAATTCTATGGCCAAAAGCGGTAATGGCTTAAGTCCAGAATTGGTATTCCAAGTAAACACATTTTAAGGGAATTCATTTTAATGAATCTACATTTTGATATTATCGAAATAACTTCTCTTTAAATTAAACATTTTAACAATTTCAACAACAGAAATCAAGAGTCGTGTTGACCAAGTTTTTATTACTCGACTGTGGGAATTTCCTCGCATATGCATAATTTCTGCGCTTATCGTTGAATGTGTTTGCAGTTTTGCAACAAAGTTGCCACTAGTATATTTGTTGTAGCTCGTAAGCAGGCTAAACGCTATGCTTCTTTCGTAAAATGTTGTTTATCGCAACGTAGCTTCGACTGGAATTTCATATCGGCTTTAGTTTTTCCAGTTGTGTTTTTTAGGTTTGCTATGATTTCCATTTTGTATATTTTGTTTGATTAAATTTTGGAATTGTAGTTCTAACAAAAGTCTCTGATTTCTGCGCTTTGTACACCACTTGCTCTTTTGTTGCCTCATTACCCTATTTATTTTTCCATATTTGCACAACAAATTTGCCAAGTAGATTCTCATGTTTGCTTGACGCTCTTTTGCCCGCCATCAACCGCAACGGTGACGCTCACACTTGGCGCGCATTTGCCGTGAGAGAGCGCGTCACACTCAGTCGGCGTTATTTTTAGCAACTGATTCCAAACAGTGCTGATTGCGGTTGCCTGTTGTCGGTCTCCCGTGTTCCGCAGTGTGCTAAGTGAGCACCAGAGACCTCTAGAAACTTCTTGGCTGGCACATGGTGGTTAATAGTTTTAGTAGTTGTTGCTGTTATGCTTTCCAATACACGCGACACGTTTCCATGACGCGCTGGAATTACACAATCTCTCTTTTGTTGGTGCGTAACATTTGGCCTGTTTCCGGATTGTGGATAGCTAGAGAGGGAAAAGTGCAGTCGCAGTCAGCCAGCTGCACCGAACAGGGGATGAATTGTGGCCTTAAAATAGGGGTTTGTGCATCGATTGTCATATTTTTCTTTTTTTACAGTTCCACTTAGTTTCAGTTGAGTTGCCGCAATTTGAAATTAGTTCGGGTCTTAGCCGGCAACGAGGTCGAATTGGTTATAAAGCAGTACGAAGTTTGAAACCTTTTTCTTTTCTAAAGTTGTTCCTCGAACTTACCTAATTAGATTACTTCGGGATACGAGGGCTTAACATATAATTGTTGATGAGTAATGTGCATGATTCCGGTGGGTTTTAATGAACATCGGTTCCCAGGTCTTTTGGGGGAAAACACAAATTGAAACTAGTTGGAAACAGTCTGTTTTACGATTTTTCTGGAAAGTATTAGCTTTTTGCTCTTATCTTTAATATTGCGTTATTTATCATTGTCGCCGCAGTATTATTATTGCTCGTATTATTATTTCTACTTCGGCCCCCCCTTGTACAGTGCTGCACCTTTACCGTTGCACTTGCCCCCGAGGCGTGACAACTTCATGTTTTGCCATTTGTGGCTGATTTTTTGCCTTGTTGTGGTTTTGGTTGTAGCTGGTTTGTGTTTAATTTGATTTTTACGTCAGTTGGATTTCTACTTGAACTTGAGCCGCTTTCGAATTAATTTCTTCCAAACCTGTTGACACTGTCTCTCGCTTTGAATCGAT
Organism: Melieria crassipennis; assembly: GCA_963668005.1. Taxonomy (NCBI): domain Eukaryota; kingdom Metazoa; phylum Arthropoda; class Insecta; order Diptera; family Ulidiidae; genus Melieria; species Melieria crassipennis. The sequence continues at coordinate 94,393,257 of OY764961.1, read as the reverse complement.
TTCGTCTGAGGCTCAATTGTTGATCTTGTTGGATTGTGTGCGCAGTTGCTGAAATTCTGATTTGGTAATGTCAATGACCTCGCCAAAATACGCGATGTGCCTTCGCCGCCCCCTTCAAATTGTACACTTTGAGTTTTTATGCGAACAGTAAGTTTAATAAATTGTCTTTTATTTTTTATTTATCCTTGCGCAGATGTCTAAAGCTCCTGCTGTCGGTATTGATTTGGGCACCACCTACTCGTGCGTGGGTGTGTTCCAGCATGGCAAAGTGGAAATTATTGCCAACGACCAGGGTAATCGTACCACACCATCATATGTTGCCTTTACCGAAACTGAACGTCTGATCGGAGATGCCGCCAAGAATCAGGTCGCCATGAACCCGACCAACACGATCTTCGATGCGAAGCGTCTGATTGGTCGCAAGTTCGAGGATGCTGCAGTGCAGTCCGACATGAAGCACTGGCCCTTCGAGGTGGTCAACACCGACGGCAAGCCCAAGATTCAGGTCACCTACAAAGACGAGAAAAAGACCTTCTTCCCCGAGGAGATTTCGTCCATGGTGCTGACCAAAATGAAGGAGACCGCCGAGGCTTACCTGGGCAAGACAGTGACCAACGCTGTGATCACAGTACCAGCCTACTTCAACGACTCGCAACGTCAGGCGACTAAGGACGCTGGCACCATTGCCGGTCTGAATGTGCTGCGTATCATCAACGAGCCCACTGCCGCCGCCATCGCTTACGGTTTGGACAAGAAGGCCGTAGGCGAGCGCAACGTGTTGATCTTCGATTTGGGCGGCGGCACCTTCGATGTGTCGATTCTTTCCATCGATGACGGCATCTTCGAGGTGAAGTCGACTGCCGGTGACACACATTTGGGTGGTGAGGATTTCGACAATCGTCTCGTCACTCACTTCGTTCAGGAGTTCAAGCGCAAGCACAAGAAGGATCTGACCACCAACAAGCGTGCTCTTCGTCGTCTGCGCACCGCCTGCGAGCGCGCGAAGCGTACGCTGTCCTCCTCCACCCAGGCCAGCATTGAGATCGATTCGCTGTTTGAGGGCACCGACTTCTACACCTCGATCACCCGTGCCCGCTTCGAGGAGTTGAACGCTGATCTGTTCCGCAGCACCATGGACCCCGTGGAGAAGGCGTTGCGCGACGCCAAGCTGGATAAGTCTGCCATCCACGACATCGTGTTGGTGGGTGGTTCGACTCGTATTCCCAAGGTGCAGCGCCTGCTGCAAGATTTGTTCAACGGAAAGGAGCTGAACAAGTCTATCAATCCCGATGAGGCTGTGGCGTATGGCGCCGCCGTTCAGGCTGCCATCTTGCATGGCGACAAGTCGCAGGAGGTACAGGATCTCTTGCTGCTCGACGTGACGCCACTGTCGTTGGGTATTGAGACCGCTGGCGGCGTGATGAGCGTGCTGATCAAGCGCAACACTACCATTCCAACCAAGCAGACGCAGACCTTCACTACCTACTCGGACAATCAGCCCGGTGTGCTGATTCAGGTGTACGAGGGCGAGCGTGCCATGACCAAGGACAACAACCTGCTCGGCAAGTTCGAGCTGTCGGGCATTCCGCCGGCACCACGTGGTGTGCCACAGATCGAAGTGACCTTCGACATAGACGCCAACGGCATCCTGAATGTGACCGCTCTCGAGCGCTCCACAAACAAGGAAAACAAGATCACCATTACCAACGACAAGGGCCGTCTGTCGAAGGAGGACATTGAGCGCATGGTCAATGAGGCCGAGAAGTACCGCTCAGAGGATGAGAAGCAGAAGGAGACCATTGCCGCCAAGAACTCGTTGGAGTCGTACTGCTTCAACATGAAGGCTACGCTGGATGAAGACAATCTGAAGAGCAAGATTTCCGAATCTGACCGCACCACCATTCTGGACAAATGCAATGAGACCATCAAATGGCTGGATGCCAACCAGCTGGCCGACAAGGAGGAATACGAGCACCGTCAGAAGGAGCTTGAATCTGTGTGCAACCCCATCATTACGAAACTGTACCAGGGCGCTGGTGGCCCACCTGGTGGCATGCCCGGCGGTATGCCTGGCGGTTTCCCTGGTGCTGGCGGTGCTCCAGGCGCTGGCGCTGGTGGAGCTGGTGCTGGCCCCACCATCGAGGAAGTCGATTAAACTGCCACTCCCGCGTATTAAACAGCAAACTGTCCCCTCGCTCCTCTAGAGCTACGAAACGGCTATTCCAAATTTATGCACTTTAAAATGAAACACAACAACCGCACCAAAAACTAACGTAAAATACCACAACTTGCCTCCTTGTTTTGATTTACCATGAAAACGAGTCTGAGAAAAACACAAAGAAACTATAGCGGAATTATCTTTGCTTAGAAAAAAACGAAAAGATTTGCAAGTTTCACAGCGTTGCTTGTATGAAATGTTTAATACATATTCCAACAGTTCATACAGTTCCAAATAAAGCGAGTGTTTCATAACAGTATTCACAATGCGTTTGTCTTTTTAATTTACCTAGCATATACATATGTATGACGAGCTGCGGTGGGCAGTGTCGAAGTATTTGAGTTGCTTTTGTTTTGGGCCGCTGCTGTGTGCAATTTGCATTAAAAAAGATTGAAATTATGCTAGAGTCGGTTTTCATTAAACATAGCTACGGGAAGGTTGTGTTACAACTCCGAAATTTATTGAGATTGTTCTCATGCTTTAAGAAAACTAGGTTGCAATGCAAATTGAAAACGAAGGGAAACCACAAAATTTGCTAAAACGATGAACGGGGCGAATTAGTCAATCCACGCGAAGTTGGTCTCCTTGTCCATTTGCTTTGATGAGATGACTGGCAATTCGTTATTGTTCGCCTTGTAAAATCCTTGGGTGATGTTCGTCTGCATGTTGCGCTCCGGGTCGCGTCTGTGCACCGTTTTCATTTTCCGGCTAAACACGTTGCTTAAGTGCGGCCGTTTAATGCTCGGAGACTTGGGTACTTTTTTGAGTTCACGCTCCACTCCCGCATCGTGTTCCTCGAGCATATGCTTGGGCAGATGCGAGCCCACTTGCTCCAGATACTGCTGCCATTGTTGCAACTTATCGTCGGCAGCACGCAACTGATCGATGCTCTTTTCGTGGCCTGGATTCAAGCCGATGGGTTGCACGCCCGCCACTTCGTTCAGATCGATTTTGAGTGGGGCAAGGGCGGAAATGGCACGTGACAAGCCGATTTGCGAATGGCGTATGCGATGCTCCATTAGATCGGCTCCCAGTAACTCTTCATTCGGATCCATGCGCAGCGGGACGAACTTGTCGACTATGTAAAGCAGCAGGAATGTGGAACAGATGCCCCAGCAGCCCAGACAGAACGCAGACAGACTTTGTATGCCAATCAAGTACCAGCCGCCACCTTTGAAGAGGCCAGACCGACCTTTGGTCGTTTCCAGCGGTACGGGATTGTCGGCAAAGAGGCCAACGGCAAGGACGCCCCATATGCCGCAGACGCCATGCACGGAGCTGGCGCCCACAGGATCGTCGACTCCCAAACGATCGAACATTGGCATGGCGACTACGCAGAGCAGGGCACCCAACATGCCAATGACGAGTGCCTCCCAGGCGCGATACAGAAAGCAACCAGCTGTGATCGAGACCAGCGAGCCGAGAACGCCGTTTATAAGGTCAATGATGTCCAAGCGGCCGTTATGACGCCAAAATGAATAGCTGCAAAGAAACATACTTTTTATGTAGATTGACCTGACTCCCAACACACTCTTGGTTACATTATTTGTGACAACAACACTTACATGCAGCTGACGATGCCGCCTCCAAACGAACCCATCATAGTCATGACGGCTGCGCGCGCCGCATACTGCCACTTGGCGCCACTAACGCCGTAGGTGCTGCCCGAGTTGAAGGCCAGCCAGCCCCACCACAGCACGAACAGGCCCATGCACGCATTCACCGGGCTGCCCAACGGCAGCGGATCATAGCCCTCGGCATAGCGTCCCAGACGTGGGCCCAGCATGGCGGCCGAGGCGAAAGCGGCTGCGCCACCTACAACGACAACACGCATGAACACAAATTTTATCATAAAAATAGCGGCGTTTAATTTTTCACGTATATATATGTAATAGATATATGTGTAATCGCACAAATGTACATACCGATTAAGTGAACTGGTCCACTTCCGGCTATGTCAACAGCGCCCAAATTGTTAAGAAAGCCATGTTCGCCCCACACCCAGCCGGCGGGTATGCAATAGACGGCGGTGTTGAGCAGCGAAAACAAGCAGTACGCCTTGAAATTGCATCTGAAAATTGAGGTTAATGTCGTGACGAATCGAATCGGGCCAAGTGTGTTTGCACTCAATTGTCGCATGTTTTTCATAACAATAACACACACGTACATACATAGATATGTAAATATGTATGTATTTTTACGTACCTCTCTGCCATGGCGCCACTTACAATGGTTGTGGCCGTAGTGGCAAACGATAGCTGAAAGAGGAATGCGGCAAATATCTGTCCCATCAGTGGATCCCCCACTGGAGGATCCAGCAAAAAGTCACCAATAGCTATGAAGGGATTGGAGAGTGGGCCACGTCCAAAGCTCATGCCATAGCCGAAAAGCCAATAGGTGAAGCCGCCGAGCACAATGTCAATGATGTTTTTCATCATAATGTTGACCTCATTCTTAATGGACACACAGCCAGATTCCAGCATGCCAAAGCCTGTCGAGATGAAACGATGGAAGATTTATTACAATTCTTTTTTATTTTGCATTTGTCTTTTTTGTGTTTTGTAAGTGGGAACCCATGACTCTTGTCTTGTCTAACTCTTGAGTCAGGGGCGCAGTCAATTGGGGTTTGGATATTAGAACCACTAAACATTTCTTTCAGTTCTTCCAAAGTGCGTTTTAAGTTGGCTTGCAATGGATATTAACATATATGTATTTAATCGCTGTATATATGCTTTATATATGATATTAGAAAATTTAATCATATATGTAATTATCAGAAACAAAAAAATCACAATTACATATTATAAACAACCAAAAACAAAACAAAATGCATTAATTGTACATATGGTTATAAAAAATGTTGCCTTGTGTTTTGAATTCAGAAATATTTAATTAATTTTTTCTATTCATTTGTACTACTTGTGACGTACTACAATGTGACGTAATTTCACGTCTGTGTGTTAAAATAAAAAAAATATACATTTCCCAAAAAATTTATTTTACATGGCGGCAGGATTAGGAAAAAGATTTTGCTCCTTGTGTAAGCTGATTTATTGTACTAAGTAGTTCATTATTGACAGAATTAAACTTTTCTAATACTATCAGCTCAAGTCCTTTCAACTCATATCCTTTCATTCAATTCAATATAATGTGTCCCCCAACATAAATGATTGCCCGTGGCTAGACCTTGGCTCGCCTATGGATTGTTGTGCCAATTCAAAAGTTTTTAAAACGCCATTAACTCCAAATGGGACACGAACAATAATTGATGAATGCTTTATCTCCATTTTAAATGCTAAATCAAGTCTCTCGCCTAGTAATGTCTGCCGGACTTGCGGAGACGAAGAGTTGGTAAAAACGATACAACACTTTCTATGTCACTAATCGATTCGACAGGAATGACAACTTCTTCACATAGGACCAAAGTACAGTTACTGGATTTACTCAACTTAATCAAGACCAAAGTTGTTTAGTTGTTTTTAGACCAAAGTTGTATTCAATTTATAAATTGACTTCTAATGGGGATAAATCGCTTTGGAGTGTAAGTGCCACGCCTCCTTTCTACCCATAGCAAAACCCATACCCATATTTTATAACTTCCAGCAACACCAGTACTCACCTGTTTGCATGGTGAATATGATGAAGGATGACGTCAGCACCCAGTTCGTGTCCTCCGTGCTAAGATCATATACACCGGGAATGACATAGCTGCTGTTGCGTGTAACACCCTTGAGCGCTGTAGCCTGCAGGGCAGACACATTGATCAGCTTCGAAGCCATTCCTGGTTAGTGGCTTTCCATTTTCACAACAAGGAATATACGAATTGATGGCAGAAAATAGCCAAGTCGAAGAAGCTCAACAACTGCCGTTTGCTTTGAGTGGAGTTTGGAGAATGTAACTGGGAGCCATAGTTGTTCATCTAGCAGACTTCCTCAATACTAATCGTTTGTTTTTCACTAAACAACCACAATAGCAACAGCAGCAACAACAACAATTATTCATTCACATTTGAATTTGATTTAGAATTAACTGCACTAATTTGCTGTGGTAGGACGCTTGTTTACGTCTCATGCGTTGCGGTTGTTAGCACTCTACGGCCGGTCGTTGCGGGTGCGCTAAACAGTACAACGTAGGCAAACAATTATGTATGGAAAAGGAATATAATAAATAGGTGCAACAACAGCACCCTAACCTAACCTAAGGTTACCTGCTACCCGAACCTAACTTATTGCATGTACACCTATTATATTCCTCTTATATCCCTCGTATAAGTTGATAGATTATAGACGTGATCATTTGAATATTAACTTTGTGAGTTAAGCTCCACACTAGTTTGGAACCCTACCCTGTAAGGAATAATAAAAATAATAAAAGAAGGTTCTGAGAATAGTATGAATAATCTCTAACCCTATTACAACAACCCATCCCAGTGTCATCACCGGCCCATGCCATTAATATCCATTGATGTTCACTAAAATCACACTTGTGATGTCAAAACTCCAATGTAGAGTAACATCCCAGCGAACATATGCTGGTTGAAAAATCACACTTGTACTATAGGTAGATTCGTATGAATAAAGTTGTTTTTCTTTCTTTTTTGGAAAACACTGACGGGGCATGGCGGCTACGTTCTTATGTCTAGTTTGCATGTCGTTACACACACACACACACTGTACACACATGCACAGCGTCATGACATATAATACAAAATTTATCTACATTCAAGGAGCGATTAAATTAAATTACCCACAGGTTAACTCTGTACCTGCCCCTGGCTGCGTGTCGTGCACGGTGCTGCGCTTAAATCCTCCCACGCAAAATGTTCGGCGCGCAAGTGTTGCATTAATGTGATCGGGCATACGGAATGCCAACAGTGAACGAAACTGTGGCACTCACACACGTTGGGCAGTGCGATTAAATTTGTCGGGTCGCGAACGCAACTTGGCCGAAAAGCAGCAGCATACGTGGTCCGAAAGTTTGAGACTAAACGCAATCGAAAGAAAATGTAAAATTATTTTAAATATTTAAACTGTGGTTAGAGCCAGCGATTTAAACAAGTCAGTCGCATGGAACGCTTTAAATAAGCTGAAGATTGGCTAAGCTGCGTGGCAGCGAATACGAAGGACACTTGTTCAAGGTTATTAACACATTAAAAGCGGGCCGGGTAAAATTACCCGTTGTGAAAACTGCTGCTTATAAGCGGGGCGGGTATTTTTACCTTTTGAATGTAGGCACTTTAAAAGCGGGAGACGGTATTTTTACAAGTATTATATAGGTTTAAAAAACAATAAAACATTTTTTTACAAAATATCTATTGGTTTATAAACGTAAATTTGTCAATATAGTTGACATTTTGAAAGGTAAACAGATAGGGTAGGTTGTGTTTTAGTACAAAACTTTTGATAAAATAAAATAGAGTATAGTTGTAAATACTATATTACCAAATTTTATTAAAATCTAACCATTACTTTTGCAAATATTATTTATTTTGGATCGCGCAATTTTTGCTTGTTTTGCAAGTAATGCCCGCTACGCAGCATAGTTTCATATACTAGGCTACCCGCTTAAAATGTGTTAATTTGTTGATGTCATCAGCATTAATGCTTTAAATTCTACTTCAAAGCAAATCACTACTTTTGAATGGCTGAGAAATACCAGAATATAAACGGTGGGCGAATTTTGAGTTTCAATTAGTTGGTTTGCTAATTGAGAATTAACTTTTGAAAACATTTGCATTCTGATTGATGGCTTAGTGAAAGAGATTAGGTCACATTCCAGCAAAATATTGTATTAATTAGAGTTTGATTAACGAAAAATAAATAAATAGCTGAATATTGTTAAAAGTAGCATCAAATTTATTGTGAAATGTTGGTTCAATCAAATATTCATCAATGCGTGGCTCTGTTTTCAGTGCGGTGAGATTTTCATGGTTTAGAGCTCCTACACTTAATACGAAACAATTAATAAGAATATGTTTTATCAGATTTTAGGTAGTTTAAGCGAACATACGCAAACTTGTAGAATTTAAAGAAATTCTGCTTACACCAGCAACGAAACTTTGATAATTCATCAATAAAAGGTTTGAGCTTTATTACGATGTGCTTTTTACACTCATCACACTCGCCTGACTCTTTGCCATCAGACATCCACTTGTTTTGCACTATTCAAAACAGTTTTCATGGCATTATATCTAAATAGTTGTTTTATTTTTTTTTCACTGTAAATATTGGATATTTTGCTAAAGTTTCTTCAAAAGGAAACTCCTTTTAAGAAAGCAAAATATCGAACAAAACGTACAGTCGCTTTGCTTTACACAATAACTTCAGTTTCACCTTATTTATCCTAAAACTAAATAAGGAAAACTTTTCTTTCGACAGTTGCCTCTCAGCACGCAACACTAAAGCTCCGAAAAGAGCAAAATCTCCCCAATGGCATGCTACTAATTTGAAAATTATTTCTGTATGCATGAGTTTCACTTTTCATATGTGCAATTTCAATTCAAATTCATAACTAACGGAACCACTTTGCAGTACAAATGGCAACTTCCGTAATTTCAAACAGCGAACAGCTGTCAGCTGGCAACACAGCCGACATCCGCTGCACGACGCTGAATTCACTGCTGAATTGCTGCGCATAAACAGTTCCCAATCAGAAGACAATTTTGACAGACTGAAAATTTTTCAGTCGTCGTACAAAGTAGAAAAATCGGATCGTTGGAACGCAAGGCAAAAAGGGCTGAACAATTTTTTTGGGATTCGAGCGTGAAGTGCACAGAAAGTAGCTAAATAGTCTCAAGTGGCATAAGGAGAAAAATCCAAAGTGCGCGAAAATGTACATTTTGGCTGTGCTTGCGCTCAATTTCATTCAAGGTAAAGTGGAGCAAGCAAAAAAGAAAAAAAAATACAAGATACACCAAGCCAAAGGCTGCCCCACCAACAGCCGTGTGAGAATGTAGTAGGGAAAAGTGAAAAATTCGTTCTGCTGTGAAAAATAATTTTCCGCCTTGCACGTGAGCGTGTGCGCAATATTGCATTTAGACGGATGCTGTGCGTTAGCAGCATAATGCCAATGGTCCATGGCCAGCGGAGCCCCAAATTGATGGGGTGCCCCTGCCTGCCACTGCTGCTGTTGCGATTTCTTGATTTGCGCTTTCGCTTCATCTTCGTTGTTGCTCGTTGTCGACGTCCAGCGCCATCGTGGAGCGTCGAAAGTCGAGCGACGTCGTCGGTGTCGTCGTCGTTTTCCTGATTATGCACGAAGCGCAGCTGGAGCGAGGCACGAATGAATGTCAAAAGCGAAGTTGTCGATTAAGGCAGTGCGTTATGTTTGTTGCTTTTGTTGTTGACTTGTATGTGGGTGGCTGGGCAACTGGGAGTTGGCGGGTCTCAGTTCGGGTGGGTCGTGTGGGTGCTTACGAATCGGTAAGCGGCAGAGAGGATGGTGCTTGCGTTTTAGATGCGAATTGGATGTGTGCCACTTAGACGGCAACAACAACAAGACAGAGTGAGGGAACGACGTTAGTGGCGAGGTGAGGCGAAATTGCGCTTGGAAACTCGCTCACCTCGGAACTGATGATGATGGGTGCCAGTCAGTACTAATCACAGAGCAGGTGTTCCGCAGGGAGCGCGGGCGTACTCGCGGCGCCAACGTGCGTGCACGGCTTGACCACTGCATATCGAGATTGCATTTTCAGGCGAATTTATTGCATTTCAAGTGCACTCTCGCCACTTCCTCCCCGGTGCCTGTTGGAGCAGTGAAGTTCTCGCTCTCTGTCTCTCGTTTGCATGAATTTTCCTAGGTAGGCCGTTTTCATTAATTTCATGCTTTTTAATTTGGCTTAGCATTGAAATGCAGTCGAGCATAAAAAATGCGCTGCCGTTGCTCCGCCGCCTACCCGCGCTGCCAATGCATTGTGCTTTACCGTTGTTGCTTTGCACCTGCTCTATTTAAATGAGTTGAAAAGTTGGTCAAGAGGGTTAGAATTTTGTTTATGTGCGGTGTCGTGCGGTTGTTGCCAACACCGCCTGCCTCCATGCACGTTCCCTCCCACACGGCGTTAACGCCATCAACACCACAAATACCACCGTATGTTCCATTTTCCTCTGTGGTTACAACAATTTCATGCGCTGCCTGTTTTATGGAGCGTTTCTAGGCATATTTTCATATTTCAATTCGTGCATGAATATGAATGCGCGCACGAACACATACACACACACGAACGCGTCGATTATCCTCTTATTTTATATCTTGGCGGAAATTTACATTTTAGCACAGCGAATCCGCCCAAGTTAAGTCTTTGGTGCGGTTCGGTGCTGTTTTTAAATATCAAAGGGCAAGCAAACAAAACAGATGGCTTGCCCACCTGCTGCCACAGCAAGCGGAAGTTACGAGCAGTCAGTGTACAGATTTACTTGTTTACTGTGATTCGTATTGTTTTTGCTTTTTGGTAGACATTAAACATATCCCGATTTCGGTTAGGGTATCTTCTTAATTGGGGCCGAGTTTAGTACGAGTAGTTACTTATTTCTGAACCAGAGGTTCTCAATAGAGTGGCTCTTAGATGTAAAAAGTCAAGTACGTCGCCTTTTAACCATAGTTACTGTAATGCAGTTGCTTGGACTTCCAGATTTTAAAAATGCGCTGAGAGAACAATTTGTCATTGCTAGTAGTTTTGAAGTAGCATCGCTGTCTAGTTGTTGTCTTCAGCATTCTTCATTTTATATAAGCCTTGTAAGAAATGAGTCGAAAAACAATTCCTTTACCGCACACTGGCTTAAAGTGCTCCGAGTCCGGTGCAGAAAGGCAGGAGCGCCATGGCCGTCCATCTTTCAGGCAGTATGACAGCTTGCGAAGCGATTATGTTTCTCACATTTCAACATAATTATTTCGCAAGTGAAATTGAAGCTTAATTTATGATTCATGTAACAATTCCCAAAATTCAATGTACGTTCGTTACGTTTTTATTTTCGGCAGTGTGAGTTACACGATCCTTGTTGTAACTTTCGCAGCCGCCATTGCCTTTGTTATTGCGTTCATTTGCAACACGCATTGTGCAAACCATGTTGACTTATTTGCCAACACATTTTTAATACACAAACAATGATCTATTAAAGTTTCTCCATACGATTTGAACGAATACATTGCATTCGCGCTTATTTATATTGCTTATTTTTAATGAATTTTTGCAGGTGCATTCGCTGCCAGTTCTAGCCTGATACCAGGCGGTCATTGTCGCGATTACAATGGCAAACTTTACGAAACGGGCATGCACTACATGCCCGGCCCGGACTCCTGTCGCTTGTGTATCTGTGACAGTGGCTTGCCCAAGGCCTGCAAAATGGTGCTATGCGAGGCGTTCAGCAAGTGCAAATCCTTCCAGACGGTGGGCAGCGGCAACAATTGCTGCGAGGTGATTTGCCTTGATGATCAATTCACGGACGGCAGTACCGACTTTGGCATTTGACTGGTGGCCAGTGGCATTACGGCCACACTGTCGCTGTCTCTGCTCTTCTTTCTGGTGAATCGATTACGGCAGCGGAAGATACGTGCGCGCGAGAGTCGTCAGAATGCTGAAGATCAGCGCAGTATTGTGGGCAGCATTGGGTGAGTGCTCGTTTCAGGCACAGTGTATATACAACTTTTTACTATTACGATGTTATTGCAGATATATTGCTGGCAATATGGGATACATGGAGGGGAACTTGAGTGGCATGGATTACTCCTACGGCGGCGGCGCTTCGCACTATCCGCTCTGGAAGCCGCCAAGTGGGTACTTTCCGCGTGGTGAGGCGCCACCGCCTTACGAGGAGGCCGTGGCTATTTCTCAGGCAGAGGCTTTGAGCGCTCAGTGCACGGTGAATGTTGGTACAAATGCGCATAGACCCATGGGGCTTAATGCCACCGTGACACCGGTAGAGTTGACCGCTGAAATGCGTCGTAGTGCGCAGCAGCAGCAACAGCAACAACAACAACAACAGCAGCAGCAACAATCGCTGATCCAGCAGCAACAGCATACACTACACCTACAACATCCGGCGCAACATTACGGCAACACAGTTGCGGCCGCTTCATCATCGGGCGTACAAGCTACCGCGTTGCAGCATCATGTGGGCTCATTGCCGGCAACACAGCATCAGCAATCGCACAACCAAATTACGCAGAGTACAACCAATCTGATTAATATCAACATAAACAGTGGTGGTAACGTGACCACCATTGCCACTGGTGAAAATCACCAGCCGCCATACAGGTAGAATAGATTATTTTCGTTTGAAGAAGAAGCCGATTTTCATGACATAATTTCCGTTTGCAGTCTGCAAAGCGATAACAGCAACAGCATGTTGCATGCTGGCCAAGAACATCATCACCAACAGCAGTCACAGCAACAGCAACAACAAATTATCAGCACAGCGTTGGGCAACGGCGGAGGACGCATACATATGGCGCCCAGCAATTCGATCTGTGTTCAGACACTTTCTGCGGCACAACAACAACAGCACCAGCAGTCGGCCCCTAACGGTGCCGTTAAATTGTTGCAACCATCAACACAGCAGCAGTTGCAGAGCAATTGTCAAGCGCTGCAAGTGACCACTACCGAGTGCAGCTACAAGAATTGCCATCTGAATATCAGTGCGACCACCAACATTGGCAGCGTGGGGCCCCAGCGTCGCCTTCAACGCACCACACTCCCATCACACGCCGCACAAGACATGTTGCAGCAGTATGTGACTGTCGCGGACGTTGAGATCAGCAACGGCGCCTATCATTCGCTGCCCAGTAGCGGCGGTGGCATGGGTGTTGGCGTTGGCAGCGGTAGTGTTGGTGACTTTGAGCTGATCGCTTCGCCAACGCAATTCGCCAATAGCACGACACCGTCGCACATAGCTGGCGCCGTATCAACGCCCAGCATCGACGTACTACCACTGATGAGTGGCGAAATTGCCACCATCTCCAATACTAGCGACACGATTGTGCAGAGTGGCGCAGGAACTGCTGGTGCTGGAGCCGGTGGACACCACACATTGCCCTCGCAACATTCGCAGGCACTAAAGAATGGCGCCGCATTAGGAGTTGTTTCCGGAGGCGGTGGTAATGGCGGCAGCAAAACACCGTCCTCTTCGCGCCGTTATCATCGTACCATACCGCGCTACTTTGCGGTCACCGATCCGCTAACCACGAAAGAAGCGCTAGGCAAGGCGAAAGCAGAGGCGCGTGCAACGAACGTTGCCACCGTGACCAGCGCTACGAGTGGCAACACGTCGGCCGTTGCACCGAAGAAACCGACTTGTCAATGCCCAGTGCAGCACGTGCCCATGTCTTACATGGCCACTACACAGTTAAACAGCGCACAGGCTGCCAGCAACACTGCATTTCTGTCGGCGCTGAGCAGCAAACTTGCCGCCACGGCTTCGTCGTCGGCAGCGTCGTCAGCAACGGGTGTCACCTATGCAGTGGGACGCAGCGGCCTGGGTTATGGACAGCGAGCCAAGTCGTCGTCCAATCTGCAGCAGCCCGCCGGTGATACGGGCAGCAGCACCGGCAACACCAGTGCAAATGGCAGCACGGCCGGCACAATGAAGCGCTCCGCACACAACTCCGCCAGCGCTTCGTCCTCGCCCTATTGCAGCCATGAACCGAAGATTGCAACAATCTCGAAGCAAGTGGGTGACATCAGCACACCAGAGTTGGGAGGCGTTGTAGGCGGACATCATCACCATGCACACCACGCCCACCATTCGCACCATCACGGCGTAGTGGTTCCGACACAGCAGCACGACGAAAACATGCCTATTGTGTTGGGGCGCGTGCAGAAGAAGTCGAGTGGGGAACGCACGCGCAGCTCGAGCGGTGGCAGAAGTGGCAACAGTGGCCAAGCGGAGGGCAGTGCGGCAGCCATTTATTTGAATGGAAAGGTGAGTGGCAACCGTAAGTAACAAACCGTGTCAGTGGCATTTGATGCCTTTGACTTGCGCACTAAGGACTCTCATACTTTTTCTTCACAGGTCGATGCCTATTTGAATTTTCCACATCCGCAGCATTTTCATAGTATAAACCAGCAGCAGCAGCAACAACAACAACAACAACAACAAACCAACGATACAAATCCAATATTACCACCGAAGCTACACAAAAGTCTAACGAATTTAAAATCCATCAACACAACTACAACAAACAATAACAATCATAATGTTACAACAAGCGTAGCTACACCACCAACGGCAGCAGTAATAATACACAACGCTAATTCCGCTGCCAGTGCGAGCGCCTGCAGCTCCAACTACAGCACCAGCTACACTTCCAACTGCACTGCCGTGCAGACCATTTACACGCTGAGTAAACCTACAACAACGTCTGCACACAGCACTCGCAAAGATCAGCACGAATCGAACAAGAACACACCGCCTTCACTGACACTGCCGCTGTCGCCGGTTGCGGGCGCAAGCCCCAGCTCAGCCATGGAGAAGTCGAACAAAATCAACTCGACGACATTTTATCCGCTGCAGAACAACCACGTAACTTACACGCTGCCCAAACACATTAGCGGGAAGGTGTCACTGAACAGCACCATTGCGAGCGTTGTGAGCAAGGTGCCGTCGGTGATCAGCATACCGGCGACTGGCAGCGGCGACATCTATGACAACAACAATAGCAGTAACACCTCAAACATTGCCAACACCAATTCGAAAGTTAGCAGCAACTATCATAACAATAGCAGCAATAAAACTGCTCGCAGCACCACTCTACCGAAGGTTATGCGTATGAAGAAGTCAGAAGTTAGCGCCACCCGTACAAATACGAGCCCAAATAATTTGCCTGCCGTTTCGCAGTGCAACATGCCCGCCTATCCGCAACAGTATACGATGACAGGTGCCCAATCGACTGCAGCATCGGCGCACGATGTGGCCGCATCAAAACACTTGCCAGTCTGTACCACCTCGAAGAATTGTCTCAATCCCAAGGAACACTTTCTGCCCAACGACACCAGCCTGGACGACGATTACCTGAGCGAGTGTGAGAACTGTAAAATTGCCCAAAGCTCCAAATACTATCTGGACGCGGAGGAGGAGGAGGCGACACCGCAGGAGACAATGACACTGCAACGCAAATCGATGGACGACAATAAGGAGGAGCAGGAGCAGGCCTATTATCGCATCTCGCACACGTTGCCCACGAATCCCAAAAAGAATGCGTGAGTATTGTTTTTTTTTGTTCGAAAATTTGCTCATTCCTCTTGAAGCTAAAAGTATGAATACCTACACCTGCATTTTCAGTCCTATAAAAAATAACAATCGTGAACCATGGTTTTCTACAATTCCTGCAAGCTCATCATCGGAAGAGGACGTCAACGAATGAGATTTAACACATTTTCTCTAAGAATCCCCCACAAAAGTAATGTACATTTAAGCGCAAACCAAAAACAGACATTCAAACACAAAAATGATAAAAGTTAATGTTAACGGTAAGTATGTATATGAGTAGTTAATAGTTTGAATACACCTAAGATGAAGAGAAACGAACACAATTTCCGCCTTTCCCACGAGCTTGGGATTCTCAAACAATAGTCAAGATATTGGAAAGACGCTAAAAATGCAAAAGATAAGCGAGGCGAAGATCTGTTTGTAGATGCTTAAACAGAAATGCGCCATCACAACTACCCAGCCGTAATCTTGCCCTTGTCGCCCAGTTTGCACGCAAGAAACCAGACCAAATCGCATGAAATAAGCATTGAAAAGAAAGCAAACTTGAATGCATACAAATTAAAACGAAACCAAAAATTACAATTAATACCTAAAAAAACAAATGCTCATTTCTTAATTGTTCGCAAAATGAAAATGAAGAAATTTTATGTAATTGTCTGTAAGATAGGAATTAACTAAATAATTTAACAACTAGAAATCGATAAACGAAAAGGTTCTCAAGAGATTAAGAGACGTTTGAAAATCGTGTGTACAAATGCCAGACAGTAATAAGATGAATATGCACATTGCTACACATTTTATTTGTTCATTTACATACGTGAGATTTCTGAAAACAAAATTAAACACGAATTGAAAACGATAAAAGGGGAATGTAAATGCAATCACAAATAATGCTAATCGCTTTTGGGAGGAAAGTCAAACACTTTAAATTGCATTCAACGTGTTGTGTTGGTGTGCCGCTGTATTGGGCCGACAAATTCCATAATTGGACAAATTTCAAGCCATCTGGTGCATTGTGACACGGTTGGATTGCATTCTACGTTGTTGACTTCCTCTTGAATCCCCATTGCCAAATTTACCACAAGCTAAGCTGGTGCGATTACAATTTGCAGCTGTAAATGTCAGCAAATAAAACAGTCAGTTAAAAACGTAAGTACTCAGCGTTTACTGCGTATGTGTAAAAAATTAATTGTAGCATATAAATTAGAAATTTTTGAATTTGACGTTAAATGTGCAGCTCAACAATTCGCACCTTGATTTCGACACATAGACTACAATAGATTAACCACAGCATTCAGCAATAGCGGCTTTTATTTCCTTCAATATAAACAAGCAGACAAACAAACAAAAATTAAAAAAAATATATTAATATCAAATTCCCTCTGCGAAAATGACCAACATACCTAAAAGTATGAGAAGTTAATGTAACGAAAACAAGGAATGTGTATAGAGGCAGAAATAAAAGTAATTCGAAATGGAAGCAAACAATTATAATAGAAAAGCTCAAAGTTTAGCACAAAACTCTGAAACACAAAGCAAATATTACAGCAGGCACAAAGACTTTACAATTCTTACGCTTTAAAAAACACAACTGAAAGAAATAAGAACCATAATCACTAACAGCCATATTTTATAAAATCAATTGCGGATGCTTAGATTGTGGAGAATTGTAAAATTTTTAGTAATAGCTGACATGTTCAATATATATTATTACTATGATTTATATATTATTGAGTACCAGAGCCAAGCCATAGCATTTTTTTTGGTATCCTTTTAACTCTATAAAAAGAGTTCAACTTCATGCTTCGCCATTCTTTTTTGATGTGAATCCTAATATATTTGTTACCCCTTTTATTAGACAGTTCAAGTCGCCATGAGCCAATACGCATCGACTCGATACAGTTGTATAAACACGATTTCAAACCGCTTTGAACGTTGTAAGTGTATCGAGTCAATGCACTTTACATATGTTTTCTTTAATCTTCAAGTCGATTAAACATTTTTAAATCGCGAAACATTCCAAGAAAGGATCTTTCTTGGCAATTGGATTCTTTCTCGCTTTTTCTTTGGATATTTTTCCTTAGAGATTTTCATTATTATTTCCTTATGCGATTTCACCAATTTGTTCATTAATATAGTTCTTCTGTTCGAAGAGATTTAATAGCATATGAGTTGAACGGTTTTCTTTTGCTCCATTTTGTATGTCAAATGTCAATAACAGTTGAGCTAACTTTTCAATTCGTCTTCATCATTGTATAAACACATGGCTCAAAAGCGTATCGAGTCAATGCGAATCTGTGGGAACGATTTTGTTTTTGTTAAGAAATTTGAGAATTGAGAATGTTAAGAATTTTGTTAAAATATGGCCGGTAGGATAATAGATACAACGTTAATGAATAGCTGGTAGGCATAGCTTATTTTCGGTTTTAACAAACGAATACATATAGATCAATTTAGTGTGGTGACAGTGTTAACGTTATGTTGGTCACTTTTCTGATAAGACTTGCACCCAGACCTAATAATATTGAATAAAAAGGAAATCACTTGAAGGACAGGAAGGAAAGAAATGGGTTTTAACCGAGAAAAACGATGTTTTTTTACAATCTGAAATCTCTTCCATGAATTAACAATTTTTTATTTCTAGACGTTGCACAGAGAATTCATTCAACTCGTATTTCGTAATTCAGTGTATTAATGTTTTTAATTATTAAAATTCTTTAGCTGTAGAATTTAAAGTCATTAAAACGAATTCTTTTCTTCTACAATTGATTTGTGTGTTGTACTTCCGTACACAAATTTTCTAATTTGTAACTCCTCTTCCTTAAATATGTAACAAATGTATTTCTTCAAATGTACTTCTTCTGGAGTAAAGTCAATCGTAATTAAATTTTCAACTGCGCCAAAAAATACAAAAATCATATTTCTCCATTTTTAAAGCAATTTTGCGGCCGAACTGTTCCCTTAAAAATCATACAGTTTCGTAACAAATTTTTTTTGTCACATTGTCCTTATTGTCGCTTCTGTATAAAGCTTCTTCTACTTTGTACTACTGTGTCCAAAAAAGGTGAGGTGACATTGTATTTATTTTGAAAATTCTTTATTTATTCTTCCAAATCAATTTCATCCCCTTCAAAGCAATCCCCTCCCGATGCAATGCACTTATGCCAACGGATTTTCCAATTTTCGAAACACTGATTGTAGTCACTTTCCGGGATGGCCTTCAGTTCCGTCTTCGCTGCGGCTTGAATCTCCTCTATCGTATCAAAACGGTGACCCCGGAGCGGTCTTTTGAGCTTGGTGAACAGCCAGAAGTCGCACGGCGCCAGATCAGGTGAATACGGTGGTTGCGGAACGATATGGGTTGAGTTTTTGGCGAAATGATCACGAATTACGAGTGCAGTATGGGATGGTGCATTATCGTGGTGTTTTCGGTACCAGTCGAGCTTTGACGCGCTTGAGGCCCAAAACATCCTTTAAAATGGTATTGACCGAGCCTTTCGATATGCCAACCTCATCAGCAAGGTCTCTAATCGTTAATTGACGGTTTTTCAACACCAAATATTTGATTTGTTGGACGTGAGCTTCGTCGGTTGAGGTTGATGGTCGCCCAGGACGCTCTTCGTCTTCGACACGTTCACTGCCGGCTTGAAACTCACTATACCACTTGTAAACATTTTTTTCAGACATAGCCTCATCACCAAAGGCTTTCTGCGCCATCCTCAACGTATCCGCAGCAGAAAATTAATTCCGCAAACAAAATGTAATGCAAATTCTTTGCTCAACAAATTTCGACATCACAAAAAACAAAAAACTCACTTTTAGCAGCTCACAAAACGACGCGTATCTCAAACACGAATGAATATTTTGACATGTAAATTTGACATAGATGTCACTGACAGTACTACCAACCTAAAAAAAATAATTCTCCAAATCCTTCGACGCGCGCAGTTTAAATTCAAATGTCACCTTATTTTTTGGACACAGTAGTATAAGTAAAGCTGAGCGGTCTTTTTAATCCTTTGAGGATTACATTTTAAAGTCCCCACATTAGACTTGATTTCTCTGCCAGTTGAGCTTTTAATAACCAGGTTTTTTGTTTTGAAAATGTGTGGGCAATAGTAAAGCAGAAACTCAGAGGAAAAACGATATGGACAGCAAAACAGTTATCGAGACATATTCGGCTGATTTGGAGTCGATTGCCTCGGCAACTTGCTCAGAATTTAGCGCAAAGTATGAGTCGGAGGTGTGAGGCCATAATAGCGAATGGTGGCGACTATACCTGTTATTAAAAATATTGCATACAATAAATATTATATACGCATAAAGTGCAGTTTGTTTGAAACGAATCGGACAAATAGGTTCCAAGTTATGACGATCATGCGTCTACTGGACAGACTGTATACATTTTTTTATTTTCTTTATCAGGTTTATTCCGCATTTCGAACCTGACAGTTATTGGTGTTTTTAGAACCACGTATCTTGAATTCATTTGATGTTGTTGCAGGGAGGCTTACATATTTTTTCGTTGAAAATTCAGTGTAAGTTGGATCAGCACCATCGCACGTTTTTTGTGGGTTTAAACTACTCCCGGGTTCCTTGGCGAATTGGCGACTGCGCTGCTCATCTTTGAATCAGCGTTTTTGTCACTTTTTTGTGGGCTTAATTTACTCCCGTGTCCTTGGGAAAGTTAAGCTTTGGTTGAAAATCTTCACCACTATTTTGTGGGTTTAATTTACTCCAGTGTTCCTGGGTATATTTTGTAATTTGAAGTCACTAGTTACCGTCGCTCAGTGTTATTTCTTGCACACTCAAACATTCTACATACTACTGTGTACAAAGAATACCCGGAATTTGTTTATAATTCAAAAAATCTTTATTTATTCTTCCAAATCAATTTCATCGCCTTCAAAGTAGTCCCCCCCCCCGATGCAATGCACTTATGCCAACGGACTTTCCAATCTTCGAAGCATGCCAAATAGTCACCTTCCGGTATGGCCTTCAATGCGCGCGCCGATTCACGTTGAATCTCTTCAATCGATTCAAAACAGTGTCCTCGAAGTGGTCTTTTGAGTTTAGAGAATAGCCAGAAGTCACAAGGAGCTAAATCAGGCGAATACGGTGGCTGTGGAACGATATGAGTTTCATTTTTGACGAAATGCTCACGAAGAACCAATGCCGTGTGAGATGGTGCATTATCGTGATGCAAAAACCAAGAGTTGTCTCTCCATAAATCCGGCCTCTTTTTGCGAATAGCTTCACGCAAACGACGCATAACGCTCAAGTAATATTCCTTGTTGACAGTTTGGCCCGGCGGAAGGAACTCATAATGCACAACACCACGATAATCAAAGAGAAAACTGTCAACATGACCTTGATTTTTGAGCGACTTTGGCGCGGGTGTTTCGGCCTTGCCTCACCTTTGGCACGATATTCGCTCGATTGGTCGGCTGTTTCCGTATCGTAAGCATAGATCCAAGTCTCATCTCCAGTAATAATGCGTTTCATAACCGATTGATAATCAGAAAGCATTGTTTCACACACATCAACACGACGCTTTTTTTCGAAGAAATTCAAATTTTTTGGGACCAATCGAGATTTGACGCGTTTGAGGCACAAAATGTCCTTTAAAATTGTGTTGGCCGATCCATTTGATATTCCAACAATAGAAGCAATGTCTCTGCATGCCAGCCGACGATTTTCCATCACTATTTCCTTCACTTGCTTGACGTGTTGCTTATCAGTTGATGTGCGTGGTCCGCCTGGCCGCTCTTCGTCTTCAACGCGTACTCTGCCTTCTTTGAACATTTTATACCAATCAAATGTTGTTGTTTTTGATAGAGCATGTACTCCGTAGGCCTTCTGCAACATTCTCAACGTTTCCGCAGCGGTTATTCCGTTCAGGAAACAAAATCTGATCGCACTTCTTTGTTGGATAATTTCAGACATTATAAAAATCGCCGAATTCACTTTTTGCGTCTGTTGTTGTTGTTGTTTTTGATAGAGCATGGTCTCCGTAGGCCTTCTGCAACATTCTCAACGTTTCCGCAGCGGTTATTCCGTTCAGGAAACAAAATCTGATCGCACTTCTTTGTTGGATAATTTCAGACATTATAAAAATCGCCGAATTCACTTTTTGCGTCTCACAAAACCAAGCGTAACTCAAACACTAATGAGTATTTTGACGTATAATTTGACATGTGAGCCTCTAACAGTTGTACCAACCTAAAAAAAAAATAATTCGGCGAAAATATTTAACCGCGTAGTTTAAATGGGAAAATTCCGGGTATTCTTTGTACACAGTAGTATGTCGCAGTAGGAGTTCTTCTCTATTATGATATTGAAATTAAGCAAAAGCGCGTGGATCATAACTGAAACACAATTTTAAATGAGTTTCAGTAAAGCCTTTTTGATTCAACGAAATCCTGTTCGATCTATTCAAAGCAGTAGATATATAGATTTCTTCAATGCAGTGATCATTTCTATATAAGAGAATAGAATAGTATATCAAAAGTACAGTACATCAACATTCTCGTGCGTCCTGTCCTTAGGCCATGCATCCACTTGTCTTTACTGGACCAGTATCGTATTTAATCGACGTTTTATGAACGTTTCTGTCAAACAATGAACGATACTAACTTTGGTGTCAAACTTTATGTACTCTCCAAATCGCCAACTCGTACGTTTCAATGGATGTTTTTGGAATAAATGACCTTACCTTCGGGGCTGAAATGACTTCGTTGGAGCTATAAATCATTGACAACCTTTCTATTCAAGAAATGTATTTCATATGAGGAAACACCAATCGTCTCAATCAAATCAATGTACTTGCTTTGATTTTGTTTTTGTTTAAATTAATCGCGTTGTCTCAGTGTTTAGATTTATTTTTTACCCTAAAAATTTCACAGAAAGAGCGAAATTTGAATGCTGACAGCGATGGTGTAGAAAACGCCACGCATTTTTTTCTACCAATTCAAGTAGTTTTTCCCAAAATTTATGGAAACGCCATGTCGTGGAGAACACCACGCTGTTTTTTTCCAAAAATTATGGAAAATAATATTTATGTAATTAACCTCTTATGACTGAAAACTGAAAACTGAATTGGTCCAGACCTTCAACAATTCGTAGTTGTGTTTATTTTAGAAATATTCAAATGCAAACAGAAAATCAGTGAATAATATGAAGTAAACTGGATTACAAACATAGAGCGCAAACATAAATTAGTTAGCATTAAGGGCGGGAGCCGTCTAAAACGCTCCTGAAACACGGTCACCAGCACAACCCACGCACCATTACATAATACAATATATTCTTATATATAATAGTTTTTTTTATTCGTTTTGTACAAAGTTTTGTTGCCATTTTTAGCATTAGTTTTATTTGTATTCGTATATTTTAGATATTTTTTTCTATAGAATCGTAGACTGTATGCCAATAGACAGAGATTCTATAGTCGAGTGAGATGCATTTCGAAAGACTCGCCAAATGCTGGTTGGATCGGCAACTCGATCTGTTGATCAGTTGACTCAACCGCACAATTCTCTTTATAAAATGTATAATTTCAATGAAATTCTAAATCAATTTTAAGCCAAAAATATGGAGAAAAATAAATGAAGCAAAATTGCACGTCATAATTCACGCAAAAGTGAGCGAAAACAAATTGTTCAGCATTTAAATGCAAATGCAACCACTGTACAATGTGTTCTTATTGTTGTTGTTACAGCAATTTAAAACAAAAACAAAACAAAAAAACTAAAAGACATTAATAATTGACTGATGCATTTATTTAAAACGACTTGATTTTTTTCTTTTCGCACAAAAACCACTAAATATTTGCAGTTATTAAAAAAATATTTTTTTTTTATTGTATTTTTTGTTATCTTGCTTAAGCCATATTTAATTAATGATAACATTTGTTGTTTTTGCATTTATGATACATACAAATGTATATGTGTACTCACCACAACAACAAAAAAATGAATAGAAATAAACAAAGCAGCAAACAAGTACGAATTTTAAAAATTTAAAACACACGCATAGCCGAATCGATTCGAAAATTTCCCACAAAAACAAAAGAACAAAACAACAAAAATGAAACATGGTTATAAATGAAATCGAAATTGATGAAAATTGCATGTTATGCAAAACTATTGAAAATATAAACTGGAAATTCTAGTTGAATGTAATGTTTGGAAAAATTTGAAAATAGAATTA
Source organism: Melieria crassipennis (assembly GCA_963668005.1). Classification (NCBI taxonomy): domain Eukaryota; kingdom Metazoa; phylum Arthropoda; class Insecta; order Diptera; family Ulidiidae; genus Melieria; species Melieria crassipennis. The sequence goes on along the minus strand of OY764961.1, from coordinate 94,369,629 downwards.
AACATTATTATAATTACAATATATGAGAATTATATGAAGGTAATCTAAAGCAGATGCGAAACCAGCAGAAAACACGTATTATTGAAAACGAATTGTATTTATTAATGAGTGGAATAAAATTACTAAAATACTATAAATAAATAAAAGTCACACAAAAATTGAAAAATCGTTTGAACCTTAAAAGCTACTTTAACTCTATTACAAAATCTATAGCATTTCTACAGAAGAAAGTTGCTGAAAGATTGCATCGAAGAGAGACTAACCAGAAAAATTTACTCGGAGAAATTTACTATAGTAGAGATTCAAATTCAAAAAATCTTCCCTGGAAACGTACAAATCTTATCACACGAGTATAGGAGATCTCTGAGCCTTTCCGCCTGTTAGGAAAAACTTGATCCCAATTCATTCTAATAAGAAGGCAATGAAGCACACCAATGACCAATAAAGTATTCGACCTGACTGCAAGATCTCACGCGCGCTGTGCCTGAAATTGAACCAAAAGTGAATGAAAGTGAAAAATTAGGCTTTGTATACTCACAGGGGTCTTAACAGGGCATTGCGCCTTTGGTCTTTTTGCAGAAAGACTTTGCTTGTCCTATCGACACTACTGTCGTAGCTGCAAGGATGAAAAGAAAATACGCATAATCTGTGCAGCAACTTCTATGCCAGTCCCCTGCCATTCCTGGCATACGCTATCGCTATTTAGCGGACCAAATGCTAAATAATTTGGGCATTGGAGGACATTGCCAGATTCATTCGACGCTCAGGTTGGTTCAGCCAACACCAAAAAGAGGATGACCGGGGCTTCGGCACTCTCTTCGCTAATCACTATGGGCCTTTTTAGGCCTTCGAGTGTACATGTTGAGAAATCAGCTGCTGCAACTGCCTATCTTACCTAACCTAACCTAATCGCAGTGGAAGTTAAATACAGCTCACTTAAGCACAACTTATGGCTCATTGTGAAACCACAGTGGATGGCGCGAGTCCCCCTTACAGCACTGCGAACCATGAAGATTCCGTAATAAACCTGGCTATATCTAATGTTATATATATATATAACATATGTTTTCTTCTGGCTAATGAGGGACACCGACACATCAGGTGACGCACGGGTCTGTCTCCTCTTCGGAGCTGCATCCTTGACAGAAGTCGTTGATTCGCGGCTTAGTCTTTCCGCATGCTTACCCATAAGACTCGTGAGCACTGAGACTGTTGTGCTTATTGAGTGACAGCTAAGGTAGAGCAGCTGGATTGTCCGTTTCATGTTATAGGTTGACCATGTTAGTCGGAAGATATAGCAGGTCTGTTCCTCAGACCACAATTCGTTTGCTTCCTTATGATAGAATTGCTTGAGCATACGTTTGGCCGATGCTAGTGGAGCCCCACTGAGGAAGAGGACCAAGCCTCGGCGAACAACGTGCCCGCTTTGGCTAGTTTGTCCGCCTCACAGTTGCCTATAATAATCCCGTGCCCTGGCACCCAGAATAATGAGACGTTGGAGCTTCTAGCCAAGGTGATTAATTCTCGGCAGTCCAATACCAGCCTGGATGAGGTGCTCGCCTTCGCGAGTGACTTGACGGTTGCCTGATTCTCCGAGTAGATGTGGACATCCGCCTTGTGCGCGTTCTCGCGTATAAGGCAGATAGAGGCCCGGAAGACATTGCAGTGATCAGTGATCAGGAAGGAGAGACGAAGCCCCAATTGGCTGCAGAAGATCCCTCAGCCAACCTTGTTCGCCAACTTGGAAACGTCAGTGTAGATGTAGATGGAGTTGTCGGTGGATAAGTTGCTACCGGCCCATTATTCTCTACTAGGGATACGGACAGTGAATCCGTGGTCAAACCTGGTGGGAGTGCAGATGTGATCAATGACGTTTGGCACCGAGCAGTCCTGAATAATAATCCTGGAATGACCAAGATCCGGTCTAACCCTACGACTATTTAATTGCCAATTTCAACAACTATTCTATTCACTAAGAAAACAAAACAAAAATCTAAAAAGAAATACGCCTGCAAAAAACAACTCGAAGACCCCAAAGCAAAGAACTGGAATTTGATTGAATTGGAAAATCCTCCATTTGTTGGTATAGGTAAGTAAAAACTTTATTTTAGATGCATGTATTTTGTATATGTATTTAGTTTTATTGTTATTCGATAATATTGTAACTTACGGTACCATCGGTCGATTTATAAATACTGCAGTTTATAAACATGTTTTCGCACGCGCCCACACATACAACGGCGACTTGCGCTAATGCACATTGTGTGCAGTTATTGTTGAGTACATATCATTATATAGTTATATATATATAATAGATTTACGTTAGTCACTAGTTAATAATTTCTTTATTATACAATACACTTACACAACTATAAACGGCTTGGCGCTGGTGTGGCGCACACCGCTGCCGCGCACTGTTTTTTGTCCTGCCGCCTTCAGATAGGCGTGTCGGTTTTTCGCACATTGTTGCTTGTTACCTTTTTGTTTGGTATTTGTTGTCTTTCTCATAAATTCGCATACTTGTTGTTTGTGTTGTTAAGGAATTTTGTTCAAATGATTATTGCAAATTGTGTAACTTGAGACCAAAAGTGTGCTTGAGCAACATTCGTCAACTGCAAACGAGAAGCTACAACTAATGCGCTATTGATCAACTGATAAATTGGTACTTGGTACTCTAGCAATGTCCACTCATAAAGGCTGACAAGTCCGAGTTGTTCTCTACGCACACATCAGAAAGAGGATAGGCATGAAATCACACAAAAGTTACCAGACACATTTGCAAATGTCAGGAATCGAACAGAAATATAAAATTTTTACTGAGATTACTGAGATATCGAGAATGAAATTATAAATTTCTGAATGAAACTTAGTAAATATGCAAAGTAGAAGACTTACAGGCTTCTTCTGCTCATAACTGGGAAAAGCTGAGACAAAACTTCAAATTGTGCAGCCAACCCAGCTTGTTTCCATAACGATCAATGAGTTAGTGTGGTGATGGCCTCAAATGTTCTAAGTTCTCTTGTACAGTTGCGTTTGAAAACGGGCCAGAGAAGTCTTATCGTGCAAGCAATTTCCTTATATCAACCAAAGGTATAGCAGATTATTAATTTACAATGTACAATGTTATGGTCTAAAAATACATAAAAATAATCAGATATGATCTCCGGGTAGCATTGGTAGTGAAGGTAACGAGAGGGTTAGATTAGGAGCGGATGGGGAAAGGGAGGGGAGGGAACCTGCAGTTTAACGCCGAATCCGAACGGCGATCGGCAGTTTTTCTTTCACACTTGGAAGTTTTGCCATTGCCTTCCAAGAGCGCACTTGGGCGATTCTTGTAATTCTCATCTGCTTCATGTGGATAGAAGTAGATGAACGAGAGGGTTGCATCAACCCTTTTTGTCAGCGAAGAAACATTTTGCGGTTTCGGAAACGCTGGTCACTCTATCCTAACCAGAAATGACGATATAAAGAGCAGACATTTATACGGGTACATCAAACCAGGACTGGAACATTCCAAAGCGCTTATTCGGTTCTACAAAAGGAAAACATTCGGGAATGTTAAGTCAAACAAAGAATAATCTGAAGATCATTATAGGAATTTTTGGACAAGGCATTGTAGGTTGAATTATCACCTGAGGGATCTATGAATTCGCTTAAACGAATGTAGCATATTCTGTAAACAGGAATATTAAACTGTAATTCACATACTAGGAGAATATCCATGGCTGTTCAAAAGAAGCACCTAATAAGAGATGTTAAAAGGAAATTTAGAGGTTTAGGAGCCACACTTAAATTCTTCTCGAAGACTGGATTTACAGAAATACTTTACGTCCATTGAGTGGGCTATAATAGATAGGAGATACACACATCTATAGACAGCCGAATGACGAGCGTGGGAAGAAGCCCACAACAGAGAAAAAAGACTGGTTGCGCGGCGGCAATCCACGGAATAGTGCTCATGAATTTGGGAGCAGTCTGAGAAGTGGCGATGGACGTTTAAGCTCATCCTCAGCGTGTCTGAGTGGGTCGACAGGAAGAACAGCAACCTGGACTACTACCTGCCCTAGGTGCTTAGTGGCCATGGTTGATTCAAGGTGTATCTGCACCGCTTTAAGATCGAAGACGACCCCCACTGTCCGGCCCTTTATTTTACTGCATGCGCTTCATATCCTGACGGGAAAGACTTGGTCCTGCGCTCGGCAACTCACCGACCATATTAAATCTGGTACCTTCGATGCTGGAATCCGCCACGAAGTGAAAGTTAGTATCCATGTATGCGAGACGGATAATGGTTCCATTACGCAACGCTGGACACAGAAGCAGACGAACGTAATACACATTCTGACGATTTGGAGGTTTTAGTGGGTGGAAAAAAGCCTCAGCACGAGACTAAGGCCTATCTTCCCGTAACCATCTGTGTTCTGTGTGCGAATTTATACACGGATGGAAAGAATCTACTGTTTTATGCCGATTCGGGGCGCTTTTTCATTTGACTCTAACGTTGGGTACAGAGTTGTCTTCAATGTAGTTTCAGTGGCACACAACAGGGTTTTAGGTTGAAGACTCCCTCGATGCTCGCATAGCACATCTTCTCCCACCGTTGCAACTAGTTTGGAATCGTTCGTGTAGCACCACTTTATGAGAAGAACTTGACGTCAAATAGATGAGATAGTAAACGGTAATGAGTGTTTTCGGATAATGTAACTCATAAAAATTGTGTAAAATTTTTTGTTAGCGAACACAGTGATTTTTTACGCCCATTAGTAATACCTCACAATACTAAAAAATGCGTTGTACAGTTTCTAAATATTTCTTATACTACACGTATTTTTAAATTAAAGTTAGAGTAATTTAACTCCGGTTTGGAGTTTACAGAGCCCCATGGACTATCCGAGTTAAAAAATGTAGTTGAATTATTTCCAGTGTAATATTAGCATAAAATGAGAGAATAGTCCATCCAAGTCCAGAAAAATGATTTGAATTGATTGAAACAGTATTAGCATGAAATGACAGAATAATGTCTTTCACTCAGAATCATATTTTGTTCTAAAATCATCTTGACAAAAGAATATAGTCATGTAATCTCCAAAATCTATTTAATGATCTGCAACATATAGAAACAATTTTATAAAAACTCAAAGGTTTTTAAGAAAAATTGTTTCATATCATTCACATATGAATGTAGTTTTAAAACTAGTTAATTGGTTCAGCTGAAAAAATCTTCAAAAAAATTGCATATTTGTTATTGTAATTTACTTACAAAGGTTTTAAGTGAATCTTCGGCTATTCTGCTTAACCTTACCTCCACCTTCTGCTCTACATGTGAGCAAATAACTGACATATGTAGTATTATTATAGGTTTTGCGAAGCTCTAAAGTGAAACATTGCTTGTTGAAAGAGTAGTGGAAACAATATAACACTTTCTGTGCCACTGTTTCACTCTTTAAGATGACTTTGTACCACGGTTAACGTGGAATCTTGAGCTGCACCTGTTTCATAAAGAGGCTTACAATGGACCGGAGTGGGTCCTAAGGGTGTCGGCGCAACTAGCCTAACTAGCATCTAACATTGAGCATCTCTAATGTGAAGAATTAATCTGGGCTTCAGGCTTTGTGGGCACACTCGGTCTTGATCGCCATTCGTTTTTCTGTTACTTTCACTTTGTACATAGTTATGTACTCGTATAGCAATGAGTACCATAAGTATTTATGACAGAGGTATTTCAAATACGCGTATTAATACTGAGATTTCACTTGTTCTCCAGAATAGCTAAATTATGAATTCATTGGGCCAACAGACATAGCTACGGCCTCTGCTTCACTGCTTCTTTGCAAGATTACAATTTGCGCTCTTTGTGCGGCGTAGTAAAATAACTGTAAAATTTGTTATCTAGCGCTTTTCTAGTATAAAATGTCTAAATTATGAGTGACTAAAAACTACACATAAGGCCTATTTGCTGGTTAAATATTACGCTTTATATAACTTTTGCTTTTTTGCAATTACTCAATACATAAATAATTCAATATTTTTGTTTTTACTTAATTCCTTAATTAATGTCATAACTGTACTTTGCTTATATTAGAATAAATTAAAAAATGGCACTGGTCAAAAAATGTCAATATATGTAACTAAAGCAAAAGGAATACAAATTAAGTAAAAAACACAAGTTTATGATTTATATTTTTTGCTTAATAAAATTTTATTAATACAATCAAACAAATCTGTAATTAAAATAAGTTTAAAACAAGTGCTTTGCTGTGCATACATTTGTATGCATTAAAAAAAAACGGAAAGAAAATTAATCGTTCTCATATTATACTAAAAAAAATATAAATATGTTAAGTAATGTCGTTGATGCAGACGGCAATGCATAATGAATAACATACAATTACGATTTACAAATGCATCGAAAAATCAATGTTGCAAAGAAATGCGCCAATTCAACACATATTTTAGGGTTTATTGCGGGCCGCAGATGCGCAGCACAACAGCCGAGTATATTCATAAATATTATACACACACATACATAGCCAGAAATGTTGTGTGCAAGCGTGTGTGCCTGGATCTGTGTATGTTTGTTCGTACAAAGTATATTGCAGCTGCGTGTTTATTTTTTTTTTTGTTTGTTTTTGCTTCAAAATTAAAATCAATTACATACAATTCATTAATTATTACTATACATTAGTGGGTACTGGACAGGTTTTAATTGTTTTGCTTGCTTTTTGGCTCTTTAGAGGAATATTTACAATATTTGCACGCTGCAAATTGCCACCTGTTGTATTGCAGTGCTTTTTGTGGACTTGATTGATTTCAATTGCAATTGGGTTAAGTTTAGTAAATTCATTAAATTCAATTTAAAGAATAATGCTTATAATATGAGCGAAGCAGATATTGTGATGCTTGTTTAAGTCTGAGGCAAATGTGCGCATAACGCTAAGCAATTGTTTCATAAAAGTTTCGGTAAATTCTTTGCAAATGAAAATGTAATAGCAAACAAAAAGTAAAATTAACCAATCTTTAAATTTCTGCCATGCAGCAAAGTTTATGTGGTTTATTTTTAGTGTGCGTAATTTCAGTGGGCGCCCAAGTGATTGTTGAATTAGTGACAGAACCGCACAATTGTAATGAGGTCAGCAGCACATAACACTACTCCGTCTAACTGGGACTAAGGTTGGACTTCATGTTGTTTAAGTGACTTGACATATAACTAAAAAGTGGGTTACTTTTACGAACTGTGAACTTTAGATTTTGAACATTTCAAGTGTTAAGAAACTTATAATTGCCTGCTAAAAGTGTAGTCGCCTAGAGAAATTATTTGCTTTGTTGGGACAAAGGAAAAACATCAACTTTTAGTCTAAAGTTTGTTATTGCCTGCTAAAAGTGTAGTCTCCTAAAAAACAAAATTTGGTTTTTTGGGCGCTACTTGAGTCGATATCTGCATGAATTGTTTTTATTTCGGTTCATAATGCTCTCGTTGAATCATAAACAAAACCAAAAAATTGCAAATTTTTGATTGACAAAATTAACTTTGTCTGAATTTTAGGTTTAGATTCCCATCATAACTTTAAAGTTAGAAATGATATTACTATATCAATGAATTATATTATCAAATATTGACTGATTCGATGTGCAATACAAGTGGCTGAGTTCGGGTCCCAAAATAAAACTTCGTTCTTCTATAAAACGTCTGCTCAGAGCACAGAGTACAATAATACGAATCTAATAACCATGTCAGACTAAAAATGTACACTTATAATGATGAAATTAAACATAATTTTTTTTAAATTTTATCAACTGCGAAAGCAACAAAACGTTCCGGAAACGTGCACGCACAACCAAACAGAATATCGTTGGAAGTTATTCTCAAATCAAAACAGGGGCATTCCGAACTTAAGAGGATGCAGACTTTGGCAAGTTATAATACTTCAGAGAGGGAGCAAATGGGATTCCGCAGCGTAACTGCGGTGCATGAACCACCAAGCAAACGGCGGTCTTACGCAGCAAATTACAGCAACAACGCCTATATTGATGCTACAATTGCAACCAGCAACACATAACACTAACCATACAGCACTTCATTATGTGTGTAAAACGGCAAACCGACAGCCGTAAGGCAAACTGAGCTAAGCTCATTACAACCATTAGAAAGAGCATTGGTTGCTAATTGGAGCTATCGATCCGACATACCACAACTGAAGCGCAGCGTGTTCCAATAAGTAATCAGTCACTTTACAATTTCTTATAGGGAAATCTAAGTTTTCACGATTTTTATGCACTTGGCGTTGGAGTAATAGCATTAAAGAATGTGATAACATGTAATAAATGCTTTACTAATGTGAAAAAGAAACTCAATTCAATTTTAAAAATTTACAAATCAAATAAAACCTAACTTCAGGCAACGGATAAAAAAATTCTTAATCAATTGTTAAAAGAAAACCATAAATTTTACAATTATTAAAGAAAGTTATTCCAGCATTACTTGTATACATTTGTAGCATTTAGTATTAAAACATGTCGTAATAAATCATCTCATGAATTTGTTCACAATGTTATAAAATATTGAATCCACTTAGTGACAAAAATGTGTTAATTTTGTGATTTGTTAAGAAACCCCATGCGTTCTAAACGTTTGGATTGGATCAAACAGATGAGCAGTATTGAACGTACAGAGTATAGTGTCAGGTTCAAAAAGTTTCAATGCTACATTAAATACAATTTTGCACTTTTTTGTTTTGAATTGAGTTTCAGAATTAGGCGAAAGTCTGTAACATTAGAATTATAAAATTTGGTCGCGTTATAGTCTGCTAATTTCTTAAAAGAACAATTTCTGTTGCACGTTAAACGAAATATTGCAGGAAAATTGCTTTTTTATAAAGAAGAAATTTTGATTACGTTGAAAAATATTTCATTATTTTATGCCTGGCAATTTCAGTGCTTCAATGCTATGCGAAAATAAATGTCAAAGTTAAAAAATATATATATATATTGTTGTACTGCCGAATTGGTTATAAGACTTAAATAACGGAAAAATTGAAAAAATTTGTTTAAACCAAGTTGAATTATTATGGATGCCACCACTTAATGAATGATGATTCAATGAATATTTTCTACAGCGACACGAAATATTAAAATCGGCTCAGTTACATCGTAGACTTCAATACACCACAACAAAAGGTTAACTTTTGGTGAAACTTTCATGATTTGTAGTGTTTTGAATATAACTAGAAAGTCATTATTTACCGATTTGGCATGCACAAATGCACATTACTTAATGCGGACTACAACGTTTTATCAGTGAAAACCAAATAGGCTCTTTTAAACACATTTAAAAAATCCATGCAAAAATGCATGCAACAAAAATGTTGATGTTAATTTGAGGGGTAAACTATCTCGAATTAAACTCATTGCTGATCAAATATATAATTTCATAGACTTTAATAGTTGAAATCACTTGAAATGTTTGAAATATTAAAGTAATTTTCCTATATTGCCAGCAATTCCTACAACTAAACGCTTCATTAGCAATCCAAAAAAGCATTTCTTGATTTGAAGCATTACAAAATTAGTCAAGCAACATCATCAATTATTTTAAATTTCGATATACTAAAAATGACAGAATTCATTAAATTCACTTACAAGAGAAATTCGCCTGCCTTTTAGTCACATCAAGTGCTTTGCTTACCACTTTTCATGCTGCCTCAGACCTTAATGGATTTTGTTCAATGAAATTTTATTTACAACACAAATCTTGTTGCAAAGAAACCCACTTAATGAACGCCTACGCCTACGATTGTGAATCCGAAAACCTAACCTTAAATATAGTATGAGATAACAGTTTTCCCATTCGAGGGAAGTGTGCAAATATTAGAAAATAAAATCGTTAGAGTTCCTTTCAAATGCGGGAACCATTAACGTGCGAGAGAGATAGAGGAATTAAATTCTAGGCTTCGCGCTTAGCACCGCGAGAATACAATAAATACCTACACTATATACGCCTATATAAAGAACAGCAATTATGCATATTGGATTTGTTGGTGTTGGCCTGTGAGTGTGTATGTGTGTAAATGTCAGTTGTCGGTAAAGAGGGTATACGCTGTCTTCCTAACTAAAGTTATTCCGTATTCGAATGGGACTAAAGTGCGGGCCTCTGTGCAGCCCATACATGCATGTGTGTGTGTGTGTGTGTGCGTTTCTGTGTAGCGTGTATGACAACGTTGTTGCCGTTGCGGTTTCCCCGACACCTGCTGTATCCTTGCATTCCAAGAGTCGTCTCTGTTGCTCACTCCCCTAAAGGCTGTCTGTCCGCTGGCTTAAGCGCTTCAGGCGTGTATTTTTTGTCATGACACCGACGTATCGAAGAAGTTCTGCAGTCGCTGCACCGTGGAGCGATCCAGCTTGCATAGATCAAAGTCGAAGGTTTTGGCGGTGATCTCGTAGCAGCCGGTCGCCGCAATCATTTCGACCACTTGCTGCAGCTCCTCGTTGTCCTGCAGCGTCATGATCTTATGGTGTAGCTCCTGCAGCTCGCTCAGATACTCAGTGGGCAGCGTCGGTGCCGGCTGTGCAGCATTATTTGCCGCCGCGCCGCTGCTCGCACTATCGGCGGTGGCGCTGGTGCTTACCGCGGACGCAGCGCTTGTGGGCGCCGCTGGCGAGGCTGGGTGCAACGCTGGCGGCGCTAAAGCTGTTGTGCTCGTATTGGACGCCGTCGACGACGTGGGTGAGGAGGCCACAATGCCCATGGTCGCGCTACCAGAGGGCGGCGGGGGCAAAAAAGCACCGCTACTCATTGCTTCCGCACTGTTGTTATTATTAATATTGTTGTTGTTGTTATTAGTGTTGGCACGCCCACTGCGTAGTGAAGGCGATTTGGATTTTTCGCGGGTTGCCTTTGACGGTTCTTTTTTAAGCTGTTTTAGTGGCGGCTCGATGAATGTCGAGCTGCGTCTGCGCTTCTTCTCTTCTTTGTCGCTCTTGTCGGGCTTGTCGGTTTTGTCGACGCCAGCGCGTGAGCTCTTCTCGTTGGCGCGTTGCTTATGCTCTTTGCCACTGTTCGGCGTTTTTTCGGCTTTGCCAGCGAACGTTGTGGCTGCTGCAAGCTTCGCGGGTGCTGCGGGCGGTGGTAGTGCGTTGCTCGTCTTTGGCAGCAGATCCGGGAAACTGCTATTGGAGCTGTCCGAGTGCAGCAAGGCTGCATTAGGGGCAGCAGCAGTTGCGGTCGCCGGCGTCGATGTGGTCGTGCTCTGTGGGAGATCATGCACCGAGTGCGCACTGTCCACATCGCTCAATTCAATATTGTTGTTGTTGCCGCTGCTGTTCGCAGTGGCGGCGTTGGTTGTGGAGGCAGGTGCCACAGAGTTGGTGTCAGTTTTGGCATGCTTACTGCGCGATTCGGGTAGAGCGTCGCCTTGTCGCTTGTCCTCCTTGAGTGATTTATCTTTGGATTTCTTCTCCCTGTTTTGTGATTTTTTTGTGCTAGTGCTGGTGGGGGTTGTGGTGCTGCTGTTGTTGATGGCGGCCACATTACTGCTGTTAGCAGCGGCAGTTGGGTGCGCCACGTTAGTCTCAGATTTTGGTGCGTCTGTTGGCCCTGTTGTTGCTGATGCTGTTGCCGTTGTAGCAGTGGTCGCCGCATTTGCGTTTGTGTTTCCCTCTGTATGCTTTTCCGGTAATTTCTCCTCGGTGCGTTCTTTTTCGCGTTCTTTCTCCTTAATTTTCTCTTTTTCTCGCTCCTTGTCTCGCTCCTTATCCTTGTCCTTGCTCTTATCTTTCTTCTTGTGTTTGTGTGACTTTTTATCCTTTTCGCCTGCATTGCCCGAGCTTGATGAAGACTTCTTTTCGCTGCTGTTGTTCGCAGCTGCGCCAACTGCCGCGGTTCCGGCTGGCCCTTCTTTCTCGATCGTTTTTTCCCCACTCTTAAGCTTTGCCGCGTCCGGTTTGCTGTCTTTTTCGCTCTTCTTGCTGTTCGTGTTCACCGTCGTTGCTGCCGCTTTGGTGCCATCTTTACCATCAGCTGTTCCGGTAGCGGCTCCACTCGCCAATTGTGCGGCAGTACTTCCACCTACATTTACAGAGGCGCCGCTAAAACGCTCCGAGTCTTTGGGTTTAGTGTCGGCGCTGCGATGTTTCTCTTTATGATCATCACGCTTCTCCTTGTCGCGCTCTTTGTCTTTGTCTTTATCTTTTTTATCTTTTTTCGACTTTTTGCCGCTCGAACTTGAACTGGACTCCCGAACTTTTGGCTCTTTCGACTCAGACTTATTGGAGCTGGTCACTTTTTGCACATCATCAACGCGACCGCTGGCCGCCGAAGAAGATCGTGGCGGTGTAGTTCGCTTCGGGCTGGGCGCACCGACCTCACGCGCATTTCCCTTGGGACTGAGCGGTCGTTTTGTGGCGCCACTGCCGCCGCCCTTTTCACGACTACGTTCGCGTTCTTTGTCGCGAGACTTTTCTTTCTTCGACTTTTCTTCACTACGCTTCTCATGCTTGCTCTCTTTACCTTCACCCGACGCGGACTTCTTACTCTCGCTGCGCGACTCCTTGTGTGGACTCAAGAGCGATGACGACTGTTTGTGCTTTTCCTTCTTCTCCGACTTTTCACGAACTTTTTCGGTGCTGCCACTGCCCGACGCTGCTGCCGAGACGCTTGATTTGTCGCGCTCTTTGCTGGACTTTTCCTTTGAGCCTGTGCCAGGCACCGCTGTCGCTGCAGTTGTCGGTGTGGCACCGCCGCTGCTGATACCACCGCTCGCGCCCTTGCTGACAGTCGTGCCGGAGCTGCTGTTTTTACCATCCGGCGAGTGCTTGCTCGAGCCGCTCTTCGTGATAGGCGTGCCGAAGAGATTGGCAAATGTGTTCATTTTAGACTCGTCGGTGCGAGATTTGTGTTTTTTGCTGCTGCCTCCACTGCCACCGGCTCCACTACTGCCGACGGCACCGCTGCCACTGATATCGCCACTACTAAGCTTGGGTTTGCTAATCATACCGCCACCGCCGCCGCTTTCATCGCTTGCGGCACGCGCATTAGGTGTTGTATTGCTGGCACCGCTGCCGCCCACCGTTGGCACGCCGCCACCTTTTAATAGCTTCTGACGAAACTCTTCGGACACATTCTCAAACGTATGCTTCTGCACTTCGAATCTGTGTTGTGGCGGTCCGGTTTGCTGCAAGTCCAGATCGTATGTGAACTGAAGACGCTTCGGCTCGTCGCGATTCCGCAGGTAAATGTCGATGGGCAGCACAAAGCCCGCATAGCCGGACTCCTGTATGACATACGGCGGCTCCTTGCATACTGAAAGTGAACAACAAAATAAAACGACAACTTTAGACATGTAGTAAACTAGTAGCGCAACCTGTGTGTCTGTGAGTATGAATATCTATCACCTGTTTACAGTTTTGCTTAATACAAAACGTAAATAACTTAGTTAATTTGCAGTTTTGGCCCACTAATATGTCTTTAAGGCATTTCTAATTAGAGAATGATAAACTATTTGCCACAGAATGGGTAGAAGAAGACTCTTTCGTTAAGTATCCACTTCTCAAGTTGCACTGAAACATTTTAATGGCATGGAACAAAAATTTAGTAGCCTAGATGACCGGGAGAAGACACCAGTAAGAAGTCAGTTTAACGGTCACAACGGTCGAAAGTGCTACTTTGAGCTAAAGTCCATGTGATATCGAAAAAAAAAAAAGAAATGGTGTCTTCAAACATCGTTATAGTGATAGTTACTCATGTAGTTTCAGGATTTCAAACAGTGACACCTGTTCATTATCAAAGGGCTGTGAGTACCACATTCCAGTTTTTACAAAAAATCGATGCCTGAGTATTAATCTTTATTTCTATAAGAAAATATTTGCGTTTCACTACTCTTACCCTATCATAATATTAACACTTCATGCCACATCTAAGGATCATCATCAACACTACCACGCTTCGAATACCAACGTACACTGAAAATTTTTTGTTTCTGAAAAAATATAAACGTTGTTTTCGTTACAGTTCAGCGCGTCCCATCTGATTAATGCATTAAGATAGCAGGCGCCAATTATATTCAAAATTGTCGAATCGATTTGTCGCTTTAACTCGCCACAACAACAGCTGTAGTGTAACTTTTATAAGCCACCATGCAATCCTTCCTACTTAATGCCTCTTATCGCTTTAACTTCCCACTGACAACAACAAATCGCCACTGTAGCGTTTGCTCTTCTTTTCCCTCCTTTTTCGCCCCTCCCCCCACTCTGAAGTAGGCAGACTGCAACAAATGTTGGCCAAGCTGCCAACTCCTCCCCCACCCACTCGCCTACCACCAGCTTCACGTACCTTCCAACTTGCAGCTCTGCATGTGTGCAGTTTTTGTTTTTTGTGTGTATACTCACCCCTCTTTGGCTTTGGAAAGGAATCGTGCAAATTGAAGACGACCTTCTCAACATAGGGGCTAATGTCCGTCTTGTTGTGGCCCTGCACATACAACTCCCAGTCATGGGTGAATCCCTCTGGCGTCTTCTTGCTGCGCAGCTTCGACGTGTGCCCGATCTCTATTTGTACCTTGATCGACATTACTGTAGCAGATGGCCGTGTCGCGACTGATCCAAAAATTCACCAATAGGGTCAAGTCCCCTAAAAACAGCAAATTTATTATTATTATCGACAAATCATACATAATGCAGCAAGCATAAGTGGCTGCAATGGCAGCACTGCAGCGCACATTTCGGAACAAAAAAATATAACAAACAAGAAGTGCGTGGTGGTGGTGCACTGACGCGCGATAGAAGCACGTAGGCACGCTGTCCATGACGCCGCGCCCGTCATTATTGTCATTTTCCCGAAACATGCCTCACAGGGTCAACATTTCACGTTTGCTTAAATGGAATTCGCATTTCATTCTATTCTATTCCAATTTGACTTTTTGCACTGCAAAAATTTCAATCCACTTATGAACTACAGCAGGCGTAACGAAAATAACAACAACAACGACAAAAACACGGGGGCCAACAATTGGTGTCACTCTTCTTCTGGGCTGTGCTTTCCCCTGCAATTTTGCCCAAATCCTTCAGCTTTTGTTTCTGTCATTGCGCGCCACCACCCCAGTGCACCTTCCAGCCCAGCGCGGCCAGCGGTCACAACGCACCACATCAGTTTTCTTCACAGTTTCGTCGGATTTCCGATTTTCCCACTTTTCATGCCGCCCTGCACTCACTTTTCACTTCGATTTTTCACGTCCGTTTTGCGGTCTGCACTCACGTTCGCTGTGGGCAAGTTTCATTCACTCGCAATCGATTCGCGTGTGAGATCGCATTTAATATGCATTTATTTATCAAATGCTAATTTTCGACCTCTTTGCAATATGTTTTCTGTTTTTCCATGTTTTTCGCTCCAATTCTAGATAAAATAACTAGCAGAGATTGCAGAGCAGGGATGCAATCGCGCAAGCACCCATCAGGGCAAGCACACACTCACATTTTATTTGAGCAATCATTACAAACAAGCATTGCGGAATATGGAGCTGCCAGGTGGATTGAAGCAGCACAGGGATATTTTGTTTATTTTGGTATCTGCACAAGATCGAAGACTCATTACAAGCGTTATACAATCGTATTTGCTTCGTCGTTTTGTTGAAATGAGTAATTTCGTAGATTTGAATTTGTATGGGGAAATGCGCGATTTGGCTTCGCGTTTGAGAATTTTTTCCCAAATCACGCATTTGGGCTCAATGTAACCGTAGTATTGGATTAAAATATATATATATATATATATATATACATTGTAAATTGACTTAACCATATGAGAGATAGGAAGTGGGTAAGAAGTAAAAGAAAACTTAGTAAGTTAATTATTGTGAAGGAATTTCGCCTGCGTAAGCTTTAACCTAAAAAACGAATATCAGAATAAAATATACGACATCCATGTGTTGAGGCTATCTATATGGTTAATGATGTACTTCCAGTTTTCGTTTTACTTTGTCATTATAACGGTTTCACGTAAGTACTATGAGTTATATTTTAATTAACAATAAACAGAGCTGCAAGTTTGAGTACAATTTTCCATACACATTTCCCTTTGCTTTGCTACTTGTTGTGAAATAGCTCGTTGCAACACTAGATACTCTGCGTTTTTGCTTGCATTTTCACGCTGTTCGCTGAATAAAGTTTATACATATACTGCAATAGAATTATTTTCATAAACAAATTAACGTGTAAAATTTCGACAAAATAGTGCATTCTGGTATTTTGTAAGTGGCGTTCCACCAATTTAAACTAATACAAATGACGTTTCTATGGGGCCGCTCACTATGTGTGCAACTGAAAATTCTGAATACTGCGGCACCAAAATTTGCGTGACAAAATAAAAGTTCCGCAGTGAGTTGCGCGTAAGAGAGAAGAACAGGTGCACCGGAAGTGGAGCTATTGACATCCCAGTTGCTAAGATCTGGTACTATGATATCCAAGGAAAAAGGGCTGTCGCCATGACAAAGAGAAAATGGACGTTCCGCAAAGTGTAAGTTTTCTGTTCAATAACACGTTTTATTTCCGGAATTAGAGCAACGCAAAAGAGGCTGCTAGGGGTAGGATCTCCGAACAATAACACTCCACATGAAGGTCAAACATAGATCGCAGTGGGCTGGGATATCAGCCCAAACGTCGGTGGGAGGTTGGGCTGCTACCATCGGCGGGCGCAGTGACACTACAAGCTACGTCGCCAGCGGCCACAGTTCTTGGATTGTAGGAGATCCAAGCAGTCATAATGCTACTGCCAATCCTACAATGCAGCAAGCAATCACCGTAGTCCTTGACGACTCTGACGAGGATAAGGTCGCAAGTAATGAGGAATCGGCTAAAACCGCAGGTGCCAGTTCTGTTCGCGAGAAAGGACCTCGGAAGAAGCCGTCCAAGGAAGGGCTCAAGGCGAAAGTTCGGTACAAGGCAGCGCTCAAAATTTGCAAGCGTTTGGAAGGCATGCTCAACCTGTCTGCAACTGATGCTGAACGGTTAGCGTGGGCCAAAGACACCGTGGAGCAGGGCCGTGCGCACTTTGCTTCTAAAGAGTGGTGTGCTCCGACAGACCCGAAGTTTGCAAATCGGGTTGAGGAGAACATGGCCAAGAAACGGCCAAGCACTGTAAAGAGCGTGGGTCCTTCAGACAAACGGCCTAGGTACGAAAAGACGGCCGCAGAGCAAGAAAAATGCAGTAGAAACACCCAACAAGAAACACCTAATAGAAACATTCAGCAAGAAGAGTACAAAAGAAACACTCAGCAAGAAACCCGCAATAGAAACAACTACCAAGGAAACCCCAATAGAAACATCCAGGAAGAAAAATACAATAGAAACATTCAGCAACCAAACCGCGATACAAACAACCACCAAGGCGCTCCCAATAGAAACACCCATAAAAAAAAATACAATAGAAATACCCAGCAAGACCCGAATGTGTCCCAATCAGCTACTGCGGCCAAAGTAGTTGCCAACCGACAGCTGATCGTGGCGCTCGTTGACCGCAGCAACCCGTTGGGACAAATGACCCAGGAAAGGTGGAAGACAGTAGAAGCAAAGTTGTTGGACACCATGTTCGCGAAAATGGCCGCTGAGCCGGGATCACAGATGCCATCCTTTGACGGAGCTGGCTGGTTGAACGGGGTGAAAGTCTTGAAATGTAATAACGATTCGACCCTAGAATGGGTTAAGGGAGCAGTAAAAACGCTCCAGAGCCTATGGAATGGAGCGGCGCTCGAAATTGTGGATAAAAAAAGTATTCCGACACCACCCAGAGCGAAAGTGCTAATACCTCGAATTGTAAAGCCGGAGCTAGCTCTCCAACTCTTGCAAAGACAGAACCCAGACGTGCCGACAGCTGACTGGAAGGTGATAAACGTGTCAAAGACAGCTAACCCCAAAGATGGGCAGAACTACATTATCCAAATCAACAAGACGGCCGAGGACATCTTGTACGGTCGGTTTGGAAAGATGGCCTGGGGCGTTGGCAGTGTATATCTTCGTCTTAAGAAACGTCATCCAGCTGACAACAACCACAACACATTTCAAACAGGAGAGATGAAAGAGGAATTAGAACTACAGGGCAGCCTAAAAACCTCCCCATATCCACAAATTTAAAGACGACGTGACTCTCATCTATGTAACATGGATTGCGTCGCGAGTATGGTCTCTGGATTCAAATCATGCAACTTTAGCACATATTTCCCGAAGGTAACAAGCAAGGTAAGAATGGCAGTCTTGGTAAGGAAAAATAAATAAATATAAAATCTCTCCAAAGACGGTCTGACATTGGATGGCGACAAGGATGAGTTTATACTCCTTGCGCTCATCGTTCCGTTTAGGTCAGTAATATCAAAGACCGGGGTGAGTCTTTTTAAAGTACGTAGTAAAAAGTAGTCATGCTACGTTGCTCTGACCTCGGGGAACGTTATGGACTTAACTGTTTTAACGGCGCTAGTGACGTGATCGAAACCCTTATAGGGTTAATAGTAGAGTTCGCGAAGTGCTCTTCACATTGAGGAATTAACTCTAATTGCTCTAAAGCAACATTCAACAATTCTCATGTAAAATCTTTCAATAACGCTGATGGTATGATCTGACCCTCAGTAAACTTAAAGTGCGCTTTGATAAAACACGTTATTAGGTCCACAAAAGCACTGTCTACACTAATTCTTCAAACTAAGCAGTTATTGAAGAATGCTGGGACATGCTTAGAAAGTATAAAAAAGAGTGCATATAGCCACGAGAAGCTTCAAGTATAACTTCTTTGGCGACACAACGAACTGCTGCGGTGGTAAGTCTGAGGTAGATTCTTTCCAAGCAGTTATCTACGCTATGTCTCATAAAAGGTGAAAACCGGTACAGGTAGATTTCTACTTACGACATCTGTAAAATGTCCTATTTGCACTATTTTAAATTCTTTTAAATATAAAAGATAACTAAGAAGCTTGATAAAAAATGACTGAATTTTTCTAGTCTTGTTATAAAATCTTTCATTTGGCGCCCTTGAAGAATTTCTAATTTTAAATCGTTATAGACCCTGCTACAACGTATGAGTTGACATTTTCTATATTTCATTATTTGTGTCTTACAGGTTGATGAAAACCCAATTTAAAAAAAAAAAACAAAAAAAACGGATTCTAAATGAAGAAATGATTTAGTCTTAGTCTCTGGATGTCTGGCATAGCCTCTGGTTTGGGTCTTGAAACTGAAAGAAATAGAATATCACACTGGATTTATTGCTAAGATTAATGAAGTAATTTGTGTCAGTCGGCTCATATAACTGTGAAGTCATCGCCGATAAGTGTGAGCCGTGCTTTGGCTCCAACCTAGTCAGTGCGTCTACGACTCATCACATCATAAACTTTGAATCGGCAATGGATTCATCAGCTTAGCTTATCTATGCCTGACACATCAGAAATATTCGTAGAGCTCTTTCTGTTCAATTTGCATCCGTGTAATAAACTGCGAAAAAAAACAATCAATATACGAACTTATTTTCTATATCTTTTGTATTTAAAAATACTTTTAATATTTGGAATTGTGTGTTGGAGAAAAATGTAAGAAGAAGTACGAAGAAAAGGAAGGCAAATTTATTTAAATTAAAATTTGTATTTGAAGAAGCTGTTGAGACTTGATTGAGCTGTTGAGACGAAATGGTAAATCATAATGGATACAATGGTCATCTAACAATGACAGCTCATATCTGCTTAAAAAGTTTACCCATATTGAAGATTCTATCATTTAAAATAAAATATCCCTTATAAGCAATTCTTACCGGCAGTTGATAATAGGTCTCTTTGGGATCAAATAATTTGTACAAATGTTTACTGGATCCATTTCGTGAGAACTTCTAAGTTTTTACTGGAGAAATTTCGTCCAGTAACTTTTAGCCAGTAAGAATAAGAACAAGAAAAACATATGACTGGCTGCCATATGATCGACTGCAAAGACAAATAATTTTTGCAAACATTTGGAGGCAAATGGAACCAGCAACGAACCATCTGCATTTTGCATTAAATGTCTGATTAAACTTAAGTTTCCCTACAGCTTCAAATCTGAAACGAAACTTTTAAATCAGCTTTTTCTTCCTTCAACCCTCCTGTTTACACCCTTTTTCCTGTGTATTATGAAGTGCGTCTAAATTTTTTCAAAGAAAGTTCTTTTAGCCACCAAATCTAGCCATCTCTTAACTTGCTTCGTTCTGAAGAACTTTTTTCACTGAAAGTCACCAGCTGAGGTCCGGTCTTGACCGGTCACTGTTTAAAAGGCACCAACGCAAAAGGGCACGTTTTCCAATGATTTCTGCCGGAGCTGCGTGGATGAGCAAGAGGAGGAAATCGTACTTCATCATTTATGTACTTCTCCTGCAATCTTTAAGAGAAGAAAGATTCAGCAGGCACATTCTTGTTTGACAACCGGGGGGATATAATCGACAAGACTATTCGCTCTCTACTTAGTTTTGTTATATGTAAACTGTTGACCACATCGTTATCATAATCGGCAACATTCGACATAAAAATGATTGTGTTAGGTCCATTTCGACTTTTTCTCACTCGATCATGATAGTTTTATGACGAGAAATTGAAAGAATGATTTGGACTTGAACGATCAAATATGAACACTGGTATGACGCATTGCGTGAGCCAGTGTCTGCGGTAGCTGCTGTTATATAATACTTGGCGTCAGACGCTTGGACGCTTAAACAAATTCATAATATAGGAAAAAAACTGGAATAAGTTTCGAGTTTTTTTTTGCATTAAGAAACAACAAGCAATGGGCATACGTGAACTAAGCAAAATCTTACCCTTGTACCCTCTAAGCGAGGGTACAAGCCTCGTACAGCAACCGGCCAGTGTGTCGTTAGATAGCTTGCAGTTCATACTTGAAGACGCTCGAATAAATTTTTACGATGAATGCCAAATTGCAGAAAACGCTTTCCACTCTATTGACGAGTTGCTTTGCCGTATAGAACAGAAATGCCCAGTTAACAGCGTCGGCTTTTACATGGATGGCGCTGTGCCTCGCGCAAAGCATCGCTCAGTAGAGACAACAATATACATTCTCGCTGGCGCGTGCCACCAGCTTTTAGCTCGGCGATTACCCAAAGTATATATTATTGATTGGATTACTGGTGAAGCATTGCTGGCTTAAACAAAAACGTTGATCGACAAAAAAAAAAGATTTTTTTTTTTTTTTGGTAGCCAAATTGTCAATCAACCTTGCTGGTTCAACCAGAGCTGTGTTAGGCGTTTGAATGTGGTGGCATCGCAGCCTCTCTCATCCGCGGGCATAGCCCACAAGGTGTTTGTTGCTAACACATCCAAGAACACTCCGTACACATTCACGTTCATTTTCCCTTTTAATTTACCGACAGCAGGTCCGCTCTGGTAGTTGGCAATGTTGCTGCCGAGCAAGCTGTAGTTTACACCCCAAGTAAGAGTTCTCAGATAAGAATGAGTGGACATCGTCTGTTGTCCAACTGCCTTTGAGGGGTTGCTCCAATTGAAGGTGCAGGGCTTTGATTGTGTGTCAACGATGAGCATCAACAAAAGCACGGAGACTATGTGCTGGACGTCTTTGATGTCGTAGAGCTCTCCGACAGAGCATTCCTGCTGTGTGATCTCGTGCTGGATCTGTGACTCGGCCCGCTCATATTTCTCGCAAATAGCTTCAATCTCACGAATGCACGTATTGAAGAGTGGTGTAGGTGTTCGAGCTTTGTCGGCGAATATCTGTAGAAGTGCAACGCACATGCTGCCATTGAAAATTTGCTCTGTAAAATCGGATCCCTTGGCGAATGCGATGACGGCGAATGCTAGCTTTGGTACATTCAACGTTAGTGTGGCCATATTGTAAAGCTTATTCAAAGATGTGTTGGTTAGCAAAACTATGTCGGTGGAAGATTGCTTCCGGTACTTGTACGTGATGTGAAATGCGTCGGTGTCGTTCGTTACGAGCAAGTTCGGTCGCGTAGTGTCACGATGCGCGAATATGATGTGCTCTGCCTCTCCAATACTCAAATCTATAATATATACTTTGGGTAATCGTTGAGTTAAAAGCTCATACAAATGGTATCTGGCTAGAGCCAGCGAGAATTTATACTGTTCCGTCTCTAATGAGCGGTGCTTTGCGCGAGGCACAGCGCCGTCCATGTAAAAGCCGACACTGTTAACTGGGCATTTCTGTTCGATACGACAAAGCAACTCGTCGATAGAGTGAAAAGCGCTTTCTGCAATTTGGCGTTCATCGCAAAAATCGGTTCGAGCGCCTGCATGTATGAACTGTAGGCCATCTAGCGAGACATTAATCGGTTGCTGCTCGAAGCTTGTCAGTTTTTCAAGCTCCAACCACATCACACCGGCGTTTGCTAAAATTTTGTTCAGTTCACGTATGCCCATTGCTTTTTTGATTTCTATCTAAAGCAAGAAATACAAAATCGTATAGCGATTGAAGTTATTCTTATATTATGCATTTTTTATAAGCGCCTCGGTGGTGAGTGCAATAGCGGCTATCGCTGGCAGTAGCTGGCGCAATACATTAAATCTGGCGTGGTTCGCCAATTGGAATTGAAGTTTAGGTGCAGCTTGCAAAAGGGTCATTGTTATTTTGTTCGAGTGAAATGTGTCGCACAGAAAACTTTTCGCCGATAGTTGCCAAAGAACAATAGCTGTCGTATACATGGCTGGCATTATTTTACGATACCCACGATTGCGACGTTATACGTGTTCAAAAAGGTATTTATTAAAGTTTTTATTATTGTTAAGGTTAGATATAGATTTTGTTCATGTTTTACAATGTTTTTATTTAACCTTTTAAATGACATCTTTATTGAAAAGAAAAAATTGTGCAATGAATGGTAAATTGTTATTGTATCTGTAAAATGTAAGGTAATTAAAAGTCTTTATATTTTGGTAAGTAAGTTGTTTTTTTTTAACTGCAAATTATAACTACATTTCTAACACCAACAAGCTGTTTGTATGTACCGATTTTGGATGGACTAAGATATTTATAATTGAAAAATTGAGGAATCTATTTATAGATACTTGTTTTAGAGCAATTGAGGTCATAAGATCCGGTTAAAAATATGCGTAAAGCTTGCGCGATTCTTAAGACAATTCTCATTAGAAAGAACCTAAGAAAAACTTGAAAGTTGAGCTACTACTTAGTTATGATCTTCAATCTTCCTTATCTGTATTCACTTTTGTAAATAACCAGTGCTCTATGTTGATGACGTGTAGATAGATAGATAGATTTGAAAGGGGAAAATGTGCACTGAGACCAAAGTTGATCTATTGTGCCCCCTACAACTTTAGAGAATGTCCTCCAGTCCCACCGACCTAATAAAGCTTAGTAACTCACATGTGAGAAGGTGTTTGATGATGGCATAGGGCATCGCAGTGCAGTATGACGTGCTCAGGAGTCTCCTCCGCTGTTTCGCAGAGTCTGCAGACGCTTACCTGTTCTACCCCGATTGTGTGCATGTGTTTCCTCATCCTGCAGTGCCCGGTTAACCGCCCGTGACCAGTCTAAGCTGGGTTTTCCCCAGTCTGAGGCATTCTTCACTCCATGTGGAGTTATAACCTTTGATGAAGATTTTCGATTGCCTAAGACCTGTGGCATTTGACTAGTGTTCTGAGTTCCTGGTTCTTTCCTCAAGTCTTAGTGACTCTGCTAGAGTGCTTTTGCCCAGCCCAATGAAGGGTTCTGGTGCAAGGGGGATCGTAGCTGCCCCAGTTTTAGCAAGACTATAGGCCTCCTCATGATGACGTTTAGTCCCACTCATTTGCTTTGTTGGGTTAGTGAATGCCATATACACTGAAATCCGCTTAAATACCTCTAAAAGCTGGAATTTTTAAGAGGAATACTTAAGCAGGTTTGACTTTATAGTAATTTCCGCCAAAGAGTATACAAGTAATAACAAGAGGTTATAGAATGATAAACACCTCAGGATTGAGATACTTGCGAATACTCTTACAAGATTACAAGTCTAAACAAAGTATTCTGTGACTAAGTGTGGATATGTGTTAATCAGCTATGAATGATTGCCAGCTTTCTTACTGAGCATTGAAGATTAAGATTATCTGTACACATATAATTCTTTGTTTTGACTGACTGACTGACTGATTCATCATCGCCCAGCTCAAACCGCTGAAGCTAGAAACACGAAATTTTAACTGTAGGCATATTTAAAAAAATGAACCTCTGCTTAGAAAATACTTTTCGAAATTTAGAGTATAAAACGGCATGATACAAAAATATACAGGTAGTTTCAATGCGACAGATAAAAATAAAATTGACAATTGGAAAAAATTATTTGTTTACAAATTTTGTACTAATATATTCATTTTTGCTACAGAGCTGCAATTTCACACAATTAGTTTATGCAGTATATCATTCAGTTTCTGTATTTATTTTTGCATCCTTACAATTTTATTTTTATTTGTCAAAAAAGCAAATGATTTTTAATTTTGCTCGTGCGTATGGACGTATAGGCGCACGGCGTACGGCGTAAATACGCTGTCGAAATACGTTCAGACGTTGCCTTGCTCACAATTCCAGCGTGAGCAGCAACGTATAAAATACTCAAAATACGTTTTTCAATTGTCGAAAAATGAATAATACGCCCATACGCGGCGTAAAAAATAGAAATAGATCTAAATGAGCGTACGACGCTTTTACGTTCATACGCTTGCGTCGTCAATTGTGTGCGCTTTCATAGGA
Source organism: Melieria crassipennis (assembly GCA_963668005.1). Classification (NCBI taxonomy): domain Eukaryota; kingdom Metazoa; phylum Arthropoda; class Insecta; order Diptera; family Ulidiidae; genus Melieria; species Melieria crassipennis. Next base: position 94,344,912 of record OY764961.1, on the reverse strand, counting down.
ATACATGAAATTTAATTTGACAACGCAATACGTCGAACGTAAATACGCTCATACGCCCCAATTGTGTTCCTACGGTGAATCTACCCGTATATTTTTGTATCATGTGATTATCATGTGTACCTGTTGATTTAAAACTTGTCAAATAAAAAAAAGTTTTTCAAAAATTAACATTTAACGGGGTCACTAATGTTTTAAGCTTTGCATACGGGAAGACTATAAAAAACATCAGTCGATGGGCCTATTGTTTCAATATTGGTGAAAAACATGAAATAAAAAATAAAGTGTTTGTATGAAAAACATGATTTTATAGGTTTTTTGAATTCAAACTTCTTGAAACCATTTCAAATTATAAATAAATCGACACATGCTTTTCACTTTTTTGAAAATCCAAATCTGACCTGGTCAAGAATGGGCTAAACGTTTGTATGAAGAAGCAGTGAAAAAACCTTAATTAATTTGACTACTGACTTGGTGAAAGTGCTCCAAATGAGAAATAATTCCATGTTTTGACATGTTTCCCCTTTTTGTGAAAATCCAAATCTGACGGTCAACAGTGGGTTAAAAATTAATATGAGAAAACATGATCTAATAGGTCTATTGACTTCAAATATAAAGCAGTTGAAATAATAAATAATTAGAAAAGTATTTTTCCATAAAAATCTTACGGGGCACACAAAGGGTTATGAGAAACGTGATTTATTGAGCTAATTGACTTCACACTTGCGTGCAAAGCCGCCGGCCCTGTTAGTCTATCATTAATATAAATTAACATGTCCGTTGGGTCCTAAACATAAACTCTTAGTAAATTAATTAAAAATAGCAATCTTCGCTATAGCAATTTTAGCAATCACATTTTAATATTCAGTAAATATGCATACATACATACTATATATGCACATATACACACAACTAATAACACTTATAAGTAAGACAAATATAAACTCAATAAACAATTGTAAGCTAGTAGCAAATTAAACTTGGAAGCAGTTCCTTCTATACACACCTAACTCATGCTAATTTCGTGCTAACATTCACTTGACGTTGGCCAGTTGGGAATCACATAAGCACAGAAATTCCATGTCTCGATACAACATACATGTATTCGCGTGTAGTGGCCTCAGTAAGGGCACAACATATGCGAGTCTCAGCTTTGGGCGCTTGCTGCAACTAACTAGAAGCTGATCTGAATTTAAGTTATATACAACTCAAAATACTTTCCCATTCGCAATACAGTCAAACGCGTATGGGCAGCTGCAGTGCGTACCTAATAATACTGTACAGTTTTGGAATCACGTCGTTCCATGGCAATTCCATCGAATTCTTCCTCCAGCCGTTGGTGTTGGCGTCGACGTCGTTTCATTTGCACGTAAGCGACCCGGGTGCGCTGAAGCGGGTGCAGAATTTTGATTATGTACAGCCCGGCAACGGCCAGCACAGCGGCCAACAGCACCAACAGAATGCCGAACACCAGATGATCGGCCTTGGCCGGCGACCGGATATAGACCAAGAGTTTTGTTTTGTTATTGGCGGGCACGTCGTCCGATTCGTTAACACTGCGGCAATAAGGAAAGAAATTGTTATCCGTCACATTCAGCAGGTGCCCCCATGCTGGATTCAGCTCATAGCCCTGCGCGCACACACAGCCGAAATACTCCGTCCCGATTTTTGTACACAATGAGTTGGCGGGACAATCTTCCGATGCTGTCAGGGTACAGGTGATAGCTGAAATTTATAGCGTCATTAGTATTGAGAATATGTTTGTTTGCTTTTGCGTTGTAAGCATGCAATATATAGATTATGAACTAACGCTGAGGCGGCTCAATGGCGGTGCTGACGCGCGTCCAGACGGCACAAAAGATCAAAACAAACCGTTTGTATGGCGCGCACATAGCGTTTGTGCTTTTCGCTTTCAGCTACCACTATCACTCTCGTTGCGACCAGCTTTTTGCTCCCAGCCGACTTTGTGACGCGACCACTACTAATAACTGGCTACGCTCATGCGCTTCGGGGCCGACGTTATATGTTAACAGTGCTAAGTGCGCCGCTGCCTCAGTGTTGCGAACTGGTTCTGCACATACAGTGGGCGAGTTGTTATTGCCGTCGTCGTCTTCTGAACACTGCATTATCTTATCGGCCGCCACTTCGCGGCAACACCTCTTTATCGTGGCCATAATTTATTGCTCACTACATTCAAATAAAAAGTTCTAAATTAATCGCGGAATTATTAGAAAAGTCGAAATCGGTAATTCAACTGACAGCCGTACGAGCAAACCACCGAATGAACGCAAAACGATCGATATCGAAGAGCGCTGCGGGTGTGGGCTGATGAACAGCGGATCGGTAATTGGTTAGTGCACTCGAACTCGGGACACTTATAAAAAGCGCATAGAATATAAAATGTTTGTGGTCACAAGCCAACAACAGTTAAAGATTAAGATAAGGCACAGGTTTGATACACTGCTGCAAATGGAATACAATGACAAAAATGCCAGTCAACAACAAGTTTTGAAAATTGCTCTGAGCAGATATAGATTTTTTAAAAGATTTATTACTTTCAATAAAAAACACTAACTTAAGAAAAATAATCAAAATAACTCACTTTATATTCAAGTGTAACAATATGATTTTTTTCTGTGTGTGCTATTTTCATTAATTAACAAATTTGGTGGAATTCGAATGGTTTTTGCGAAGTTTCGCTCAAGATTTAATGAAAAAGAAAATTTTTGCAGTGCTAAAAAAAAAGGCAGCTAGTTAATAAATTGAAATTTGAGAGGAACATTTTTTTGACAAACATTAAGATTAAGAGACGTATAGTGATAAAATCAACATGCGACTCAGTTACACTCCCATCTCATCTCTTATAATTTTTTTTTATTTTTTATGTTCCTTCATATCATTTGCCCAAGTACCCATTTACAACTACAACTCATCACCATTTTAAACACTAATTTCAAATATTGCATACATATTTTCTCTTTTCCATTATTTCTTGATGGACTTGATTGACGAATTTGATAAATTTCAATGGTTATCCAATGGTTATAAAATATTAGCTATTTATAGTATTTAACTGACTGAAAATTGAATTATATTTAATTGTGAAAGCATTTCGTGTTTTGGCAGCACTGGTATGCTATTTAGGTGTATTCGCAGCAGAGTCTATGTGATTGGCAGCACTCGCACAGCTGGAAGAAGCTGCCCGTTCATAATCGTCGTTTATTTATTGTTTAATTTGAGTTCAGTAACACACATTCCTTCTAATCATTATTGAAGTTGTATCGATTTTCAAGTGGAGTGCAAAAGGTAGCTACTAAAACTGCAGGCCTTATCGCTGTGCTTCTACCGTGAGCAGCGCTGTGCGATAGGTGTTGTCGATGACGACCGAAAATGCCGACCCGCACGACGCCGGAGCTACAATCAACCGCAGTGCTGTGAATTAAATGCAACATAGCAAGTATTCCTCGTGGCGTGCTTTTGAAGTGTTTACAATGTACATAAAAATCTACCAAAGAAGTTATCATGTGTTAAATGTGGCGCGACGGCTGGCCTTTCTGCTGCTGCTGATCTATTGCGTCCTACCGTGGCGCTTCGCCTCACACTACGACTACCTGCGTGTCGGTGCCATTCGAGAGGCGCTGGTGGAACAGGTCACCAGCAATATTTCAATGCAGCGCATGCCGCCGTGCGACTATGCGGAAATACTGGCCAACAACGCTTATTCGTACCGACCGCAGTACCGGGAGCATGTGCTGCGCGGCGAAGAGATACAGGCGGGTGGCGAATACTTTCCGGAGGATTGCAGTGCGCGCTTCAGCACCGCAATCATTGTGCCTTATCGCAAGCGCGAGGAGCAGCTGCACGCTTTCCTCATTTACATGCACAACTACTTGCGGCTACAGCGCATTCACTATCGCATCTTCCTGATCGAGCAGTACGACCAGAAACCGTTCAATCGAGCTAAACTATTCAACATCGGCTCCATTATAGCGGCGGAGTACGAGTTTCCGTGTTTGATACTGCACGACGTCGATCTGCTGCCACTGAATCACGGCCAAATGTACGCGTGCACGGAACAGCCGCGGCACATGTGCTCGGCGTTGGACACGTTTCGGTTCAATTTGCCGTACCGGGGGCTATTCGGTGGCGTGGTGGCCATACGCACTGAGGTGTTTCGCATCATCAACGGCATGTCGAACCTGTACGAGGGCTGGGGAGGTGAGGATGACGACTTGTACAATCGGCTGCAGGCGCGCAACTACGAGATTTGCCGTTTCGAGCCGAGCTACAGCTCTTACACGATGATGCAACACAAGCCCGAAGAGCCGAATGCGAATCGTATAGCGCTGTTACGCAGCGGCTTCCTGCGCTTCCACGTAGACGGCCTCAATTCGTTGGAATATAAGGAGAAGGAGCGGCGCATGCACAGTCTGTTTACGCATGTTCTGGTGGAGACGTAAAAACCGACCGCTGCCCAGAGTGGAAAAATATGTGAAGGCTAGAAATGGGCTTTATGTATGTAATTATGTACAAGTCAGCGTAGAAATAAGTCACAAATAAGTAGACTTATATACAGAAACTGCAGAAAGTGGGTGTATTGACATGTTTCGAGATTTTTCAATAACTTTCAGTTTCTTTACTTTAGTTACAATTACTCCATGCAATTTTATGGGTACTGTTTGAAACTATAGAGTGCCCCATGCGAACACTTGCTACCTCTTTATACTTATTTAAAAAGAACCAGTATTAATGAAGGCGCATCAAATGCGGTATGAGGTGTAGTCATATGTAGCATAATTTGGCAAAATGCCGGAGTGTTTATAATGATTATAATGGACAGAAGTACGCATTGGCGTAGTCAAATAATATGGGGAAGCTAATCGATTGACTGGGTTTTGATAAAAGACAAAAACTGTTTTAATTTAATAAATATCTTTTTATCAAAATCAAAAGCTTTGCTTATTGCAAATTGTGGAAGCGAAACTGACAAAAACACACACAGTGCGCAGTGTTTAAGTAGTAATTTTCACTTATCTCTATATAGAAGTCGTTTATTTGTGGCATAGCTTTAGGTTCCTGCTATTTTCATCGCTGTTGCCGCTGCTGCTGCAACACAATTTTTTGTAATTGTATTCATAGCTTAAACTATGTAAAAAGACTCGAGCCGGGATTTATTGTTCCCCGTGTTGCACACTTGCATTGCATTGCAATTCGCACGGACACACGCACACAAACAACAACACAGACATAAATGTATTGAATCGACTAAAATGTTAAAATATACTAACAAATTAAATTAGACCGCTGTCAACGTAGCAGTGAAGAACGCTCTAAAACAAAAACACTCAAGCTGAGTTGACCTCACGACGCCTTAAGCTCAAATGTCCGAAGACCACGCGTCCACTTGGCTGGTCGCGGCAATTCGTAGCGATGTAAATATACAAGTGTTTGTATATTTTAATTAAGCAAATGTAGTGGGAAAGTGATAATGTTTGTATTGTTAGGGTAGCACTTTGAATTGTTTTAAATTTAAAGTACCCGCTGCGCTGTTTACGATGAGATTAATTACGAAAATCCGAATAAATTGAAGCTAATTGAATTTGCTTGGAATTTATTTGATCGATCTTATGTTTTATTTTGAAGCCATACAATATCCCTAATCCAATCCCAGTACCGATAAACCCGCGTATAAACACCCGGCTGGCCCGGTGTGCCGCAGCCAATGCCGAAAGACGTTACGCCCACCACAGTATACAGACACGGATAGTCCGGGTGATAGGTGAGCAATGGTCCTCCCGAGTCACCTGAGCAGGTGTCCATTGCCATGTCAGAGCCAGCACATATCTGTGAGCGGTTGTTGACGCCGTTTGGCAGCTTATCGGTCTCGTTGTCGTCAATGATGCGCTGACAACGCTCGAAGTTGAAATGGTTCAGTGACACCTTGAGCAGCTGCTTGGATTCGGGGCCCGCAAATTTTGTGCTGCCCCAACCGATGGCGAGAAATTTATCAAAGTCATCGCCGCTGGTACTAGGCAAGCAGGCGGGATGCTTGGCGCGCTCTAATGTCACCGGTTTGCTCAGCTCGACGAGGCCGATATCGTTGTAGACTGTATTGGGGTCATAGTCCGTGTGCTGAATATAGCGGCTAACGTTGAAGTCCTCGCTCGTATTGGTGCTGCCATTCAGTTCCCCTAAGCGGACTATGTTCACTTCACCACTGGCGAATAACAAATGAAAGCAATTGGGAAATGAAAATGTTGACAACGTTGGAAAGATGTGCGAAAATACAATTGCTAAGGTGTGCACAGACAGTAACAACGCGTCACAGCCGGCAGCAAGCAGACTGCAGACTGTTCCACACACATACACACACTGATGCAACGGGTGCATACTTACTGTCTGGAGTAGAAGCAGTGCGCTGCGGTCAGCACAAACTTCTCGCTAATCAGCGTGCCACCGCAGAACCACTTGATCGGCTTATCTGGCTCGGCACGGCCCAGCCGCGCTATGTTAGGAAATTCCTTGGGACTGGCGGGACTGCCGCCCACAATAAACGGTGCAAACTGCTTGCAGTTGTCCACCGTGAACTTCACTTGGGGTGCGCCATGTATAAAGGCGCTGAAAGTCTTCACTTCCTCAAATATTTGCTGCTTCACCTGTGTGCACTCTGCGGAAAGAAATCGCTGCAGTCGTGATGAAACGACATTTGCACGGCCAACACTTACTTGATATCGCCAATGTGGTTTCATTACTAAGCTGCTGTTGTCCTAGCGTCGTTCCGCACACACTGGCCAACACGCTGAGCAAAACATTTGCGACGGCGATATGCGTGGCGCGATGCGACATTTTCGATAACGCTTCGCTGCGATTGATGCGAATGAGATGAGTTGACCGCCGCTCGCCACTGTCAAAGCACTTCGACTGATCGGTGTGCGGTGCTCAGTACATTTGCTACTTTGTTTACGTTTTAATCGTTAGTATAGATTTGAAATTTCTTGCCAACGTCTCTGTGCAGTGACGACATAGAAGAGAAGTCGCGCTTCCACAGCACAGCAGCGAACGATCGGTAATTTTTGGCGAATGCTGTCCGATGAGCAGCCGTCGTTGACCGGTTTCGCTAGTCGTGCGGCTGAAGAGCGAGGGGGCCATGTGCGTTATTTATACGACAAAGTAGCGCTAAGCTGAAGATGAAAGATGAAGTGGATAGTCGGCGCTAAGGCGCCTGTGGTTGTAGCTGGTTAAGGTCGGCGGTACTTTTTGTATTTATAGAGCTCACGTTTGCAATTAATGTTGAATATGTGCGAATTTCTGGGAACCGTTAATTGTTGTGATTGCTGCTGCTGCGCAGCGGTTTGGCAACTTTATAAATGAGCTTGAAGCTATACTGATGTTGACGTTTTGACTATCAGAATGTGTTATCGGTTTGGACCACGTCCAATAAACAAATGCCAGTCGGATTTGCTGCTCAGCTCATAATCTGAGTCCTCCCTTTACATCGATCAAATTCAAATTTCTCTGATATGTTCTAAAATACATGAATTACTTGATTTCTGTTGGAACTTACAGAATTCGAGGCCTTAGAGTGCTTTATCCGTATTACATGATTGACCACAACAACTACGACATTAAGTTTTCTTTAATATGCATCAATCAGTAAACTGCAACACCAGTTTTTCCGTTAAATGCACTTTAATTCTGCTTTACCAGTTCTTTCGCTCTTTTTCCGTGTTATTATTTCTTTTGATTGAGACGTTACTGTTAACCGTTAATAGCTAAATTGTGCCAACGTACATCCTGTTGTTGCGCTGCGCACTGCACAATTGCTTTAACTCTTCCGCTTTACTTCCGTTCCGGCCTAGCAACATTTGTGTTTTACTTTCGTGCGTATACGTATTGGTTGCAGTTTTGTGCAGCTCTGTGCCGCGGAAAAGCTGGCAGCACTGGTGCGAAACTTCAATTCGTGCACGACGGGGCAGCGAGCAGTAGCGTTTTGGCTGGTTTGTTTGTTTGTTTACATTTTGTGCGAAAGATGCAGAATATTATTAACAAAAGCTTGTAAATACATCGCATCAAGCCGCGAGGGGTAACGCTGCACGTGCGGCAAGCGCAGCAACTCATTCCAAATCGGCTGGAGCGTCGCGAGCGGCCGTAATTGATTTTTACATAATTTGCAAATGGTGCGGCGTTAGCTGGATTACGAGCAGATTGTCTGAATACCGCTGTGATTGACGTTGGACGGGGACGCTGTTAATTGGTGGCGTTCGTGAAATTTTGTGAAATTTTTTTGGCTGGACGAGTAGTGAGCGGGAATTGCAGCTGAGTGGGCAAGTACATAGCTAGCAGCGGTGGGCATGGAACTGGCGGAGTTGGAGCGGCGCGATGCCGTGCTAAATCCGCTGCCTGTCGACGCTGCGGGAGTGACGAATTGCCTGGCGAATGTTGGAAGTGTCGGGGAAGTGTGCGGTCCGAGGGAGACGGGCGCGTACATAACGCGTGCCAAGATGAACCCAGTGAAAAGTGACAACGAGAAACGACGTCGAAAGGATGCAACTCGGAAGGTAATTATGCGATCTGGTGGTGTGCGCGTGTTGGTATGTGTGTGTGAAGTGGTGAAATGGTGGTTGAGTGACAGACAAAAAAAAGCTGAAACACCCCTGAAGTGCTTTGGCCGTTGTGTTTCTGCACTGGTATTTGTGGGTTCTGTCGGCCGTGGGGCAACGGTGTGGGTGTATGTGCGTGCAAGTCCTTTTAATTAAAACCAACAAAATATAAGTTAATGTGAAATTGTAATGATACTTTTTATGCAGATTTCCACAATCTTCAAGAAATGCGAATCGCTTTTGACCACCGACGAGCGTCAACTACTGGATAAGCACCCGGATATAGTGAAGCAGATTAAGAAGCGTAAGGAACGCGTTGAGATCTACAAGGAACGCGTAGTTGAGAAGGAGGACGAGCCGCAAGTTATCGAAGCGAAGGTGGAGGAGCTGGCCAGCATCATTTCGCAGGCCAAGCACCTGATCTGCTACACAGGCGCCGGCATCAGCACGTCAGCACTGATACCGGACTACCGCGGCAGCAAGGGCATTTGGACGTTGCTGCAGAAGGGCGAGGACATTGGCGAGCACGACCTGTCGGCGGCGAACCCGACCTTTACGCACATGGCACTCTACGAATTGCACCGGCGAAGCTTATTACGATATGTAGTCTCGCAGAACTGTGACGGACTGCACCTGCGCTCCGGACTGCCGCGCGCCTCGCTCTCCGAGATACACGGCAACATGTACATGGAGGTGTGCAAGCACTGCAAGCCCGGGCCGGCGGTGTATTGGCGCCTCTTCGATACCACCGAGATGACGGCGCGCTACTGCCACAAAACGAACCGCCTCTGTCATCGCTGCTCCGAGCCGCTGTGCGACACCATTGTGCACTTTGGTGAGCGTGGCAACCTGAAGTGGCCGCTGAACTGGGCAGGCGCCTGTCACCATGCGGAGAAAGCGGACGTGATTCTCTGCTTGGGCAGCAGTCTCAAAGTGCTGAAGAAGTATACTTGGTTGTGGCAGATGGATCGGCCGGCACGCAATCGCGCCAAGATCTGCATAGTGAACCTACAGTGGACGCCCAAGGACAGTATCGCCACGATTAAGATTAATGGGAAGTGCGACCGTGTAATGGAGATGCTGATGCGTGCGCTAAATATTCCCGTACCAGTTTACACAAAGGAGAAGGATCCGATTTTCGCGCACGCTTCACTATTAATGCCCGAAGAGCTGCATACGCTGACTCAGCCGTTGTTAAAGCGCGCCGAAGATGCGAATGGTAATGATCGGGAGGATGAGGACGATGATGAGGAGCGTACGCAGGATACGTACACCACAACCACGGAGGAGACACTGGATTCGATCATGTCTGGGGATAGTGGTGGCGAGCCGCCGGCGATTGGCAAGGGCCCGCGCATACGAACGCCGCTGAAGAATAGTTCACGCATTAAGACAAATCTTGAGTTGAAGCACAAAATACGTAGAATGGAAGTAGGAACGCCCAGTGACGGTGGCGACGATTCGCAAGCGGAAGTAAAGAGCGAAGCAAGCGAGCAAAACGAGAAAAGTGATGGAAGTTTAGATGCGACGGTAGCACAGGACACTAATAAGCAGCCGGAGGTGAATCAGACATTTAGTGCAGAGAAGAAGTGCAGTGACGGAAGCAAAGTAAAGATGGAAGCGATGGATACAAGTGCAGCTACTGTGGTGGAGGAAAAAGTCGAAGTGAAGCCAACGAAAAGTGTGAAGATCGAAGACGTGAATGTGAAAATTAAAGAGGAGGATGATGAAGGTAATGCGATTAATTTGTTTATTTTCAAATGATTGTTCTCTATGTTATGTGTACTATACAAATATCGGGTGAATAGTGTTTGTGAAAAATAATAATAATACAAATAACTAATTCAATCTACTTACAGCCGATCTTGCGCGTGATATGGAGTTGAAGCGTGAGAAAGAGACGGAAACAATGGACCCGCACATAAAACAGGAGACAGAAATTAAAATTAAAGTTGACTGCGATGAGTTGTCTCAGAAGGAGAAGCCAACACCAGCCAGATGTGCTGCAACAGCCACTGGCGTGGAAATGAAGTGTGAAATTGACGAAAATTATTCCAGTGAAATAACTACCACGGAAGAAGTAGCGTCGGCGAGATGCGGGCAAACCGAGGTTGTTGTCAAAACAGAACTGCTAGAAGTCAAAGTCGAAACGAAAATGGAAACGGAAGCGCAAACGCCCACTAACGCCGCTGCTACGCAGTCGGCGCTGCATCCCACCGCGACTGTGAACTATGTAAACAGTCACACGAAAGTTAGTTTGCTCGATGGCGCGCCACCTGCAGCGCTACAGGCGCTCCGGATTCAGAGCGACACCAATTCCGATGACGAAACCGATGATGATGAACTGAATTGCGAGAATGTCGTTGCCCAGATGGACATACTGAAGCTGGCGAAACGAACGTTGAGCGGCGGCGTCTCACAGCGCCGCCTGCTGCTACGCAAACTGCCCTGTTGGTACGACGTGAAGTATGCGTACTCAGGCCTGCACAGTATTGTCTATCCGCCACCGGCCGATCTGAACATATGGAACTACCAGGTCATTCCGATTTTCGCCATGAATCGATCGGCCGCCGAGTGCGAGTTCTGTTTCGACAACTATGCCGAGCTGGAGTGCCAGTTCTATCGCAAGTGGCATCTCAACGAACGCAAGCACAAGAAGCGCGCACGCAACGGTCGCTTCGTGGTGTGCGAGTGCTGTCCGTACTCGGACGACGATGACGATGACTATGACGAGAACATTTCGCTGGCGGACATTGCAGCGGCGGAGGTGGCCAAACGGCAACTGCAGCTGAATAGCTTCCCGCGGAAGCTGGCGCGCACGCAAGCCGGCTGGTATGGCAAAGGCTACAAGAAGAACAGGCGCCGCAAATAGTCGTTCGGCGGCGATCGGATGGCAGCTTCTGGCGCTAAGCGGCAGCAAACGAGTATTTTTTTTTTGTTTTCTGTGCAGAACTTTTTTTGTTACTGAACTGGGCGACTAATTGATTGGGCGAAATACTCTTTAAAGCAATTAAACTTAAAGTGTGTTCAGTTATTTTCAACCACAAGCAATCTATTAATAACGTTTGTAAAATCCTCGAAACATGATTTTCAAGTATGGCATTTTGATGACATATCATTGATTTAAGCAAACTTTTAATTTATTCAAGTGTGACATGTCGATTAATTTAATCGTGCATCATTTTCCATCGATTGTGTAGCTTTTCAGTAATCAGTAGTTATTGATTAATTATTGATTAATTCAATTAATTAATTATTAATTAATTAATCAATTAATAATTTAGTTATTGATTAATTCAAACGAAACTAATTTTCCATCGATTGTGTAGCTTTTAAGTAATCAGTAGTTATTGATTAATTATTGATTAATTCAATTAATTAATTATTAATTAATTAATCAATTAATAATTTAGTTATTGATTAATTCAAACAAAACTAATTTCTTTGTATTCAAGCACATTTCATGTGGGCTATAAATGCAATGCAAACAATGCCTAACTAATAATTAACAGTTTAAATTTATTTTATGGTGCCAATCATTGATGATCAATTGTTAATTGATAGATAAGTGAAATTGTATTGTATTTTCAAAACACACAACTGCCAAGTGGTTAGTCTATAAGTTAACAACTTGAAGCTTGATTGAATGAAATTGCATAATTTTTGACAAATCTGTTCAATTTTAATAGTTTTTGTCTGCCTATTTATACAAATTATATGAAGTTAGTTGAATTGAATGCTTGCAATTGTCTAAACATTTGGTGGGCTAAGCACAGTTTAACATTTCGATCTTTTATCCTTATTTAATTTTAAATTATTTTAGATATTGTTTGAAAATATTAATTTTTACATGTGTTCTCGAAAATTCCCGAAAATGTTCAGCTGAAATTGTCAATTTTTTGAAGCACTTGAATGCATTTCAATACACATGACTGCCAGTTGATAAATCTATTTCCTTGAACAAACTACAATGCTATTTATTATTAAACCGCTTAAACTATTGCTGAGAAATTTAAGTGCATTATTGACTAATAATTTAATCAATTTCATTCAATCATTAACAAATACTGTCACAGAAATTTGCTATTACTTGGAGTTGACGATTTAGTTGAAGATTCATACGTCAACAAAGTTGATTGCTATCGTCTATCAGCTTATGACTTATTCAAAAAGAACTCTTCAGGTAGTAATTAATTAACTAATGATCCATAACATTTATTGAAAAAAAAATGCTTAATTTAATCACCGAAATTGCTTGCTCAGCAACCCAATCGAACAGTCGTTCGAAGTCAATTTCGCCCAGTCAATTGTTCGCATGGTTTGCATTTTGTTTTTGTTCCCATGTAGCGTAGGATCTATTCAGCTTTTGTATTTGACAAGTCGTGCTCTACTCCAGTGCGGCGTAATCGATGCACTGCGGCGAAGCGTATTACAGTGTTTAGTATTAGGCGAGCGGCTAAGTTGTAACGTACTGAATTTTTACCCATTTGTAATGCATAAGCAGGCGCTCCATTTCGTTTTGGTCCAGTCGCGACAATGTGACGCTTAAGGAATTAAAGCTATAAGTAAGAGATTCAAACACAAACTGAAAAGTTCATAGAATAAAATAAACAATGACGAAGACAACGCATTTCAATTTATTAAACTCGAAACATCGTTTGTTTTTATTGAAACGCCCATTTGTTTGCTTACGCCTCCCAATTGTGGCATTAACTTGTTAAAGTACATACGTTCCTTTTGCTTTTGTTTTCATATTTGTTTTATGTTTTCTTTTTGCATACACTTTCGCTAATTATACTTGCATTCACTTTAAATTGTAACAAAAATCTGAAGAATTATTGCTGTTTAAAGAGTTGGCTGATCCTGCCGTCGCCTGGCCGGTCAGTGTTGAGAGTTGCCGTATGTGCGGGCCATGTCCGTCATGTTTATTGCCAGTGCTGCCGTCGCCGCGGCCACTGTTCGCACCCAGCGACGACAGCAGCCGCTCTAGGACCCAACTTAAAAGTCGACCATTAAAAGCATATTTAGCAGTTAAAATTAAAATAATTTTTAAAAAATTTAATCGAGCTGCTACACGATTAAAGTCATTAAAAAATGCAACATAATCGCGCTAAATTGAAAAAATATACAATACAAATACTCATACATTGAAAAAATAAATCAACACAGCTATAAAACTACAAACTTAGGTCGCTAGGACTACAGAGACGGAGATTACTCGCGTTCGAATTGCGTGTGAGTGATCACCGCGAGCGCAAATCATTTAGCTTAACCAATTAACAAGTAGAGATTTAAAAGAAAAAGCGTATAAATTGAATCTGATCGAATATTTCGAATGAAAACCAATCCAACTGAGATGCGACATTCGGCAACGAACCGCACTGTCATAGTTTGCACATCCGCATTGCCGACACGGCCCGAACCGCCCTAAGCCATGTAAATGAAAGTGTTGATGTCGTCGTCGTCGCGACGCATGTACTTGTGTTCTATCAGCCACTCCAGCTGCTCCTTGATCATCTTCTTCGACGGCAAGAACATGTTCTTTAGGATGTCGATCAGTTCCGCCTGCAGTGTGGCGTTGTTCATGCGCTTGCGCATCTTCATTATCTTGATGATGGCCTCTTGCGTGCGCAGTATGCGCAGCTGCACAATCGATTGGTTGTCCTCCTGCTGGGACCGCTCGGTGCTCAGCTGCAGGCGGCCAATTAGGTTTAGCTAGAATAGAACGATGGTGTCAAAACGCTACGCAATCGAGACGGACAAAGTTACGCACCTTTCCCCTTCGTTGTGATTTGCCATTTTTGACGACGGCAAATTCTTGATTTATGTAGAACAGTGTATTTTCGGTGAAGTCTTTTGGTGTGGCCACCGTGGCCGGTTCCATGAGTAAAATTTGCTTTTTCAGCTTGGGAAAGGCTACAAGGGACCAGAGCGTGCGGCGCAATTCGGGGTCTAAAAACAGAATAATTAAGTGAAATTAGAAAAAGGCTGAGTACATTAAAAATTCAAATAACTTAAAAAATCTTTTGAAAATGTCGAGACTAAGTTAAAAAATTCTACATAAACATTGGTTATTCTTCATCCATTTGATCGAACTAAAATTTCCCGCTTGCACAGAGATTCTCTTCATACCACAACTTAGTGCTGCGAATGTCGTTACCTGGCAATTCGGTCGCCAATCGCAGATTTTCGTAGGAGATCTTGTCATGTGGGCGCTGATTCCAAGCGAATAGCACCGCCATTTGAAATGTGGTCACGTCCAGGTCGTAGCGACCGAAATTGTTCACAAACGTTATGGTGCCGTTGCTCATGTGATGGTACCATTGCAGTTTGCGCCCGGAATGTTTCTTCTTGTAGAACTCTTCGACGTCGGGAATGTAATCTTCCAGCTCGAGCGGCAAGCTGACCGACACGCGCTCAGAACAGCGGGCCCAGGCGCCAGCATTAAGGATTTTTATATTGATGGCATCGTGACGGCCGGTGCAATTGCGGAATTGAGTATTTAGGTCCTCGCTGACCTATAGATGACACCGGGAAACATAAAAATAAATTGTTGGGTTGAGCGTGACAAAACTTGCACAAAGTCTCACTTTGATGTCTTGAAACATGCGCGCCAAGCGATTAACATAGTCGGCGGGCATGCCCACCTCGCGCAGCCACTCGACAATGTCTTCCTCCTTTTCACTGTCGGCACTAGTGCCCAAAATTAGTCTATAAACAAGCAAACAACGTTAACAAGACAAACATTTTTGCAAATGGCAGTAAGCAGAAACCCCACCTCCTAGTCAGATGCACTTTGTGGTAACGCATGAACACGTCCTTATTGTTGACATATTTCAGCACGAGCAGCACGTCGCGCAACCGTCCGTCGATCTGTTCGCTAGTGAGTTTTTTGCTTAGCGGCGTGCGACGCAACAGCATGTCGCAGTAGTTGGCCAGCAGTTCAGGACATTTGCTCTCCGGCGCGGTATATTTGACGCCACGATTGGCTATGCCCGTCGGCAGTTCCAGCTTCGTTTTAGAAACATAGATGAAACACAAAATTTAATGAAGAAATTGGAAAACTATGCTATTATCGCACCTTGAACACACTTGTGTCATTGACCACTGTTTTGAAGGCCTTGTCGCGCGCCGTGAGAAAGCGTGGATCATCGTTAAAAGCGTTCTTTACCAAAGCGCTGAACTTTTTAAAGAGCTCCAGTAGACGTTCCACGTACTTCTCAGAGTCCTGCGTTATAATGTCGGAGGCTGAGAGCATATCCGCAAGCCCCGCCGACACAATGTGGTTCTCAAGGTCGCGCAGCATGGGCTCAACGCCGTCTTGCACGCGGTCCAGCAGCCGGAACATCAGGTTCAGTCGTTCCGTCTCGTACTCCTTGATGAGGGGCGCGCACTCGGCTATGATGGTGTTCATGTGGTCGCCGACCAGCACTTTGACGCACGTCTGTGCCAGAACGTTGTAGCTGCTGGGCTCAAGGTAGCGTTTGGCACGCGCCTCCTCCTCGCGCAGTTTCGCATCTGCGTACTTCATAAAAGCCAGCACGCCGTTGGCCTGTTGCTGTTCGGTGGCCTTGAGGCGGTAGAAGGCGGCGGTGGCCTTCAGGTAGGCCGCTTCGAAGTTCTCGCGGTATATCTGCAGCTTGTCCTCCGGATTGGAGCACAGGTTGACGTAGCTCTCGCGCACGCCAATCACAAGCTGTGCATCGTAGGCATCGCCGTTGCGCTCGGCATGTACAATTTTCATTGCCGATTCTTGCAGGCGGTCCTTGATGTCGCGGAAGATGTTCTCGTTCCACGAGTCGAGCATCAGTTTGCGCACAATCGAATCCTCGGTGGCGCTCTTCTTGGAAGTGGATGTGGCCGCGGCAGATGTGTTGGCGGACGATGAGGACGCCCCCGAGGAGGACGCGCTGCCCGAGGTCGCGTTGGCGCTGGCACTAGTCGAGGAACTGGCGACGGACGTCGACGAGGACGAGGAGGGCACCTTGAACTGCAGTGACTGCTCCAGCTGGCGAAAAGGCAGAGGCAGGTAACTGGACTGTGTGAAGAACTTGCGCCACTCCACAATGTACGTGGTGAGCAGCGCCTGTTCGCCGCGCTGCGACTGCACCTTGCGCTGTGCATGCACTATGAACTCGACAATGTCGGTGCGTAGGCAGTCGTAGATCTTGGAGGCGCCCTTCTCGTCCCACAGACACACCAAATGCACGCCATAGAACAGTTCCTGCCACTCCACCTGCGACACCGTCTCCTGCTTGAGCAGCTTCAGCACGATTAGCCGCATCTGCGGCCACACATCCTCGAACGAACGCTGTCCCTTGCCCTGCAACACACCAACCGTGTGAAATTACGGCAAGGTCTCGCCTAATTGCGGGTGCCGTTCACTCACCTTTAACATTTTATTTGATTGCTGGCGTATTTCCGTGTTGTTCTTGCATTTATCAACTGCGCTATTCTGAGCGGTCAGCCAATTGACGAGGACACCAAAACCAAACAAGTTTGGGCCTTTCTTTTGTTCCTTCGCCGCAGCTGCTGTTGGCGACGCCGTTCGTCGTCGATATGTGCCGGTTACCAAAAGTGCTGGGGCAGGTTCACCAGCCGTTCCACACTTTGCTCTTCCCACTGTTGGGCCGAGTTATGTTCTAATAATTTAATGATTTCAGCAATGTACAATACAAACAAACTAAAAAGTAAAATTTTTCGCACTGTCCTACGTTGTGCAAAATCGGATCAGAATTATTTGCTGTCGCTGTCAATTGAGGGATGAGCTGTGTTCAGCGTGCAAACGGTGCTGGCTAGCGTTAAATGTAAATTTAAAATTTTAAATACTGACGCAGAGTGGATGCTAGTTGTGGCTATATATTACATATATGGATTTAGTGACGCACCCAGGATTGTAGGGAGTTCCCTATACATCATGCCACCTAAAATGTTTGCAATATACGCCTTTTGGGAGAGGTTTGAACCAACAAACTGCCGTATTTTTACGTCAGGGAGCCTGGGCGATGGTTAGGGAGACATTTCTGAAATGGCGTTGAGCTGATTAACGTATCTCTTTAGATTTTCGTTTTTCCTTAATGCGCTACATATGAAAAATTATTTCGATTTCAACTCTTTCAATTGGTAGACAAAAAATTAAAACTAGTGTGTATATTTCTGTCATTATCGTTCAATTTGGAATGTTTCAAAACTGCTGAGTATTTCCGCTATACAACTTCAAAATTTCTGGTTTTGTACTTGTTTTCCCCTCTTTTCTGTCTCCTCGTTTGGTTTTCGTTTACATTTACGAGCTCACAACGCTGCCGGCTTTGATGTATTTCAAATCTTCAAGTTCGGTTTCTATTTGAGGGCTTCCACGATTCCATGGAACATCGATAATCGTGCAGCACCAAATCGCGCTCCGCACTACTAAACACAGCTATCACTTGGCATTCGATTCATGTCAACGTTGTCCACTTTGCGATACTGCTTCTTGTCGACTGTCTTCGCTGGTATTTTTCATCGCTTTTATTTTTGTGTGAGTTTTTGTTCTTCCGTGTTGAAATTTTATTTTGCGTGAACTAATTACGGGAGTTGTAGCGGAAATTCGAGCAATCGAGCGGAAAATTGCTGCAATTGCAGGCACGTCGACGAGATTTTCTGAAAAATGACAATGGGTGGTGATACGCCGACCTCTTCGTTGATTTTCCCTGTGCTGTTGAGGCCCACCTTTGCCAAGGTTTGTGTTGGTAGTATTATTTTATGTTTGCCTTATAAGCCCGAAGAAAGTTGTGGCTGTGGCGTTGTTGGTTGCACACAGCCACGCTGCAACGATGCTTTCGAATCAGAGAATTTTTTCGCTTTAGAGAATCGCTTTTCTGTCCTAACTTGTTGTTTTTGTTTGCAGTTGGAGCGACGGGATGTGGGCGCTGCACAATCCCTGCGCTCGGCCATACTCAAGTCAGAACAGAACAATCCGGGACTCTGCTATGACCTCATAACGGCCATCATCCGGCGCGCCGAGCTGAACGTGAACCTGAACGAGGCAGTGCTGCGCTTGCAGGGCAACATTGCGGAGGCCGACTGTGAGGCAGTCGTTGTAGTTACTGTGTGTGCGCGTGATATTAATTGTGATTTTTTGCTTGTAATTTCTTTTGCAGTAAATGAATACCGTCTAACCCGCACTGAGGAACCGTTCCAGGAGCTAAATCGCAAGTCGGTGGCGCTCAAAGTGATACTGAGCCGCATTCCCGATGAGATTACAGACCGTAAAGCTTTCTTGGAAACCATCAAGTGAGTGAACAATCAGCGCCTATTTCGAAGAATCGAATTGAATTTGTACTGTTTGCATTGCAGAGAAATTGCCAGCGCCATAAAGAAACTGCTCGATGTGGTGAACGAGATTGGCTCGTTCATACCCGGCGTAACGGGCAAGCAGGCAGTGGAGCAGCGCAAGAAGGAGTTTGTCAAATATTCAAAGAAGTTCAGTACAACGCTAAAGGAGTACTTCAAGGAGGGGCAGTAAGTAGCAAGTCTGCATTGTTGGTTTTTCTGTTTGTAATAACAGCGATAAGTGCAGCTCAAACGAATTTATGATACCGCAATCCACAGAACGCTGAGGTGCAAACGAAACGAAATCGTTTTTGAATTGTGTTTTAATTGATTCGTTGTCGCTGATCGCATTGCTTATCGATGTTGATGTGGGTGATGTCATCAGCGGCGTAAAGTGCCGCGTCGCACAAATTGCTCTTTGTACGCACAAAGAAAAGCAAAGTTCATAATGCAGAGACCGTAGCCAACAAGTGTTTGGCAATTTATCTGATAAAAACTTAGTGCTTAGTGCTTTGTTCACGGTTATTATTTGATTTTATTATTGACACTGAACTGCAGTTGTTGTGCTTGCGCGCAATTTTTGCGTGTTTTTATGAACAATTTTCTGTAGTCTGTTATACTTTATTATTATTATTAAGATTGTGGTATTTGTTTAAATTGTAGTCGTTTATTATACTCTATTATTTTTGATTCAGGATTCTTCAATTTGATTTCAATTATTAAAAAAATATGTATGTTCAGGAGTTTCTTTAGTCCTAGTTTTTGTTATTGTTCTTGGTTTGATTTTATTTTTATTTGGTAGTTTGCCTATATTAATACTTTTATTTTATTTAACTGAAATGAATTTTATTTTCATTATCAATCATTCTGGTATAATTGAAAGAGTTTTATTGACTTAATAATATAAATAATACTTCAACTTCTTTTCAGATCGAACGCAGTATTCATAAGTGCACTTTATCTGATACGACAGACGAATCAAATTATGCTGACCGTTAAGAGCAAATGCGAGTAGGAGATTCAATCTAGTGGCATTTTCGCTTTTAAACAACACTTTAAAGTAATCTAACGAAACTAAAACTAAATACACATAAATACAACTTTAAATATAAATAGACAGAATGATAAACAGATAATCCGAATAGTGCAACGGCAGGCAGCACACACAAGAGATACGACAAAGGATAATCATAGAAAAACAGCCGGAACGGTAACAGCTACTCCTCGCTCAAGACGGAGTTTTTAAAAGAAAACCAAACTTCACATGAAATTCAAAGAAAGTTGAATTTTCGTTTCAACATTGGCCACAATCAGAGAGCGACCGATCGAAACGTGTTTAGTTGCAATACTTTTGAATGCAATCGATGGCGCATCCAAATCCTTTACTTTATTTTCATAATATTCTCAACTATTGTGTCGCCGTAGAGCGAGTGTGTATTACGCGACATATTGTAATGTATTAAATTGAATTACTATGAATATTATTATTGTATTTCATAGTGCGAGCAGTGTGCAAAGCAAAAAGGATTTCGATGTACGAATCCGTGTCTCCATTTAATGTAAATAATTCATTTTGTTTTGTTTTAAACGAGGAGAAGGTGAGGAGAGAACAGAAGAAAACATATTAAAAAAAAAAAATTACAGAGACAAAATAGATAACTATGAGTACAGCAACAGCAACTTGAATTTTTAACTGTTTTTAATTGTTAGAATGTGAAAAATTAAATGATGTAATTTGAGAGAAAAAACAAACAACTGAAGTGTTTTTATTATAACTTTCGGAATTTTTAGTGGAATTTGATTTTCCATATGTTAAGACTTTTTTATTTGTTTCGTATTTTAGAAATCGAACAGACTGCCAGTAAGACGGTGGGACGATGACGATGGGATCAAACACTTGTATAACATGTGATTAAACTTTGAACGGCACATTCGTGAAGCATAGATTGAACCCTGAAATAGCTGTGTTTTTGAATATTTAAGTGAGACATGACTTTGTACTCAAAACGAAGGGATTCTTGGTAATTGATTTGATTGATTCGGCGGCACTTCGTATTTCATACAGAAAATGCTGAATGGCTTGAAAGAAAATGAAAATTGCTCTGAGGAAATGGTGACTAAATATTTTGAAAAGTAAATTCTTTAATACGTAGATGAAATATATAAGATAACTTGTTTGCTGTTAAAACATTGAAAATGATATTTTTACAAAAATTTGTTCCTTCAGTATTCAAAGAGTTAGTTTGTTATAGTTTTATTATTAAACAGTTTTACAAAGGCTGCAATAATTAAATTATCACTTATATTAACATTGTTTAATAAAGCTACATTCTATAGTTCAGAGAACTAGTGGTGAATGCAGGCTGCATAAGAGTTGATACACAGATATCATACATGGGGTCTTAGTTTCTAATATGAATAAGAACGAAAAAAAAGTATAGTATGAAAATAACTTGTGCGAAAATTACAATTATATGATATAAACAATAATTGAGAAATCCTTAATGAATTCCAGAAACATAAGAAGCAGATTTAGGTTTTTATAGTAATTAGGGAATCTAATTCCCCATAATTAAAATTAAAAAGCCACAATTTCACATCGGCGAGGAAAGCCCGTTTGTCGCGTATGTAGCGAATACTGTCTGGTAGACTGTTATACAGTCTAGGGGCTACGGAGCAGTATACATGCAGAAAATGTTGTGTATTATGCGGTGGAACCAGGGTTTTGTTAAGTTTATTGACTCTCAGGTTGTAGTTTGCATTGTTTACAAATTGCGATAAACCATGGTTATCAAAAAAGATATTTAGAACTTTATAATAGTATAAGTGTTTGAGTGGAAGAATTTTAAGACATTTGAATAGTTGGAAACTATTGTCATGGTGACTTTTATTACAGATAATTCGAATAAGGTGTTTTTGGGAGTTGAGCAACGGGGCGATTTTATTATTGTGCGTACCACCCCAGCAAGCTAGCCCATATTCTAGCTTTGATTGGAAGATACCATAATAGACACAAGTCAGAAGTTTTTTCGAGCAAAAATTTTTTAAAAGATATATTTGCCTTATTGCCTGCATTGCGTATCGTTTTAGTGCGGTAGTATGATCTGACCAGGTCATTTTCGAGTCTAATAAAACTCAAAGGTATTTAAAAGATTTGACACATTCAATAGGAAAACATTTTGAGGAACAAGTTAATTTATCATTGTATGTTGACGTATGATTTGCGCTGCTACATGTTTGCTTATCGAATAAGAACCTTTCACAATTCGAGTGGTAGTAAACAAAATTATCGCATTGAACGTCTCTACCCGCAATATTAAAAAACATTAATTTTGTTTTGTCACTAAGGACCAACTTATGCATTGCGAACCAATGACTTATGAGACTAAGATCATAGTTGATGCTTGCTGTTAAGTCAAGCATTGTGCTACATGAGTAGGTACATGCCATATCATCAGCGAAAGCTACTGTTTGACTCGCAAAGTTCTGGGTATAAATTGAATTTATGTATATTAAGAAAAGGACCGGTCCTAATACTGAGCCCTGCGGCACGCCTGCATCAATCGTAACAAAAGAACTAAAAACGCTTTTTATTTTTACTCGTTGTAATCTATTTTCCAAATAGGATCTGAACCATTTATGCACAGATCCTCTTAGACCACATTTGTAAAGTTTGCTCAGAAGAATTTTATGATCAATAGTATCGAAGGCTTTGGTTATGTCTATAAAAAGTGCGGCGGATTGTTTTTTGTTATTTAGGGTGTTGTAGACATTATTACAAAATGAAAGAGACCTAATAAGCGTAAATTGGTTTAAATATACTAGAAATCATTGGGTTTTAAATAACTCGATTAAAAATTTATGTTTAAAAATATATACGCAACATTTTAAACATCGATTCTTTTATAGTAAAAAAAATAAAAATCGATTATCTTTCAATCAATTCGAGTGATTGCAATAGTTAATCCAATCAATTTCTTTAGCAGTTTTTAAGTTTTATTTTTAAAATACAAGATTTATGTAAGTCGAATTAAAATGTTGACCCAATTTTATGACACTGTTTCGCTTTTCACTTTTTGTTAATAAACAGAGTTGCATTGTGTGTACAATGATTTCCCTAGCTTAAATATTAAGAATATAAAATAATAGTTGGACCAATTTTCCAAACATAAGTTTTAGGCTTTTTCAAGTTTCAAGACATCAAGACATCAAGTAGTTGAATTATTTTAGATTTACCCTCTAACAGTCAAACCTAAATTGGAGCGTTAGCGGCAAGCAACTGTCAAAATTGCTTCATGCCCATACAAATTGTATGGGGCAAACCGCAATTGAAACGCTCTGACGCTGAGCTATTCGAATTTCCAATTTTGACAAGGCGTTAGCGGTTGAAGTTGGCTGCGACTAACAAAAACGCCAGTAATTTATATTTGATTTGATTTAAATTGTGAGGAATTTATTCAAATAACAGCTAAGTTTTGCAAAATAATAATAATTTGTTGTTTTTTTGGCAACTAAACAGATATTTTTTTGACATTTATTTTAATTTCATGATTTTGCCAATCCCAACGCAATACTTCAATTTCGGTATGCCGCACTGAGCGAGAGCGTTGCGTCAGAAAATGCAACGCTCAACGCTCCAATTTAGGTTTCACAGTAACTGTCAAATGGGCTTTTAGAAAGTAGTGACTGACAGCTGCTGTCATTGGCGCGAGAGTGAAATGTCATGGCAATGCGCATGCCTACTCATGAAATCCTAAGCGTGGACATACGCGCGCACACACACACCCATACACTACGCGAGTACGCAAAGTGGGCCAATTTGCGTTGGAGCTACTGGCGCTGGTGGCAGCGGCGGGGTGTCTTGCAAATGCTGGTCAGCGAGTAGATATCGTTCATTCACATATAAATTTTGCCAACGTTGCTTGGTGGGGCCAATAACAGTGCTGGACTAAGAGCGATCCAAAAGAAAATACACTCGGTGTGCGTGTCTCAAAGGCAGCAAAGAGAATTTGCTGAAAACCAAAGAGTGTAAAATTGGTTGTTTAGATTTAACGGTATTGCCGAGCTTTGTTTAGAAATTTACTGTAAATGAGTGATTTGCTTGAATAATGTGCTGCTTTATTCAAAAATTGCTTAACCAATTTTTACTTAAAAATTGTACTTAAAAAAAACTGCTTCGCTGATATAAATTCTTGTTAATTATTGAACAAATGTTCATTATTGCAAAACAACATCAACTAAAATATACTAAAAAAAATTAACTAGAACTTGATTTTTATTCTCAGTTGACAAAATATCTGCTACTTGATTTTAATTTTATTTTTATATTACATTAGAAAAATATAGATTAGTGAGTAATTTTTATTTTAATTATAAAAATAGCAACGAATGATTGATTTAAATGTCGGACTAATCAAATTTTGAAATTGAAAAATTCTTGTTTGATATAAATTTAATCAGAAATACTAATTAATAATGGATTTTTGTTGTTGTTTAAAAAAATATAAATAAATAAATACAATTCATGATGAATTTTTTTAATCGGTTTATTACTGATTTACACTTTTTAACCCTTTCCGACATGAAAATAAATCCGTTATGTATGAATTGTATGGGCAGTAGTCCAATATATTGGACATTGTGACTGAAAGGGTTAAAGCAAAATTGAGTTTTTGATTGAATTTTGAAAAAAAATTAAATATTTATGCCCAAAAAAATATTCATTAATGATTTAGGTTCGATTTTAAGTGATCAATGACTAATTTTAAAGTATTTAAAACAATTTCTTAAATTTGGGTATTAAAGGAAAATAACGACGAATTAACTTTAAAATTATTTTATGGTCTAAAAGGTATTGACTAATGACGAAGTTTTAGTTTGAAATAATCAATGATTAATTTGCAATATCGAAATTAGATTTTTTAATGGAAAATAACGATTAAATGACTTTCAATTGATTTTATGAAAGAAAAAAGATGGTGATTTCTTTTTAGTTTTAGTCGATCCGTCATTATTTTTTTTTATAGAAAAGTAAAATGAAATTTAAATTTTGTTTAAAAAAAAAAACTTTAAATTGATTTTATGCTCTAAAAAAATATTGATGAGTGGTTATTTAGTTTTTATTTTTAAAGAACAAATTTTACTTTTCATAGAAAAACGTAATTTAATTGTTATTTTGGTTTTACTGGAAAATAACGACGCACTAACTCAAATTTGATTTTATGAACGAAAAGTGTTGATCAAACACTCAGTTTTGGTTTAAAACAGTTTGGAATTGAATTTCAGTTTTTACAGAAAAAGCTGATTTAATTTTAATGTTGCTTCTGATGGAAAATAACGACCAAATGACTTTGTGATCGAAAAATATTGATTGTTGATTGATTGTACAGGATGGCGCAAAAGTTGGCACCTATTATTTTTTTCTCTAATTTTCTTATGAATGAATGAATGTATGAATGAATGAATGAATGAATGAATGAATGAATGAACGAGTGTATGAATGAATGAATGAATGTCAAAGCAGAATTTACTTTTGCCGTCATTTGCAAAAGTTATAGCATCTGCCGATAGATTGATGACTGTTGCGCCACCCTGTATGATCGAAAAATGATTGGTTAATGATTTAGTTTTGGTTGCATATGATTTGTTTCAATAACTGATTTTAACTTTGAATTAAAAAATTTAATTGTTTGGCCTTAAGACGCCATATTGGATATAACCATGTTGTGATTTGTGACTAAATTAATTTAGCAAGAAAAATTTCAGATTAGTATGATTCGCGCTCAAATGCTATTTAAATTTGATTTGTAAAACTATTTAAAAAAATTTTAAAAAGTAGAATTAAAAGGATAAAATCTACACATTTCAGGTTAATTTTCCATGGAATCGTGCATTTATTTCACTAGTCAAGGATATTTCGTTACGATTTTTATACAGAAATATTGAAAGATAAAGTTTTTCATTAAGCAAATCATTTATTTTTAAAATAAATAAACATAACCTTTATAATTTGTAAAATTTTTTCTAATATATAGTTTTTTTTTTGTTTAAATTTTAAGCCTGACAGTTTTTTGGCATAATGCTTGACGTTCGACATTGCACTGAATAGAGTTGCTGAAAAAAGAACTTAGTTTAGCAAGAGGACCAATTGGTCTCTACATTATGGAACTTTCAATATAATTCCTGTTGAATGTTTTTAGTTTAAAAATAATCCCTCAAGCATGTGGGGATTATTGGGCGCTGTAACGCCTCAGACTTGCGCTCATTCAGCCAACAGTTGCTCTTCATGTCACCCATTTTCAGTCGGAATTCCACTGCATGTCAGCGGCGACTGAGACACCGAGACACTGAGTTGCTGAGGCGCTGCCAGCGACTTGAAATTTCTCTACACTTAGAAGGTCTGCTGCGACTGTGGCACACTGGCTTCATCCCTGCTCGGCCACTTGCGGTGGAAACGCCATAGCGACGGGCAGGAGCAGGAGCGCGAGCGCGATTGCGATTGCGATTGCGAGTGCAAGTGCGAGCGCGAGCGCCAAGCAACGGGTGGCGATGGCGGACAGCGTGCCGAGTGAGTGTCACCACCAAAAATCGATTCTTTCACACGGACGGAAAATCAGTACCAGCAGCAGGCAGTAGATTGTAGCTACTCGTTGAAGGCGACCGACTCGAAATCGAACCACGACCGAGGATGATGACCCACTTTTCGGGGTTTTCGCATTAAGACCAGCGCTTTTGGTTGCCCAACATTTGCACCAACAGAAAAGAAATAAAGCAAAAAAAAAAAACGAATTCAAATTGCAGTTGAAATCGACGGCAAATTAGTTGAGGGCAATGTGCAGTGAATAAAGTAAAATCGCAGGCGTCCAGTTCAGAGCGTCCACGCATCCGGAAACACCAGAAACCCGCAGCCAGCAGCAGCAACAGCAAAAAAAATTCGCTCTATACTATGGAGGAAAAAAATATGAAAAAAGAGTAGTTAGGCAAAAGCAGCAGCGGTCGTAGCGGAAAATATCGAAAAAATTTGTGTCACGAAAAGTGTGGTCGCTCGGCGAGAAAGCGGGTGAAAAAATGTGCTGAAAAAATTTGTATGAATATTGCGAAAAGTAGGAAATTCAGCGACTACGCGTGGCCAGCTCGAGCACAAACGAAATTATGAAGTATTGCGAAACGAGTTGAAGCGAGCAAAATGTGAATTAATTCGATGTGGTGGGAGCAAGGCGAGCAAATCTAGTTGGGAAAAAGTAATCGCATGCATTTAAGAAAATTCCTCCGAAACGCAAATGTAATAATTGTACATAAAAAGCATAAATCATATAAGGCAAACGTAAAAGTAGCAGTAAGCGTAACCGACGAAACAAAAAACGAAAGAAATCAAGCAAAAAGAATGCAGTGAGATTTCTGGTGGCGAGAAGGAAAATCTGATTTTACACATGCAGCAGCAGGGAGTCTGAGGCCAGCGGCAGCGGCAGCAGACGCAGCGCCGAGGCGTCAAGAAAAGTGTAACTTTTCCGAAAAGCATATCGATAACAGAAAAAAAGAAAACCCATAACTTTACACACAGCCACACGCACGCATACACACACACACACACACACACACACACACTAACACTCACACATACATAAACGACTGCAAATATACGCAAATACGCAAGCACTGAGGGGCCGAATGGTGACTGGTGGCTGGCTGCAGAATTTACTACATTGCGGATAAATGATTTCATAGGAAGCAACAACAGAAACAGTAGCAACAGCAGCAGCAGCAATAAAACACTAGCAACAATAACACTAACAATACAGTAATAGCAATAACAATAAAAAGGTAAGTAGAATTGCAAAAATTAAAAATACCACTTCATATTCACATTTCCACAATCCGCACTCGGCACTAGCACATTCACACTAACCCCACCACCCCACCCACTCCATGGCCCATGCCGCTCCACTCGTTCGTATTCGCACTGGTGCTCATGATCCGAACACCAGCCACTGCAACGCACAATTCGTGCTGGCAGCGAGTGACTGTGCGCGCCCCACCCCCCCAGCGGCACAATCAGCATTCTGCACTGCTACGCCCCCGCACGCCAGCCGCACTCCACTGCTGCGCTGGTGCCCTTTCTGATAAGCGCAGCGCGCTGTCAAACTGGCAAACTGTGCTGGTGCTAATGTTGTTGTTGGGGTGTCGGTGGTGTCGCTGCGTAGGGGGTGCGCACTCATACGCCCCGTGTGCCGTCGCAATATTGCCGTTCAAGGCGTATGAACGGCGCTGGGAGCGCAGGTGGCAAACGCGTGGAAATGTTTTCCCTTTCTTTTTTGTGTTCATTTTCTGCGCTGTGTGGTTTTGTTATTGTTATATGTATTTGTGTGTGTGTGTGTGTGTGTGAGTGAGTGAGTGTTGGTTTTTTGTGACTTCTTTGTTGACTCACAAAACGCACTAAACCCCACAACTAACTAACCAACCAAACGACTGACGAAATTCAACGCACAGTAATGCTGAGAAAGCAATAACAAAAAAACAGCAACCGAAAAGCACAAAAATTAGAAAGTGAGCCGAACCGCAGTCACGCTTTTGAAATTCGCCTTTGTACAATGCTCGCACAGCATAAAGGCGAGAAGACGCACGAGGAAAAAAAATAATAATAAAACAACAACAACAATGACGTTTGGCAATAAAAACGTTAAAAGGAAAATACGGAAAAACTGGAGCTGCGCGGAGAGCGTAGGTGCGATTGTAGAGGTGTGAGTTAACGAGGGGGCCGGAGACGAGCGGCATGGAAGCGAAAGCGAAACAAAGTACTACATGTATGTATGTATGTATGTTGACTGGCATTATGCACGAGCACGGCATTATGGCTGTTGGCGCTGGCCAAGGTGTGGGCCGTTGCGAAGTCGGCGCAATGTTGACTTCACCGACTCGGCTGAGTGGCGGCGCCTGGCAATGATTTTGCAAACTTAAACGCTGTCGCCGCCATGAATGGCTGCGGGTGGCATTTATACATACTTGTCCTACTACACATTTTCGATAACGCTCGGCAGCAATTGTTGTTTGAAGTTGAAAGTGGGCCATGCCGTTTAATTTATTTGCACTTTCCCACGTATGCAATATTCTCGAGTCAAATCGATTGGCCACATCACGTGCGAGTTCGACTCGAAGGATATTTAAAAAAAAAGACTTAATGATTAAAAAAAGTGGAGTATGTTATTATCATTTGTCATGTGACTAGCTGATAGGCGGACAAAGAGTTCAAAATAAAATTTAACGATTGTAAAAAATGGAATTTTTAATTATAATTTGACATGTGACTGGTTGACATGCGGAGATAGAGCAAAAAGTTTTGCAAAATAAGTTTAAAAAAATTGCCTTAAATGTTTTAGTTGGGTTGAAGAAGCAAAAATGGCAAGCTATAACTTCTCTTCGTGCAGATGTGAAGTCCGCAATTCGTCCTAAAGTTTAAATCGATGCTAGTTTTCAGTGAAGTTGCTTTTACCACAAAATAAAACTTTGAAAAACATTTGATTAAGCATTAAATTAGGCTAACTACACGTTCGAATCGATATTATGTGGTTAAAAAAATGTTTTGAAATTTTTTTTTGAAAACATAAGAAGCTGTCCAAAACTCATTTGAATAGCTTAAGATCAATCACTTAGCCGTTTTGTTATCTTGAATTATTTTTTCGGTTTAGTTGTTGTCTTTTTTTATTATTGCATATTTTTTACTCTTTGAGTCAGTAAGTTCATATGTAAATTTGGCTAATAAATCAAATTAAAATCAAAATAATATTCTTTAACACTAGAAAGACCGCAAGTTATTCTTACCTACAAAGACTATATGTTATATCCGCTGATATCTCGAAAAGTACACATCGGATTTGGTTAATTGTATTTGTAGAACCCTAATTGCAGAACTAGTTGTAGAACCCGATAAAAAAATAAAAGTCATCAAAGCAAAAGTTGATAGAAATACAAATGAAAATACAGATATTTAAAAATTAAAAACCGTCAAAATTACGGCAATTGTCGTTCTAGTGTTGCATTTTTCAAGCGTTATCCTTAAACTCCTCTTCAGTTTGGCGTTATTTTTGGCATTCA
Organism: Melieria crassipennis; assembly: GCA_963668005.1. Taxonomy (NCBI): domain Eukaryota; kingdom Metazoa; phylum Arthropoda; class Insecta; order Diptera; family Ulidiidae; genus Melieria; species Melieria crassipennis. The sequence continues at coordinate 94,314,916 of OY764961.1, read as the reverse complement.
CGTTACATTTTTCGCTTTATTGTATTCAGAGATCTATAGTAGAATTTTATGGCGAATATTTTTGTGGTACATTTCTTCCTTAAAAGTCCTGTTTCAAAGGACATTTTGGGTATACCAGGAAAAAAGGGTCAAATTGGCCCATACAAATGGGAGGTAGAGGGTTAAAATGTTCCACAAAAATGTTCTTTGTAGTCTTTTACATAAAATTGCTAAACACATCATATACCTAAAATGTAAGGTCACATGGCTTACGTATGCCAAATCCACCAAAATTCAGACGTAAACTTTTAAAACTAAACTTTTAAAACTAAAATCCGCTGGATGGATGGAAGGATGTCATTCAACACTGTGGAATGACATTATTTTCTCCATCGTCAGTGTTAACAGCGTTTGTTTTGAACTGAATCTGATGTAATACAAACAGAGCCTTGTTGCAAGAAGGCATTGGCAGCGTTCTCTGACCAACTGCCACATTAATAGAAAATTTAGATTTAATTTTCTATGCCAGTTATCAATATTGCGCATGACTGATCTCACAGGATCGTTCTATTCTAGCTACCGGAATATGGCAGGCAGTTGTAATAAAAACACTGCAGAACGATTTCCTAAACTGAATCTGAGATGAAATGTAAACAGAACGTCTGTGCTAGAAGGAATCGGTAGCGTGGTCAGAGAAGCCTCGATCATCATAACAAAAAAACAAACCAAATAACTATAATCAATTATAATAAGTATTCCAACTTAGGCACGACTCATTATAAAGACTGCCATTTCCCATAGCGGAAGCTTTTGGCCGCTTCTTCAATCTAACATACTCGTAGCAACCAAAAAGCTAAACGCATTCGCTATTTTGTAATTTTGTGAATGTCTCAACCTTTACGGTTGATGAACCAGGAATTTTAATACTCTCCAGAAAAAAATTATCATTATTAAAAAATTATTGTTAGTCGCATCTTTACAACACAACTAAGAAAGTGCTTCGAGAACAAAACGAAATATTAACAATAAATTCAATTAAGATTGCTTAAAGCGATTTGCGACCGCAATTTGTGCAGATATTAAAGCCAGCCAGCGATAATAACGCTTTCCGTCCAAGGATTTTTAATTAATTTGGATTTAAGGATTTTGTGGGCTATTCTTGGGGATTACAATTTGATTGATGGACTTGCGTTGGGGTTGGGATAGGGAAATCGCAAAGCGTGAATTACACCAACTCTGAGTCACTTGGAGCATATAGCAGAAAATGCGCATTTGTTCTGCAGCACAAGTGATGCCTTTGTAATGTTAATGCCTCAACATGGACGCCGAGGCGTATGCGGACATCTTCAGTATGAGGTCGTAAGAATGAATCAATGCAATGTGTTTAGTGTAATAAAAATAATATTGAGCTGAAAGAATCCTGGCGGAGGCAGAGCTAAAATTGGAATTGTGCCAAAATGTGCGCATATGCGCTAATTTTATTGTAGTTATTCAGAAATCAGCTTGGATCATTGTATTTTTCATGGCACACTTTTGGGCTGCTAATATTCATATAGCAGCATTGTTGTTGGCAAGATAGAGGCATCATTCGCTACTGTCCCAATGTATGAATGTGAACGACTATAAACTGACTTTGATGTAGTTGTTACTGGGGAACTAATGGTTATCAATTATCTATTATCCAATGGTCTCAACATTTTTGAGTAGAATGATATGAATAGGAAGCGATTTCATAACTCATTTTTATTTCATGTAACTAAGGACAATCCATGAAAAAAAAGATACCCTACAAAATTTATGTTTTTGTTAAAGTATATTATATGAATTTAACTTAAGATGTTTTTGTATTTAATAACATTTAACTGTTAGTAATTAACAAATCTAAAAACAAATTTATTGCATTTCGTTTCTAAACAAATTTCGAAACTTGGTTTTGCTCTCACAAATGCATATTGCCTGCCCAACTAAACTTTTTTGGAGATTGTTTGCGTTTTATATTTTTTAGTCACAGCTTCCTTAGGCGCTGCTATGTAAAACTGCAGTCCAGGCAGTTGTTAGAAGTTCCACTGACGTTAGTCTCATCGTTCATAATGCAGCATTCCAATTTTTTTTTAATTTATTCTACAGTTTCCTGGTTCCTTTGTCGCTTCATTTTTCCTGGCTGAAATTGTACTCTGTATTATTTAAGTAATGAACTTGGAGACATTTCATATAAATTTTTAGACATAACTTTTTGAAACCCCATTTTGAACTAAATTTCACCAACAGAGGCAGTTGTGTTCGATTTTAATTGGAATTTTACTGAACCAGTGAGTCGTTTTTTGTCAACCTTAGCCAGAATTTTCAATTCTCTCTACCAAAAAAATCCCCTAAACTTTCGACAACAACATCAACCTTCATTTAATTTGATTTGCTTTAATTTGATTTGCTTTGAGTTCACGCAGGAGTTTTCTGCATAGAGTGTACAATCTGTTCTCGTTGCTCGAATTCAATTGCAGCCATTTCACTCGGAAGTCAACACAAATGTGAAACGAATGAAAATGAATGATATCATTTGACATTGGTTTCAAAACAGTTTTGCTCACAGTTGGATTAAGTTGCTATTTGACTATTTTTATATTCTTTTTACATTCTTTCTTTCTTTCTTTACAATGTCGAGCATTCCATATTCAATACTTAGAATTACCTTTACGCGAAATTTATCTTCTATGATTTACTACACACCAAATTTTTTAATCTACGAAATCCATTGTCATTATATAACCTCGTCTCAAAACACACCGCTTTGCCACTCGATTTCTGCTGTGCACATTAATCAAAGTTCTAAAGTAAGGTTAAGAAAGACAGCTTGCCGATTGACCGACTACACAAACTTTTTCCGTCCCCTAAATCCATCGTCAGTTGAAATGAGCGCATCTCGAAGCATATCGCTTTGCCACTTGATTTTTGTTGTGTACATGAATCATAAATTCTAAGGTTAGGTTAGTTTAGGTTTGACAGGCAACTTGCCGATTGCTGAACTAGAACATTCGGAGGCACCTGGAGTCCATTGTCATGTCCAAAGAGAGTGCAGCAAGCCCCCTCACGAACCCTGTTCGATTGTAAGAAACATCTCAGCAGAATCCTTGACTCCTGCACACACAAATCAAGCGAATACGAAATAATTTATTGACCTGCCCAGCGGATCAATTTGTTTCGTTGCCAAAATCGCAAAACTATGACCTGCACACGAGTATTTTCACCAACAACAAGAATAACAAATCAAGCCACAATAACAAGAACAATAGCGATATTGCGCCGCCAGCACCACAACGCAACCGAAATCGAATTTCAGTTCGCTTCATCGTTGCCTTACGCTTGTTTCCATTGAAAAAAATGTTCCATTTAATTTACTTGATAGTCGCATCTGCCAAAAAATTAGGTTAATAGAGTGTAAAAGACAACCTACTTTCTCCGCTCACTCCTCCGCCTCGCTCACTAGCCGAGCACTACCCTAGCACAATATTTGCGCCATGCCGCCGCGTCTCCTGCTTTGTGCGCCACTTACGCCACTGCAAGAGCAAGAGCGGTGCAACAATGGCCGCGCGACGGAATGTGTGCGAGTGGAGAGCGGCCGGTGGGCGCGCTGTCAGGCGTGAGAGCCGAAGAGCGGCCAGAGTGACAGCGGGAGCTAATCTGCACTTGAAGAATTCATTAAAATTTAACTTTTAATTATGCTGCAACTAAAGCAGCGAACAGTAACAACAAACCGAGTCGCACACAGGCGCAGCCGTTGAACGCGGACACTTGAATTGTGTGCGAGTGCATTTGCGTCCACACAGACCATTCGTGTGTGCGTGCATTTGCATTTGAAAGTGCAAATCGCAGTCGCACAAAGTCGACGGAAATTCGAGTGTCGTACATATCCGACTGTGCCATTCGCTATGTTCAGCGCGTGCTCGATGACGAGACAGCTCAAGGGCTTCGGTTGGTGAAGGTCAGGTCGAATGGATGCCGCCTATAAATAGTTTTGTTTTTTGCATGTATTAACAAACTTTTTGTGATAACAAATGTTTTTGCAATGATTTGATGGGACACTGACAGCATTCTATTTCGCATCTACGGTTTATTTATAACATGTTTAAAGCATGAGAAATTTTAACCCTTTTCCCCTCTAGTTTGTGGGTGCCAGAACTTTTATAAGTATAAAGAATCATTTTGACATTAAGCTTAAAGTGACTTTTGTATTTTCCTTTGTCACTTTTCTGCTCACTTTTCAGCGTTACGTAGTTTCATTTCGAACACATCAACGAAAAATGTTTTAGAATTAAATTTTGAGTGGTTTTTGTTTTTAATAATATAAGGTTAAGCATAGAGTCACGTATGTTTGACCTTATTTTCATATTTGAGCCTTTATTCGTTAGAATTTAATGCATATGTATGTATGTATATGTTTTTTCTTTGAAAAAAGTTATGTGATTTTAAGGTTTTAAGGCTGATAGTCTTTGGCGCTGGAGCTTGTTTAATTAAACTTAAAACATTAAAAAAAATATAAAAGGCGGTCTTCACAGTATTTTTAAAGCTTGTGGCGCACATTTTCAAATATTCCTTTTTGAATAATTTTTTAATGGTTTTTTATGAATGAAAAATTAGTTAATTTGGCTGGTAACGAGTTAAGATGGCATGATTATAGGTAAATAATTCCGTCAAAATTGTATACCGCTAAATTATTTTCTTTAATACAGTATAACCTCGATAATCCGGACAATTAAAAACCGGACACTGGTGTCCGAATTACAGAGTCTACAATAGAAATTGAGTGTCCGGATTACAGAGTCTACAATAGAAATGAGTGTCCGGATTACCGCGTATTAGCGAGTGTCCGAATTATCGAGATTATACTGTAATACAATTTTTTTAATGGTTTGTAAAATTCTTTTCTGACCATTAACTGTTCATCTGCTGTTAGTGGAAGCCTTAATAAAACTGATAAAAATACAATCACAATTCCTTCGATATTTATCCTGTATAGAGCTGATTGATGGTATGTCCATCAGTCCAGTCAGAGAAATGAACAAACATATAGTTGGACGAACAGAGAGACAAATGAACGGATAGACAAATGGTTGACCGTATATATTGTTGCGTAAATTAGTTTTGCTGACCAAAGCAGGCATACTTCGTATAGCAGGATTGTGCCAAAATAAAACATACTGCATTTTTTTTTACAATTTTCCAAAATCACTTCACTGATTTACTAGTGACTTTACTTTCACTTCAGTTCTATTATCCGTGTTACACCGTTGCTTGTCAAAACCAAACTGACTCGCAGCACCATTTCCGGTTGCCCAAAGCGTAATTTGTTCTCGAACGTTTCAGTATCACCTCAACCAATCAATAAAAAGTATCGATTAAGGAATTGTAAACTTTCTCGAAAATCCGAAAAAGTTGAAAGATATCCAATTTTGATTATTTTTTGGTATTGTGTCAATGAAATTTCGAAATTTTTTAAAACCTGAATTTGTTTGCTATATAAATGACTTTTGCTATATAAATGACTTTTGCTAAAGGTTTTCCTTTGATATGATTGACTGTTGTTGATTTGGCAAAGTCTCAAGTAAGCCCGATTTCATTATTTGATACCTGAGCACACAATTCACAACTGGTTAAGTTTTTTGTTGAAATTTCTATCAAAACTAGTTGTGAAATTGGATTCTTTTTGAAGTAACATACATTCTCCTACATAAATCCTCTGAAATGATGCATTAATGTATTACACTGACTAAATTATCTGTGAAGTGGCTCATTGTTATACTACAAATTCTATCCGTTTGCAATGTGTAGGCAATACTTGTTTTTTCAACATGTGTTACAACACACATTTCAAATGGATGGGGGAAGGGGGAGCGGATCTGCAGTTTTATGCCGAATCCGAACGGCGGACAAGTTGCCAGCGCCTGGGTTAGCACTCTGTGATTTTCTATGAAAGTTAATCAGTTTTGAAGTTAACCTAAATGTTTTTCAAATATTTCGAATTTTCTTTTAAGTTCTTCATATCGTTGACCATATTGACCGATTATAGCGCCCAATTCATAACACCCGCACACCTTTAGATCTCACACCAAGTCACTCTACAACTGCTGCTTGTTGTTGTTGTTACAGATAGAAGTGCAGTTATTTATTAGGAAAAATACCAGAAAGATGCTTTTGTGAGGAATTTCTTCAAGTCGACTGTGTACACAAAGCAAACGCAAACTAGTCAACCAATCGACCAACCAAACAACCAGCCAACCAACCAACGAAATGAAACTAAACTCAAAGTGTAATTGCAAAAAAAATTGTGCAAAAAATTGGTTAGATGAAATGCAGGCATTGATGGCTGGTTGGCTGATTATAATGGTGCCACCGACGCTAACCTAACTAACCTGCAATGAGGCAACAAACCAAAAGCCCAAACCATCCAACCAGCTAAACCCAACTAACCGTGCAACCATCCAACCACTTTAGCGTCTGACAAGCGCTGCAAACGCTATAAATAGCCGGGAAGTTACGGCGAAAAAAGAAAGCAGCACAACAAGAAGAAGCAGCAACAGCAAACAGTAGCAGCCACAGCAGCAGTAACCGTTTCAGTAGCAAAAGAAAGGCAGGTGGAGTGCGGCCGCAAGGGTGAAGTGCAGTGTTGGCTTTGGACAGGGGGATGGGGTGAGGTTAGGTTAGATGGCGGCTGCGACGATGCAGAGTGCGCCATGCACACCGATGCGAATGGCGAACGGCAAACGACGGATGCTGTTGCGATTGTGCTGTGCATGCCGCGACGGATGCAGTGCACACGCTTTCGGTTGACTGTCTGCCTATTTGTGTTAGTCGATTTTAATTTTCGCTCCAACGTCTTTTGCTGCGACTGCAGCACAATCGCTGACGCTTGTCACCGTTTGTGTAGTGGCAACGCACTTCACCGAACGTCATTAACGTCAGTGATGTAACTAGTCAACGTTGCTGGCGTCGTCAACAGCAGCAACAACTTTGACAGCATCGCTGTGCGTGCGTTAAAGTGTTAAATATCCTTAGCGTAATTGTGCCAATGGTGTTTCAAGCCCTCTGCATTGCCTGCCCCCTGGTATACTGTCATCTTCTTTGCTTTGCTCTCGTGACTTCCTCCTCTTCTGCAATTTTCCTCTAATAAGATGAAATTTGTCGCTGCTTGTGCTGCTGCTTTTCATGACTTTCGTTGTATAGTTAGAAATTAATGTATATACGAGTATGCACGTGTGTAGATATATTTAGACTGCAACGAATGTGACAAAGTTGGATAAAACTGATGCTGTCGACAGACAAATTTAACTTTCGGCTATAACAGTGGCTGAACAGATTTGACGCTCCCGTGCTGCTACCATTTTCTGTTATGTTCTCGCTTACATTTCTAGCTTAAACTCTCTCTTTAAATGCATAAATAGTTAGAAAACTAGAATTCTTCTCTTAAAGCAGCCTTGCCAGATTTTTTGCTTTGCAGTAGTAGAAAAGTAAAAAATAGAATTAAAAAAATATGTCTGCTTTTGAAAGTTAAGGTTAGGTTAAGGGGTTAGGTTAGGTTAGGTTAGATTATTGGTAAGATTGTGTCAGAGTTTGGAAACATGGGTTATGTAAGGTTAATGAGGCGGAGGAAACTGGGGTAAAGAATTGTCTCAGATTCGTGAGCCACAATGATCAGTTGTTAGGTTGATCTCAGATTCGCGAGCCAAGCTGGTCATTTGTTAGGTTAGTTTTAAGTTATGGTGCAGGTTTAAGTTTCGTTTAGGCCTTTTAGGATTAGGGTATAGGTTTCGACTGGACTTTTGGGTTTAGGTTTATGTTTAAAATTAAGTGCAGGCTTAGGTTTACTATTATTTAAGTTTTGAGTTATATGTTATGTTTAGGTTTAGGTTTATGGTTAGGGTTATGTTTGTGTTAAGGTTTAGGTTTATGTTTAGGTTTATGCTTATGCTTAGGTTTAAGTTAAGGCTTGGTTTAAGTTTAGGATTTGGTTGGGGCGTAGATTTAGGCTTTTTAAATTTGGGTATATGCTTAGGTTTGGGCTATAGTTCAGTTGAGGTTTATGGTTTGACTTAATTGTAGGTTTAGGTTTAGTTTTTGATTCAGGTTAAGGTCTTAGTTTAGGGTTAGCTTTAAGTTTACTTTTAGGTAAGTTTGGGCTGAAATGTTATGTTTAGGTTTAGGTTTTTGGTTCAGGTTAAGGTTTAAGTTTAGGGTTAGGTTTAGGTTTACTTTTATGTAAGTTTAGGTTTAGGCTAGGTTTAAGTTTAGGACTCGGTTTGGGCACAGATTTCAGCTTTTTGGATTTGGGTATAGGCTTAGGCTTCAGTTTAGATAAGGTTTAGGGTTTGGCTCAATTTCAGGTTTCAGTTTAGTTTTGGTTCAGGTTAAGGTTTAAGATTAGGGTTACGTTTAGGTTAAAGGTTAGATTTGGATTTAGTATTTGGTTTAGGTTTAAGTTTTGGTTTAGCTTTGGGGAAGGTTGGGCTAACGTGTGGGGAATGAAATACGAACAAATTTTAAATGTCAGTAATAAACTGTTACATACAAGTTATTTGATTTGATTAAATGCCCAAAAAATGGATTTGTGGTACTTATTGGTTAAAGATAATTATTGTTTAAATTTTTGCACATATATTTTTTTTGAGAGTTGTATACCTTGTTTTCTATGCTAACTTTTTTATTTGTTCGTATTTCATTCCCCACACGTTATTTTCAGGTTAGGTTGTTCTCCTGTGGTCTCTCCATGCTACCCGCGCTTTGAGTAATATACTATTTAAATGTTTCAGAGATTACATAGTTGTTTACAATATATGTGAAGGGGTAGGTTAGGTTAGGTTAGTAAAGTGAGATGAGCCTTTCACTTTCCTAGTAAAACTAACTTTGTTTGCTTAAATTACTTTCACGGTAAAACCTTATACCTTCAGATTTATTATTAATTTATAATGTGACCAGATTCTTCTAGACAACCAGCCTTCTCAATTTCTATCATTTTTTTTTACACCACAATTTGATATATTTTTCATTTGTTTTCGGCCAAAAGCATGCACTACTCACTCTAACTCAAACTTACAATTAACTTTTCCTCTGATTTCATATCGGCCAAAATTATTAACTCATACTGCTGCTCCCACTTTCTCCCATGAATTCTCTTTTTTCTTTTTATTCAACGTTGACTCTTTCACTAATTCTCTGCCATTTCGTTTTCGCCAAAAGCCTCAACCAGTGTTGCCACTTGCAAATTTTTTTCCGACCAAACTTCTGACCAAATCCGACCTTAACCGACCAAATTACAAATTTGCGTTATCTTTAAAGTTATTTTTAAATTACAATTTTATTTTTTTTTAATATATTATGTGTACTATGTGTACTAATGAAAAGATATTCACATCACAAAATGGACCGAAATTAGTTTAACCCTTTCCGACATGAAAATAAACCCGTTCTGTATGAATTGTATGGGCTGTAGTCCAATATATTGGACATTGTGACTGAAAGGGTTAAGCAGACCAGCGGACCAAAGTAAAAAATCTGACCAATTTTGGTCCGAAAAGACCAAAAGCGGCAACTCTGGCCTCAACGTACATTTACTCTCTTTTTCTCATTTCATTTCGGCCAAATGTCTTAATTTACATTCACTGCCAATTATTCTCTTTCTCTCATTTTATTTTGGTTAAATGCCTCAACGTACATTCACTCTATTTATTCTCTTTCTCTCATTTATTCATCTCGCCCAAAGTTCCAACTCATTCTCACCTACTTTTATGTTCTGTAGGTATACGCTCAGCGTATCGATGTAACAATGGTTCAGTTCCGTTCAGATGACTTCGATTCCATTCGATGCATTGCACGATGGCCACTGTTCCCGCTGGTGCTTACGTGTGTGTGTGTGTGTGCGTGTGCTGAGACTCGGCTGACAAGCACAGCATTTGAGCATTGGTTCGTTTATTCGTTGGTTTCGCTGCTCGCGATTGTCTCTGTCACTGTGTATGCGTGTACTTGTGCGCCTGTGTGTGTGTGTGCGCGCGCGCTTAAAGCCAGCAACTAGTGGCCAGAGACGAATGCTTGGCATACTGACGTCTTTGGCCATTCAATTGGCTGCGTGCGCTTAGAGTGCGTGCGCTCATTCGTTCGTTTGGTCGGTTGGTCGGCTGGTTGGTGGCTAACGCGCTCATCGCTCGTTGGCGCGTTTGTGTGCGTGCGTGAATTTTCGTCATCAATACGCCCGTGTTTGTGGCCGGAGCTGGAGGCAGCTGCACGCATTTTGTTTATTGCTGCGTTTGCAAATTTTCGTTCTCTGACTTTACGCCTTGTTCGACGCTGTCAACACTATTGAGTTGGCGTTTTTTTCGAGGTAAATATTAAATTAAAATCACTCATACGCCAGCGAGCACACGTTACGCATAGGCGGTGCGCGACTGTCGTGGAGGAATTTCCAGTTGAAGCGCGGCGATTTCTTTATCGAAATGCAAAATTCGGTGTGTATCTCCTGTGCGCGTAATAGCTGCATTTATGTTTTTGCCGAGCTGTGTGTTGTTTGCTTTGTGGTGGAGGTGTTGCGGTGGAGGTGTTGATGCTGATGCTGGTGGGCGGCGAAATGAATGGACACTTCAGCTGGCTGGCTGGTTGGCTAACTGGCAGATTGGTGTAAAGCGCATAAAGTGTGCGGTGGAAAAGGGACCAACGAAGGCGAATGTGCGTGTGTTTGTGTGTGTGTGTACACACAACTTCGCCCTTTGATATTTCAAAATGCAATTGAATGGATTGGTGCCTTGTTGCTGTTGTTGTGATTGTTCAGCTACCGGTTCAGCTACTGTAGGTCGTAGCGTGCGGGCGCTGGCAATTGCTGTAAATGCCGTTTAAATGTCATCCAAGTATGAAAATTCCCACGCAGTAACGATGTTGCGTGGCGTGGGACAGCCGAAGGGGACGACGCGCTGTTGGCTATGGCTTAAGTGAAAGTTGTTAAATGTTTGTTTTTGTTTGTATGCACAAACACACACATGACGCATGTGTGCTGTGCGCTTGGTGTTAGTGTGTGGGTTAACGTGTAAGCACGCCGCCTACTAATGCATTATTAATTTTAAATTCGATATTGCAATATGAATGACATTTATTAATAAAATTTTGACGGCACGCCTCATTGTTGCGCGCGCGTCCATAATTTCACTGTTTTTTCGCACACACAGTTTCATTGTTAGTTACGAGCTGTGGCCATACACAAGCCCCAACGCATAGATAGATGCAGTCGACGGTGCCTTTGCGTGCGGCATTGCAGTTGCTACATATTCGGGCAACATAAATTCGGTTGCCGCATTTCGACACTTGATTGCGCTCGTGTCTAGACAATTGAGCGCCGCTCGCTTGTTTATGGTGCAGTGCTGCCGCTTGTCCGGCGTATGGCATGCATGAATAACAATAATGCAATAACTTACAGCACACACACACACACACACGCACACATAATACGCATACAGGCGCACGCACGCCGCAATGTGCTCAGTGAGTCAGCATGGAAACAAAGTCGCCGTTTTTAGCTGCTTTTCGCCACTTGCCTCTTCACTTTCCTTGCCATTTGCGCTGACTTTATTTCAAGTTTTTGTCGACTTACAGTCGTTGTTGCTGTTGGTTACATACGCGCTGCTTGCAGAGTAGTTGAAGTGGCTGGTGGCCGGCTCGTTGTGTGCGGGTCTGGCTGGCGCCAGCGAATACTGTTGCTACTTGCCTATAAATGTTGACTTCCTGTCGCGTTTTATGTGCTCAGTGGCAGCAGAGCAGCAGCAGCAGATTCATTTCGATCGATTGGGAATATTTTTGAGTGTGCGGCTTTAATTTATGCGCTTCGATTGCCGGCTGAAAGTACGTCAATTAAAAATATAAGAAACAAAAATCTATTTTCGGCGCTTGTTCTCCAACTTCTGGGAGCAAAGTTGCCCATAAAAAGTTTTCAACTAGCCATTCAGAACAGGTAAATGAATGGCTAGTTCGGAAATTTTAAAACGTATTGAAGCGGGCTGTAAAGTGAAGTCTTTACAGCATTTTCAAAGTGTTTGGTGTCTAAATAAAAGAATCGATTTCAAATTCGATTTTCACGTTTAATAAATGTTATAGGAAAATGTTTAAGGTAACTTGGCGTAGATAACAAAAAAATTATTTCAAATTCAGTCTGCACATTTTATAAAGAGGAAAATTTTTACGTCCATTTTGAGGTGCTTACTTTTAATTTATTTCAAGTAGGATTTTTTATTGATTTTAATTGTTTTTATCAGGGACTTAACTATTATAAGTTTTTTAAGAAAATAAAATAATAATAATATAATGCAACATAAATTTTATTTGTTGATTATAATTATTATTTGCGACAATTAATTTTTACGTTGCGTTATAACTGTTATGAGAAACACATTTTTTTTTCGCTTTCGATAACTATTATTTTGGGATTTTTTTTGTTTACGTTGCTTCATAACTTTTATTTCTGATTTTTTGTTATTTACGTTGCCGATAACTACACTGTGCGTGAAATTTGCCCTCAAAAATTAAGACATGGGGAGACCTACTGGGTGAGTTTTCTATAGGTGTACTGAGTTGAGATCCACCAGCCGTTTGGTAAGATTGGCTCTAGTTTATGAGAAATCCGACTTTGAAGTTTGGTAATTTTCGTCAATTTCTCGCTTAAGTAGGTCCTAAATCGTTTCGAATATCGCTTTACTGTCTTCGGCAAGTTTGTAGATATTTTAACGACATGACGTATGACACGACGTATGACACTCATACGCCATGTAGCGCTGCGCAAAAAAATGCACATATCGCAATTACACAGTTTGAATGTATTTTTTTCGGATTGGTGTCTTAAGCAAATGTGTTGGTCGTTAAAATATCTAAAACTTGCCGAAAACAGTAAAGCGATATTCGAAACGATTTAGGACCTACTTAAGCGACAAAATTTACGAAAATTACCAAACTTCAAAGTCGGATTTCTCATAAACTAGAGCCAATCTTACCAAACGGCTGGTGGATCTCAACTCAGTATACCTATAGGAAACTCACCCAGTAGGTCCCCCCATGTCTAAATTTTGGACTTGCACAGTGCTATTATTTGAAAGAAAATTTGTTCTACGTTGCTTTATAATTTTTATGAAAGAAATTTTTTGTTTTTACGTTGCCTTACCATATATTGGGTATGAACTGATTTTTAATTGTTTAGTTGTTGGTGGAAATTATGTTTCTGCAGTTAATTTGCATTCGTCAATTTAAAACAACTAAAAATCTATTCATATCCAAAATGTAGTAATTCAACGTAAACAATTTTTTTTTCCAAAGCAATAGTTATCGGCAACGTAAATAACAAAAAAAAATTATAAATAAAAGTTATGAAGCAACGTAAAAAGTGTGTCAAAATAATAGTTATCGGCAACGAAAAATATACTTGTTACTTATAAGAGTTATTTATTACATGATAATAGTTATAGGCGACGTAAAAAATGTCTTATTGGGAATAATTATTATAAAGCAATAATAATAGAAATTTCTTAAATCAGGGCAATAATATGGATAATCATTATTTTAGGTCTCTGGTTCTTATTAATTTATGTTTTGGCACAACTGTGCGATAATGTTATCGAATCATTGGGTACGGGTTTTTAAATGTAATAAATTAAACTAATTAAAACAAGTTTGATTCACATTCAGTTAAACTGAATTCTTGAAAATCGAAGTGTTTTGGCTAAGGAGAAAGTGTCGAAGTTTTCGGCATAAATGCGAAGTCAAACACTTCGATCGAAGTGAAGACGGTAACGCTGATCCGTTCCATATTTGTACAATTTCAAAGAGAAATTAAAAAATAATTTTTTTAACTCAAAAATATGCAGAAATATTTTAGTGTCAAAGTATATTTGCTTATGATTTGAAACGATTTACCTGCTGCACAGAACAGGATTCAGTGGTACAATATATGTAATAACTTTTTTGTAATATCTTCAAAACTACTTGTACTACTACTTCTTGAAATTTTATTATACAACCCAATAAAATTGGTGTCCTTGTACCTTGAAAATGTTGAATTGCCAATGTTTATACATCTTTGTTACTTTAGGTTTAAACGTCAATGAGAAATGAACTTTTACAGCGAAATTACATTTCAGCTTCAAATAAAATTTCTCAGTACACATGAAATCGAATACTCTGCATAGTGCAGACTTCAGTAGACGAATCAACCCAGCAGTTTGTACAAAAAGTTTTCGTATATCAGATGGAAATGTGAGCACGCTTAGAGTCCCTTATTTTCAGTGCCTTTAACCACTCATTCTTTATTCATATTTAAGTTAATGCAGCCAAGCAATAACAACTTAAATATTCTCTCACTTAATTGCTGTTGTTATTTTTGGGCATTACTCACTCGCACTGCACAGTTGTAGCAATGCCAAAAATCCAAAAGTCAATGACCCATGACCGAGAAATGCGCAACAATTCCACTACAAATGTGGCCACTATTCGAGTAACATTGCTTGACACTTGGCAATTGTGCATGTTCGGCTCGTGGAGCTTTAGCTATAAATAAATTTTATTAATACCTATAATTTATAAATAATACAACAATTGTGCCTTAAAGTATTTTCTATAAGTCAAGACTGGTTGAGCAATAACTTGTTATTACGTTTGCATATTTTTACTGACCTCAAGTGACTGATGTGTTAATTGTCTTGTAGCAATTTGCAATAAAGCGCTTATGTTTTAGTTTTTTTTTCGAAGTATGGTCAAACGAAAAACGCCTAAAGCACGTTTGCTGTCGATTTTGCAATAACTCATTTCACTCAAACATGTTTTGTTTTAGATTTTTGTTATTCGTTTTGTGTTTTTAAATACGTTGCGCCGCATATTGATGTAAATTCCTTGACTGCTGCACTTTGTTATTAATTGGTTAATTATAAACTTTGAAATAACAGCGTAATTTGAGCTTTCTACAAAGTTTGAGCGATTCAGGCATCTTGAAATTTCGGTAATTTCGGTTCGATAGAAATGGTGATGTTTAAAAATGTATATGAGTGAAGCTGTAGTCAGCCGAAGTAATTAAAATGTCGGTGAAATTTGAGCATTGCGCAGTGCGTATAAATAACTGCAAACAGTTTGTGGCCAGAAATACAGCAGCTCGTTGTTTAAGTATGATATTTGGCAAATTGTGAGAGATTTTTCTAGCACACGGTTCGTACGAGTAACATTGCAATAACACCCGAAAACTCTGGATTTTGCGGGGGGTATGAATAACATTAATTTCACAATAAGGCCAGAAGACTCTGAGTAATATTGATTTCATAATAACAGAGAACTCCGGGTTTTGCGGTGCGTAGGATTAACATTGATTTCATGCTACCGTAAAAAATGAGTTCAGGGGGCGTATGAGTAACATTGGTTTCATAATAAAAGATAACTATTGGTCTTACGGTTCGTATGAGTAACATTAATTTTAAAATATTAAAAACTGAGTTCTGGGGGCGTATGAGTAATACTGGCATTACGTTAACAGATCTAACATTGATATAAAGAATAGAGTAACACAATAAATCTATAATAACAGATAACTCCGGGTTTAACGGTGCGTATGAGCAACATTAATTTAATAATACCGTAAAAACTAGTGTCCGACCGAATATTCGGTTTCGGTTTCGGCCCAAATAAGTGGTTTCGCTCTCGGTTTCAGTTTCGGCCAAAAAATGGCCGAACGGCCGAAACCGAAAATTCCTAGAATATTTTTACATTTTATTGTGTAGCAGATATATAGTGAAAGGAGGAGTAATTTAGATGCCACCAATGTAAGTAAACTTCTTTTTTTAGCATATAATATTAAATTATTTAATCTTGAATATTAGCGAGTAAGGTACGAAAGGGTTATTTTTTCATGTTTGTTTTTAAAAAATGAATAAATTATTTTTATTAATAAGTATTTATTTATTTATGTTATGTTTGTTTGTTTGTTCTTTATTTACTTAATGTAAAATTCGTTTGTTGGAAAAAAAGCTTGATATGGTGATTTTTATTTCAACTAGAAAGTTTCGGGTTCGGTTTCGGCCGAATATTAAAAAAAAACTTAAATTCGGTTTCGGTTTCGGCCCAAAAGAAGATGTTTTGACACTAGTAAAAACTGAGTTCTTGGCGGCGTATGAGTAACATTGATTCCATAATAAAGGAGAACTGTTGGTCCTACGGTTCGTATGAGTAACATTGATTTCTTCATACCACAAAAACAAAGTTCTGGGGGCTGGGTTTAACGGTGCGTATGAGTAACATTGAATTCATAATACTACAAAAACTTAGTTCGGGGCGTATGAGTAACATTGCTCCATAATAAAGATACCTCCTGGGGTTTCGGTGCGTATGAGTAACATTTAGTTCATACCATCAGAAAACTTAGTTTTGGGGCCGTATGAGTAACATTGAATTCATAATAACACCAGAAAACTTATGGTTTTGGGGTACTCTGTGGATGATTAGCATTGATTTCATCGTAAAACTCAACACGTTGACAATGAGTGCAACATTTAACAAGGACTCTCACACTCACACTCCTAGAACTATCATTTTATATGAGTACAACTGTGTTGGTAAAGCCGATTTCTCTTTCTTCAAATAGACTCTGTCAAGCCAGCATCACTTGCCCTATGCTGCATTTAAGTTTACCAGTTTAAGTTACCAAAGTTATCAGTAGTCAATAGAATCTGCCAAGCCACACCAACTTGTGCAAAGTTACCTTACCAGCAGTTCCTTCCAAGCTTACCAGTTGTGAATTACATTTTCAGTGACCTCTTAATACATTTGCCATAATTAAAGCTTGTCGGCTAATGCGGTTAACTTGTTGCCCTGTTTAGCGCCTTTAAATGCCTTCACGCCTAACACGCAAGTTTCCTCGTTCGTTTAAATTTGTGTAGCTGCAGCTAAACCGACAAACGGTGCCACTGTGGCACATGTCGTCGGGTGGGGTGAGTAATGTGCGGCGGGCGACATAGTTCAGATTTATAACGTGTATTTATGCCCATAAAATTATAACTGTCGGCGCAGTGTGTGCGGCCAGGGGCGCGAGAATGTTCAATGTGAAAGTTGGCAGCGGCAGCACGTGCGGTTCAATAAACCGCACAATAAAGTGAAAATAAATCGGAACGGATGAGTGGAGAGCGGCGACAGCGGGCGCAGACATGATTAGGGGTGTGGCGTACGTGAATGTGACTTTGGCTTTAGTTGCCGGCTAGATATCAAATGCACTGCTAGTACGGCTAATTGTCGTTGTGTAGCAGCAGCAGCTGCACCGTAAACGTGCGGAAACGAAGACAGCAGGCAGCGAACAATTTTATGTGCGCTGGCAAATGCGTTTTGCTTTGTATCGCTGCGAATACGGTCAGCTTGGCAATTAACCCAAAGTTCAAAGTTCAAAAAATCTAAAGACGCGCGTGCACACACGCACACACACTCACAAACACACACACATATATGCGGAAGATGCAGCGAAAATGGACAGTGCGCTTGCCAGATAAACACAGCGCCAGAAATTGGAGTCGTGCGGTACGTGTCGCTGTCAAAAAATGTTTGACCCCATTTCTGTAGCTGGCTGTCGCTACTTCAGTGTTTCACAGAACACAGAGCACCGCCAGACGGACGGACGGCTGCATGAAGTAGCGCCAAAGTTGCAGTCGAGGCGTTGCTGCCTGATGCTGCCGCTGCCGCTGACGATGATTATCATCATTTTAGCATTTAGTGGGATAAAAATAGCGATATGCATATTGCATACTGTTGGGCGCACGTTGTGTGCTTTATGTACTTGCCACATGCGGCGCCGCATGCAAAGCGCGCCAAGCCAGCAGTGCTCGAGTGTGGCAACGGAAACTTACACCAGCTGCCATGCACCAACCATACCATGCCGTTCAGTAATAACAATAACAAAAACAAAAACAACAACATATAACTATTACATACAATTTTAAATACAGTAAAACACAACTGTAATAATAAGAAGAACAAGCAAGCACTTTTCGAAAAGCAAAACTCACATTTTTATATCTGTTTTCTTGTTTTCTGCATCGTCTCTGCTTTCGCCACGAATTCGCGGAACATATCGGACTCTTCGTCTCGACGTCTAACTGTGCAGCCATTAGGATGCCGTACGAATCCATGCACCAGTCGTCAGCGCCTAACGGTATGCTGGACTCGTTGAGCATGCAGCTGCGCGATGCGGAGACGCGTCGCACCGAAATCGAGCGAGCACATCAAGTGAGTGTATTTGCATAGAATATTTCTACATACATATTTTCGTTGGCTAAGTATTCGCTATTGGCAATTTACGCATTTATTATTGTTGTTTTGCTGCTATAGGAAACTTTGGCACAAATACGCAACTTATCGAGCAGCAGCCGTCCCGATACGGAGGCAGTGGAAAATTTGCAGTCGCGTGCGCGCGAGCTAGAAAAGAAGGTGAGTGAAGTTGAAAAAGTTCAATGCAGTTGCACATTTATATAAAATTATGAAAAATTTGAATCTTAAGGCAAAAGTGAACGAAAGTGTTTTAAATAAAATTCAATGATGTTTTTATTTTTTTATTCAAAAAATATACCTCATTCGTTTCAACTACCTTCTGCCGTTAGAATCATTATTCCTTTATTGTTGAATTCAGGGATTTTATCTATGAAAAACTGACAAGGCCAATTTCGAAGGCCAATTGCTTGGAACAAATGCTAATCTGATAGTGCAATGTCAGAACTATAGATAGATGCATCAAAAGTTTGCAGCCTAAGTCTCTTAGGTTTCGACAGGTCAACAAAATGTGTGTGTTCTAGCGTTGCTATGATGAAACACAACCTTTTCTATTGAATAATTCTGGCCACCCTTTTTCAACTTTGTGCTTTAAAGGCATTATATATTTATTTATTTAATTGTTTATTTATTTATTTATTTATTTATTTATTTAATTATTTGTGCATGTATTTATTTATTTGAATATTTATTTATTTATTTCATTATTTATTAATTTATTTCATTATTTTATTATTTATTTACTTTTCATTATTTATTTATTTGTTTAGTGATTTAATTGTTTTTTTTATTGTTTATTTATTTGTTATTTAATTATTTATTTATTTATATATTTGATTATTTATTTATTATTTATTTAAATAATTATTCATTTATTTATTTATTTATTTATTTATTTATTTAGTTATCTATTTATTTATATATTTAATGAAATAAGTATTTTTTATTTATTCATTTATTTTTTTATTCTTTATCGTTTGGCTAGGCGGTAGCAGCTCATAATTTATAATACCCTGGTAGGCTGTCCAAACACGTAGAATCAACTTTCTCGTTGCCGATCAACTTCCTTGTTGTCAATGTATTCTTTATTATGTTTATTTTTTTCTTAATTTTTTTCATTATTTATTTATTTGTTTAGTATTTAATTGTTTTTTATTATTTTTTATGTGTTTATTTAATTATTTATTTATGTATTTATTTATGTATTTATCTATAATCTATTTTATTATTTTAGGTTTTATTTATTTTTTTTATTTATTTATTATTTATTTAATTAATTATTCATTTATTTATTTATTTAGTTATCTATTGATGTATATATTTAATGATATAAGTATTTTTTATTTTTACTTATTTATTTATTTATCGTTTATCGTTTGGCCAGGCAGCAGTAGCTCATAATTTATGATACCCTTGTCGTCTCACTAAGAACTATAACACCGTGTGACAACAAATTTTACACACGTAAAAATCTAAAAATCTAATCTAAACTGCGTTGTTATTTTTTCTCTCTGACGTTAGGATTTTTTTTGAAGGACTTTGAGAAGTATTAAATGTTTTATATCTTAAACTAATAAAGTTAGAAAGACGAAATTCAAGGATGTAGTAGTGTACATATTAGTCCTTAAGACATATTTTTTTGAAAAAAAACTATTCGAAATTTCCAACGATATTCAAGGATAAAGTTTAAAAGGACATTTTCAATACCTCTTCGTCCTTTTGCACCAAAACATTAAATTTTTTAAGATTCTAAGGATTTTTCTCTTTCATTCGATACCCATATTGTTATTCTACAATGCGCTCAATTTTTAAAATTTTTTGAAATAAACATGTCCTTGAAACTTCAAAGTCCTTTATAAAAAAATCCTGACGTCAGAGAGAAAAACTAAAAACGCAGTTTTACTACATTTGGCCCCTAGTTTCGCGAGTATATAGATTTTTTCGTCTGTCTTAACATTTTTGGATTTTTGTCGCACGGTGTAATCAACTTCCTTGTTGCCGATCAACTTCTTTGTTGTAAATTTATTCTTTGACAACATTCTTGGAATTTCATCTTTTTCGTTCAAGTTTACATTTGATCCACTTTTCATCACCTGGTGCCATGTGTTTAAACAAATGACTCGATTTCGTTCCATTTTACAGCGAATTATAGATGGAAATTCGGACCATTAAAGTTTTTGACCTCCAAACATTGAGTTTCTTTTTGAAACCAACTTTATGCAATTAAATCAAAACTGTTCTGCGGTCGATCTTCAGTTCCTTCGATGTGATGTCGAGATTGGTCGGATAACGGTTTTCCTGAACCTTGTCCAAAATTTCATTGAATATTTCGTTGATGGTTCGACCAGATCAAGGGGCATCTTTGATTTCAACAAAGCACCAATCTTTTCACACGCCTGTGCCGCAACCTTATATTTGTTGTAGTAAAACTGTGAAATATATTCTTTTATAATATATTCTTTCTTCTTAAATTTCACTCATCTCTGCTTTGCAAAAATGTTTAACACGAAGCACCAATTTCAATAAAATACTAACAAATAATCAGCTGATTTCTTTTCTGTTAAGCAAAAATAGTGTTGCCAGATGCAGTTAACCGTTGAGTTAAAGTTTAGATACTTTAAAGTCAATCTTTTTCCCCCACAAATCAATAAAGACATAGATAGAATTATTCAATCGAGGCTGTATTTAGGCAAACATTTTAGTGCAGCTCCAAATTATTGCAACTAAATATAAAAAGAAAATATTTACACGATTCTAAACGAAATTACCTGTAAACTAGTCAAGACTTGTACTCATTGAAATTTGTGTGTTTGCAGGTCGCGCTCGAGAATGTACGCTACGAGGAGTTGCAAATTGAACTGAGTGCCGCCCTGAAGGCGAAAGGCGGTCGTTCGGGCACCTCTGGCATGGGTGGCAGCGGCATGGGCGGTATGTCGGTGTCGAGTGCGAGCGCCGCCACATCGGGCACCAGTTCGACTGTTACATGGGCGCCGACAATCAGTCATCAGGACCAAGGCTCTGAAATCGATATTATTATGGCAAAAATTGAACAGGTACGAGACGCAAGCAAATTCCAACACTTGTCGTTTTTATATCTGACTGCTTATTGTTTTGGTTGCAGGATAATCGCGTTTTGGCCGAGCTGGAACAGCCGAGAACATCGGCCATGGGCATGTCATCGATGCCACATAGTTCCATGCTGAATGCGGCAAATAGCGAATTTAAAACCATATCAAAAAGTGGTGAGTCGTAAACATTGAATTCACTTCTATTTTGTTTACATTCGAATTAAAACTTTGCTTATTTTCTTTTGCGCAGAACTTGAAGAAGAACTGAACCGTTATAAAAGAGCAGGTTTGCATTTATAAAACTTATTTACATATTTGTATGAATTGATTTATGTATGTTAAAAATATTATTGAAAATGTTTGCAGTATTGGGCGGCACTAGTGGCACTGGCACTTCTGCGCTCAGCGTCGGCTACGGCGGCTCTGGGCTGCCATCGTCGCTCACCTCCACCTTGCCGAACGGCGCTGGCACGATGGCCGGGCTATCGGGTGCCGGCGCGGGTGCTGGCGGAGGCGGCGGCGCCGGTGGCGGCGGCAGCTTGGGACTCTCATCCATATCAGCGCTGGTGCCGAACTCCATCGGCGGCATATCTTCGAGTCTGAGCAGCCACGCCATACAATCGATGAATGCGGCGGCGTCGGCATATGGCGCCGCCGGGCCCACATCGGTTGAGAAGCTATTGAGCGGAACAAGTGGAATCGCTGGCGGCATTCCACCATTGCCGGTAAATATTCATACGATGAAGTCTATGCCATCAGCATTAAGTCAGGTAAACTATTTTTAATAATGAACTCAACACCAATCAAAAAATTCAAAAGAAATAGCAACAAAACAGCCAAAAATCAAGAACAACATCCCATAATTCGAATTCAAATCCAGATTCACATGGATCGTTTGCTATTGTGACAATTGTGTTAAAATTCATCCGCTTGCAATCGATAAAATCAAACGCAAACAAAGTGTCGAAAAACATCAGAGAATTTACCATAAAAATTGTCGCTTATTGAAGGGTTTCTGAAATTTACGATAGCCTAGAAGAAGAATTGAGAGAAGATTTGATGAAAAGAGAGTTTTGAGTGGATTTGAAGAAAATATAATCGAAAGGTTTATTGATTCATTGCTTTGTTGATTTGTTGCTTTGTTTATTGATTCATTGTTTGGTGGAATAAGGTTGTAAGAATTCAGATGATTAAAAATGAAAAGTTTAAAAAAATTATTGCTTCGAATGATTTTCCTTATTTTAAGCGAGTTTGGTCATTCTGAAGGTCCAATTTGTTGGTATACTCTTAGGCCATCGTTCAAGTATGAAATCTGTACGGGGAAAATGCAATTTTAAGCAAAAGTTAATGTATGTTTCTCTGGATTTGAAGGTTAGGTTAGGTTATGGTGGCCGCCTCTGTAAGAGACACACTCGAAGGCCTGAAAGGCCCATTGTGATACCACATATTTTGTTCTGCATTTGTTTCCGTATCTGTAGTGGTACATTGTCATTCAGTTTTCTATTCTTAAGGTCAGAAAAACTGGTATACTTCTAAGCTAATTTTTAATTTAACAATCTGCCTGGAAAATTAAGCTTTAGGTATTTCGTATTTTGAGCGAGTTTTCCCGTTCTATATTTACATTTATATTAGTATGATCAGAAGTTCGGTGTTAAAGACCTAGAAATCTTCCAGGATTTAACAAGACAACTTAAAGAATGCTGTTAAATCAATACGGAGCGAAGGTGTCTTGAGTTACTAGGTAGATCTAAGTAGCAAATATATTTTGAAAGGTCTTTCGAATGTTTTATACTCTTTTAATGGCCTTGAATTCATTATAAATTGCATCCTAAATATGCAAAGTTAAAATCTTACATGAACCATGACGAATGTCTTCTACGAATATTACAACTGTACACGTGTACTTCTTATAAAAGATGTATTTTAACATTAGCAGTTTTTATGGTGAATTCTTAGTGGTGTTGTTGTTGTGACGTAGTTTCATTATTGAAAATAATTACATGCATATTTTATTGTTGCTCTTCATCACGCCGATTACATACATATAAGCCGTCGTCTATGCAGCCAGACTGACTTGTTTCGTCGTACACAGCAATCACGCAATCATAACTTGTGTATTAACTGGTAGTGCATAGTTTTTGTAGTCAATTAAAAGTTCTCAAAACAAAGCTGGTCATTATGAAATTTTCATATTGTAAAAATGTAAAAAATAATTAACAAAACTGCTGCTTGAACTATTTGAGTGAAAAGACTTAACAAAGCAAATAAGTATTTCAAGTGAAAGCAAATGCATATTTTAATTTAATTTTAGTGGAAATATTTAACAAAAAAAATGAATATTTAAAAACAAAATTTAGTGGAAATATTAAAAATATTGAACAGAGCAAATAAATATTTTTTAAATATTAAAATTAATGAAAATATTTATCAAAGTAAATAAAATGAAAAATGGCGGTGAAAATTTCATTATGACGAGCTTTGAAAATTCTACGATTCTTGTTAATGTTTTATGTAGTTCAAGTTTTGATTTAAAAATATTTTCATTAATGTACAGCTTTATTATGTTTTAGTGTTTAATGTTTTAAAATGACTAACACTCGTTCGAATAATTGTTTAGCTTTTATTCAACTACTTATTTCCTCTACTTATGTATGTTAACTTATAAACATGGCTACGCGAAACGTAAAGTTCAATAGGCCAACTGAGGTTCTGCTGTCCAAAATGAAATTTTTTTAAATTTGTGAGGCATTCACTCATCTTTCTTAATCACTTTCTGTATCTAGTACAACAGATAATGTTTGAAACATCTAGTCATGGTTTGACCTTTTGTTGGTAACCTCTGAACTAATTTAAGCTTTACTTCTCCTTTATTTTCCTTTAGTCTATTTTGCCAGTCGTAATCTGGTTGTATTCTTACATTACAACATTCTTTTTTTAATACATATTTAATTTAAGCCTTAAACAGTTTTACACATTTTTCAAACGTTACAACTTTCGCTGTTTGTTCGTTTAAGTTGTTTGCATGCAATTAACACATTTTTCTGTTATGCTTTCCGCAAGTTGAATGCTTTTCGCTTCAAATGTTTTTCGGCTTTGACAATTTTTAACAATTTTGTTCCAGATATTTGGTTTTCACTCAATAGCCTGAAATTATTCTTCAAAGACTTGTTGAACCTTCAGCATTATTTGTCTCTCTCTTTCGTACATAGTGTAATTGCATTGATTTTGCCAGCGTTGAAGCTACTCCTGTTCATCCAGTTCACTCGTTGGCGCTAGTTTTCAGCCAGTTTGCTAAATTATTCAATAAAAGAGCGCATGTTGTTTTATTGGTGTGTGTTTTTCATATTTTGATGGCGGCCACTCTTAGGTGGGTCCAAATACATAGCGTTAGTGTTTAGCTGATCGTTCAAGCGCTTTCCACTAACTGTCTTGTTCGAGCAGTTTCGCAGCCCATTCAATGACAAATAGCTAGAAAATTGCTTTTGCCCGAAACGTAATCGCCGTCATTACCACTTCATGCTTTCCATTCAGTTGCGTTTCCATTCAGTGTTTTCAATGAAATTCGAAATTTTTGCTCACATTTCGTACATTCTCGTATATTTCAATATACTTATTGCATATGTATGCATATCTCGCTGTCTCTCTCTCTCACACACACACACACTTTTGCTGACAAAAGCAAAGAAGCTGTAACTGAAAGCAAACCATTTTCGATTTCTTTTCCTTTTATGTGCTGTTGTATCTTTAATTCTTTCTTTCTTTGTCTTTGTCTTTCTTGTTTCTTTTCCCGAAAACAATTCTGTGCGTTTCTAATCGTTGTGAATTGTTGTGGCCAACAATAACCAATACATAACCACTTACTAACCGAAACTGCATAAATTCGTGTCTGTGGTCGTGATATGAATTGATCTCTCTTTCCTTTATCTCGCTCTCTTTACACTCTTTGTGTCTGTGTGTGCGTGTCAACTACATATGTGTATGTACTGAAAACTATTGCCAAATACACAACAACAATGATAACCGATTAACTCAATTTCCAATTAACCATTTGCCAATTAATCAAATGCCCAACGATTCAATCATTCAATAAAAAGCGTGGCACAATACAACTGTACAATTTGCAGAGCACAACCATGCCCATCCTGTCGCTGAACGCGCATAACATGCCGACCGGCACCAGCAGCTACTCGGCGCTGGGCCTGAGCGGCGCCGGCTCCGGGGTGCCGCCGCTCGGCTCGTCGCTGACGCACCCCACCCTGCTCGACACGAGCACGCTGCTGGGCACGGCCGGCCTGACGGGGCTGGGCGGCATCACCGGCACCTCGTCGCTGTACGGCCTGGGGAGCGGCGTCGGCGTGGGCGTGGGCGGCGTCTCGGCCGGGCTGCCCAACTCGTATCCGCCGCCGTTCATCGATGTGGGCTCCGGCGCCGCCTACCCGTACACATCGGCCGCGCTGCGCAACGCCACCAAGATGAAGATGCTCGACGAGATCGACATTCCGCTGACGCGCTTCGGCAATCGCAGCTCGCCGTGCTCGCCCATACCGCCCAGCTCGTGGGGCCTGGACGAGTTCGCCGACAGTATGGGCGCCACGATGCTGCACAATCGCGGCAGTCTGGCACTGGGCGCACTCGATCTGGAGAGTAAGTGCCGAGCGCGAACATTGCTTGTCAATCGCTAAATGTTTCATTTCGACAGCGCGCAATCACACACTGAACGGTGCCAGCGAGCCGCAGGTGGACATGCTGGACATTCCGGGCAAGGGACGTTGCTGTGTGTTCATAGCGCGCTTCCCCTACGACCCACCCGAGTAAGTGTCCATGAGCAGCAGTTTCGAATAATTAAAACAATATTTAATTACGACATTCACACATGAAACGGTCCCACAACAGAGAGGCCGAGGGCGAGTTGTCGCTGTGTGCGGGCGACTATCTGCTAGTTTGGACCAGTGGCGAGCCGCAGGGCGGCTATCTCGATGCGGAGCTGCTCGATGGTCGTCGTGGTCTGGTGCCCGCCTCCTTTGTGCAGCGCCTCATCGGTGAGTGTTGAGGCTGTTCTTGTGCTATTCCTTTGACACTTTCATTCGTTCACGCAGGCGACGATCTGCTGGAGTTCCACCAGGCTGTACTGTCCACGCTACGCGATGCCGAAGATGGCTCGATGCAGTGCGACACGACGTCGTTGCCGTCATTGCCGCCACACAATCCATT
Source organism: Melieria crassipennis (assembly GCA_963668005.1). Classification (NCBI taxonomy): domain Eukaryota; kingdom Metazoa; phylum Arthropoda; class Insecta; order Diptera; family Ulidiidae; genus Melieria; species Melieria crassipennis. The sequence goes on along the minus strand of OY764961.1, from coordinate 94,288,358 downwards.
GCTCACACACACCCACGAGGACCTGGCACGCCTCAGTGAGACGCACACCGATCTGGAACACGATCAGGATGATATCAGTGATAATGGTGGGTACGAGTTGTGCAATTATGCTGAAAGGGTTTTGATTTTTGACTTGTTTCATAAGAGTACTTTTGGTTTTTTGAATCTAAACTGTACGCAAATGGGTTTTCACAAAATGTGAGCATTTTTTGCATAATTTATAACTTCTATACTGAGCTAAATAAAATAAATAATAGGTCCAGTAGGCCACTTAGTTAACTCCCGAACCAGTAATTAGACGCCAGATAAAAGATTTGATAACTAAGAAGAGTGCAATGGTTCGTGCTTTGAGTGCTGAACACTGTCGCTATTTTTTTTTATACCATATTACTTATGGTAAAATGTAACTTTGTGAACGCCTGAGTCATCTATGAATCAATATTATTTGCGAGTTTTCAGAGTTTTAAGAGTTTGAAGCTTTAAGAGTATTTAAAAAAAATGTTTAAGTTTTTAAGTTCAAAACAAACCTTTAAATTGACGTTTCGGAAAGACAATCTTTCAAATGGTAATTTATAGAGCACCACCGATTAATCGGCTTCGGCTTTTGTTTCAGCTATATTCAGCCAAAAAACGTGCATTTGGCCAATAATCGGCTACCAAGCCAAAGAATAACTTTTTTGAGTACATGTCGCTCGATATGGGAAAGTAAAATTAGCCCAACTGCATTTAAAAATCAGTTGAATTCAAAAGAGCTAAGCAGCTGAAAAGCAGCATTGCCAGCACACACTTTCGGGTAGCGTTGCCCCCACACATTCACAATAGCCAGAACCATCTTTTGAAAACGGGCTGAACTAATCGGTACTCCCAATATTTTGAGAGTACACAAATCTGTAAATAAAAGTAAATTAAATGTAGCGAAACCCTTTGACAACCAGCAATCGAATTTATTGACAGCTCCTGTCAAATTGTTGTTGTTCACGTGTAAAACTATAAATGATACATTAAGGGCCAATTTTTCAGTGCGAGATCAACTCGGTTTCTAATTTAAACTTTAAACCTTTCGCTACAGGTTTTTACTGGGGAAAGTTAAAATTTTACATTTTACGTCTTAGGGTTCCATGTGGTTATATTAGCAACATTCCATAAGACAATTTTTAATTTGTATACTCGGACCCTGTATTTTAGAGTGTTTTTCTATGAGAGCAGCCACATCGTTATGGCTGTAATAATTTCTTAACACTTTCCGACATGAAAATAAACCCGTTCTGTATGAATTGTATGGGCTGTAGTCCAATATATAGGACATTGTGACTGAAAGGGTTAAACATAAAACTTTTTACGCATAATGAAAATTTGAATATTTTTTCATTTACTTCAGCCAAAATTAAAAAAAGAATATCTAAATTGAAAGAAAACGTCAAATTAAAAAGTTCACTAATATGTTCTGCTACTTCAGCCAAAATTAAAAAAAGAATATCTAAATTGAAAGAAAACGTCAAATTAAAAAGTTCTCTAATATTTTCTGCTTATTCTTTCTTTACTATATCAAGGTTTACCAAAACGTTTATACTTCTATTCTTTAAACTTAAATATTCAGTTTATTAATATCGCATTTTTCCTAAAACTTCAAACTATTCTAAAGACCAACAAAAAAATATATTCTTGCAACCATAGAGGATGCAGACGTCCACAAAGTAGCATGTTGCCATATGGCAACAAAATAGCGAAAGGGTTAATTAATTTAAAAAAATTATCAAAAAAATAAATTAAAAAAATTAATTATTAAAAAATTAATTAAAAAAAATTAATTTACTTGATTAATTTAAATTTAAAATTTGATTTCGCGTTTTAGTTTAAACGTTCAAACTTGAATGAAGTTTAAACTCAGCTAAAACGCCCAATTCAATTAAGTTATTCACCTTCTGCTTCGGTTTAAGCCGAACGTCAGTTAAGTTATTCACCTTCTGCTTCGGTTTAAGCCGAATGTCAGTATTGTAGCCGATTAATCGGCTTCGGAAAAAATGTCACCTTTGGTCGGGCTCTAGTCATTTATAAAGTAGTTTTGGTAGAGCAATTTTTCCGAATTAATTTTCCTTTTAAGCCTTTCACAACCATTGCAACATACATCTGTATTTTAACGAAATCTTTTAGAACCATTACGCAAACAACTTTGGTATTAAGTATTTAGTATAAATTACCAATTTTTGCTAGATTTTTTTGGTCAAATCTTACGACTAATAGCAAAACTAATCTTTTAATGCAACTGCAGTTCCAGCGCCTAAGCACTTAACCCTCGAACGCCAGCTGAACAAAAGCGTACTTATTGGCTGGTCGCCGCCGGAGCCGGTGGGCTACAATCTGATCGACAGCTATCACGTCTACGTCGACGGCGTGCTCAAGGTGACCGTGAAGGCCAATGAACGCACTCGCGCGCTCATCGAGGGCGTCGACTCGAACCGGGTAGGTGCCGCAGCAGTTCAAAAGTTCACTCACAATTCAATCCCGCATTTCTTCTTCTTGCCGACAGCCTCATCGCATCAGCGTGCGCAGCGTCACGCAGAATCGGCAGACGTCACGTGACGCCGCCTGCACCATGATCATTGGACGCGACACTGCCCATCTCGGTCCGTCGGCGGTGCGCGCATCGCACATAACGTGTTCATCGGCAGTCATCTCGTGGCTGCCGGCCAACTCCAATCACCAGCACGTCGTCTGTGTTAATAATGTGGAGGTGCGCACCGTCAAGCCGGGCGTCTACCGGCACACCATCACCGGCCTGGCGCCCAGCACGCAGTATCGCGTCACGGTGCGCGCCAAGCACTTGCGCGCTCCCGGCGGCCATCAGCCGCCGGGTCGTCCGCAGGAGGAGGCACCGGGCGCCTACGCTGATTTCCGTACGTTGACGAAGGGATTGCCAGATCCGCCACAGGTTGTGTTCCATTCTTGTTTATATGGTTTTTTTGTTGTTATTGTACAATTTCAACTAAACGCCACTGCCATTGCAGGACATCCAACTTGAGGCTGGCCCTCAGGATGGTACCATTCTTGTGACATGGCAGCCGGTTAATCGGCCAACCTCTTCCGGGCCGGTAACCGGCTATGCGGTGTACGCGGATGGTAAGAAAGTGACGGATATCAATTCGCCAACCGGAGATCATGCGCTCATCGACATCGGCAAGCTGGGTGTGTTCAATCCGCGCGCGGTCACCATACGCACCAAGTCGCGCGACTCGCAGTCGGCCGACAGTGCGCCCATTCTCATACCAAGTAAACGCGCCACTGCATGCCAAGTGCCACAAGTGACTCAACACGTCCACCTCTCGTCCTGTTTAGATGCCGTACGCAACGCTGTCGTCAGAAGGGGACCAAATCAGATGGGCATGGGTCCGCAAATGCAGCAGGGACCGCATGCCGTGGCCAACCAGCTGGGCATGGGCGGGCAGCAGCAGCCCGGACAGCAGCAGCACATGATGGGTCAGGACCCCAATCAGTACGATCCGAATCAGATGCAGCAGGGACAGCAGCAGCCCGGACAGCAGGTCATGCAGCAGGGCCAGCAGCCGGGGCAGCCCGGTCAACAGGTGAGCCATGCAATATTTGTTTCTATACATCACAACAATATATGCAACAACAACACTCAAACATTGAAACTTAATACTATCAAAACACTCAAACACACACTCACACTCAACATTGCGTACACTGTAAATAATAAAAGAGCGCATTGTGAAAATGCCAAAGTTTTTGTTTAATTGATTGGTTTTAAATTTTGAATTTCTCTTACGAAAACCATACCAACTGTGACTATCTATTATGTAAAATATATATACACAAACAACTCAATCAGCCTATGAAGCAGTCAATCAACCAGTCAGCCAATTAAATCTACTTACGCTGTATTATACTTACTTACATAAATACATTCAGACAATGCTCCAAGTCTCACGCCCTCTTAAGTATTTGGCACCGAATATTTGACACCTTGACACGCACACAACCAGCCAAACTAACCAGCCGCCAATGTAAGGTTTCTTTTGCCTGCACGACCTGTCACCAGTCACCTGTCACTTGTCACCTGTCACCTGTCACGTCTTCTAAAATCCTAACTTTACTTACTATACTAAAATCCCACTCAAGTCACAACCCAACTAAAGTTTCACCACTTAGCCGAACTGCAAATGAACACAGTACACCCCGAAATGTATTTTCACCACAAGTTGTAATTACGTTTTTACGTGTATTTGCATAAGATTTTCACTTTCCTTTCTTTAAAACAACAACTACAACAACCAACACAACAAACACACTGAGAATACAAACATTGAGAACCATTTACACATAACCGATACGTTGTCGGAGTTTGTTTGCATCGGTTTAGAGAACGAATAGAATTTACTAATAAATACTCATAATAAGTTTGTGATTTTCCAAAGTTCTTCAGCCATTTGCAATTTCTTTGCTCTCTAAAGACTTTCTAAAAGAAACGTAATTTCAGTGGCAGTGGAGGGAAATATATGAAAAATTATTAAATAAGGAAAATTATTAAATGCACATATAACATAATGAAAAAAAAATTATTAAAATATTTCTCACAACAGTTCTGTATTAAGAAAAATATATAAAATATTTTTTAAAACAGTTTTGCGTTAAGAAACACTTAGAAAATAATACAAATAATAATATAGATAAATCATATTAAGAAGAACTTAGAAAATAATAAAAAAATTCATTAAAATATTTCTGACAACAGTTTTGTGTTAAGAAACACTTTTAAAATAATAATAAAAAAAATGTATTAAAATATTTTTCACAATAGTTGAAAAAAATAATTAAAAAAAATCATAAAATATTTTTCACAACAGTTTTATGTTAAGAAACACTTATAAAATAATAAAAATAATATAAAGAAATCATATGAAGAAGCAGCTGGAAAATAATAAAAAAAATGCATTAAAATATTTCTTACAACAGTTTTGTGTTAAGAAACACTTAGAAAATAATTTAAAAAATTTATTATAATATTTAAATACAAAGCTCTCAATTTCAACTATAATAAAGTAATAATAAAATAAAAAATAAAAATAGTAAAAGTATTAACCCATTAATGCCCACAGTTACATATACGTAACGGCAGCAACGATAATTTAAAATGTTATTTACAGGTTGCATGTACATGCCTATTCATGTTTATTACTCATATGAAATTGAAAATAGTTCAGCGAATGCTGTAAAATTCAAATTAGGTCAGTAACTCTTTTATTTTCGTCGCGAGCACAAGTTTTGTAATGAGGTATATTTCAAATTAGTAAAAATTGCGATATGGCGACTCGCAAACGGTAAGAAAATTTTATATCAATTTAGTGAAAGTATTTTGTAAGAAACTTTTTGTGAAAAGTGGTTATTAAATATCTACAGTTTTATTAAAAAATGTTAAAATAAACTTTTAGTGCCCGTGGGGTTTTCTGAGCAGCCTGCAATTGCACTGTTACGTATATGTAACTGTGGGCCATTCTCAGTACTTTTGTGTTTTTGGTTTAAGTTACACATACGTAACAGTGGGCTATTCTCAGTACTTTTTTAACGTAAGTTCAAATATAAATGTAAGATTTTTGTATGCTTAGATTCGGATATTTGACACTGGATGAGGCCACCATATATTTGCAAGGGATTGCAAGTGATGAGGAAGAAGATAATGCAGTGGAAAAGTTGACAATTAAGCCGCCTAGTGGCCATATTTTGGGATCTAAAGAGGATTCTGTGGAAGAAGACGGCGGTGGAGTGACAACAAATTTGCCGAGAACACAATTAATGCAACCGTGTGAGGTTATTGTGCGGCAATTGACAACAAAGGTTGAAATCGACGACGACGAAAACATCGTACTACAGCAAGCTCTTGAAGACGTGCTAAATAATTCCTTCGCAAACTTAAATACAGATCTTATAGAGTCACCAAGTATTACATCATCAACGTCTTTTGGGTCGCCATCTTGTGGAGGAGCCATTTCACTGCCTATGTTTTATAAACCTTCAGAAGAAGAGCCATTGGAGCCTAGTGATGAACTTTCGTCGGCTTCTACTTTACATGGAAAACTTCCAATCACTAAAATTGGAAAATATGTCCGAATAGAACGTAAAAAAATCATGGTACCATTACAAAATTCGGTACTGCAATATAATCGGCATGTGTAGTGGAGTGTGTCAGTCGGAAGAACATGGTAGTCTTCTTGGACACCCCCCCCTGTATTCGAGGGTGCTGAAGACGATGGTGCTGAGCAATTTGCTTTTTGGGCGGGGGAAGACCCTCAAAAGGGTTAAAAACCCCCTTTTTACGCCCATTATGGTAACAAACCTCATCTATGGAAAGCTTTTGTAAGGCAATATGGGTATCAAACGATTCAGCGTGTCATTGCGGCCAACATAGGCTATAATAAAATCGGCCACGCCCACTTTCCGCGCCCACTTAACTAACAAAACAAAGCTAATTGCTCAGCACCATCGTCTTCAGCACCCTCGAAAACGGGGGGGGAAGTAGTCTCGTCGTGTCCAAGAAGACTACCGGATTTCGGCCTCTTTTCCGACTGACACACTCCACTAGTGGGGGGAACCGACAGAATGGACCAAAATGTAAACGCATACAGGATTAGCGCTCTCGGAAAGAAGTGGTGTTTGTCCATTTTTTCAAAGCTCATTGACGTGTCGATGCAAAATACGTGGATCTTGCATCGTAAAGGAGGAAGCAGTATGACGCAACTTGATTTCCGCAGAGCCATTGCCAACTCTTGGCACAATAAGACCACCTCAGAGCTTTTTTCATCGAACAACTGCGGCTGAAACCGACTTCTCAAGCCGCTATGACTGCATTGGGCATTTTATTGTAGAAACAATAGATAAAAAAAGGCGCCGCTGCGCTGGAATGAACTGCAAATCGCATCCCACTTCTATGTGCAAAAAGTGTAATGTTGGTTTGTGCATCAAATGCTCGAAAAGTACCATTATGCTACAATTCCATAATTTATTGTATCAACCACATATGTGTTTCATTCACCTTTACATTCACAGTTCAATGTATACAAAGTTTTCATGTATTTTTAAGTACTAAGCTGTAACATTGTCATTTAAAATAAATAAAATTTGTTCAACCAAAAAGTACTGGAAATAGCCCACTGTTACATATATGTAACGGCTTCCACAGCCCAATCCATACAAGGTACCAACATTTTTTTTTTCTTATTTATGTTCCTGTGCATCATAAAGCATACGTCTCTAAATTTCAAGCCCCTAGCACTGCTAGATCGCTGTGGGCATTAATGGGTTAAGTAATTTTGCAATAACCGATTTAAAACTAGAAAGAGTTACAAATAATGAACTAAGATTAATGTAACTTGATGCCTAGAAATCTTCAGAAATCGGGTTCAATATTCATTAATGCAATGAATAAAAGCGTTTAGACTATTTGATTGTCTAAACAATTAAACTAACTGATTTTATTTTAATTATTTTCTTTATTGTAAAGGAATTTATATTTTTTAGTCAGTTGATTGATAGTTTTAAGTGATCAAATTAGATCATAGATAGGTTTATATAAAGTGTAGTACGAAGGAATCCATTATTTATTCAATAGATGACTTCTCCAATTGTAAAGCTAAATGGCGTTAGAAAAATAAGATTTTATACTTGTAAAAGTTTTGGGATAATTTTGTGTTTGCTTTGCTCAAATATGGACACCAGGAAAGATAAAATATGCCAAATTTTACAGTTTTCCCTCGATGAAAGCGACTGAAAATCTGAATAATGTTTATGGTTGTGATACTGTAACAGACAATCACATGCGATTTTGGTTTCGTCTATTATGTTCTGGTAATTTTTATGTCAAAGATGCACCACGCTCTGGAAGGACAATTGTCGAAAATGTCCATAAAATCATAGAAATCGGCGAGTCCGACCATCATGTAAGCACTGTTTCGGTTGCGGAGAATTAAAAATTACACAAAAGAGCGGAAAAAAAGAAACCACTTGAACAAGACTGGATGTAAAAACATGTTCAATGTACCCGAGTTCAGGCAAAAAACCTCATGAATCGAATTTCCATCTGCGAATCGCAACAAAAGTGGTCCATTTTGGAAGCGAATGGTGACTGGTGATAAAAAATGGATCACTTACAGCAACGTATTTGGTGGAATTTGCAGGGAACTATCTACTATGAGCTGCTTCCCTACGGCCAAAATCTTAATTCGGACCTGGTACTGTCAACAATTTGGCCGTCTGAAGCAAGAAATAACCCAGAAGCGGCCAGCTTTGGCCAATAGTAGTGGAATTGTGTTCCATGAGGACAACCCCAGGCCACATATATGGATAGTGACTTGCCTGAAGCTCCGGAATCTTGGTTGGGAGGTTGTTATGCATCCTTCTTATAGTTCAGATCTGGCAATAAATAATTAGCAGCTGTGCCTGTCTATGTCGATTGATTTTGCTGGTGACAAATTGGCATCAAAAGAAGATTGAGAAAATTGACTGTTCCAGTTGTTTGCCTATAGGGACGAGTGTTTCTATGAGGGATACACAATGAAACTACCTTAAAAATGGCAACAAGTTATGGAACTTTTGCTTTTCTTAAGTTTAATGCAAAAATAATGGATTTATTTTTACTACTAGATGATTTTCTACTACTACTTTTCTTTTTTACTAAACTTTATACTTATTATATAATATTATAAATGTGCAGTGGCGGATTCAAGGGGTGGTTTCGGGGTTGAAACCCCCGAAATATTAGGGTCAACTTTAAAACCACATACAAATGAATAGGAACAAACATAATTACAATTATATTAATATTAAAGATTTATTTAATTAAAATTTTATTTATTAAATTTATTCAAAATTTATTTAATAATAAGAATTACTGTTTGAAACCCCCCAAAATATTTTTCTGAATTCGCCCCTGTAAATGTGCTTTTAATTAGGAATTGTTTTAACAAGAAAAATAATTTAAATATAACTGTTAAATGCTAATAACTAGAAACTAATTAATAAAATCATTAACTAAAACTATTTGGCATCAATGACAACTGCCACTAATTTACTGCCACTTCCTTTACTCCACTGAAATTCCGTTTCGCCAAATGAATATTTTCCACTCAAGTGTTCAACTCTACTCTACTCTACCACTCTAATATTCTACTACTCTGCTACTCTTTCAACTCCTATCTGTCGCCACTCTAACTTCTTGACTAACTTTCTATTGCGCCCCCCGATTTTGTGCATCTATCATCTTAGCTCTCCTCTACTTTTCGTCTTTGTTTGTTTTGCAAAGAATTGAATTTTAATTATGTCCGCCACCCACCCACACACACACACACACACACACACATCCCTTCAAACACACCTTGTGCGAAGAATTGTTCTCACCAAAGTTTTCGTTGATTTTACTATTAGCGAATGCACTTCACTGCAGTGAAATTTGAACTTCCAAAGTTGTGTTGAACTTGCAAACCGAAAATGATTTATTTTTTGTACCCCAAGTTTCCTTCACCCATAACAAAAACTAAAAAACGAATTAAATTTTTAAAAGAAAACCAAATGTATGTATGTAAGTTTTGGAGTATGATTTTCATTGCTAGTTGCAAACAAATTTCAATTCAATTCAATTCAAATTCTAAGCATGGCCACGAATGTCTTGCAATCAGTTCGAACGAAGTTAAACATTTTCGATTTGTTCGATTTGTCGATTTACGATTTTCGTTTAATCGAGATTTAAACACCAACCAATATATCATAAATTGCAATTTGATATTTAGCGTTTTAGTAGCAATAAGAAACAAAAAAAAAATTATTTAAAAGAACGCACAAAATTTTGTACTAAAAAATTAACTAAATCCATCACAAAATTCAGAATTTATGCAAATTATGAAAAATTCAATATAAAAAAAATTCATAAACCAGCAAGAAAACGAAACATTTAACAATATCTCATAAAACCAAAACGCATCATCTGTAAATGCAGCCCGACGGAAGCCATGGCTTATTAGGTGGGCTGCTCGGTGGCCTCTTCTCAAAACCCAATCAGAGTCAAGTGAATCAAAATATCAATGTAAGTTACTCACCCAACAACACAATTACAATTACAAATACACCTACTTTACTTAACTACTTACTTACTTACTTACTTACTCGCTTACTTAAGTACCAATAGATACGTAATCGTATTTAGCATATGTTAGCATATCATAGCCAAAGTATTTACTTATTTGCATACGCCAACCAAAAACATATCGGAAAATATTTAAGCGGCATTAAGCCAAGTTGAATGCATCGTGCAGATACTTTTGCTAGTCGAAATTCCTTGTGTGCGACGGTTTTAGTGCGCACTGTGCGCTTTGCTTAATGCCAAATGCCATAAAATACAATGCATACTTACGTTTTTGTTTAGAAGAGTTTTGAACATACGTACATACATAAATTAAGTACACTTGTTGAGATTGCAGTTAGTACGAGTATGAATGTAGAGAGCTACATGAAAACATTTTCGGTTTTGACTTTTTATTCACATCGTTTTTTTTTTTATAAATTATGCTTAATGCAAATTTTGAGTTTTCATAAAAAAACTATTATGATTGCTAGGACTACGTCAGCGTACAGGGTTCTGAATTTGAGCAACCAAAAGGACGATTCTATGGTAGTTTTCCGCGTTTGATTCAAAACTGAAGTTGGTTCTAGTTTTTAAAAGAATCGGATCGGTGGAATTTATCTTTATCTCAAATTCTTAAAATAATGAATACAACCGTATAGTTTCCACATTTTATTGTAGGTAGGTAGATGTGGCCCACTTAGGCCATTAAGACCCATAAGACCCCTAACTCATTAAACCAGTTAGAGCTCCTAACAAAGCTAAATATACAACGAATAGTCTTATCGGCTAGGTTCCTAGTTTAGCGAAGAAGAAGTTGCATCCTTATTCTGTATAAAGCATGACAGGTACATAGAAGATGAAGTCATTAAAGTCCAACTGTAGTCCGTTTATTGTGTTTACATCAAAAAATCTTTGCAGCATTTTCGATTGCCATCAAATTTAAGCACAGCCATTCTTGGTCGTTGCCTTTCTTGTCCGAATTATAGCGGAGACAATATCAAATCAAACAATAACAATCAAATAATAAGCAACAATAAATTACATTATTTTGAAATTACTATAGGGGTATTCACACCGAGCTCGTTACTTTGTTAGTTCGGTATTCGGTAGTTTTGTACGTGTATTTTGTGTTTGTACAAAAATTGAACAAAAACAAAATACACATAGAAAACTACCGAGTACCGAAGTAACGAAGTAACGAGCTTGGTGTGAATACCCCTTATTTGTAATTTTAAACTTGTATCTACCTATTTGGATTCAATGACTTCAAAATCCAGCGATTCAAAATAATTGTAGCATTTGTTTCAGGTTTCATCAATTCAAACACTTCAAAGTTTCTAGTTAGTTTTTACCTGAAAAGTGAAAAAGGCAATGGGAAATTCTTTAAATTTTACATTCATAGGCTTTATTTTTAATTTTATAGGCTTTATTTTATTTTATATGAAAAATTGTCTTCACAACTGAATCCATATTTCTGCATACGAAGACCACTTCGGTTGGTCCAAGTTGCTCAAAATTATGTTTATAATGTATAGAAGATGTCTATGTAGCTGCCTGAACTCGATTGTAACTGAAGTCTATGCCGGAAGTTTCTGATATATCCAATGAAATTTAAGAAGATTATAATTAAAAGTGGGTTTTTTTTTAAACCGCTTCTAAACTAGGAGACTTAACTCTAAAGTATCTGATACAATTGAAATTGTTTTTAGAGTGGGTTTTCAGTATATTAAAAGAGAACCCTAATGGCTGAACAATGCACTTCTGATAAGAAAGAACTTTATGGCCTTTGAAACTCCTTTGGAAAATAGTTATTGCTCAACAACTTTTGTATACCAGTTCTGACAATTTATCATTAAATGTTTAATTTCGTGGAAGAGCCAAGTTATATACTGGAAAGCTGAATCTTCTCTATGGAAATCGCGAAAAGTAGATCCAATCTCGAAAGCTGACAACAGATTTGAAATCAGCACATTGAAAACATTCGAATAGATGCAAAATTTTACCCATATTTGGCAGCCAATGTTGTTAGTCTGATTAACGCAAACTAAATTTAGTTAACTTAGTAGCGTAAATATCAACAATTTAGCAGCAGGCAGTAAAGTAAAGTGATGCAGTAAACTAATAATTGGGTGAAAGTAAGAACATAAGTAAGCCCAAAGGTTTGAAAGTCTCTGCTGAAAATGTCGACTTTTGCTCCGTAAAATTGTAGCACAATAAAACCCTAAGAGAGAGAAGAGAACCCAGATTTTGAGTTCAAGGTTTAGAATTATCTCGTTTCTGCTTCTAGGACATCAGTTAAGCCATGTGAGTAATTGTGTTACCACGTGGGGTGCTCCAGGTTAGGTTGAAATGGCAGCCTTCTTCTGAAAAAGCTCACTCAGGTGATTCAATAAGGTCACCGAGTTTTCAATTAAAATAAAATATTTTGTCATTTATTTAATCCTTTTCTTAGCTTATGGTGATTTTTCGCCACATGTTTACCAAGACTTTGTAGGCAACAGACCAAAGAAGTCCGGGCGCATCAGCCGCACAATCTGGACTATCCTTTTATTTTCAAATGTAGTTAGGACAACATTAACGACATGGCCTTTTGCCTCTTAAGGCTAAAGTTTGTTACTATATTTCAGTGCGGTCTCATCACATTAGAATGTCTCAAAGTGCTGTGAATAGGCAATTGGATCTCCATGGCTTCTTGTTCCAAAGCGTTTGAAAAACTTGATCAATGCTGCCGGACAATAGTTGCCTGAAGCTTACTAGCACCTCGGGAATAATTTTTACTGTCATTGAATCGCCCTGTATGCAATTTCTAAAAGATTATCAACTTATTTTCTCTAGCAATACAAACATGAATTAATTTCACATAGAACTAGAAAAAACCAACAAAACAATAAACAAAAATTAAATATATTGAAACTGTAAAATGTATTTAAAATCAGTTTTTCCAACTTTGTGTTAGCTCTGTTCTAGTATTTAATAATTGCAGAATTCTCCAAACAGCCTTTTAAGCATTGTTTTCTTTATTTGGCCACATCAATCGACTGTAACTTATAACATCGATACGCTTCAACTTGTTTTTTTAGATATAAATAGTTTTTTCACCCTGTATGATAGGCATAAAGTTCTTGCCAAAGTATGTAGCAACTTTTCAACTGGCATCTGTCATCTCGAAAAATCTTGCAAGCATCATCAGCTCCCACTCCACATTATACGCAGCAATTAAGCGCCTTGAAAACATTTCTTATTTCGAAAAAATTTGAATAATTATACCCAATTCGAATAGTCAAGTAAATAACCATAGAACAAACAGCTTTCTAGCAAAAACATATACTATAAACTATCTAATACTTAGCTTATTTGTACAATATTTTCTTGATTTCGACTATTCCTTTTGCTTTTCACCCAACCTAACCTCAAAAAACCAAAATAAGAAACCGGAAATAGAACTGTAAGCCTTTTTATTTGATTCCTTCAACTTGTATTTTCGTTCTATAGCTTTGTGCTTTACATGTCCCTCTTAACTCCTAACATCTTCATTTACTGCGTGTACCCATCATTTTTGCTTCACTTTTGAGTTTTTGTTTTGATGAAAAACAATGAAAACAAAAAATCAAATCGTTGCCACAGTCAAAAACTTTAAAGCTAAAATTAATATCAGAAATTAAACTTAATGCAACAACAACAAAAAAATTAAATTAAATTTATTAAAAAAAAAAACAACAGTAGCTTTAACAAAATTTCAAATTTCCCAAAAAATTTATGCATAATTTATCATGCTTGATATTCATTCGCCGAAAATCGCCACAAATCGTACAACATTCAATTCAACAAACGACACGCTGTAATAAAACAACATTAACCACCACTGCCACCACCACTACCCCGTCACAACGCCCCACAAAGGGCTACCAGCCGGGCACAACACAGCGCAATGTGATTCAGGGTCGACCGCAGGGTCCACAGTCCATGGTTGGACAGCAGCAGCAGCAACAATTCGGACCACAGGGGCCGATGGGTCCGCAACGCTTTCCGGGGCAACGGGGGCCTGCACCGGGCCAGATGCAGGGCCAAATGCCCGGCCAGATGCAGGGCCAAATGCCAGGTCAGATGCAGGGCCAGATGCAGGGCCAGATGCCCGGCCAGATGCAGGGCCAGATGCCGGGTCAGATGCAGGGTCAGATGCAGGGCCAGATGCCGGGTCAAATGCCCGGTCAGATGCAAGGTGCTATGGGGCCGCGCGGCCCACTCAATCCGCAGCAGCAGATGCAACAGGGCCAGATGATGCCCGGCCAGCAGCAACAGCCACCGCAGCAGCAACAGATGGCGGCGCAGAAGAAGCCGCGCTATTTCGTTGCTATGTTCGACTACGATCCAAGCACAATGAGTCCTAATCCAGACGGATGCGACGAAGAACTGCCATTCCAAGAGGGTGATACTATTAAGGTAAGCGGGCGCGAGCAGCGCCACTGCTTTAGCCGAGAATAATGCAGGGTGTAGTGAGCCGCGGTGTAGCAGTGCGCGTGTAGTTTGCTAATACGACTGTAGTGGAAACGTTCGCAGGAGGCACGCGCAGGTAATGTCCCCCAGTCGAAGGTAATGTATCACCAGAGATTGCAGCGCGCTCTCGATTGAACTGACAATTAACCAAACCAAATCGGCAATTGGCAGCAATCAGCAATTTGACGCCATTCGGCCCATTGAGTCTATTGAGACAGAGGTCTCGCGTGCAATTCGGTCGACTGCATGTTTTAGTTTTTGCCCTCATCTCGCTGCATCATCACCAGCCAGCGCATCGCTGGCCCATTGCAACAACTCGTACCAATTAACCAGCCCTCCGTTTCCAGTTCAGTTCGTAGTTGTGTTTTGTAAGCGTTTGGTTTTTTTTTTGTTTTTTGAACGTACAATAACTAAATACCTCTCTAGCATAAACTTCTCTTTGAATTAACGTTGACAAATTCCGATTCTATTCTATTCTATTGTATAAAAGCATTTCCCCCTAAACTATTTTGAATCGATGGAGAGATGGCAAGCAGCAAACTGTTCTAAATCGGCTTGTTGCACTTTTCGCAGGTTTACGGCGACAAGGATGCCGACGGCTTCTATTGGGGCGAGTTGCGCGGCCGACGCGGCTATGTGCCGCACAACATGGTCACCGAGGTGGACGATGGCACCGGCACCATGGGCCCGATGGGACCAGTCGCCGGGCAGCCGGGAGGCCCCGGCCAGGTGATGCCCGGCCAGGCGGGCACGCAGCAAAGCATGCGCAACGTCAGCCGCGATCGCTGGGGCGACATCTACGCCAACATGCCGGTGAAGCGAATGGTCGCGCTCTACGACTACGACCCGCAAGAGCTGAGTCCGAACGTGGACGCCGAAGTAAGTACCTAATGGGTGTGGCAGGTGCCTTGAGTTGCGCTCGCCGAGTGCACATTTTCGCCACTCGACTTGTGTGTGTTGAACTACTTTTGAGTTCACTTTGTTCATTGAATTTTGTTTCATGTTCCATGCTAAGCGCAAGCAAGTGGGTACCGGCCTGTTTGGGGGTCTCATTGGTGGGATACTGCCCGGTTTTGGCCAGCAGAGCGAGCCACCGCCGCCGAGCAGTGTGAGTGCGCCAGTCACAATGCAGTAGAGCTCGTGCGTCCATGGGTGTAGTGGCAAAATAAAAGTATTGCTTGCTGTATACCTAATTCAAATCCAAAATTTCTCATTGTAGTGCTTGGTATCATTTCCAAATAATAAATAACAAATATAATAATAAAAATATGATCAATAAGATCACAATTTAGCAATCTGTAGACAGCTTACAACCCAGTCAGATTTGAATATGGATTTGATTCATGGCACAGTGCTCTCTCTACCGAAATAAGTTACTTGACTCAGTGTTGCCAGATACCTGAAATTACTTTCTCCTAAATCATTAAACAAAACTGGAATTTCCTCCCAAACGTAAAAAGAATCTCCTAAATTTTATGTTTTATTATTTGCATAATTTTACAGGAATTCAACTTTTCATAAAAAGTAAAAATATATAGTGGAATTCTTTGTAATGTGCCACCCCATGGCTCCCCAAATTATCGTATCGCCAATGTTAATATACCGTTGGAAAGAGGGTTTAAAGAGTTATGATCCAAGGAAACGCCTCATTTGAATTTTTCGTAAATACATGTTTTACAGCCAATTTCCCAAAGTGTTAAAAATCGACACCCTACAATTTTTTAATGTAAAGTGTCACCCCCTAAAAAATTCGCTAAAAACGCAGAATTCTCATGAAAAAATGCATGATTTAGAGAATTTACGAAACATTATTGAATTTAATTTGAATTGAATAGAAAATGTTCGAAAGAAAAAATCAAATTGAATAGTAACGAATAAAACGAATAATTGCATGGAAATTAATAAACAAAACTGAACTAATTTATTCCTCATGATTACAGACAAATTGACTAAGAACACTTTAAATTCATTTTATTGACGGCCCCGAGTAACAAAAAGGCATTTTACCGATATAGGATCACAAAACAATGGAAAAAGGGTGGTGGCACCTTACAAAGAAAAAAGGTGGCACTTTACATTTGTATGTCATTTTGGAAATCATTGTATACATTTTTTCTTTTTACGATATGCTCGGATATCATTTCGGATTATGAAAAATCGTTAAAAATTAAGTCCAACACTGATATTTACCTTAGTTTTTTATAAGTTTTTGGTTACTTTTCACCGCAAGAAAATCCTTCAGTTTTTGTTTTTTAGTTTTTTCTTAACCAAATTTGACACTTTTTTACCCAGACCGTGTTATTGCGTCTGTTCCCTCAAAAACCACATTAAAATTCCTACCTTAAATGACGGTAGGAATTTTTTTGCTTGGATTGCTGGAGCGTCGAAATCGAGCAGGGGTGGCAGCTTACAAAGAGTGGCACCTTACAAAGAATTCCCCTATACATATATTTTTTTTTATTGTAGCCTTATTTATTCGTCATCAGCTTAACAACAAAAACTTAACAAAAACAAAACATAAAACAAATGAATTAAATAAAAGTGCAATTTTCGGCGGGATTTCATTGTGACAGCAATAAGTGAGAACGAGATAGAACGAGCTTACATTTTATTTATTTATTTATTTATTTGTAAGCTTAACAAATTTTAACACAATAGGGTGCTTTGACTATGAAAATAGTTGCCAAAATATGTTTTGTTGCCAGTGTTCCCAATACATCATACTTCGTTATCCAAAAATATCCCAAAAATCCACCAAGAATCCGAAAATTGCCCTAACATAAGATATAAATCTCCTAAACCATTCTTCCTCCTAAAAATTCTCCAACAGTCCAAGAATCTCCTAAACCTAGGAGGAAATCTCCTGATCTGGCAACACTGACCTGACTCATAGCTTTGCCGAATGACAAATATTTCCGCAATGATTTGAACTTTGAGAGACCCCATACCACCAATTGCCCAATTATCAGACCCACTTACAATGTGCCACCTACATAAGTGACTTGACTCCTTGCTTGGCCTACAACATACAAGTACACATTTCTAGCGTTTAGATTAGAATTGTAACAATGAATGGTCGCGCTCTATCCAAATTGTTTTCTTCTCTCCCTTCAAACCCAACAGCAGGTGGAATTGAGCTTCAAGACGGGCGAGATTATACTCGTCTACGGTGATATGGATGAAGATGGTTTCTACATGGGCGAATTGGACGGTGTGCGCGGTCTGGTGCCGTCGAATTTTCTCGCCGACGCACCCGATCAGTATAACAATCAAATGGTACCGGGCGGTCCGAGCGCACGCGGCGGCCTCAGCCAGCGTGGCCGGGGACAAGGGCCCGGCGCCAGAGGGCCACCGCCACCGCCCAGAGACAACATGATGCCCGGTGTGGCCGGGCAGCGTGGTCCACAAGGCAAAAGTAAGTGAATTTTGTGAAGATTCATAGCACTCTCTCTCTCTCTATATATATATATACATAATTATAATATATATATATATATATATAACAATTTTACATGTGATTTTTCGTTTAGTCTTCATTTCGAGTAAACGTATGTTTTGTTGTTTGATTTCTTTCCAATGTGTACAGTTGAAAGGCAGATTTCGTATGGTTTTACGTTTCGGTTTTGATTTCTTTCTTTGTGATTACAACAACCAATGTGACACTTGTACGTTGAGTTCGCCTGAAGGCCAATAATAATAATAATAATAGGTGATGAAGAAATGAGTGATGAACGCTACGTGTTGCGTTCCACAAACGTTGTTGACAAGTCGCCTGAGGCGATCGCAAGTGGTAGGCATTCCTGCGTACACACACGATGGATGGTTTTTAGTTTTCGCCTTAAAGCAGCGCACAACATTCAACGCGTTTTTAGGTTATGGTATGCGAATTATATATTTGCTTTTAGGCATACAGCTAACACAAAAGATTTATATACGTTTCTTTACTTGCTTTCATATCTATAAAAAATAAAAAAAAATAAACAAGAGCAAAGCAAACTGCGAAGAAAAAACCTATGCAAAAGCAAAAACATTGAACAAATCATTTACTTACTACTTATGCCAAACTAAACTTTTCACTTCAATTGATTGATTTTTACCTTCTTGAATTCAATTTATTGATTTACATACATACTTTTGTAAAATGTTTTCTCCACATTCTTATACGATTTTACAATTTTACAAACTTACTTACAGTTTCCCTCAAGTTTATTTCAAGAGATTTTAATCTTACGGCACAAATTCGTTTCGTTTTTATGTAATTTCGAAAATATAAATAGTTGTTGTTGTTGTTCTTGTTGTTGTATTTGATGATGAGTAGTGCGTGTTGTTGATGAATGGATTTCTATGCATTCTCATAAAAAAATAAAAATTAAATTAAAAATAACATCCTTGAAGCACATCACAGTCACAGTTACTCATTGCTTTCATTCATTGTTTCATCTGAAAAACCATGCAGCATGAATCATGAATCATGTTTGTTAATTCACTTTAAATTTTAGGGGATTGTCGAAACAGAGTCAGGCTTTTGTTGGATAATTGGATCGAATAGCCAGAATATATTTTGTAAAAGAGAAAGTTGGGCATCCAAAGGAGAACCCAGTGGCGCACACAGGATTTCATTTTGGGGGAAGAGGTTTGAGTACAACTTTTGAGCCGAATACCATTCGAAATCATATTTTGTGCAAGTAAATTTTTTGTTTGGAGGGGCGTTGTTTGAACACCCAAAGCACCACAAGAATGTTAATTGAAAGATATTTTTTTATTCAAAGTATTTTCAGACCAAACCAGAGTACAACGATGATTGAGTTTAGTTGATTCTAAGCATAGCAAAACAGTAAATTTTCAATTTCAGACATTCTTTTAATGATTTTTGGTTTAGTTTTAGTTAGGTTGATTAATGATCAGAAAAAGTTGCGATTTTTATTCCAGACAGTTCAAAGTTTTATTGAAAAATGCCCAACATAAATGTCTTCAATCCTCAGTTATGCTAATAGATCACTAGCACTGCTCGATATCATTTCAATTTTAGATCAAATATGGGGTTGATCAAACCGTAAAAATAAGTAAATAAAAAAAATAAATTGTTAGTAAAAGAAACGCAACCAAACGGGGGGAAATGTTTTTTAAAGAATGTTTATGTTATTTCAATGAAAGTCTACAGAGCCCAAAGACCAACTGGATATTTTCTCCAAAGGTTTTAAATAAATTGTGGTAGAAGTGGAACTGAGAAATTTTGCTCTAGTAAAACTAGTTTGCCTTGGTTACTTGGCGTCTGAAGAAAGAAAATTCGAAATTTCAATCATGTAAAAATACGAAAACCGATTTACGTATATATCTGCTAGTGGGCTGCTAGCTTGGTATTTTAATTAGAATGTCCAAAGGATTAAAATTGATTCCACTGAGGCTTTTATTATTTTATTTCATCGCTTTGTAAAAGAAACTCTTCTACGACTTTTAAGGCTTACTTATTTCTTATAACTTCACTTATATCTTATAACATAATTTCATACAGAAAGGCTTGACTGGCTGGGCCTTCCAGTGCTAAGAAGATACATTTTGACTAATGCTGATAAAAATACAGGGTCACTATTTTTTATTACTTTTTACAAAAGCCCAAAACCCACAACGGATTCTTAGACAATGCCTCAGGCAGTAGAAGCCTCAAAATAATTTAAATTCTAGATAGCGTTATGTTTTCTATTAGGGAATGGTTGAAATTTCTAGTTTTGAAATTAAGTAATCAGAGAAAATAATCAGAAAACATAATACATTGGATTCGCGTTGCGGCAACGCAGTGAAAAGTCTGGCCATCGATCTAATGTCGGGTTTTAGGAGATCCTATTCGTGTATGACGTAACTGTTTGGAGACGGTGTCAGAAGCAATGGCGATAGCATATAACTTTTAAGTTCAGTTTAGTCGTAACTCAATAATGCATTGTTACCAGGTATTATTTTTTCTGCCATGTTTTTCATATAAAGGATTTTGTATTTTGTAACTTTAAACAAACTAGCCACAAGAAAAGAAACTAAAAACCGCCAAAATTCAGTTAGACACATTTAATCAAACATTTTATATTGCATTCACCTGACTTCAAACCATTGATCAGCCAACCAACATTTGTACTTTTTCAGCTCATGCTCAACATTTTTACATTCATAAAAAACGTCATCAATGGCTCATATAAACACACACATACATATATATTAAACATGCAACCATAAATATGTATGGAATCTACTTGCGTACAATTTTCTACTTCATCGTTTGTCCATGCTTAGTCCTGTCTGTTTTTATCATTTTCAAGTGCATTTTCCTGCAAGTTGAACGTGTGTGTGTGTGTGTTATTACTCAAATTAGCAAACATAATAATCAAAATATTCAAAACAAACTGCATGCAACAAAAAATGCTCTTTACACATTTGCTCGCCGCAAGAATTCGTTGTTTGAGCTGATTTTCGAAAGCATTGCTTTTCGCTAAAAATTTATTTTAGCAATGTTTATCATATTTAAACGAAAATTGCACACTTTTGTTGAATGCTAACAAAATGTTATCACTGTTTAAATACGTTAATGTATAATTATTGTGAAAAATTAAAAATCAAATTTTTTTTGGTTGAATTTTTTTTCCAAAAACCAAAACAATTGGCAATAATTCGGTGAATAATTACTTAGGAGAAGTGTTACACTGTGCTACAACGCGAAATTCCGTTTAATGGCGTTATGAATTTTGTTTTGTTGCATTTTGTTCAGTTTTAGCTCTACCAGTGCTGCGCCCCCCCGAACATTGCAATGGTAGACAATTTAACATATGCGATATTCACAATGTATTTATAATCAAACGTAAATTTCATAGTGATTACTGTTTTTAATAAATTCATGAATTTGTACAAATATCTTCTTCTGGAGTACAGTTGAAAAATGTTGCCTTACTCAAATGATGACGCGAAAACCTTGAAAATTTAGAATGAAAGTATCATTAAAATGAATTTGGAGGAAATTGAAAAAAAAGAATTAATTTAGAATGAAAGTATCATGAAAATGAATATGGAGGAGTTTCAAAAAGGGTTAAAGTTGGATTTGGAAATATTTTTAAGCAATTCAATAAATGTTATGTTGACTGTGGGTGTAGAGAGTATAGATATTTCTCTGCTTTTTGATAGAAAATAATTAATTTGTTACTTTGAAATATTTGCCAGTTGGTTCCATTTTATTGCGTCTTTTAAGTATCTGTGATCAATATCTATTCGCCTCTGTAGGTAATCCTTTCTGCTCTTGAAAGGAAGACCAAATAGTAATGCGAACTCACAATTAAAAGAAAAGAACTCTTGACCGATTGACCTACATAATTCACCAATGGACGTAATCTCTTAGCAGCAGTTATTTGATTCTAGTACCTAATAAAATTTAGTGTACCTTCATAGGAGATTATTGATATTTTTATTATTGATACGTTTTAGGGGAAGAATCACAAAAGTTAGGCAATAATGTTTGATTCTAGTACCTAACCAACTCTTGTGTACTTTAAGGGGAAATTATTGAACTTTTCCTAGTGATTCTTTCTTTCAGAAGAAGAATCACTAATGTAAGACAATTGGGATATTAGTAGATGGGTTGAATTTTAAAGCTCTCTTTTCTTTATACAAATTACTAAGATGCCTTTTAAAAAGTTATATTGTAATCTTCAGGTCAATCAAAGTCTTTAGTATTACCTTCTGTCGAGCGACAGCTCAATGTCGGCCTTGGTCCAAGATATTTAAGATAGATATTTAAGTTGTGTGGATCTTTCTAAATTCTAATTGTATGCCGATTTCTAACGGCGAGTTTGGAGTTTTTCCGAGGTTTGTCATATTCAACTAAAAGCTCAGTCGTCGAAGGAGAAGCTTCCTTTTGGAATCTTCATTTCGCGGTTCAACGCATTAAACAGTGAGCCATGGCAGCCTCTTATTGGCTGGCTTTAACTCTTCAAAATCAATAGCTTCAGAATACGCCGAAAAGAGAGGCTTCAAGTTAGAGGCTTCAAAGTTTATATGAAAGCTAAGAGAGAGCTTCCTTAGCTCTGTTCTTCGGGCAGAGACAAGGGTTTCTCCTTTCACTTTAATGGTCCGATTTCATCAATACTTCCATAGAAAGCACAACTTCCTAGCTTTTCTTTATAATATTTACTTTCTAGAACCAAGTTTAAGTCGAATGTTTGTTATTAGACTAGTTGTATTCATTTTAGTCTCTACTAGTGTGAAGATGAGTGAGTTAAGGGTGCCATAGCTTTTACTAAGTCAGAAATACCATTGTTGAGGTTCGATATACTTTACTGCAGAAGTCCTAGTAGAATATATTTTAGTAGGGCTGAGTTTATGACTTTATGCTTATCCCTGACTGGAAAGAAACTACCATTACAATGTGGTTAGTTCTTCCATCCTCATCTTGACCGAATAACCCAGGGAGGTCAGTGTATGCTTCAAATATTGCTTCCAGAAACCATCATTACGCTACAGGTTAGTTCTTCCATCCTCATCTTGACCGAATAACCCAGAGAGGTCAGTGTATGCTTTAAATATTCTCTCCAGAATACCCGGTCCTTGTTCTTGGTACCAAAGTTCCACACGCCGATTATTGTTGCGTTATTCTTTCTCCATTTGACTGTATTTCCAGTTCCAAAGTTCCATACGGCGATTGTGGTTCTTCTTCCATGATTCTGTATTTTAATTTTCCTAAATTCGCCTAAAACAGCACACCAAACCGATCTTAGCCAAGTCCCCAATCATCCTGCTGTCACCTCCTTTACACTAGATGGCGCTTTGAGCGGTAGCTCACAAATTCGGAGGTGTCGTTCCTAAGCGGCGGCAGATGGCGGCCCCATCACTTAGGACTACCTGAGGCAGGCCAATCACCTATTCTGACAGAAAAACACAACCGATTAACGTAACCAACACAAGGCAAGGTCTTGTGGAGGCCCTATGCTCCCGAGAGGAGTAAACAAGGAAAAAAATAATATTCCCTTAAGAATACTTAGTCCATAAATCTGTATTTTAATCTATACATCTTCTTTGAATCGACCACTTCGCAATAGACCCTAACAAAGAAAAATTTGTTGATCTCTCAGTGAACTTGTTACTTGACGTAGCAGGATTTCTTTGAGCAGGCATTAAAGAGTCAGCATTGCGTAGATGTGGTTCTTAACAATGCTTTTACCTATGTGTAATTTTACTCCCTTATCTAATCGTATGAACAACTAACTTAAGCCCGGCTGATGTACAGCTACATACTTAACCCTTTCGCTGAAACTCCCTGAAACTCGTAATTTGTATTGTAAACTCAAACCAAAAAGTGTCTTCAGAAAGTAGCAAATAAAGATTGTGCAAAACGCCCTGCAAAAGTCGTAGCGGAAGGGTTAATATTATATCTCCACGGTTGTTTTCCTTGAGCAACAGTCATTGTTGGGTTAGGTTATAGCGGCTGCTTCAAAGCCTCAAATAAACAGACTCAATGGTTCACACATAGGTTACACAGGTAGAGTTCTTACATACATATAGTATATAGGTTAGTACTATCGCATACGACTTTCTTTATTTTGAGGTTAATTTTTTTTTGTTTAAAGCTCCCAAAGTTAGTTTGTTACTTTGGGAGCTTTAAAAACAGTTTCAGAAAACTTTTTTGCAGACGGAAGGTCAGAGATTTAAAGGAAAAATTCTTCAAATTAACCAAGATTCCAATTCTCGAATAAAAACACTGTCGAACGAATCATTTGAGAAAGCAAGGCAACATTTTTTTTAACCATTCTCCATTTTTTCACATTCATTCACCCAAAAGTTTAGAGTTTCTGTCAACACAAAGTTCCATACACCATATACAATATTGCAGTTGTTAAGTCCTTTAATGCTATGATTGAGTACACTATAACAATTTTTGTGACTTTTCCGTTACTGTTATGCCGTTGGTTGAAAGATCTACTAACTAACTACTGTTCCCTCACTGAAACGCCTCTCGATACAGCCAAACTTCTCGCATACTGAATTTCCTTTAGGTCTACGCAGCGGATTTTGTATTGCAATAGGAAATAATGATAGTGACTTCAATGAGGAGCGGATGTGAGAGGAAAGGCCTTGAGGAAATTTTAGAAAAAAATTCATTTTTAATTTTCTTCTTGTGTTTGGCTTTTTATTGTATTGAAAGTAAGTTGTGTGCGCTGGATTGAGTTTTTTCGAGCATACATATTTGTAAATGTTTTTTGGTTTTGATTTTTTTTGGTTTTTTAATGTGAAAGAACTTAATATTGACAACAAAAACAACAACAGCTGCTTTGACCAGACACCAAACCGAGTCTTGTACAAATGCTACAAAATGAAATGAAACGTTTTTTAGTTGTTTGTGTGTAAAAAGTGTAAAATACAAATAAACATTAATCTATATACAACTTTATACTATATATATATATATATGCATACAGTATGAACGTAAATGCCATAATACACACAAGAAAATACATATTTTATATACATTTAAATATGAACGAGCTGTCGAAAAGCTTTAAACAAAATCGTACAAATAAATAGTTGTAAAGTTTGAATACTATGAACACACACGCGAAAAGATACTCAGACAAAGCCATAAAGCCATAAAGAAACGTAAGACAAGATGCGCGCTCGAAGGTAATACTAACTCTATATTCCCTACTACTAACCTATATGAACATATCAAATTTAATATGCTTTTCTTTCGATTCTCAACCTTTGATTCCACTCATTTTCGGCTTCGCCTCGACGGACGCCGATTATACTAACACTGAGTCGATTTTCTCTATGATTTCCGATTTTCAATAAAGCCTTTTTCGTTCGTATTGCACTTTACTTGAGATGTATTGAACTTGATTTGCAGCAATTTTGAGTTCAATTTTGCGACATGTTCGAGTTGCGGTGAATTACTTATATAGAAACAGACATACAAAAAAATAAACATACACACGTGAAGGAAGCGGCGTGGTGAAGTCACATCGAGGCACTCGTACCCATAACTGTATCTGACCATAACTCTAGCGCCTTGTAAAATACGAATACCCAAAGTAACCGCAGTACAGTCCCCAGCAAAAGCAAACCAAAGAGCAGCGCACTAGTCACTCTAGCCAATGTCTGTCTGTCCAGTTTTCGAATGTTCAGCGCAAACATTTTAGTTTCCTCTTCTACTGATTTATTTCTGCCTCTTTTATTGTCAAATGAATAAACACTTAATTTTTTTTTTCAATTAATTGTTACTATAATTTGCTGTACAAATACCAATAATTTTCAATAGGGAAACTTTGTGTCGATTGGCATAAATCAAATTAAAATAGTTTAACAAGAAAACAAAACTGAAAAATCAGTTTCGAAATTCGAATTCTGCAGTACTTACTTATAACAAAACTTGAATTTTCAATTATTCTATTCAAACTATATTTTGTTTTTGTATACTAACTTCTCAACCAGAAACTCATTCGACTCGATTTCAAAGTTATTTTCAAACTTTGATTTTCTTCAGATTTACTTATGTTTTTTTCAATTAAGTTTAATTTTTTGTAATGGTCTGCTGTGGTAAATGTGAAGTCTTTATGTTATATTTGTTGCTATAGATGCTCGCCCTGCTTCCCCTACACTGTTAGACAACACGGGCCACCCTGCCCCCGATCACCAAACGCAGGTAAAT
The DNA here is from genome assembly GCA_963668005.1 of Melieria crassipennis. Taxonomy (NCBI): domain Eukaryota; kingdom Metazoa; phylum Arthropoda; class Insecta; order Diptera; family Ulidiidae; genus Melieria; species Melieria crassipennis. The sequence goes on along the minus strand of OY764961.1, from coordinate 94,262,064 downwards.
ACTCTTTCTCTTAAAAAAAAAACAAAACAAAACCGAAAAAATGCATTCTTCTCTTTGTTCGTCTTCGGTTCTATTTTCTCATTTTTGTTTTCGTTTCGAAATACCTATAACTCAACATGAAAACTCACCCACTCTACCCTACTACTATATATATATATATATATTGCTCTCTCTCTCTCTTTCACTCAGTTGTCTTGTCATAATGATTTCATGTATTTTCTGTTCGATTTTGAGTTTAACCCCCATTTTAAAATTTTTGTTCGAATACAATTGAAAGGCAATCGGATTTTGTATATTAGAAGTGCAAAATTTGACAAAATTCGCTGTAGTTGATTTTAGAAGAGAATTACACAAATTTCAATTCAAACCGAATCACTAACTGCATTCAATTTCAACTAAGCATGGCTTGAACTCACAACGGGTAGGCGGGCAGTAGGGTATGAAGCATTAAGCGTTCGAGTGTGAAACGAATACGAGTGGTTGTTGTGTTCGAAAGGCACTGACACCAACTATCGAATAACTGACAGTCAGTGGAAAATATAGTTGAACTCATTTAACACGGATTAAGCGGCGATTAGAGACGCCAACTTCCAGTTAAAGTTGCTGATAATATTTAACTGAAGTTGAAGTGAAAACGGGCCTAAAGCTTAAAAGTGTTTTAAATTATTGGAAAATATAATTGAATTCACTTAACATGGCTTAACCAGCGATTAAGCACTTTAACTTCCATTTAAAGTTTAATGTCGTAAAAATGTTAAACGTTAGGAATATGAACTAAATTCGAGTGGTTATAAAAAGAAGATTTAATTTCGCTTCACTTGTCTTAAGCGGCGATTAGTCACTTTAATTACCTTTTAATGTTTAGTTTAAATGTTAGAAGTATGAAACAAATTCGAGTGATTGTAGAAAAGAAGTTCGAATCCATTTAACGCGGTCTAAGCGGAGATTAAACACTCGAAGTTCAAGTTCAGTTAAGTGGCAATTAGACACTCTAACTTATTGTTAATGTTTTGTTTAAATGTAAGGAGTATACAACAAATTCGATTGGTTGTAAAGAAGAAAATTTGAAGGAAAGAAGGAATTTGAAATTTGAAAGAAAGAATTTAACGCGGTCTAAGCGGAGATTAAACACTCGAAGGTAAAGTTCAGTGGGTCAAAAATGTCCTAAGTGCATTGATGAAATGCATTTCAAATTCATCCAATAATCCAGTCCAAACGATTGGACTTCAGTTTGAAAATGCAACTCTGGAGCCGAATTTTGTTAATTGATTTCAATTATGCATTGAGATCGCCATTGACAAATCTTTGAAGTTAGCTAATCAGATTTCAATGAGTGCAAAATAAAATACAAATCCGATTTCGTCACTTAATTTAGGGTTAGGATTGATCAGACAGGGCCGAACTCATTAGGAGATAAGAAGGATATCCTTGTTTTTAAGTTTAAGCTTATTAAAGCTTAAACTAAATGTAAGTGCTGAAAGAATCAAGAATTTAGTAGAAAGATATTGTTTTGAAAGATAGCTTGGATTCAATTAGAGAATACATATTAGGAGAAAACATACAACTTGTGAACAACATTTTGGCACTTGATTTGAGCACTCATTCGATATTCGAAGAGCCGTTAATGCTTAACTATGTTACAACTTTAACGAGAAGTTAACCACCTGTCAGATGAATAGCGACTACTTACTTAAGTTATCAAAAGCGGTCTTGAACAAATCAAATACATAAATTTTTTATTCTCGAAATACCAACCAATTTTAAATCAAAGTGAACGAATTTTAGTTACAGATTTGGTTACTTGACTTAAAAAAAATAGGATTAACAATGTTTAAACAAGCGTAAGTAAGTCACAGGACCGTTTAGTTGATTTAAAAAAAATAATGCTTAAATATCAAACATAAATGAAAGTGAACGAAGTTTAGTTACACTTTTCGGTTACTTGACTCTTATGAGACGCTTCGATAAGCTGCTTTAGATGCTCTGAATTTATTGAGTTCATGTATCAATTAAATATAATGCAAAGTGATTAAACAGTCTTCATTAAATCCCGTCATTGATTGATTGTATGATTTAAATGTATAAACCAATCGATGGCCCTTCTGACACAAAACCAATAATCAGTAAACAGATTTGCAACGAGCTATTGAATAAAATGGGATATAAAGTAATATATGAGGAATTTAGTTATATTTGATCGGATTTAAAATTGATAAAAGCTGTAGGAATTATGTGGATATTCGCTATGGGCCAGAAACTTAAGTTTGCAGTGGAAAGATGTGGCCAATTCAGGAGAAAGTCAAGAAAAATCTACCTACAGAGGGAAAGTAAAATTCAGTCTATATAGTCAAAATTCCCTGCAAATTTTGGTAATGTAAACAACGCAGTTTAAAACATTTGACAAGTTTGTTTAATTTTACAACCGCCAAGTGAGTTAAGCCAATCATAATCGATTCTTTTGTTGAGCAACAATTAGTGCAGCGTCTTTGCACCTGCTTCGGTTGAACCAAAATGCAACATTAGTGTTCATAAAACATATTTAAAGTGCTCAAAATACCGCATTCACACCTCCCCTCACACACCAGTTCGCCCCCCCCCACAATTAGATGCAGTATTTGGTTTTTTGTAGAATTCTCGACTTGATTGCTTACAGTACAAAAACTACCCATCCACCCTACATGTGCTACAAATTTAAAACCATAAGTAAAGATTCGCTTCAAGCAGCAATAAAGTGTGAACAAACAAGAACCAAATTACATTTAAATAAAACAAAAAGAATAAAAAATTAATTAAAAATGAAAATAATGCAAATACATTAATTATGATTTAAACGAAATGTATAACAAATCCATTATGAATACTTTATGTATAGCTAGCAACATTTGAACAAAACTCTTGTAGTTACCATACGATTTCGTACTATAAATTTCGTATTTCGTACTTCGTATGCGTGTGCTGTTTCATGCCGTCCAGTGGTCTTGATTTAACATTCACCCACTTTGTGTTCCACCTTCATTGTGCTTTTAGTTCTTTCAGGCATTTTCATTTTATGCAAATTAACCAACAACCAAGAATGTATCAGCACTTGTAAAGACAAACTTTTTATTTAATGTACCATAAAGTATGAACTAAATGACATTGTCATGCCATCGAATAGAGAAATGCCAAAGCATCACAACTCACACAGTATTGCAATACTTTCACATTCACAGCCATACCACACAATTACCACCAGCCACATAGACAGACTTGTGTCTGTGTTCAAGATTTCATAGCATAATTATTTTATTTTTTAAACTGTTTTGATTTGAAATAAAAACCTTGATTTATTGTTTATGTTATTTGGTGATTACGCTTTAAATTGAAGTGATATAAAGTTATTGATGTGATGTTGATGCGTGGGGGAAGAAAGCAACTATGAAATTGATATGTGAGGGTTTGTTCTTTGTTTTCCTTAATGAAAGGAAAGAACATTTTTCCAATAGGATCGACGTTTAAATTTCTCAGTAAAAGTGAAAAAAATGCTAATTTGTATTTGATGGAAATTTAAATATTCTCTTTTGAGTTTACTTTTTACTAAACCGGCAGATAAAGATAAAGAACATTTCATATAAATCTTCTAATCAAAGACTTCAGCAGTTATATATGTAGTAATCTGTAATGGTTTTCAGAACATGGACATGGTTGGTAAGGTAAATGAAAAAGATTGTTTTGTAGATTAGCCCATTGCTGCCGGGTACCAGTTCCGCCCATACGATTTTGATAAAATTTCATACACGACCTGGAATTGACCCAAAATGATGAATGATTGACCCAAAGAATGAAATTACAGCTTTCTATCTCTGCACGTTGCTGAGATATTCATTGGGTATTTTGTACCCATTAGGCAGCAATGGTAGCTTTTTCCCATACTTTTTGAAGTGATCAGCTAAACACGTGAACAAAAGAAGTAAGTAGGAGGCAGATTTTTGTGAGGTTCTAGGGCCACTACGTTTCGCCACATTTTCCACCTCCGGAAAATTCACAATTTTTGGAGTCTGGTAACTCTAGCTAGATGGCGGAATTTTAGAGTGACCTCCACTAGACTAAGGTAGTTCCATCTTTACTCCAACCATCCCTATCAATGATTTTGAGATATCTCTACCACGAACTTTTCTGTGATTTTTTTAAAAAGTCAGTTTTCATGGATAACATTTTACCCATTAGGCAGCACAATGGGTTAGGATGAAATTTTGTGCTGATAGTGCACCGAAACCGAGATGCAAAGAAGCATTATGCCTTTATTTCTAGTTACAAAACCTCATAAAAAAACCTCATAAAAGCATCGTCTTAATAAAGTTTGGAAAATCGTATATTTTAAGCTAATTTTGGCCTAAGCCTTCACCGTCTGTTACGAGGTACTGTGAACTATGTTGTGGTCTCGAATTTCCTCCATTCAACAGAGTCTGCTGACAGTCTTTTGTACTAAACAAATAATGGTCATGTGTCGGCACCATAGCCCAATAATGAGACTTAGGCCCTCGGTGTCACAACCATTCGAGTTGTAAGTGTGAATTTATACATTAATGGAAGGGACCCATGGGCGAGAAAGGATATTTTTCTTAGTCTATAATGTCAGGCCAGAAACCGTTGAATATTCACAGTGGATTTTTTCTAAGCTGAAGTACAGCGAATTCTTTAGAGGCTTTTAATCTTAAGAGTCTTCTAATTCGTACAGTACGCGACCTGTGAAGTAAACAAATATTACGTATTTTAGAATCTTAGTCCTTAGCCCATATTTTGCAGAGTGTACTTATAACATAGAGTAGACGAATCTGGAGGTTTAGTGAGAATTTAGTTTCGAACCATACAGAACTTGGTTGGTTGATTGGTTAAATGGTTGCTGCCACAGCTAGGTAGATCAATTATAAAGTGCCATTGTTCTATTTACTGAGATTTTCAACCCACTGAGATCCAGAAGATTTAGTGTAGAAGTCTTCTTATATCCGTAGTTAAAATTGTTCTGAGGTCTTTCGGGAAAAGAGTGCCAAGCGAACGTAGTCTGCTCATTGGTAATCCCAGACATGTATACAGAATGTGGGTTAATATCTCTCTGGTTCTTATTTTCGCAACTACTAAAATGATTGTTGAAGGGTATTTGAAATCGGGCGGCATGTTCTCTCACCGTCAATGACCTGTAAAAACCACAATATTTCATCGGGTATTTCCAAGCAGTTTATTCATTCTGTTCAGGCCGTACTTTGGCCATGTTTTCCTTGATGTGCTGCAGGTAGACAATTTGTTCTATCTTTCGTTAGCAAACAACGAACTTATTATGAGAACTTATGAGTATTGTTTGTACTAAGTATACATTTTTGAAAAGAAACTTAACTTGTTTGTGTGCAGCAAGGACCAGAGTTAATGTTAAAGGCAACTTTTTGTCCATTTTTAAATCCATTATGGGCCAACACTCTTTTCCATCCTAAGGATTGATCAAAGCTCCACTTTGTTTTAGATTTTAAGTACTCAGTGAAAGTTCGCTGCAAGTTTGGAACATAGATTCTGGGGTTCGAGTTATTTATGTATGCAAGTAGATGCTTGGTTGTGTCGTTCCTGTTCTTACGAGACAAGCCCACTTAATGATTAGTGACACTTAATGATTAGTGAACTCATTCAGTTAGTAAAAAGTTGTTTTACAGTCTTTTTAGTTGAACGTTCTGGGACGTCGACATTCACCAATTGATGCTACTTTCTTCGATAATTGTAGATACTACAGGTTCTCACAAGTCAAATGCGCATAACCACACAAGATTGCAGAACCCGATGCAATCAGTGCTTAGGAGCTATATCCAATGTTTTCAAGGAGTCTTTAATATAGTTGATCTGCCAGAGTACTTTGTATACTGTAAGCTGATCAGTTAAACTATTTGCATTGCTTTTTAGACACTGGGCACTAGACAATTTGAATTTAATTGAATTGATGAAAATTTTGTTTCTAGTTCTGACTCAAATAGTTAATTTATCCATCAACAAAAACCGTCGCAGTATTTTTGACAGTTGGTGCAACTTATTGCTTTCAATAACTCGAAATTCTGAGTTTGATTTCGACTCACATGGGAAAATAAATCAAGTTTTTAAACTCGCATCGAAAACCACATCAATAACACTGTGCAAGTCGGAAATTCAGACATGGGGGGGACATACTGAGCGACTTTTCTATAGGTGTACTAAGTTGAGATCCACCAGCCGTTTGGCTGGATTGGCTCTAGTTTAAGAGAAATCCGTCTTTGAAGTGTGTCGAGTTCGTCGTTTAAGTCTTCGAACGTTTAAATGCTAATAGGTCCTAAATCGTTCCGACTATCGCTTTACTGTCTTCGGTAAGTTTGTAGATATTTTAACGACCAACAAATTTGATTAAGACACCAATCCAAAAAAAATACATTTAAACTGTGTAATTGCGATATGTGCATTTTTGAGCGCAGCGCAACGTGGCGTATGAGTGTCAATTATATGAGTGTTAATTATAATTAAATATCTACAAACTTGCCGAAGACAGTAAAGCGATATTCGGAACGATTTAGGACCTATTAGCATTTAAACGTTCGAAGACTTAAGCGACGAACTCGACAAACTTCAAAGACGGATTTCTCTTAAACTAGAGCCAATCCAGCCAAACGGCTGGTGGATCTCAACTTAGTACACCTAGAGAAAAGTCGCTCAGTAGGTCCCCCCATGTCTCAATTTTTTAGGGTAAATTTCACGCACAGTGTAATCCTCAGTCGCTTTTGTAATTGTTTGAAATTGATTTATTTGTTTCAGTTTTCAGCGTTGTCATTGCACACTTAACCCGTCAACTCTCACATACACCACAAGCAGAACAAATACAAACTTCGTTTCGTATGTAGCAACATGTCATTTTCACATTTTCACATTTCCACACTTTCACACAGCAAACAAAGTACCCCGTAGGAATCGTAAATCGACACATTTTCGCTCAACACCTGAAACCTTGTTTTTTACTTTTGTCAATGTGTAAATACAATGAGCTCGAAATTAAGTCGACCAAATCATCCACCATTTTTATTCAATCGAAATTCAATAGTAATTGCAAATTAGTGTGTAACCACTTTGTTTTTAGTTTATGAACGTAATATATATGATTTATGAATATTGGATGTGATGAGTGTTATATTATGAACTATTAAATTTCTATGTGATTCACTGTGATGTGCAAAAATGTTTTCCTTATAATTTTCGTATCTGTAAATTTAGCTTCATTTCACCAATTAATCCTTCTTTCACCTAGTTTCATTGTACGAAATATTAAATTGGTTTTTTATGGCTTTTATTGATAAAATGAATTTCTTTTTTGTGATCTTATCACTGTGTATTCTATCCACTTTTAGTTGCTTTACCCTCCTACAACTCGCCAGTGTGACTTAAACTTTTTATCTTTGTTGTTATTGTATAAGATTGTGTGTCAAAGTCTCCTGCTATATTATTCAGAAAATGATTAAAAAAAAATGCCAAAGATTTTAGTTTCTCTTGATTTTCGTTATCTTTCTTGATTTTCAATACTTTAGACATATTCAATTTAATTCAATTGAAAGCCCAATTTTACTCAACTTTCACAAAGAAACCAAAACAAAAAAACGAACCTGTACGAATGGAAAAGCAGAAAGACAGGCAAACAGCATAAAACACATGAAACATCATTTAGAACATTTCACAGTACTCGAAAGTTGCTTCACAAAACAAGCGCGTAGTTTTCGAAAAAAAAGTTTATATGAACCGATAAGAGAACAACCGCTACTTGCGACAATTGCTTTAAAGCTTCTTCATTTGGTTTTATGTTTTAATTGCATATTTTTGAGTTTCGGCAACAACAAAACCTTATTAAGAAACACATAATACTGCTTAGAGAATTCTATAAATATATATATACATATGATATATACAAAGGCGGTATTCACAACTGACAACTGTGACAACTGATCCCGCAAAAAACCAGAACAGAGCAAAATAATAGTCAGCTGAACTCAGATGGTAGATCAGCTGATTTTTTGTAACTTTCAATGCGGTGAATGCAACCCTGGCTCTAGCACAAACACACTCAAAATCTAATCAACTGTTTCGCAGAGCCAACACAACAAAAATTTCTGCGGATCTACCAACAAATGCGACTTTGTTTTGTTGGTAAACTTTCTCTTTTACCAAAGCAGTTGACACAGTTGATGAATGCCGCCAATTTTATTTCATTATTTTGTTTCAATATTTCTCTTTTAAGCCCAATTTTTTGATTTTTCGCATAATGGTTAAACGAATTTATTTGAATTCTCTACACATTTTCGAGCCAACCAATAATGCTTTAGCAAATCTTAATTCGTTGTGGGTTGAAAATTACAGAAAACTACCTACGCCTACAATTTGTTACAATGTTTCATTAAACGAGTTTAGTTGAACTGTGTTCAGTACGTTTATGTATGAGTTTTCCGTTATTTTATGATTTCGATTTTAACGATTTTCGTTAGTAATACAAGTACAGTACCATACTTAAACTATAGTTTTAGCGTGTTGACCATTTCGAAGTATATACTTACATATGATTTTATGTATGAAAAACGTTGCTAGTTCTACATATGTGATTGTGTATGTGTTTGGATTGAAATTGAGCGAGTTTTGAAAAATACGCGACAAAGTTGTACGGATTAATTTTTTGACAATGGAAGACAGTTCTCAAGGTTTCGATGTGCAAAAGAAATGGTTTATGCGAGTTATGGGGTATGAATGGGTTTTAGCTATTTTACAACAAAATTTTCAACAAATTTCAATTGCTTGAAAGCAGTTTTATGTATTTGATATTTCAAAATTGTTGAATTGAAATATAAAAATAAATGAAATTTTATAAAAATGGAACTTTAATAATTATGGAACGCTAATACTTGCGACTACTAGGGAGTAGCATCTCTTTTACATAAGTATTTGTCGATTTTTCGATTGTCAAGTCAAGTCAACTTGGACAAATAAACTAAAAATTTATTGAATTTGTGGCAACTTGGACCAAATACTTTGAAACTTTGAATATGTGATGAATATTCAAAGATCCACCAAATGTTTACTCAGGTTTTACTAAATAGCTTCAAAATCAGATACTGTTGAAAAGTCAGGAAAATTTGAAAGTTTAGATTGATTTGATTAGATTTTAAAGAATAATAATGTCCCTCAAATATTTTTTTTTAATTTGATTTAAATGTTTTCCATGTTATTAAGCTTTAAATGAATATTTCCATTTTTAAAAACTATTAAACAACACAGTAAATAGTTAATAGAGATGCTTTTGATATTGTGACTCGTAAGCATCCCAAAGGTAATTCTAGACTGCACTGAGTTTCGGTTTTAACCCGTAAAACTGTTTTGTTTTCGAATTTAGATACTAAACTACCTTAAACCTCAGGTTTTTGTAAATTTAATTCAAAGCACACCGAACTTTGAGAACTTTTGCCAACCATTAATTGCATAAAAAGGAGTAGCGACGGCATTCACAATAAATGCCAACTGCCATACTGTGAATACCGCCAATATTCGTTCGTATTTTTTGCGCCAAATCGCATTGTTGCGCCACTTATCGCTGTTCCCGTAGCTATGTAGACTTGCTGCCGCATTATTCTCAATCTGGCACAGCGCCCGATCGGGCTCGGCTCAGTCGCCTCCTTTTAGACGTCTTTCATTCAGACTCCGAATTAGACTCCAAATTCGACTCCAAACTTCATGCAACATTTGAATATCCCGCGCAATATCGATTGTATTGTTGTCGTTTCTTTTTTTTTAATTCTTACTCAATTCGAATGTCCCTTCCGTTGCGTTCTTCTTCCGCCCCTGTCTCCGTACTCATAACCGTAGCCGTGTTTGCGCCCATGCAGTCCGCCAAGTTGCGATAAATTGCGCTAATGCGTTGCGTTGTCAATATTCCAGGGGATGATCGGTCGCGGTGGTAATGTTGGAATGCAACAGCAACTACAACAGCAGCCGTATGGTCAGCAGCAGACACAAATGGGACAGCAACAGCAGCAACCGCAACAGCAACCACAAATGGGCATGGGGCAAATGGGCCAGATGGGGCAGATGGGACAGATGGGACAGCCGGGCGGCATGATAGGCCAGCAGCAGCCGATGGGCCAGATGGGCCAGATGGGACAGACGCCGCAGCAGCAACAACAGCAGCAGCAGCAGCAGGCGCAGCAGATGGGCGCCATGGGGCCGATGGGCGGCCAGCAGCAGATGGGCATGGGCATGGGCATGGGCGGACAGCAGCAGCCGCAGGTGCCCGTGACGACGCAGTCCTCCGGCGGGTTATTCTCCGGGGCTACTAGCTTACTGTCAGGTGCTACTTCGGCTGCCACCGGTGGTCTATTTGGTTCGAAACAACCACCGAAAACGGATCCAATGCAACCACCAGGCGGTGCGCAGCCAACGCAGCAGCAGGCGACCGGTTTTGGAGGATTATTCGGCGGTGGGACACAGCAGCAGCAGCAACAGCAACAGCAACAACAGCAGCAACAGCAACAACAGCAACAACAGCAGCAGCAGCAACAGCAGCCCGGCATGCAGCCCGGAATGCAGCCGGGACAGCAGCAGCCGCAGGCGCAACCGCCGCCGCCGCAGGGCCAGGGGCCCGGGGCGGGCCTGCTGGGCGGATTGAAGGGCATTGCGGCGGCGGCACCCGGCGGCGACGTGCTGTCGAAAGGCAAAGATCTCTTCGGCAAGTTCGGATTCGGCTTCGGCAAATAACCCCGGTCATTTTGTAGGTCATTATTATTATTAAAATATTATTATGATTATGATAAACTAACGGTACTAATATTTTTTATTAATACAATTGATAGAAATATTAAAAGTGAACAAATTTTTGATGATGCCGAAGTCGGCGACACTGATTATGATTATAAAAATTATATGCGAGTTGTGTGAGCGGTGTGGCAACACGCCGAACAATGTGAACAAGAAAACGTAGTCGTAGACGAAAACGAAAACGAAGAAGAATCCAAATGAATTGTTGTATAAATATTGAAAGGGAAACAATTTGAGCTATGACAAACGAAAGGCGATTTATTGATCTAACCGCTGGCAGCAAGATAGTTAAGCCAATAACTAAAACAACAACAACAACAACAATAGCAAAGAATATTGAAACAGAACGCAGACGAACATGCAATAATACACAATATTGAAAATTAAAGTAAAACCAAAACATGAAAAAATTTCAGAATAATGCAAAAAACCCCTGAAATTCATTTGAATTCTTCGCGTATATATTATATACATACATACATACACATACACATATATAAATATGAATACATATTGAACCACAATGATGACGATTAATATTGAAATTGAGAGATTGATGCGAGATGAACAAAAACCAAAACTAAGAAAATGAATAAAAGACAAAAGCAAAAACAAAATAAAGTATATATATATACATATAAAGTAATATTATATTTACAAAGAAAAAAATTATTTGTTACGCACATTGTTAAATTTGCTACTGTTGCTGACCAGTTTATAAATAAATACATAAATATACATACATACAAAACATACATACATGCATAAATACATACATACAAAAATACATATTATTATTATTACTATTAAATAATTACTAAACAACTAAAAGAACATGTGAAACAAATGAGAATCTAATGAAAGCATTCACCTAAATAAAAACAAAAACCAAAAAATCACCAAAAAACACAAAATGCAAATTGATGAAAATGAACGAGGAAAACGCCCCAAGTAATTGAATAATGCAAATATACATACATACATTATACATAAATATTTGAATTAAATTTATGAAATCAAAACAAAAGCAAAACGTGACAAGCGACATGGACAAAACTGCAAAAAAGCGAAAGACAAAGACAAAGTGCTGTGCGAAAAGCGTTGGAAAACTTCAATCAAAAACAGCAAACGCGATCCATTCCACAGCTGCAGACTGCGTGCTACAAAGTGAGATGAATGAGCAGACAACAACAACAACACAAACTATAAATATATGAATTTTGGTTCAGGCCGATTTACGATTTCCATTTTTAAACTCAACTCGCTAACTATACCAACCAAAGCTTAACAAATTTCAAATCGTTTTGGACGAGTTGGCTGAATTGTTGCTGCAGAAGGCTGAGGAGAATAGAGATAGTGCAAAATGCTTTTAACACTAGAATGCCCAAAGGAGTCCACACGAATCTATTGAGTGTCTTTTTTACTCTTTTATTGCCTGGATTTCTGAAAGAAAAGTCTCGACTTTTACTTGTTTCTTAAGACAAATTAAATGCAAAAACTGAATATATTATTTCACCTCTACTTTGTAATATATGTAACTCCATATACGCATTCAAGGAAGCAGGTAATTTGAAGAAGAAACTAATTTGGCCAAAAGTGAGTGCGAAATTGAAATCTGTTTCTTCGGATCATGTGTAGAAGCAACTTGAAGAATGGAGATGAACACAAAAAATATAAACACATCAAATATTCCGTTCCGATAATGCCAATTCTTTTTTAGATTCTTTTAGATGCAAAAACCATATAAACATATCTTCAAAATGCCAAAGGAATGCAAAGCTTAACATTTCCCCAACACTTAACTTGGAGATTTAAAAATGCATAAAATCAAATGTAATAAATGACCTTTCAAAGCTTTTTATAACTATGGGATTAGGGACTAAAAAGAACGCCATCTAGGCAGCTACTCAACTTAGGCCGGAACTTCATCAGCTGGGAGGCAGAACAGTCTCTAATTGGTGGATATGCTTAAAGACTGGCATTGCTATACAACTACCCACGTCGTGGTTTTGATTCTAAAGAAGAAGAAAATGCAAGAGAATAGAAAGAGGAATACGAGCAATAAGAAACTGTCTTGTACTCCATGAACAGATGAAGAAAAATGAAACTAGGAATACAAGAAATAAGAAACTGTCTTGTACTCCATGCATCAATGTCCATCCCTGGCGAGGAAAACACTACAAATCAGTATGGCATCCATATCTATTGACTTCTTGGAGTATCATATTATTTCGCAGCTACTTTTTTTGGTACTGTTCAGAGACGATTAGCGATCTGTGCCATCACTTCAAACCATAGTCAGAGAGCTGCCGACCACCGCAGCTTAGTCAAACCTGCTCAACTTAATTCGATATCTGTATTAAACTTAGAAAGTGTTTAATATTGATCTACTTAGAATTCAATCCAATAATATTCAGCAGTTTTTAAATTTCTAGTGGAAACTAATGGCAGTGGCTCAATAAATCCCTGAAAATTAGTTCATGAAATGTTTTGAGTCTCCTTCTACCTGAATTGCATCCATCTAATGTTTCTTCAATCCTCTGTCGAACTCCAAATAATACGTTTTTCCGAGTCCATCAAGATAGGCGTTTGATTCAGCGATTCAGCTTTCTCATTCTAACAAAAAACACAGATACCTCGGCAAGATTTTCTTTGCAATCTTCTGAAATTAACATTCAAAGGACATTCAAAGTGCCATTCTACTTTAAAGCCTCCATTGTGTTCTGTACTCGTGCAGTTTTTCTTTCAACAAAGCATCCTTGCGATCCTAACCTGATGAATCAAATTTTCATGCAACATTTAAAATGTTAACTATGCTGAACTATTTTCATTTCCATTTTTTTTTAATCAATCGAACTGTCAGAATATTTACAGATAGTTGCACTTTTTTCTGTACATATTTAATTATATTTCCAAATACATTTCACTATTCCCAATTGGTCTTTTAATCACTGTTTCGAAGCCTTATTGAAGGAAATTTTCAAATACTTACGTCTTCTTTCTTGCAACTTTTGAAGTCCACTCATTTTTGGAGACAATATAACAAATTTTTACTCGCATCTCCCGTCAATACAACAAATCTTTGTACGTATTTCTTAGATTATTGGATTTTTACTTGGATCTACTGCCAACTCTTCTGCCAATACAACAAATCTTTGTACTTACTTTCTTGAAAATTAGTTTTTACTCGCATCTCACACCAATTCCCCGTCGGCATTCTCCAGCAGTACTCAACCATCAAAGTCCATATTCGAAACTTTTCCAACAAACAATTTTCTATACTCTACAAAGTTGAAGCTAATAATGGCAAAACTTATGCTTAGACCAAAGAATAATAGACGAGCAGCAGCAAAAGTGGGGAAATTGCTGTATGAAAGGAGTCCCACTTGCATTAGCTAAATAATCGCAGTTTTTATAAAATATGTAAAAGTATTTCAATGCCAATTTCAGCTAACTAAAACATTGTTTGATTTCATTTTTTGTCGCCCATTTATTACTATTTGTCAAATCATTTGATTTCTTTGCAAAACTATCAACAAATTTTTCCAAAAACAAAGACTTTAACTTAATATTAAAAAAGCAATTTAAATTGAATTAAATTTATATTAAAAAAAAACAAGAACCACAACAAACTAAATGGAATAAAAATAATACAATTAAAATGAAATTGAAATAAAATGTACAGTTCAAATCGCTTAAAACTATAAATTAATTGAATAAACAAACACTAAATGAATGAAACACACATGTAAAAGAAGAAGAAGAAGATGATACAGAGCGCCACAACTAAATAATTGCTTTTTTCCTTAAACAAAATTAAATAAACACAAAACCAAAATAAAAGAAAAAAACACATACAAAAGCAAAGCAAAGCAACAAGTTTCCTAAAGCATAAAACATAAACATATTTCTTTGCATAATTAAAACAAACAAATACTAATACATCTTACATACAAACAAACAAACAAACACCTACGGAAAATGTATAAATTACAAAAGCGAAAAGAAAAACCAATTAAACCAAATATTTTATGTACCTCCTGCATTGCTACTTTACTTAGGCCGACGCAACAATAACAACAAAAACCATGAACATAATAGAACCGATGAAACAAAACAAAAATATATAAATCGACACTTGACAACTAGGACTAACACACACACACACACACATGTGCAAACTTGAGACAATTCAGGAACAGCGCTTAGTAGTGATGCCAATTTACTGGGGAAAGTTAAAATTTTAAATGTATTGATTTATGTAGTCTTCAACAACATAATAATTTTTAATTATTTAATCATTTTTAATAAATTTTTAAGTTATATTATTTTATTATTTATAAACAGGGTCCATTAGAGTGTTGTCATCCGACAGCAACCATATCGTTGTGGCTGTAATAATTACTTAAACATAACATTTTTACGCAACTTTTTTTTTTTACTTAACTAACTTTCTTCATTTACTTCATTTCCTTCATTTACTCAGTTATCTGAATTGAAGTAAAAAATGAAATAGAAAATGTCTCTTAATTTTTCTGCTTCTTCTTTCTTAACTACGTAGTGATATAACATTCAAGAAAGGCGTATATTTCTTCATCTTTAAACATAAATTTTCAGTTAATTAATTTTGTTTGTCTTCTTTAAACATAAATATTCAGTTAATTAATTTTTTAATCATTCCTAAAACTTGAAACTTTTCTAGACCAACAAAAAAATTTATTTTTGAACCCATAGAGGGTTCAGACGTCCACATAGTAGCAGCAAAATGGCAAAATAGCGAAAGGATTAACGTTGAGGAGTTTAAAAATTAATTTAACATATTTTTTAGGAAAAATTTATTGTATACAAGTTATAATTTTATTAAAAATAATTTTTATTAATTTTCTTAAAAAAACCATTTTCAAAAAAACGCGTAGTGAACAATTTATAATGACTTTCATATTATTTTCACATCTCGTTTAATTTAGCATATGTCAAAAAAAAATAATTTTTTTTTTAGAGTTATGTATTTTACTAAAAATAATTTTTATTAATTTTTTCAAAAAGCATTTTCAACATTATTTCGGCATCTTGTTTTGATGTCAATTTTTTTTTATTTATTTATTCAAAATTAATATAAATTATTAAAACTATTATTATTATGTATTAAACTTAATATTATAATAAGCTTAATATTATAATGCAAACTAATTTATTTATATATACATATACAACTTTTTAACTCTAGATTTGGAATTATTCTCTAAAAACATTATTATTTTATTATTAAAAATAAATTAATAATTTAAAAAACCAAATAAATAAAAAAAGAAATATTATTATATTCTTAAAAACAAATAATTATTTAAAAAGGCTAAGCGCCTTTTGTACTTTTTATATTTATTTTCATATTGTTTTTACATATTTTTGAGAAAAAATTAAGTATTAAAAATGAATATAAATTCTTAATAATTTACACAAACAAACATATATTTTTGTTATTAAAAAGAATTTGTAATTTAATGAAAAAAGTTAACAATATATAAAAACAAAATATTTCCAAAAAGCGCTTAGTAAATTTCTTATATTTTTATAGTATTTCAAAATATTGCTTAGGGAAAATATTTTATAAAAAATAATTATTATTTCATTAACTGTATTTTTAATTTATTAATTTTTTATAAGAAACAAATTTCCAAAAAAGCACTTTTACCATTATTTTTATATTATTTAAACATATTTTTAACAAAAAAATAATTTCATAAAAATATAATAAGAATATAAAAATATAATTGTTGAAAAATTTAGTATTTTGTATTATTTTACTAAAACTCTTTTGTTTTAGAAGAAAATAAAACCATTACAAACACTCTAAGCATTTAACAGTGTGTTAAATACAAATCTAGTTTATAAAGTTTTCTATTTATAATTTTATCATTTTGTGAGAAAAATTCGGTTTAAATTGCAAATTGGAAAGTTCTTAATTTTTTTCATCTTTTGTCTATGAAATTAAATTATATTATATTTTTTTGAAATTGGCATGGTTTTTGTTTTAAAATTTGTTTTGAAATTAAGTAAAAGCATGAGCATTTTCTATAATATAATTTTTTAAAATTGTATTTTTCCAGTTTTCTTAAAAAAAAACTCCTCGGTGTTTTATTTTATTATATTTTGTGTCTTTAAAATTAAATAGAAGCATTAGAAAATGCATTTAAAAATCAAAACATTTTATGCAAATAATTTCGTTTTTATCAGGTTTTTTTTAGTTTTTTTCTTTATTTTATCCCAAAAAAAACTAAACATTCTTTCATTTTATTAGAAATATTAAATTAAATTTAATTAAAATTTCATTTAATTTTAATTTCATTTCATTAAAATAAATTTTAATTATAAAAAATCATTGGAAAATGCTTTCAGCAATCAAAACCATTTTATAAATTTTCTTTTTAAATAGTTTTCTTTTATTTAATTTAAATTTTTAGGATTTTGAATTAAGTAAAAACACTAAAAACAACAAGAAACAATTATTGGTAAACAAATTTTCTAACGATAAAACCCCAAATTGGCATCACTGGCGCTACGTTCCCCACCCACATGAAAGTATTGAACTCAGTCGTTAGCCAATTACAATCCGACTAGATAAAAATATGCAAATCATAACAACTCACTAAATATTCATATTCACCTTTTCGAAGAAAAAAAAATACCACAAGAACGGCAACGGCAACAGCAACAATAACAATAACCACACAACACATTCAATCAAATGACTTGCAAATACTTACTAAAACAAAAATACAAACATATATCCGACTCGAGTAGTAAACTTACATGCATACATACAAACATGGTAAGTGGAGAAAAGACAAAAACAAAAACAAATGAAAACAACAACAACAACAAATATACAAAAGACACACCAGCAATCGTTGACTATCCACGCCCACGTACGTATTATACATACAACTATTGTATGGTATATTAATTTTACAAAGATTACACTTAATTACAAGAACAACAACCAACCAACAAAAAGACACTCAGTTGAGCCGTTTTCACTGAATTGCGAACCGTGTGCAGCAGACGACAAAACAATAACTACAAACATCAAATGACAAATAGCGAAGCATTGAAGAGATGAATAAATAACTAGAAAAAAGTATATATTGAGAAAAACTGTGCAATTTTGTTATTTGCAATAATTATGAAATAATTTTATCATTTAAGTAGTCACCTCTACACACACAAAACTTACACGAACACAACACACAAAGACAAAGACTCATAAAAACAGCTACACGTAAAAAGCATACAAGACACACACACACACACAAACCGTGTAAAAATTGTTTTGTTATTGTATGACATGGAAAAAAATCAGCAACAACCGATGAAAAAAGAGGAAATGTCCGCAACCGGTAAACGATAAAGAACCGAAACACACACAAAGCAAAAAACCAAACAACCAAAGTGAAATAAACCGCAAATAATAAATGATAAACAAATGAAAATTATAAATAAATAACAGAAGACACAAAAAAACCAAACAATTGTTATACGGTATTATTATTATACTTTTTCTATAACTTATAATTTATTTAATAAAAAGTAAATGAGAAAAAATAAATAAATAAATAACAAAAAAATAACAAAAAATTTGAAGTTTTTATTTTGAAGCGTTCTGCATGAAAAAGAGGAGGAGAGTCAAGTATTTCGTGATAGATGATATGAATTGAGATAAAGGACAAATAAATTAGCTATCCAGGATGCATTCATAGTTAATTCAAGTAAGTGAGCGACATTTTTTTAACCACTATTTAGAAATTAAGTATTTGTGGTACGCTCAGCATCTTTTACAACTCGTATCAGTGCAAAAATATTAGTAAAAAGAACAACAATCACCTCTATTCCAGTACTCCAAAAGTTTACCCAAATGTCCCAACAATTGTGCCAGTACACAATATTCAAAGTGGTCTCAAGTAATGGAAAACTCGCTGAATTTTCCAAATTTTGGTAACATTTCACAACAACAAATACTCTATTTAACTACCTTTAAAACAGCATTGAAAACTGAACTGTCATCCAAATCTTAACCGTATTAATATGACCTTAATGAGAAATTTTCCGAACTTAACAAATCTGTGTTAAAAGTCACCGAAAACACACAACTAATTGAAAAAGTCTTCAGATCCGAAATAAATATGCCATTTCCCTACCCTTCAAATGGCCCAGAAAACAAAACTAACTCCTCAATTACAACGACTTTGATGCCATTTAATGGAGAATACTCTGAACTTTAGTAAACTGTGTTAAAATCACCGAAAACCGACAACAATTTGGAAAAAAGTCCTTGAAACCAAAAAAGACTTTTCTTACCTTTCAAAGGGTTTTCAAAAACCAAACCGACACCCAAATCATGACGACGTTAATAGTCGATTCTCTAAACTTAAAAGTTGGTACCAAAATAACAGGTCATTCCATATAAATTCCAAAAGTAGGTCTAAGAAAACTGTTAAGACTTTATTTTCATCTAACAGTTTCCAAAAGCAAATTGGCTAGGTGCCAGTCACATCACAATAATTTTAATCTCATTTAATGTACAATTCTCAATTTTTTTTAAAATCTGTATCAAAAGTTCTAAAACCCACAAATCGGATAAAAGTCCAAAACACCTAAAATACTCTATGTACCCACTTTGCAAATGCCCTTAAAAACGAAACCGATACTAAAATCATAACAATCAAATAATTCCATTTAATGGTCAATTCTCTGAACTTTCTAAATCTATGTCAAAAGTCACCGAAACCCCTCAACAAGATAGAGGAAAATCTTTAAAAACCGAAAAATACTTTATATTTCGAATTCTTTTTAAAGAGATTACAAAATAAAACAGATACTCAGATCACAACGACCCAAAAATCCCCAAACCATACAACAAGTCGGAAAATGTTCAAAAACCTTCAAAAGTCCATGTTTCCATTTTTCAAACGGCCCTAAAAACGAGACCGCCAACTATTTAAATCATAACAAAATTCAAAGCGCCTAGTGGAAAATTCTCGGAACTTTTCAAATCTATGTAAAAAGTCACCGAAATTTCTTAACAGTCAGAAAAAACCCACACATAATTAGTTAGGTTGGAGCTTAGGGCTCCAAAAACCAAATCAACATCAAAATTATAATGTCGTTGATTCGCTATAATGATCAACTATCGAAACTTTTCAAATTTGCACCAAAGACTTAACTAGGTTTAAAAACCGACTACTTATTCTTCTACTATTTTCCTCACGCACCGCAGTACCTCAAAAAAATTGCAGTAATAGGTGAGGTATTTAAATTTTTTCTACTTTCCTAGTAACTAATGCTTTGGTAAGTCTAACTATTCCAGAATGGCTTTATTGAGTTTAAACTTGCTGCCTTGCTGATCTCAAACAAAAACAATGTACAACCTGAAGGAGGGTCAATGGAAGAACCGCATAATTTCTAGACCACATTCAGTGATGGGCATTGCAGACACACTAATTGAAGTAGTCCAAAGATTAATTTAGGTTGCGAATGCTGTGTGCAGTACAAGCTGCACTTCCCTACGGAAACCTGAAAAAGGCCCATTGTGAGTCCCTTCATATTGAGGAAGAAATATCCAACTCTTTCAAACTCGATTTAATCCATTAACAAATTCGACTATTTGATGAAATGCAGCTGCTTCGATAGTTCAGCTACCGCTGCGTCGCTCAGACCAAACAAGAAGCTAGTATCTAAAAAGCTTCAACGGCGTTCCAGTAGGAATGGACAATAGCAAAGAAATTGTCTTTTTTTCCTGCAGACATCACTGAACGAAAGACGCCATTTCAAGAGCATAGACCCTATGGCAAAGTGTACTGTGAAGACGCCAATACGTAGACTGATAGATGTACGACTCAGCGATAACACATATTTAGAAGAAGAATTCTAAGACCGATAAGAGAGTGTAAAGTAGAGGCTGTCAATTGAGAACTTTGTCAATTCGGCTATATTGAACATAGCTCTGCTTGCAATGAGTACAATTCTGCTATGACTAAAAAAGGCTCACTCTTTAATTGTTTCTACTACATTTAACAATGCAAGCTAGAACCCAAAACGTCATAGGAAATTATCCACGAATCAGCAAAATCTCATATTCTACCGCTTCTTGTTTTTTGCATTTTATGAGTCTGAAAACGTGCTTACAACATTGTTGAATCATTGAACCCAAAATGCTGTGCAGTCAAATCTTTCCATATGTACATTTTATTATTAAATTTTTTTATAAATACGCATTTCGAAAATTTTACCGAAATGGAAATATTGCGTATTTGCTAAGTGGGGGAACGACTGGCAAATAAAGCTATCACAATTGTTGACGAATCGTTATCGCACAGATACGAGCAACTTTGAAGCATCGTGTGTCTCGTAGTCGTAAGCAAAGTCTACGCTTTCGGCGTGGGTTACTCAATTGATAAATTTATTTTTAGGCTACAAATTGTTATACTTAGTTGTATGAAGTGTTGTTGTTGCAGTTGAAGATCTTGTCTCGCATCTGTTGCAGATGAAGATAAAACATTTCCTACTATCTACGGTAAAACACGCAGATGTAGAGAAACGTTTCAATGTCACATTCACTTGTAAAAGTTTATATGGCTGGTCTATGGCCCTCCCTCCTATTATTTAATCAAGTTGATTAGTTAGTTTTAATTTTTATTTAGAGTTAAAACAGAGTTTAACTCTAAATAAAAATTTTTAGAGTTTATTTAGAGTTAAAACAAATCACATAGTGCATTTGAAATACCATTTTTGTTTAATTACACTGTACAACAGCATTTGTGCAACAGAGTAACGACCGTATATTTCTGAAAGAGGACGTCGCAAAGTGGGGCGTCCGTGGCCAAAAATTAAAAAAACCAAATCTTTATTTTGAAAAAAATAAGTAAGCACGATCAAATTTTAAGTTTTGTAGTCTCACGAAGGTTTTAAACTTTATACAAGTATATTGCGTAAACACAAATTTAGGGAAAAATAGACATTTTACCTTGCGGAACTGAAGATGTTTTTTCTTATGGTTAAAGGTATTATTTTAATATATCTGAATTTTTATTTTATATGTTAGGTTTTTACAGTCTGTCAATGCCTTTTTTTTTGTTTTGGTTATTACTGTTCGCTAACTACCGTTATTTGAACGTAGAGTCATTTTGAGCCCTAGTAAAAGATTAAGTGCAAACTTCAAAATTAAATATCTCTAAAAGCCCTAGGGAGCCTTTCCAATTTCGATTGTTTCACTAAGTTACAAGTATGTAGAACACGTGTGCAAAGTTTCAGCTGCAGAGGCCTGCAGACCCGCATGTAATTCATTTTTTTATAGTGGCACCTCTTGTACAAATTCGTGAGCTGTTCTATGTGTGGCTGCCGGCTCGAAATTTATGTCGGCAAAACCAAATAGAATTAATGACAAAGTTTTTGAAAGAAAAATATGGAAGAGGTGTGGAAATAGAGAAAAAATTAATTAATTTACTGGCGTTAAGATTCGACACACGATGGACACAATGCCATCGACTGAAATCAGCATTTGAACACAACAACTGTGCTTGGCTTGATACAGCGCTTAGTATGCATGCGAGAGAAGAAACTGCGGTATGCAAGAGAAAAGTGTTCACATTATTGTTGTAGGAAGAGAGATTACATTGTACCAGAAGAAGGCGATATAAGTGATTGCAGTGATTCGAGCGATGATGATTAACTAATGTAGTACTTAAATGTATATAAATACTGTTTGATTGTAATTTATAGATTAAATGCTGAAGTTTTCGAAGTCCGATTGAGTTAAATTTTGAAAAAAAATCTATTTTATGGTAATAATGGTGAGTACAAAATACGATTAAAAAACTCTTTTAGTTTTGGAGTTATTTTAAATTTAAACATTTTTCTATGGGAGGTGGGCGTGGCCGTGTTCCGATCTTGACCATTTTCGTTAATCATTAACATTTTGTCTTTAAAATCATTTGTAGAAAAATTCGTCCTATTTTTGGCTACATTTAGTACTGGATCGCCATAAATGCATGAAAATATTTGTGGAAAATAAACTTAGGAGCGAATTGAAGAAGGGCCAACATGAAAAACATCGAAAACTTAAAAAAATGGGAAAATATACATATGTACCGATTAATTCATTTGAGGCTTATACGAACTTTTAAAGTAGGCGTGGCAATCTGCCCATTTTTGGCAGAATTGTAGACTATATCCTAATGATATTCGCGTCGTACTGATCATTTTTGCCGAACAAAGTAATAGTCCAGCACGTCTGAGTTTTTTGTAATTTGCACATAAAAGTTAAAGGGTCCCTATAGACTTTTACACGGATAGGATAAAAACGTGAAGAGCTAGAGCTTTGATGTCTAAGACAAAGTTGTTTGTATTAAAAGTGTGAATATTTTTTGTGTACACATAAACCCGCCTTCCCCTTTCCTTACCCCCTTTTTCATGTTTTTCGGAAACATTTTTCATAAAAAGCTTGTATTGACTAAAATATTGAAAAAAAGACTATATTGTCTTTTGGGAAAATATTCCTCATTAAAAAATAGGGGGGGGTCTTCAAACACCAAAACTTTCTCAAAACTTCCCCCAAAAAATAAAAAGCCTTAAACACGAAATCTTCATTAAGAAAAACGTTGAATATTAAAAAAAAAATATTTTCCATTGAAAACTAGTTCAGGTGGTCTCCAAACAAGAAGTCCCCTTAATAAAATAAACAATTTTTATGATTTCAAAAAAGACGCTTTCGCTTTACGGGAATGCTCAGATGGGTCAATATTCCGATTCAAATTCCAAACGTACTCAGCGAGCATTGCTACTTTCTTCAAGTAGCTTAATTTGTTGGTGAAACCTTTCACCGTGCTCATCAGAAACAGCCCCAAGAATTTCTTTGAAAACATAAAAGGGGAGTGAAGTAGGGGCAAAGACAGAACTTGGAAATTAACATTTTTTTCCGATTTTAATTTCATGAAATTTGTTCCAATGGAAGCGAAGTTTTTCCGTCTGAAGTGAAAGTATGTTTGTGTCATCGGTACAAAAATGTGCATCTAACAAACATCCAATATTAAGTTTTGTTCCCTCTTCGGAACAAAACATAATATTAATTTGTTCCCTCTTCGGAACAAAACTTAATATTGACAAATATTACATAATCTTTTTTATGCATTTTTTATTGCAAACCGTAGTTTTAAAAATTAGAAAACTCTAATCTAATCTATAAAATTCATGAATAAACCGCTTAAGACAACAAACTTGTTTTATTCTCAAGAGATAAATATGAATTGGTGTACATTTTGATGCATTACGCATTCCTCGCTGACCTAAGTACGAAGTCTGAGCAACTAATATTTATTTTTATTGGTGCCAGTTACGCTACGATTTAACACTAGAATGCCAGAACAATTTAATCAATCTTTCTTAAATGCCCATAAGTAGTTAGGTAGGTAGGAGTAGCTACCCTCTGCCCTTTCTCAACCGCTAAAAATGTGCATTGTAACACATATTGGAAAAACAGTGTTGCATACACAAAAAATCACATGAGATATGTGGCATCACAATGGGCCTTTAGGCCTCCGAGTGTGTCTCTTACGTAGGCAGCCACCATAACCTAACCTAACCTAACTCCTTACGAAATCTAGTAGACAGGGAATAGTCCAATCGATTCCCTACATTGTCGAAGAAGAAGTTGCCCAGGTGAGTCTTTCTTCTTCTAGATAGAAGATGAATGATGCATAGAAGATGAATTACGTTTTTTTCCTCGTCCATACAACTTCGACAAAAGTAATTTTTAAGCAAATCCAACCTTCTTGCCTGGGTGCCAATTACACACTGACCCAATCATGGTTTTCATTTGGTCCCTTTTTAGTGAGAGAAGTTCTCCAGAACAACGAATGTGTGAGGTTGGCCAAATCGCATGTCGCGCAATAAATCCTGTGTTGCCTTGAGCCCAGCTTAGGTTAGTTTTTTGTATGAAGCTTGTATGAGTACAAACTTCATACAGATTGAAATACCAAGCGATACCAACTGCTGCCTGTGTTGACGAAACTGTTCCCTCGTACCGTGCCAAGCTAGCGTCTCTGCTCTGTAGTATCCTCTAGTCCCTGTATCATGGAATGTCCCTATGTCTCGAAACCTGGCGGTCTCGCTGAGAGTTTTGCTGCAGCTTAGAACAGTCTTTGATGTCCTCTGATGCCTTTGATCTGCATTCAGAACCCTAAGAACGTACTGGCTGTCCGATAGTATCAGGTTATCTTGCTTACCTTAAGCTAAATGTTCATACGAAATCATGTTACAACTTGGGTTCTAATTTTTTAATTTTCAAGAAATATTTCCTAAAAGTCATTAAAGATTTTCTTTCAGAAATCTATGTAATAAACTAATGGAACAACCCGAAAGAGCCAGTTTGACTTGTTTGGGCATTCTAGTGTTAACTCCACACACCCATACATTCTCGTATCCATACGAAATACAATGCAATGCCATAAAATTTCAAATACGATCTTTGCGAGATAATCATTTCGTTTATTTTGCTACTTAATTGTAGGTGCTTATGATTACGTTTGGACTTGCATAACAACTAAGGACTAAGTGTGCATGCAATTGAGAAGCGTACAAGTGTCTACATATATACATACATACATATATTTACAATGTCATTGCAACTCTACTTCATAGAGATAAACAACGACAGATTTTTTTGTTTGGGGCATGGCGAGCCGCAAGCATCCGGCCGCCGTGCACCCATTCAGCTAACCAAATAATACCGAACGGTGAAGACTATCTGCGCATATGAATGTTTGACTATTTGTCTGCTGTTTGCGAACGACAGTGACTGTGACGGCACGCGGCAGATAAAACGGCCACTGCGCGCCGCCACGTGTGAGATGGGCTCGAATTCAACAAAAATAACAACAATAGTTGGGCACAGTACGACCAGCAGCAAACTATTTCGACCGTCGATCATACAGGAACTGGCGGTGAGCTATTGCGTTGCGCTCTATTCTACTTCTTCAATGCCACATCATCGACGCTGAGTGCGCCGCCGCCGTTGCAGTAGCGTATGTTGCTCGATTTGGGCATCAGCTGCTCACGCTCGTCGCCGAGGTTATGCAGCACGAACAGCACATGGCGCAGCTCCAGCTCCTTGGCGATGGCGTTGATTGTTTCCACAAAGGTGGCGTCGAACAGCATGAAGCGCGTACAATCCAGAACCACCGGGAACTCGTCGCGGTAGCGCACGCAGGCGTAGCTGATCTTGTCGCGAATGCAATCGATGCCCGTGTAGTAAATATCGCACAGGGGCTGGACGTGTATGTAGCCGTGGCCGCTGCACTGTGGAGCAGAGAAAAAACGAACTGCGTTAGAGTGGGTTGTGTTGGAATGTTGCTTGTGATTTAGTTATTCGATGTTTATATGATTTTTATAAAATCAAAAAGTTTTCGATTTTCATTTCCCAAAAAGTCTAAATTATTTAGGCTTAAATGGTAACTTGAACTACTTTCAGTGCTGCTTCAGATTCAAATGATTTTTTTTAGATCCATAAGCGTAGCTGTTCTAGTGCCTTTCACTCACCTAATCCCAAACAACAACAAACCAAATTGGTGGTAAAAATCATAAAATTTTGGTTTTTCCGCCTCTGAGACTTGAACTGAAACTGTTCTGGGCTGAGCTGGAAAATTTCACTGATCACAACTGACCTTTCAGCTCAGATCTAATCTTTTTAGTTAAGTGATCCGATGAATATTGTGATGTGATATTGTGATAATTTTGAATTGGAAATATTTTAAGAAACAATAGATTTAAAGATTGAAGTCAAAAAAATAAATTCGTTTCGGTTTTAGTTTGATGCCACACTGCTAAAAAATTTGTTCACAATCGCAACTCCCAAATGTATGAAATATTTTCTTTTTTCTTTAATAAACAGAGAACAAACATTCTTTATTAGGAGGAAATCACTTTAAAGACTTTATGGTGCAAATCGGTGTAGGTTTTGCTTCCAAAAATCAACTCGTTGTTTAATTTGAAAATACATCTACATATAACATCATATCATCATATGAGGGCTAAAACTTATCTCGAAAAAATTTTTGGTAAATTTTCAGTATTTTAAAATGTAATTTTTCAAATCCTTTGAATAAGCTTGTTTTTTATATACCAGTGCAAACTTTACCCTCTTAACTTACCGCCTTAAGATTGACCTCCACTTTAGGATTTCCCAGACGCAGTAGCACAAAAGTCATGTTCACCACAATGCCGAACAGCAGACCCGTCTGGACGCCAGCCAGCAGACAGACAATGAAACAGCCCAACCAGCTGAAGAAGTCCTTCTTATTGTCTCGCCAAAAATCTCTGACGATAGTGAAGTCAACCTGTATTGAAGATTAGATACATAGAGAAGTGAGTTGACTATGAAGCATGAAGTCTTCTATGAAATAATGTTTTCAAGTATTATGGCGAAAGGCAAGTTTTGACTGTTTTTATTTTCTACGATTTTGCATTTCTGTGATAGCCGACTTGTTTACTTCTGAAAGCCAATTTTTTCGTACTGATCAGTTCTAATAATGACATTCCCGTATACAAAACTAAGTATTGTGAACTCACCATAAATATCACTGCCGTCACCAGCACCGCCGATATGGCCGACTTGGGTATGTAGCCAAAGTACGGTGTCAGCACATTGAGTGCTAAATATACCAGCAATGCTGAACAGCTCAAATGAAAACAACAACAACAGCAATAAATGCAAATTCAAATTTCACAAATCAATCGCGACATTACTTACCCGTGTAAATGCCGCTGATGGGTGTGCGCACGCCGCTCGCCTGGCTGACAGCGGAACGCGTGAAGGCGCCGCAAGTTGGCATGCAGCTGAAGAAGGAGCCAGCCACATTGCAAATGCCCAGCGTCAGCATTTCCTGCGAAGCGTCCAGCTTGCCATCCTTGACTGCACTTGCAAAGCGCATAGAATTAGTTGAGGCCCTCCCACACTCTGCTCGACGGTTAACACTTACCGAACGCCTTCGCAATGGCCACATTGGCCAATATGGCCACAATCGGCACCACAATCAGGCCGCTGCCCAGTTCGCGGCAAATGTCCGTGAACACATACGTGGTGTTGTTGTAGTCGAAGACGAACGGCGGTAGGTGCACGGCTAGCTGGGCCGAGTCCACGCGAGCAGTGAGCGAGTAGGGCACCGATTCGTTCGAGCTTTTCTTGAGTAAAAAGTACGTAAAGAGACTGCATACGGTTACGACGAAAGCATTGCGTGAGATGCTTATGTACCAGAACATCTTCTTGATGCGACGCGTGGTGGGCGTGTCCTTCTTGAAGTTGATGTAGGACAATTGCTGCAAGAGCACAACGGCGGAGGGATTAGCATTGCCAAAGAGATGCAATGAGAATGGGGAAACTTACTCGCATCGAGAGTAGAACGGTGATGCAGATTGCGCCCAATATGGCATCGGAGGGTCTAATGCTCCCGAAGAATTCTCCAATCGTAGGCACACCTTTAATTTTTATGCCGAGCATGTTTTTCAGCTGCACAGCGGCCACTATGGTCGCAGTGGCCGTTGTGAAGGCCTTTGTCACCGGCGACGGTATGAAGTTCACTATGAAACCTAAAATACGAAATTCAATGAAAATGTAAGATTGTTTAAATTAAAATAGTTTGAATTGAATTGAAATATTCAAATTGAAGAGAATTTATATGAATTGTAGTTTGTTGTGTTAATGATTTAGTAGACTGGTTTAATAGAAAGGTCAGGGCTGATCAATAAATTGTTTTCTATTTTCGAACTTTTCGTCAGCGGTTTGCTGACCTTTTCTGGGATTACAAATTAATTTATAAATTTTCATTTAAACACAAAACACTTCTTCGCCTTTAACATTTTTTCAGCTCGATCGCCAAGCGGGACGGTCAGAAATTCGCTGATGATACTTTGGAAAACAGTAAAGTTTAATTGACCACAAGTGACCTTTCAGCTCAGATCTCGTCTTTTTTGCTGTGTGATCTGATGGATATTGTGTTGGACATTTGGATCTTGAAGATTATGAGATTTAAAATCATTACTTGTTAGCAAATATTGCAATTTCAGATGTTTCGAAAGATGAAAGCATCTCTTTACTGAAAAATTGGTTTGGATTGGACATATTTTTAGGGAAGAGATTTATTTTACAGAAACATAGATTTCTATTGTCATAAAGAATGAGAAACGCCAACAAGCTATGATTTGGTATTTCTGTTGGGCGATCTGATGGGTATTGTGTTGAAAATTTGGAGTTTTGAGTATGAAGTTATCAGATTTTAGATCATTAGAGGTATTAACTTATGGAAAGGAACTCTTTACCGAAACATAAAATCCTATTTAGATGTTCCGAAAGATGAAAGGATCTCTATACCGAAACATAGACTCTTATTGTACATATTTTCAAAGACAAACGATTCTCTTTACCAAAAAATAGATTCCTATAGTCGTGAACCAAACCTATAGTCGTAAACCAAGCTATCAAGCCATGACTTCTAAAAAACAATTGAAATTTCAAAGGTTTGTAGAGGAAAAGTCTTAGATTTACTGAAACATAGATTCCTACTGTACGTGAGAGCCTGCCACATTATCATCATTACTTATACAAATCTGCATTAATTTTTAAGTACTTTTTCTTAAGGATCACTAAAGTATGAAATAAAAGTGCTACTAAAAATGTATGTATGCCGAAGTGACAAACGGATACTAAGACAAATAAGTTCAAGTCATTTGTTGCTCTGTTTGTATGCATTAAGTTCAATTCAATAGGAAATGTAAAGCTTTTAAGATTTGAAATCCACTTTTATTTATCATTTAATCATATTTACTTTAAATATCAGCTTCAGTAATTCGTTTCTAAATAATTGAATGACAAATTGTTTACTTTCGTGTTCACATACTGATTAACCAACATCAATGGTTATTACTTATCACATCGTAATTGACAGAGAACTAATCGCAAAGTGGAAAACAAATTTTTTTTTACTACAATACGTATATTATTGCTGGTTTTTTTCCCCTTAACTGAACTGAGTAATGATGTCAGATAAATAATTTTTGTTTGACATTTTTATAATTTATATTAAAAATATGCTCGCAAATTCAGTGAAGTTTATATAATTTGTAGCTTCAAAATTACTTAAAATTGGCTTAGAAATTTGAGCGTTTAATCTTTCAAATAAATAAGAAAATTTTCTAAATATTTTTCAAGTACATACTGGGGCTTAGTGCGATTTGGCAAATCGATTATATTACAGAAAAGGTGAAAAAAATGTCCACTTACCCAATTGAAACGAACCCATGAGGAACTCCACCAAACCGGCTAGAAATGACAATACGAACACAAATTGCACCGGACGTTCACCAACAAACTGTAACACCAACAACGACATCAAACTGGTGGGCCCAATCGACACCTGCGGTATGGTGCCGAACAGCGCGTAAAACAAAGTGCCTGCATGAAAGTAAAACATGTATAACTTTTTCACATCGCTCATTCGTTGTCCAAATGACGATCATTTGCACGCACCGATAATCGCCGTGTAGAGGCCATACTCGGAGGACAGACCCGCCAGCGCGGCATAGGCAATGCTCTGCGGAATGATGGTGAGACCCAGCGTGATGCCGGCAATCACGTCGGCCACCGCCTTCTCGCGATCGTACGTCTGCAGCCAGTTGAGCACATAAAGACGCCGTTGGAGCCAATGCTTCTGTTTGGGCTTTTCATATTTCGAGGCGTCAATGTCCGGCGGTGTGTCGATAACGGAATCGCCATTTTTCATCGGTTTCAGCTCATCGTTGGTCGCTGTGTGGTGAGAGAAATGTGTGACGCATTTGAAATGTTTAACTATGTTAATTGGAGATTTGCTTTTCACATGCATAAAGTGTGTAGGTCATGCGTGATGTAAATCATTTACTACATACGAATGTAGTTACTGGCACCAATTATAGTTACTGTTCAAGTACAATTTAATAGTTTTTTCCTTCTCAGTGTCTGACTTGGAAAACAAGCTTTTATCTCAGACTGTTTGCCTATGCGTGATGATAGTAGAACTCTGTAGTATGAACATCTTTTCTTCTTCGTTTTTATATTTTTAATTGATTTGAGATTTGAACCAATAGATGCGCAATTGATGGAACTTTGTTATAACATCAGCTGACAGACAATTAAACATACTAGAATTTTGTAGTATTGTATACTTTTGTATTTTAACTATATGCAATCTTTTTGCATTTTAACCCTTTACGAACTTTTGGTATCTAAAGTCTTTAATGATCAATGTGACGTGTGTGTCCCATCTGAGCGACTAATGTAATCTCTCTGTACCATCTGAACAATCAATAGGACGTATGTAAACCATCTGAGGCACCAATTTATGGTCCGAAAAGAAAATTCCGGAAAATCGATTGAAAACGTCAGAAAATCCCTGCCATGTTTGACCGCGAATCACTTGAGAACGGCTGGACCGATTTGGATGGGTTTTTTTTTTGTTGTATTCATAGTTGTCAGAACAAGGTTTGCGTGAAAGAAAATTTTAGAACAACGGGGCTTGGCACTTTTTCACCAGCCAAAATTTTCAGACGATAACTTTGGAACCATAAGTCACACATCAATTCACTACGTTTCAAATTCACTACGAACTTACTACTTAGTCATGCCCTTTGACAGAGGGAATGGGCGGGTATTGGATGAGGGGGCGTGTCAACACCCATCCAAGCAAAATTTTTAATGGAATATCTTCGAAATTGTAAGGTGCACAGCATTGAAATTTTATATAGTGTCATCCCATAGATGAGTCATTCTACTGGTCGGATTAAATGGGCGGTGGACAAGGGGCGTGGCACATTTTTTATGACCAAACTATTCCACTGAATTATAAGTCGCACAGCAATGAAACTAAGTACGAACCTGTCATTTCCTCTTTCGACAGAGAGAATGGTGCGAGTATTACACAAGGGGGCGTGGCGTAAGTAAAAATTATAAAAACTGGTTTTTGAAATTGGCATGGTTCAAGCGCAGTCCATTTCTTTACTGAAACTTAGCAGCAACATTGCTGATTTGTGGGCGTTAGTTAGTAGCTCTTCCTTTAGTTCGCCGGGTCAGCTAGTAGAATATATCTTTCTCATCTGTACAATCAATGGGACGGATGTGTCCCATCTCAATGACCATTAGGACGTATGGGTCCTATTCAAACGATCAATGTGACGTCTGTCTCCCATATAAATAATCAATGGAACGAATAAGTTCCATCTGAACGACTCATGGGTCACATGTGACCCATCTGAACTATTAATGCAGTGTATGTTCTGTAACTGAACGGCCTATGGGACGTATGAAAAACAGATAAACGACCCTAGGAATATATTTATGTGTCCCATCTGAAACCCAGATAAACGATCCTTGGAATATATTTATGTGTCTCATCTAAACGACAAATTTGACGTATGAGTCTCAACTGAACTATCAATAAGTCGTATGTGTTCTATCTGAGCAACCAATGTGAGATGTGTGTCCCCTCGAAGCACGAATCACTTTATAGCAAAAACTACTAAGCAGAGATCAGATCCATTGTTAAATTTTAACAAATTGTTCGTAAAACTGTTAAAAAGATGAAAATTCAAAGTGGCAAATAATTCACTATGAAAATTGTTTAATTGATCACAAAACTATCTAATTCAGTTGTTGTCACTATGAAAATTGTTTAATTGATCATAAAACTATCTAATTCAGTTGTTTCGAGTACTAGAATTGCAACTTGGCAATTCCAAAGATCTGATGATGGATCGAAGATGTCAACTGAGTATTTTCGATGGCAACGATTTCGAACGTTTATAAATGGTCGCTATATGTCCTGGTGATGTGGTATCCTCGCTTGAACGCTGTTGATAGCTGCCGGCCGCTGTCTGCTTTTGGCGTGTTTGAGCTCGCGAATCGGGGTTCACCGCTACGCGAAGCGTGCGTCTGCTAAAGAATCGCATTTTGAACTGTTTGCGCCTGCGAGCACACGTTGCTCGACTAAGCTGCCGTTCAGCTACATTCCCAAAGCGCAGCGACAAAAAGCTCTCTAACTACCTAAAATTTTGACATTGTTTAATGTATTTTTTGCAATTCGGACACGGTCGTTCGGTACACAAAACGTCTGTCGTTGAAATTGAGGGGGTTTTTACGGTGTTTTTTGCGGCTCAGTAACCAATAAGAAGAAGAATACAAACAGCGGCAGCATGTTAATGATTTTCACAAGAAATGCTGCCGCGCTATTGTTGGCTCGGCTGCAGGGTCCACCATTCCCCGGTGGTTTCAAAGAGTTTGCATTGATCGAAAGTGGCGCAAAGTGGCCATTTGAACCGAAAGTTATTGACGATTCATGAATGACAATCACGCATGCTTGGCTTCGAGTATGTAATTTTTATATATTTTTTATTTTGTTGCGGCGCTCTTCAATTCTCACACCGCACATTTAATTAGCGTCTGTTATTTCCCGCAATTTCCAATTTTCACATTCATATAAAAAAGTTCTCTACTCTAATTTCCACTGAATTGATTATTGTTGTTGTTATTGTTATGGCTATTGTGGCAATTGTTGGTTTGGGTAGCTTATAATATCATCTCGTTTATGTACATAACTTTTTTTCCTATCTTTGTTGGGCTGCCATATTTTACTAAATAAATTACTGTTGCCTTGCATCTGCTTAGCGAATTGTGTTTTGCCAAAAGTTTGGAGTATTTTGCGATAGCGTCGCATTGTGCGACATGTGAGTCAACTGCGCGCATATTTTGTGGGTAAATATTAGTGTCGGACCGAATATTCAGTTTCGGTATCGGCCCAAATAAGTGGTTTCGCTCTCGGTTTCAGTTTCGGCCACAAAATGGCTGAACGGCCGAAACCGAAACTTTCTAGAAGGAGCAATTTAGATACCACCAATGTAAATAAACTTATTTTTTAGCACATAATATTAAATTATTTAATTTTGAATATTAGCGATTAAGGTACGAAAGGGTGATTTTTTCATGTTTATGTTTTAAAAAAATGAATAATTTGTTTTTGTTTGTTCTTTATTTACTTATTTTGTTTTTATTAATAAGTATTTATTTATTTATGTTATGTTTGCTTGTTTGTTCTTTATTTACTTAATAGGGATATTCTCGATGTCTTGCATAACCCTGACATCGTGCACGAAATGCATAATTGACATGGCTATGCATTTCGAGCAACGACACAACAACAAAATACAAGCAAAAAAAGTTTGCATTTTTTGCATGTCATGCTACGCAAAAACCCTTGTTTTGTGTGTGACATCGCGATTGTGCGACAGCCATTTAATTTTCTTCGTGTGCGCAAGCGTATTTTCTTTATATTTGGTTTTATTTCAACCTTTTTATATAATTTGCATATACATATGTCTTGCTTGCAGGTGGAAATGGATCAACCGAAAACCAAATTAAAAAGAAATAGAGAAAGTTTGTGGCTGTTTTGCAATATTTGCAATGTGTGCTTTTTTGTGCGTTCTCGATGTGTAGCATTTTCCAGTCTTGCACGGTTGCATTTTTACGAATTCTTCCTCCGTGCAAGACATCGAGAATACCCCTAATGTGAAATTCGTTTGTTGAAAAAAAATGCTTGATAACTATGGTGATTTTTATTTCAACTAGACTGCTTCGGCTTCGCTTTCGGCCGAAAAAAACCGAAATTCGGTTTCGGTTTTGGTTTCGGCCCAAAAAAGATGTTTCGGTCGGACACTAGTAAATATGTACTTTGTTGGCGTATCTGATTACAGGCCCTGTGTTCGATATGTTTTGATTTTTGTCATCTCATTTCGTCATTAATTGTTGAATAATGTTTGTTGTGATTTTTTTACAATTCTTGCACCGAATGGAAAACAACCAATCAGTTTTGGCACACAGATGTAATAAGCTTTACGAATGTATAGAATAAACACAACAGAAAAACCCCACGAAAATATTAAATTATCTGCAGCAGCTGTTGGAGCTTGTTTTGTTGTTTGTTTTCGCATTTAAAGTAGTGCTTCACAGTTTTCGCCGTAAGCTGTTGTCGCCGTTGACAGTTTGTATAAATATTGCAAGCACGTCGTAAGCTTAGTGTTGTTGACACATGGAGTTGGCTTTTGAAAGCAGTAGTTCTCTCCGCCTCGGCGTGAATTTGTGATGAGCAGTTGGATTGTTAGACAAACGATCGTAGGCTTGAAAACTCAAACAGCGCCAAATAAGATTTTTCTTTGCACGCTAAGAGAGCGCTGACCAACAATTTGAAACTGTAGGATCCTTTGCGCAGTTGTTGGTGCATGCTCACTTACGCTTGGGAACATATGACCTCAACAAGGCTAATGTCCTGTTTTGGTTACGTTAATTAATTAAAGTTCTGCCGGGGTGGCTTATTGGCCTATCGCTAGTCGCCTTACGCTGTTATCGTCTGCCTATCTGTCTGTCAGTACAGTATAGAAGTCCAAGTGAAGAAGTTGAAACAATGGAAATATCGGTGAAGCTTTTCTATGGCCATGACTCAATTCAAAGGATGCATGACAATGCAATAAGTGGGCCTGGCATTGCCATAAGTCAGGCTAAAGTTAAATTCTATCAATGTTCAGAACTCATCATTTTATGTTTGCTAAGAAATTTTATAACTGATAAACAATATTTGGACTAACGAATTGGTTTAGAAGTGCCAAAGAAATTTTTTCAAGCAAAGCCAAGCTTTCCTCAACCAAATTTTTTAGACAACTTTATGCAAATCTAAATCAAAACGTTTCGTAAAAATAATGCAAATGCATTTTTTTAATTTAATCTCACATTAAATAATGCAAAAAAAAATTGCGGCCTTTTTGTACATTTAAGACCAGAAATTTGATAACAAAGATAACTTTTTTACCAGGTACCGGAAATAACATTATGAAAACAATATTATAAAAAATTACTATGAAGAATAGATCATACAAATATATGAAAAATACCAATACATTTCTTTTCGCACGGAGAATTAAACTTGACAATAAACTTTTTATTGTCATTGTTATGGAAAAATTAAAAAATGTTGAATTATATTTTAAAAATCCTTTAATAACAATTACTTTTATTAGTCCACAGTAACAGTTTTTTCGATTTTTATTTTATGATATTTTTTGTCCTATGATAACAATTATTGGTGACTTTTATTTAAAAAAGTCATCAGTAACGGCAGCCGCCGTGGCTCAGTTGGTTAGTGCGTTGGACCGCGAGTCGCAGGCAGCAACCTCAGGTTCAAATACTGCCTGTAATAACACCGAAAAAATAACGGGAAAACTCGTTTTCTCTTTCGGTGGCTGTCCTCTCAGCTGGAAATGGCAAACCTCTGAGAGTAAAAATTGCTTATGAAAGAGCTCCCAACCTGCCGTTCGGAACCGGCATTAAACTGTAGGTCCCTTCAACCCGCGTACAAATTCACACGCACAACACGGGTGGTTGTGGGAAGCTAGGCCTTAGTCTCGCGTAAGCGGGCTGTCGTGCCAGTCAATTATTAATTATTATTATCAGTAAAAATCAGTGACTTTTACTTTTTAGTCATCAATAAAAATCAGTCAGTGACTTTTATTTATAAAAGTCATCTGCTGTTGTTTATTTCTAGCGTAAAGCTGCCCTAAACCTTTAGTCACCAAATGCTTAACTTCATAAGAAATTCTCTCGAAATGTTTTTTTTTATTACATTAAGATTTACAAATCTCATAACATAAATAATAAGGACTTTGTTATTTCTTATTTAAAAAATAAAAACAACAACAAATAAATGTACAACACAAATCACTTTTCAGACACATTGCTTTGGAAGTATTTCTTGGAAGCAACATAAATTCAAATAAATCCTTTGTATTATAGTATTTTTATGACTTTAAAGAAACACATAAGCTGAACTGTTTCAAAAAATGTGGGTGCTACTTATGTAAATTTATCTAAAATTTTTTATTTCACAAGAGATTTTTTGTGTGCGGTGGTGGTTAAGGCAATAAATTTAAGGTGCTGACTGGGACAACAGCACAAAGTGCTTGCAGAAAAATATGCTGTTTGCACTTCAGTGAAATTACACAAATCGACTTTTTAGAAGGAAGGTTGATGCTTTAACATGAATGCAGTTACAAGATGATTCGATGCGATTTAAGGGGTCATTCTCATGCGCGGACAGGCAAAATGGACATTTTTCAGAAATTATTTCCTTTGTGAATACGAGGAATTATCAAAAAAATATATTCCACTTTAATTTATTCATTGTTATGGTACAAAAATTTAAAAAAAAAAAATTTTTTTTTTATTTTTTCAAACACTTTTTTTCGATTAAAGACACGGCTTCTGCCGCGTCATGGTCAGCTGGCGGGGATTGTTTTGAGTCACAGGATTATCTGAAACATGAATTTCAAAGAAATTCTTAATCAGTATGAACGTACCTCTCGCCCGTAGTAAATTTGAATTTTTTCATAAGAATCTCACAAAATGGCAGGCATTGGAAGTTAGAGCAGTAAAAAATGGTTGTTTTTGAAGATTTTATCAATGAAAAACAATATTAAATTTTTAACATATCAGAGTGAATTTACTAGGGGCGATAGCTAACAGTATGTAGAATGACGTGACAAAATCGCAGAGAGATCGGATGAATGGTTTTTTTTAAATCATCCCCGCCATTTCAAAAAAAGGCGTTCCGAGAAAAACACGTTTAAAGTTTTGACTAACTGATTGAATCCTTGCTAGAAACCTTGACCGCTCGTTATATAAATGTCTGTAGAAGCCGAAATACTTGAAATTTTCCAATAAAATTTTGACAGCACCTTCTTCAAGGATGATACATTCCAAATATTTAAAAAAAAGAAATTGATTTTTACAAAATTTCACATGAGAATGACCCCTTAATGTAAGTTACGCTATCTTTTGTTAACCTATAATATCAAAACTTATTTGTGACACCAATGTGTTTGTGAAAAATATTTGGGGCATCAGTTCCATATTTTATTACTTTAGAAACGACTTTTAAGCAGCCACTTGATTTGCTTGCCACTTGTAACGTGTGGGGAATGAAATAGGAACAAATAAAAAAGTTGCCATAGAAAACAAAGTATACAACTTTCAAAAAAAATATATGTGCAGAAATTGAAACAATAATTATCTTAAACCAATAAGTACCACAAATCCATTTTATGGGCATTTATCTTGGTAAAATGGTGCTAACACAACTACAACGTCGGCAACTGATTTGGAAATTTTGTGAAGAAAATCCCACTACCAAAAAGAAGGAAGTTTTTCACCACTTTAACAAAATAGGATTCAAAAAACGTTTATCTATAAGACGATTCGGTTGTTCGAGAATAAAAAAAGCATTGAAAGAAAAAAAGGATCGGGAAAGAAGTGCTCTTTACAGGACATTAAAGTGCGTTCCAATTTGAAAACTGATACCGTTGGACGAAGTGCTAAATCCTACAGACAATTGGCAAGGAAGTACGATGTTGACAAAAAAACGATCAAGAAATACCTCGAACAAATGAACATAAAGCGCAAATCGAAAAAGTACGTTCCAGCTACTACCGACAAGCAAGCAGCAGTTATCAAAACCAGGCTACGTCGACTTTCAAAAAAATACTTTTCGTGTGGTTCGCCTCACATTTGTGTGATGGATGATGAGTCATATTTTACGATTGAGGGGAATGAATGGCAACCCAAATATTATTTTGAGTCTTCTGACCACAAAGCGCCTGACAAAGAAAAGCATATTGCAAAAACAAAGTTTCCAGGGAAGGTTCTATTGTGGCTGGCTATCAGCGAGCGCGGTATCAGTGAGCCAATATTTTGTAAAGGAGGTTTGGCTGTAAGCGCACAAACTTACATGGACAAACGTTTGCCAGCACTCCAAAATTTCATCACAAAACACCATCAACGTGAAAAAATTATATTTTGGCCCGATTTAGCGTCGTCACATTACGCTAAAGTAACATTAGACAATTTGAATAAGCGCAAAATTGAATTTGTACCGAAGGACTTTAACCCGCCAAATGTTCCACAATTAAGACCAATCGAAAGTTTTTGGGCAAACTTGAAAAGAAAGGTATATGCCATCGGATATCGTTCCAAAAATGTGGATTGCTTGATTTATAAAATCCGAAAAGTGCTGAAGAACATTGATACAAATGGAATTCAGAGGTCAATGAAGAAAGTTCCTCAGAATATACGGAAAGCGAGCCGCAATGGAGTCAATTTTTTTTGTAAATTAACCAATTGTCAACGCTATTTATTAAACTATAACCAAATTAAATAACTTTTATGTAACAGTTTTTTGCTGACTTTTAAAATTTGTTCGTATTTCATTCCCCACACGTTATGTACACTTAAAATTTTTATAAAAATACTACATGGGACACCATCGACACACGATACCAAGTCCTGTTGGAATTTTTAAATAAGCCTTCAAACTGATAGTAAATGTATTACTAGGTAACGACACCAAATTCTGTTGAAAACTTGAAACAAATCTTACAAATAATCTCTTTGTAAATAATCTTTCCAGGTTTCAGTCTTTAGTATCTTAATTCAAAATATTAAAAAGAACAATCACTAGTATGCATATCTAATATAAAACACTGCTAACTAACTCTGCTGGAATTTGTAAATAAATCTTAAAAAATTTTCTGGAAAAAATCCTCAAGGATCCTCAAAAATCCTCAATGAATGACCTCAGAACAGCTCATTTGAGTGATTTGCTGGGATTCATCTAGGACTTTCAGTAGAAACACATCATTCCTGCCTATCTGTGTTGTCATGTGGTGTGGCCTATGTTTGTCTTGCGGCAAGGTCTTGTGCCCTGATAGCCATTTAAAGTTAACCCATTGCTGTCGGGTACCAGTTCCGCCCATACGATTTTGGTAAAATTTAATACACGACCTAGAAGTGACCCAAAATGATCAAAAACAAATTTTCAGCTTTATATCTCTGCACGTTGCTGAGATATTCATTAGGTATTTTGTACCCATTACGCAGCAATGGTAGCTTTTTTCCATACTTTGTGAAGTGATCAGCTAAACACGTGAACAAAAGATGTATTGTTTACAGGTGAGTTAGGAGGCAGATCTTTGTGAAGTTCTAAGGCCACTACGTTTCGCCACATTTTCCATCTCCGGAAAATTCACGATATTTGGAGTCTGGTAACTTTAGCTAGATGGCTACATTTTAGGGTGACCTTCACTAGGTTAAGGTAGTTCCATCCCCTAACCCTAACTGTCCCTATCAATGGTTTTGAGAGATCTCAAACACTGACTTTTTTGTGAAAAATCAATTTTCATGGGTAAAATTTTACCCATTAGGCAGCAATGGGCTAACCTAATCTAAAATTGTTTTTATTCTGATTGTCAATTAAAAGAATATTTTATATTATTCACAAAACAGTCATTGTTATGTATAAATATCAGAAAAATAATAAGAAGCCAAGGTCCTGGTAAAAAAAAAAAAAACAAACCCTCTCTCCAATTTGGATGACATTTGGCTACAGCAAACTATTTTTCCATTAACTTTTTTTACAAACTACTCTACAACTTCTGTACTCCAAGCGTTGTTCAATAGTTATATTGCAAATTTTTTTCAATGTCACTGACCTCCAGTCAGTCAGGCAGAATCGAGTAACAACACTTAAAACAATGATCTCAGTCTGCGATCAACACACTCGCGTACACAAGTGAAGCTGTCAAAACTCCGAAACCCAAAAACGCAGCGTCCCCGGCGGCAGAATATTTTCACATATTTGCATTAAAAATTTGTTTCTCGAATCTAAAAATAGTAACAGAATTTCTATGCAACGGAAGCCTATCACCGAATGAATAGAGCTGTGTTCTTAATCAATTCTTATCAAAGTCGGTTAAGTTTATTTTGGGGAACTTGTCGTCGCACCAGCGCGACGTTGAGTGACAGGAAAGCAGCGAGGCATGTCACAAATGGCCCGAATTTTCATTGTCTGCAGAAAAAAAAGAATTTCTTTATATCGTTTAGTAGCGAACAGGGTGAGCGACACGCCTAATTGACCAATCACAATGCGCTTGCGCCGCCTGTGTGGTAAGTAGACATTAGCAGCTAAAATTTGTTTTGACAGCCATATGTGAAGTTTTTGATAGCAACAAACTAAACGAGGCTTGACAAATTAATTTCTGCGAGATTCTTTTCAAAACAGTTTTGTGGCCAAAAGCAATAATCCCTTAAGTTTTTTTTCTCTTTTGTTTGAAAATTTTGATTTTCAGGTTTTCATTGGAATTGATTTTAATTTAAATTTTTCTGTGTAATTCGGAAATTTTCAGATTTTCAAACGGTTTTATTCATTTATATTGCATTTAGTAAGAGAAATAGAAAATGTTAAAGCTAATTTCCATTTTGAAGAAAAATATTTATTTGATATTTATTAAAGCTAACTCACAGGATCTTCTTTTAGCTTTCAAATGGCACTCGGTTCATTTACAAATGTTGTTTATTAATTCTGTAATGACAATTCTGACAGATGGCAACCATTGCGGTGGTAGACATATATCTAATAATTTTTTTATATCTTATCCGATAATTAGGATTGCTAGCACCATAATATAGACAACAATTTTTCTTTCACAACTGTCCTCTCATCCGGACATGGCAATCTTCAGACAGTGAAAATGCCTCAAAAAAAGCTTCTTTGACAGTGAGTTAAGGATTCTTTAGTGATGTTATTACAAAATTAGTGACACTTCTTACTAATTTCGACTAAGTTTTGTTTAATTTGAGTTTTGCTATTTGAAACAACAATTTGTGCGATTGATATGTCTAACTAGAAATCAATTCTATTTCTAATCGAACATCCTGCAGGACGTGGCTAAAACTGTGTGCCGAGTTTTTCGACTTCAGTGTATACAAAATATTGTCTATTCTTTTAAACATATAAATATCTATTCATTTAAACGCAACTCAACGTGGAATGAGAGCGTCAAGATCAACAAAATAATTTATTAATACTAAATAAATATTACACAAATATTTATGCAATATTGGCAAAATAGTGGACAGTTGCACTTTTTGAAGCATAAAACTGCATCGAATGCAGTTCATACTTCTTCCACAGCATCCATTTGAAGAAATTGCTATTCTCCGCACAGCTTAAACTCTGTTAACTAGTAAGCAACTCTTTCGGAATGAATTTCTACTTACCTTCAAATTGAAACTTTTGGTGTTTGGTCATTTTTCTACTGGCACTTTAACAATTTTACGCACTTTTTCTCACTTCAAACTACTCGCACGAAACTTACAACACTGCAATTTACACCAAGGAACCCCGTGGCTTCTGATAGCTGCGTAGCACTTGCGGTTGGTCTCACTTTCGGAACACTTTCGAACACAAACTGTGCGGTGGGCAGGAGTCGAATTTTCGTCTGGTCTCGACTGCGCCAAGGAACAACAATAATGCCGTGTAATGTGCACTGTAAGCGCGTCACGTCCAGCTGCGAAAAGATTGCGCTCCCGGACGGCGATGGCGCTTATCTAGTCGTAGGAGGCTGTGCCGGCGCTCAGCCGCTGGTCGTGTGATCCGTGTTCTCGCGATAACGTGAAGCGTCTAACTGTGGTGTTGTCTTTATCTGCCAGCCGATCGGAGCGTTCGCGTTCCGCAAACATCCATCAAATGATAATCGAATTTAATTCACATTCGGCCTGCAAAGCCTGCGTACTTTTCCATTTCGATCAAAAATAAATCAGGCAAGTAAATATCTTAATTCGTGCGGCGTGTACATTCGGACGATGTGAATATGGCCACAATATTTGATATTAATTTGAGGTGTAAGACTTTGCCCAACAAATTAGCGGCGTGCGTGTGTGTGAGTGTGTTTTTTGGTACTTGGTTCCAGTCGAGAATGCGTTGTTTTGTCCTCAACAATGAGCGTGACTCGGTTTTAGCCAATTCGCAGCGTATGTCAAAAGTCGATTGAAGAGTCACTGCGACGATTAATTGAGACATTTCGGAGTGGCCGAATAGTGGTAATAGTGAATGGTTTGTGAGGACTTAAGGCAGGTTTCTACCTTGTGCGGCCGAGAAAACATGTTTTTTTGAAAAATTGTTGATGGGAAGGTTTTAAAGATAAACACTGGAAAATTTTTTCTGATGTAGGTATATGTTTATTGTACAAGTAAAAAAAGTTTCAAGATAAAATATGCAAAGGGGGGGAGGGGGCCATCGAGCAATGGCGGAAGGACTTTTTGACTCACGGAAGTCCTGCCGCTGTTTGAGATGACTTGAAACACAAAAATGAAATTGTTTCTTATTCTGTATCCTTTTGTCTATGGCAGGAACTAGGATTTAAAAAAAAAAATGAAAAATGAAGGAAATATGCGATTTTGACTAAAAAATTCAATTTTTACCTACTTTTTTCAATACAAATTTCTATTTTCAATGAGAAAAAATTATTATTTCTTGAAGATCCTAGTTCGTGCCATAGCTAAGACCTTGATAAATGACTGTTTAAAATTTCGTAGCTATTGCTCAACTCGTGTGGCCTAAATCACTTCCGCCAGGTCAAAAAATGTAGTTTTGAGAAAAACGCGTTCAAAGTTTTGCTTCAGCAGGTCGGCGCGCCCGACACCGCTACCTGTTTCTATAAATTGCTTCCGTAATTCGAAAGATTTCAACTTCAAATTTTGGGAGCGTATTCTACAATCATGTATT
The DNA here is from genome assembly GCA_963668005.1 of Melieria crassipennis. Lineage (NCBI taxonomy): Eukaryota > Metazoa > Arthropoda > Insecta > Diptera > Ulidiidae > Melieria > Melieria crassipennis. Next base: position 94,218,508 of record OY764961.1, on the reverse strand, counting down.
AATCCAAAAATGCATGAAAAAAAAATTGGATTTTTTTAAACGCACAAGGTAGAAACCCCCCTTAAGTGCGCTTTGTGGTAAAATTGGACAAAAGTGGCTTGAGGAAGTGTTCCCGGTTGCGGTTTACTAAACATCTGTCTGTTCACTTTCAAACATAAGCACAATTTGAAGTATTGCTGCCTCAAAGATCTGCTTGTGTCAGCCGATGGCCAAAGTCGCTAGTGCTGCTACTGTAATATTTGTATAATACTTTATTGTTGTACAAATAAAAAAAAAATAAAGATCTGCTTGTGAAAATTATTTGTTTCCAGGTTGAAATTCAAAACTTAATTTTTGAGGTTATACCATAGTTTAAAATTATATGATTTTCTGGTTTTTATTTAAATATTTATTTCATTGGGAATTGGTTTTCTGTTCTGTTGTGTGTCATTCGAAAAATCTCAGGATTTCAGTCAGAATTCAAAATTATTGAAATGTGTTAAATTATTTAATTACAATATTTAAATTACTCATTTATGTTAAAAATATTCTCATTTTCGGATTTTGTTGGGTTGATTTGTATTAAACTATGTTTAATTATTACACAATATTTAAATGATTTATTTCTTTTAAAACAAAATTTTTATTTTCGGATTATGTTGGGAATGCCATTGAAAATTTTCTCATTTCATATTAACGTTTCCTGAATTTTTTATTTTTTTTTAATTAATTTTTTTAATAATCGTATTTCCTCTTATTCGGAATTTTATGATTTTTAAGAAAAATTTTCAGAAATTAAATGAAATTTTATGGTTATTTTTTGAGTTGTCTGATTTTAATTGAAATTTTTTGATTTAATTAAAAATTTTGTTTCATATTTTGATTTTCTAATTTGAATATTTCCTTATTTTTCAATTGAAATTTTTTAACATTTACTCTTAAATCTATATACATACATATGTACATATGTAGGCATTTTTTAAAGATATATTTTTTTTAAGATTAATTTTTGTAAAGATTTATTTTTTATTTATGTATTTGCAGTTAAAATTTTCTTAGTTTGTTTAAAACTTTTTGAATTGTAATTATTTTCTACTTTCTGATTCGAAAATTCATTTTTAATTTAAATTATTTAATATTTCTTCATAAATTCATACATTTATTTAAAAATTATGTATTTATTTGTAGTTGGAATTTTCTTAATTTGATTAACATTTTTGGAATTGTAATTGTTTTGTTCCTTCTGATCCAAAAATTGTAATGTTTTTATATTTATTCATAAATCTACATATTTTTAAATATTTAATCTTAATCTGATTAAAATTTTTTTAATTGTAATTGGTTTGTACTTATTTTTAAATCCATTTATATATTTTAACATTTATTTGTGATTGGGACTCACTCAATGAAATTGGTGTTTTAGTATTTATTAAACGGAAATGTTTTAGTATTTTTTAATTAATTAATTTTTTTGCATTTATTTGTTTTTTTATTTTTTGAAGTTTTTGAATATGTTTAAATTTTGTTTGAATATGAATTGTTTTATTTATAACTTTTATTTATAATTTTATTCAACAGTTTTTTATTTATGATTGATTGATTTATTTTCTTAATTGATTCGGAGTGTTTAGCATTTATCTATTTTTTTAATTTATTTATTTATAAATATTTGTACTTTGATAAAAAAGACTTGTTTATCTTAATTATAAACTAGATTTGAGTTTGCCATACAGTTTGTTTATGTATATGTATCATTCATTCAGCATCGATCAATTGGGACACAACATTTATATATATATTTTTTTCAATTAAATAAACTAGCATGACCCAGCGGCTTTGCACGCATGAATTTGATGATTTCATTGAAATAATCTTTACTTTGAGATGCTATATAATGTTAAATAATGCTTCTTCCTATAAACTCCAAACAAATTGTTTTACCCCGTCTGATGTTGATTTTCGAACACTAAAAAACATGCGTTGAGTTATTTCTGGTTTTGAGTGCTTTATTCAAGTCTGAACACAATGGGCCCAATAAATTAAGTTTCAGTTCCAGCTAAAGTTTGCTCTTTTAGAACCCCCGAATTTAAAAAAGTTTTAGCTGAGGTTCACTTTTTAAAGTGGAAAATTTTCTTGTTCAACAGTTTGTGCTGGGCGATGATGAACCAGCCAGTCAGTCAGTCAGTCATGTAATAAATATATATAAATTACGTCAATCAAGTATTGGCTTCAGTAGTCTACAGTAGAACCACGTAAACATTCTGCGAAAACTTCTAAATATTTGTGGAAAATTTATTTTTAAATCTTTAAACTTTTACCACTTTAATCAAAAAGTTCCCTAAATCACGAAATTATGCATAAATACAAGTTAATTCCTCAAAATCAATCTTGTCCCCTTCGATCTTTGTTCCAGTCGATGGGTATTACAACGCACTTATGCCAGCGATGGATCCAGTAATAAAACATTTGTGATACTCGATGTTTGGTATATCCATTTGAGCCGTATTTGATTCGAGATTTGTTGGAAAACACGCGTTTAGCGTAATGGATTCTTAAATCAATCAAAAGGAAAAAAAAGGTGAATTCGATGGCTACGGAATGTTATTTGGTACGTTCTTACATATGTATATACTTTTATTTCCACTAAACTTCTGACAGGGAAATTTTGCGAGAACCCTTTCAATGCCTGTTTCTTCTGAAATATGTAGATAGACTTTTGGTGGTATGCTTTGTCTTCATATCCCCGCAGATTTTCAATTTCACGGGATTGTTTCTTCAATGCTTCAATCGCTGACTATTAGTAGGTCATCTACATACATTATTATCTTCATTGCTTCGTCACTATTTTATTGTATTTATAAGCAGTAGTCGTGCTGACAACTTGCAAATCCCAGTGAAACTATTTAATTCTTTATTCTAACAACTCGTCGCTTGCTACAATCCATAAGAAGATTTCACCATTTTTCATACCATACTCATCTGAAGATTCCGGTGTGTGTTTCCGGGACACCTGTCAAGTTGGAAGTCTTTGTATTATGTGCTCTAAGAAAAGGAAAGGATTTTAAGTACTTAGTCTCACTGCCGTCTTATAATTTTATGAGAGAAATACAGCCGCTACGTTCTTTATTTCTGCATTTCTCTGCTTTTATGTATGTCGCGGGTTTCTGCATCTGCAACGACTTCTGCTTGGTCTGGGTTTTCAATATTCCAATCACGTATTGAATGTTTAAAGAAAGGTCATTTTATTTTGATCTTATTGCGACGTGGTTCCCGAAAAAATTAGAAACAAATATGATAAACATTTTCAAACAAAATTAAGAGACTTAGACTACTTCAGTATACAAATTCATTTTTAAAGGCAAAGTATTCCAACATACAGTATTTCAATCCAGCAGTCGCAATTTAGAGTCCAATTTATGCTGTGGTACTTTGGTACCTATGTACATACATATGTGAAGTTTTTATTGATTATATGGTCGCTGGTTGACACGTGGTGCCGCTAGTCTGAGCCTTCGCTCAGTGCTGGGCTTGAATCGGCGCCATGGTCCTGCGATCAAACCAAAAGAAAATACAAAATTAACAAATTTTCCTTTAGAGCAACTGGCTTCTCAGCAAAAAATAGATATTTCCTGGAAGCAAGTACCCAACCTTCCGTTCGAAATCGGCATTAAGTTGTAGGGTACTTCCAAACTCGCACACATAATTTGAATGATTAGTCTTATAATTATGCTATAGTGCCAGTCATATACGAGTATGTATTATATATTTGTTTATGTTTATATTACTATGGCGATTGGAAAGTTTTTTAAAAGTTACTAATTTTGTGTCATTCTTTTTACAGCTGGACCGTAGTACAGCTGCGCACGTTTTATTCGGCTATCTAGCCCGAAGTTATGTGTCGCAGTTAGCGCCTTTTTATTCTGTTTTTTTAGCCTCTAGGCTCCGCCCAGAGTTTCATTAAGTGCCCCCTTACCGGCTGATATAAAATTCATCTGGCGGAAAAAATATTTTCTATTTGCATTTCTATACGTTTTTCAAATATTTAAATTGCTTAACAAGTCACAAATGAACATTAGATAAAACGTGGTTCAGTGTGTGAACTGTGAACGCAACGAGAAAAATGTTTATTGCAGTAGCGACAACTACTCGGCTTTTATTAGAAATATGATTCCATTGCGCATTCGCAAAAATATGCATTCGGATTCGCATTCTCGTGTATGTTGTAAATTTCTATGAAAATGTAAAAATATTTTAAGAATTGTTTTAAATTGAGAATTTTCAAGCTTACTAGTGATTTCAATTTAGTTATTTTTAGTTAATTTAGTTATAGTATTTCTTGAATTTCGGCTGGGATACATCTTTCAGAACGAGCTCTTGCTGAATAAAAACTTATTTCCGAATTTGTTCAGATCTTTCACAATGCAATTAAAACTAATTACTAACGACTAATGTTTGACATTTGAACTTTGTAACAAATTAAGTTACAAAGTTCAAATGTCAATGGCCTTCCATTGAAATTTATAGCAGCGTATAAATGGTATTCCCCCTTTTTATGAAAGGGGGATCCGAAATTGCAGGAAAATTCATTACTGGAAATTAAAAACCAAGTTTGCAAGGGTTAAACATTTTCACATCCCTATCCGCATTCGCAAAATTACTTCCAACTCATCCTCAGCTTTTATTGCACTTTTCAGCAATGCGTTTAGTTGGCAGACTGTGGCCATTTGCACATTCGAGCCAGCACATGTCTCTGTTCGCTTCAGAGATACATTTGTATTGCAAATCCCAACAAAGTCATAAATGATGCCAACGTTTTGCCGCAAAGCAGATTCAGATATTACAACTTCGAATTTTGCTAGCGAATCTCTGCGGCCTCGCAGCTTAACCCTTTCGCTACAGGTTTTTACTGGGGAAAGTTAAAATTTAAAATTTTGCGTCTTAGGCTTCTATGTGGTTATATTAGCAATATTCCATAAGAAGTGATTTCATTTTTATACTCGGACCCTGCATTTTAGAGTGTTTTTCTATGAAAGCAACCACATCGTTGTGGCTGTAATAATTACTTCAACATAAAACTTTTTACGCATAACAAAAATTTGAATATTTCTTCATTTACTTCAACCAAAATAAAAAAAAAAGGTATCTTAATTGAAAGAAAACGTCAAATTAAAAAGTTCTCTAATTTTTCTGCTTCTTCTTCCTTACTATATCAAGATATACCATTAAAAAAAGTGTATACTTCTGTTCTTTACACTTAAATATTCAGTTTATTAATTTCGTATTTTTCCTAAAACTTCAAACTATTCTAAAGACCAACAAAAAATGTATTCTTGCAGCCATAGAGGATGCAGACGCAAAGTGGCATGTTGCCATATGGCAACAAAAGCGAAAGGGTTAAAGGCTTAACGGGTTTCCTGTTATCACGTGCTGTCGTCGTCGGCATACGTCATTCGTCGGGTGCCAGCGTCTGCGTGAGAGTTTCACAAAGTAATTAAATTTATTATCCCTTTTATTGTCTATTTATGTTTGCTCCACGTTTTTAGCTAATCACCATGTCCACAAGTATGTAAATACGTACCGGTGATGCTTTCGGTAGCGAATCGTCGACACATAGCAAACGAAAACAGTAGAACCCAAATAGACAAATAGAATTAAAATATTAATTCATAATAATAACCTCGTAAATAATAACAACTCACGTAAAAGAAGATAAGTTGGTTCAGATTTTGATGCGCTATTTTTTATCGGACTTGATTACGCAGCGCGCTCTCGAGAGCAGAGAATCCCAACCGCAGTTGTGGCAAGTGTGCCTCACATAGTGACACACATATCGTGACACAGTGAAAACGGGATTGTACAGTTGGAATTACTGAAGCAGTTGAGGGAGAATTTTTGAGACATTAACTTAGGTTAAGTTAGGTTAAAGTGGCTGCCTGGGCATGGAACTTGCGGAAAGACACACGCAAGTTTTTCAAGACACAATTAGGAAACAAAATGGGCCCGTTGCGATACCACAAGCAGAAAGCTCTCTGTCTTACTACGAGTTGGATAGACTATCAAGCCAATTTGAATTGTGGATAAACCCTATCAAGTCTCTGATGGTGACAGAACTGAGGTTATTGAAGTTAAAATTTATCTAATGAAAGAAAAATTTGAACAATTTATGTTTGTGTGTTTTTAGCTTTGCAAAATGTAAAATAGTTGCTCTAGGACCGGCCTGTACCACAGTGCGGCCGGTGGCAATGACGGTTTTGTGATGCGATGAGGAACATTTTGGGCAGCGCCTTTTCATTTTCCTTGGTTTTGGCTTGGACCAGTTTTGAATGTTTTTTGGGTTGTAAAGAGAATCAAATTTTCAATCGACTGGTTTGTTTTTTTGAAAATGAAGACCCTTACGGTAGCAGTGTTTGGTCTTGAGAATAGTAATAACAGCGAACAACAACAAAAAAATGGGATACACGTTTTCTGCTTTGAGCATTTTTGAGCGCTGAAAAATGATGAAATCACTTTTTCTACGATTTTGGCGAAGATTTGAGAAACTGCATAAACAAAACAAAAACAACAGCAATAAAATGGAATACACGTTGATCATGACTTTTTATAGAAACTTATACAGCACATAATATAAGATTTTCAGCGTAGATTGGAAAAATGACGAGGTGTGATTTATCCAGTTGTGCATGTGCGGGGGTTTTCAAAAGGAGTATTTATTTTCGTTTTTTCTAAATATTATGGAACACGTGCAGTTGGCAACGCTGCTGAAATAGAAAGCACCATCAGGTAGGCTTATGTATTTGCTAAAAACTACGGAATCATATTTTCCGCCAATAGATGGCGCTGTCTGACAAAAAAGGCTAGTTTATCCTCCGTTTGACATATTTCATTATTGCTTCCTACGCATTGATATGCCAGAATTCCCAGTATTTTTAAAACTTCAAGTCCACTATAGTAAATTGCAAAAAATTTAGTCATAAATATAACAAACGGATAAAATTCGTTCTCCTTTACAAATTTATCATTTTTTAGCTTGCAATTTATTAAATTTTCAGCCGCAAACTTTCTTAAATTCAAGAAAGTACAGTTAGTGGCACACGGAAGGGGGTTTTGAATGTTCAAAACTCCAAAATTTGTGTTACAAAAATTGTGGGTGGTAAATAAGATTTCAAATCGTTCTGAGCTCGCAAAGGCCATGGCCTGCTCTCAGCCAGGTAGCTACAAGAGCTTCACACGGTCCATCGAAGGTCAAAGACTGCATGAAAAGCGGTATTTCTCATGTAGCCACACGATGACAGACAGCCAGCGAAAAATAAAGGAGACAAAACTAATTATTTTATAACTTGAAGTATTGTTCTTTGTTTCTTATATATTAGGTAGCCACCCATTAGGTAGCCACCCATACAGAAGTCATAAATACTGATAATATTCGGCATTCATTTTACAAAGGCTGCTCAGGCATGTGGTTACATGCGACAAATTCCAGGAAAATGTGCAGTAAAAATGTCATCAAAAACCCCATAATGAAGAGTTGATGAATGCATTACATGAGACCTGGCGCCGAATAAGGGTCCTAAAAGCTGAAGTGCACCAGAGATTTAATTTTGTGGTAAACTTATAAATACTAAGAAAAGGGGTATATATAATTGCATGGAAGTAGTGTTTGGTGCCTAGTAAAGCGAAATCAGTTGTAGAATTGGGTTTCAACAACAGCAACCAGAAATCAATAATGCTATAACTTCAACCGCAAAGTACAGTCTGAATCTGGCAATTACAATAAAAAACTGTATGAATTTAATTTTTTAAACATGAAACATGTAATGGTGCAACTTGGCAGCATCTACACGTACACAATAAATCTATATACCTTTTGTGTACTTCCGATTAATTGTGTCATTTGAACATGTTTTTGCATATCATATTTGAAGAATGTTTTATGACTGCTAATTGAATCGAACATAACATTAGTTGAGCACAATTCTAAGCAGACGATTTCTTAAGTTCTACAAAATTTGCTGTTAATCTGGCTGCATTGTCTGAATTTATTCAACACCATTAAACAACGCTACCAAATATGGCAACCGTGCGCAGAGTTGCATTCACAGCAAAGGCAAACGCTTTTCAGTTGTTCATCAATCAACATCTATTTACATTCTTGTGATCATTAATCTAGACAGTGTTTTTCAATCAATTTCATGAAAATTATTTCTGTATATTAAGCATTATTTGTTCATAAAATATATAATGCTTTTGAGTCGCTCTTGAGCGATCGCTACGTGCAAGTGGCTTTGATGTGCCGTTATGCCAGCAAGCAGTTACATTGCAACCCTGTTGCGGTAGCTCCAGCAAAGTGACAGCGAAAAATTGCCGAGTAAAAGTTGATAGCAATAAAATTTATTTAGAAATTTTGTTATTGACGAATTAAACGCGGAAAATATTGCGAACAGCACGCAAAACCCCACTGAACGGTGGCCACCATAAAAGAAGCGCAGGAAATACTGCGACAATTCCACAGGCGAACGACCAAGTAACGGTGGCGAAAGGGCCCAGTGGTGAAGCTGGCGAATAGCAACAGCAGCACCAGTAGCAAAAGGCAGAGGAGGCGAGCAATTGAAATTGTGTAAAGTGTGCCAACAACCAACGATTGAAAAAAGGGGGAAACCGTGAAAATTTTTGCAACGAAGCAGCACCATAAAACGAGGAAAAATTCACGAAGTGAAACGAAGCAGCGGAGAAACGCAGCAGAAGTGGAAAAACCTGCATGAGCGAACCGAAGAAGAGGGGCAAATGAAAAAGCAACAACAGCAAGAGCCAGAGCAGCAGCCGCAGCACTAGAAAAGGCAGAGCAGTGGAAAGCGGAAGAGGCAAAAAAGCAAAAGAAGTAAAAGTGTAAAGTTGGAAGAAAAACTCGAAACTTCAGTTTTGTGCGTGCAGCGTAAAGGAAAACACGCAGAAAAGTGCTAAAATTGCTAGAGGCAAAAATTGACAAAACCCCAAAACAGAACTAAGTTAATTTGGACTAATTCGTTGTTGTTGCTGTTGGTGTGAATAAGTGAAATCGAAACGAGGCAGCAGCAAAACGCCAGAACTTTGCCAAAGTGCAAAGCGTTTTTTTGTTCGACTTTCTTTGTTGGTCGTAGCGCTTCTGCGGAAGCAAAAGCGCGACAGTTTCGGAAGTGGGGCGCTCAGTGAGCAAGTGAAAAATCGCCAATAGAAACACCAATAAACGGCATAAAATCAACACGAAAGTGCATTGCAGCAATCGAGAAGAAAACGTAGTAAGAAATACCGAACGAAAGAAGGGCGCAGCGAAAGTGCCACTTGGCAGTATGAACAATAATAGCAGTAAACGTAAAAACCGCCCCGGCGGCGTCTCAAGGTAAGTAGGCCCTAACATTGGCGCAATACCCAACACCGAAAATAATTGCAGCACAATTGCCAATTGCGAGTTTTTGTTGAAAAAAAATGCTCATCGTCAGCACGCCGCATTCGAGTCATTCCCTTTTGTGTAAGAGCTTCTTGCTGACGCTTATATAATGCGCGTCAGCGGCCAGCTCCCTGTGGCACGCCATGTGCTCGCCGCCCGCCAATGTTTACATCACATGCGCCGCATTCATTGTTGGAGCACTATTTGTCGCTGCGACTTGGTTGTAAATGTTGCGTAGTTGCGTAGCAGGTAACTCTTCCAGCTGGTCCCGTTTGCTCCCAGCGCATTAATCACTCGTTGAAGTTCGTGCTTTGTCTTCTTTTTGTTGTCGCACAGTTCTTTTGTCCATGTTCGCGCGCACCCCTTGCATAGCATGATTCACTGTTGTTTTGGTTTCGGCTGTCGTTTTTGACCATCCGGCCATCATTCGCTTAATTCCAAAATTTGTGCCGCGATCGACGTTGGCGGCATTGACGGCATTGACTTGGCCTGCTCCAACCCTCCGGCCGCGCTGTGTGCGCGCTGTGATGTGCATGTGTGTGTATGTGCGGCAGCGAAATCGTTGCCAGGTCATTGGCTCCAACGTCCCAGCCACGAAGGAAATTAATAAAAATTGGGCAATTTGCAATAAGTTTGACTCTGCGTTCTCTCAAAATGTTTTGTTTACACATTCCCCGAATGACCGCTGTTGTTGTAATTGCCGTGGCTACCTTTACATGGCCGCTGCCGTTGCGGCTGCGAGCGTTTTTTGGATGCGAACGTAGTCACGCGTTGTTTTTGGCAAGTGCGTTGACTCTTGTTATGGGCCATCAGAAAGTGGAGAAAAAGAACGTTTGAAAGAACGCAGAAAAAACGTTTGATGGATTAGTGAGATGGTGTGCTGCCGCCGACAAAACGTCGCCTTTTTGGTTTAGATAACTAGTAGTAGTTAATAATTTTTGACTCTGGTGCACAGATAATTTTTAGGTTAGGTTAGTTTTTGTGTTGGGGTAGTTTCTGGGCGGCACATAACCTCAAAGTGGAATAATTTTTTTTGAGGTATCAGCTGCTTTAAAGTAAATGAGTAATCTGCAAACGTTTTCTTGTTTAGCAAAAGGCGTCAAAAATCATAACTATTGAAAATAAATAAAGCAACAGATTTAATATCTGAAATGTATTGTTGTATCGGTCATTTTTTTTGTTCCTAATTCAAACATCGAACTTTTCTTCTTGTCCGCTGTTCCATTTATAACAATATGGGCTAAATCTGATTTGGCGATTTGGTTTTGCCGACTTCCAGCCTGCCTCGGCATTTCTGTGCAGTTTCTCCTTTCGCTTTGAAAATTCGCACGGTATCAAATTTTTCGAGGTTCAAGTTTTTTATATATATTTCCAACTTTTATTAGGCCCCAGGAGCTGCAGACATACACAGTGACAGCCTTAACCCTGTGGCGCCTAGCACGACCATATGGTCACACCAAAAATGCACTAAAAAAAAGAAATATTTTTTCAATTAACATCAAACAGAGACATTCGGGTTAAAATAATAAAATAAACACAAGCAGTCAATTTCCATGGTGACAATAGCCAATGGGATTCATTATCACATTGCAACGATTCAAACATTCACTAATCGTTTGTTAATTCTGCAAAATGCGCTATTTTCCTGTGCTATACTATTTTTGTCTGAGAACTGTTTTCTCGCATATTGCTTGACACAATTCTTGAAACACAAGAGACACAAATCTTGACTCCTCTATGCAAACATAACCTAAATTTAGCTATAACTGCTTGGTGTCGAATGTTTGCCTTTTTGATTAACAGTTTAATTTTTTCGCGCAGATATACGACTGACAACAGACAGCCCAAGGGCCGTGCGCCGGCACAAGGCGTCTACAACAACACGCACTTCATGCACGCCGCCACAGCGCTGGTTGGCAATCTGGTGCAGGTGCGCCTGGCGTCGGGCAATATCTACGAGGGCGTCTTTCGCACTTTTTCGCCCACCTTCGACGTGGCCCTGGAGCTACCGCTGTGCATTAAGACGAGCATAAACGCCGCATCCGATGAAGGCAAGTGCGTGCCCGACTTTATGATCTTTCCCTACGACACGGTGGTCAGCATGTCGGCAAAGGACTTTGACTCGCAGTACGCCACGGTGGGGACGTTCCAGACGGACGCGGCCATATCAGACAAGTGCAACGGTGAGGCGCCAATCTTGTGCGCGTTGTTGTAATTAATTTTAATGAATTGTGTATTTTGTGCATTGTGTAGGCGCTCGTTTTGAGGAGAAAGAGCTGGAGCCGTGGGATGCTTCGGGCATGAATGGCGACATTGACATTGAACTGGATGGTGCCGCAAACGGCTGGGACCCGAACGAGATGTTCCGGCAGAACGAGCACGTGTTCGGAGTGCAGTCCACCTTCGACGATTCGCTGTCGTCGTACACAATGCAGCTGGACAAAGTGGATTCGGAGGAGTACAAGGAGGCGGAAGCAAAAGCGGAGAAACTGGCTGCCGAGATAGAGAATAACCCCGCGTATAGGGAACGTGTTGACTTGGAGAACGGTGACGAGGAGGCGATGTTTGCCGCCGTGGAGCGACCCGCAATTGAGATGGAGCGCGAACGAGAGCGCGAGCGGGATCATGAGCGCGAGTTGGAGCGTGAGCGGGAGCGCGATCGTGAGCGAGAGCGTGAACGAGAGCGTGAACGCGAACGTGAGCGCGAACGCGATCGTGAGGATCGCGATCGCAACAAGCGCGGCGGCTATGAGCCGCGCGAAGTTATGACCGAGCGGTACATTTCAAAGCCAACGCGCAGCATCACCGGACCGCCACCGCCTGTTGCCATGGCATCGTCGAATACGCTGTTGACGGCGGCGTCCCAGGGAGGCGGGCCGTCTCAGCGCGGCGGTCACATGGACCGCGGCGACATGATGGGTGAGCGAATTATGAACGCTCCGCCGCCGTCGTCAATGGGCCAGCAGCAAGCGAACTCTACGCAGTCGCCCGCCGGTGCGATGGCGGGCGGCATGAAGGGTTCGGCGCCGTCGTCCGGTGGCGCGGGCATGGGCCCGGACAATGGCAGCAAGTATGGCGGCGGTTCGATGATGAAGCGCAAAACGGTGCCGCAGGGTGGCAAGCTGCGCAACACGCCGCCGTCGAACAATGCGTCGTCGGGAGTGGGCGGCAGTGGAGGCGGAGGCGGCGGAAACATGTCGCAGAGCGGCGGCGGCAATCAGTCGGGTGGAGGTGGCGGCAAAGGCGGCTATCAGTCCATGTCCATGCAGAATCAGTCGTCATATCAGAACTACTCACAGATCATGCACGGGTAGGTGCTCTGCCGTCACACAGCAGCGCATTAAAGCGTTTGAAATTGTTGTGATTTTTGTTGAGAATTTGTTTGCTTTCAGACCGTCGCAGTACCGCAATCAGTCACATATGGGCGGCGGCCCATCTAAGCTGAATGGCGACTCTAATCAAGGCGGCGGCAAGCCAATGCCGCAACGCAACATGCGCCAGTATCAGGGCGCAAATTCGAATTCCTCGATGAATTATGGCGAGCCGCAGAATCAAGTAAGTAGACGTCAGCGAATGTGTTATGAATGGTGCTTGACTGGCCTTGACACCGGCTTTTTGTGCTTGTAGATCTCGATGGGTAAATCGCACGGACCGCCACATGGGGCACAGTCTGGCGGCGGCAACAGCACTTCGCCACCACTGCAGTCGGGTGGTCCCCACGGCCACTCTCAAGCGCAAGTCAACATGCAGGGCGGTGGTGTGGGCATGTCGGGCCCGCCAAACCAGCCGCCGCCGCAGCCACAACGCCAAATGCGTACGCGTGAAAATCAAATGCAGGAATTGCGCCAGTTCGGGCACGACTTCCAGTTGAGCGGAGGAAATGTGCCACAGCAACAACAACAACAACAACAGCAGCAGTCACAAGTGCCGCTGCAGCAGCAACAGCAGCAGCCGCCGCCGCCGCATATGGGCATGAGCAAGGCTGGTGGCGGACATCAGCCGCAGCCATCGGTGTCGCCGCCACAGCAGCAGCAACAGCAGCAGCAGCAGCCAAACGTGGCGCCACAGCAGCAGCAGCATATACCCATGCAACATATTCAGCAGCAGCATCATGCGCAGCCGCATCACGCCCCGCCGCCACAGCATGCGCATGTGCCACAGCAACAGCACTACGTGCCGCAGCAGCTGGTGCAGCAACAGCAGCAACCACAACAGCAGCAGCATGTGCCGCCGCCGCACCTGCAACAACAACAGCAGAAGGCGCCGCAGCCACAGCAACCACCGCCACACATGGACGGCGGCAACATGATGCACGTGCCGAAGGGCATGGTGCAGCAACAGCAGCCACCACAGCAACCGCCGCCGCCGCAGCAGCAGCAGCAGCCGCTGCCACCGCCACAACAACAGCAGCCACCACCACAGCAAACACAATTGCCGCCTGAGCAGCAACAACAGCAGCAGCCTATTTACCATGCGGTGCCGCCGCCACCGCAACACCAGCAGCAGCAAACCTCACCCCCCATCGCTGATACGCCACCCCAACAGCAACAACAGCCGCCGCCGCAGCAGCAAATGAATAAGCCAGACAGCACGCCCGTGTCCACGCTGACAGCGGCAAACAGTGTGTCGACGGCGACGTCAACGAATGGCGGCGACAAAGCGGCCACGCCCACAAGCACCGGAACCGCGACCACACCCGCCGGCACCACAGTGCCGAAAAAGACGCACGTGCTGAATCCATCCGCTAAGCCGTTCACGCCACGCAGCCCCAGCACGCCGAATCCGTCGCGTCCGCATACGCCGCAGACGCCGGTGCCGCTGTACACAACGAGCGCGCACGTGGTGACTGCGACCGGCCAGGCGCCGCTGTACGTGATGCAGTCACAACAGCCCGCATTCCAGGCGCCGACGCATCCGCAAGCTGGACAGCAGCCGCGCATGCGCAGAGGCAACTACGGTAAGCTAATCATGGTTGAGGAATTACTTTAAAGTTGGTGGGAGCGAAGGGGAAATGCAGCTGTGGATGAACAGACTGCTTGCCTGTCTCACGCTTTGAGCATTTGGGGTGTTGGGTCTGATGAGTACAAGTGGGTGTGCCAAATGGAATCCACTACTAATGGAATTTACTTTTAAACGTGTACTTTGCGGTCTTCTCAACTAATACAACTTTTCGGTTGCATCTTAATTGGATTGAATAAATGAAAAATGTACGCTTTTCTCTGTTGTTTCTTGCAGGACCTATGGCTGCGTCGCAAACACACGTTTCGGCTACCGCTGCGACCGGTCAACCACTGCTGGCCGCCGCCCCCATTCATACACAATTCTTGCATTATCCGCAAACGCCGCATGCACCGCATTTCCAATCGCAATCATACACGCCCATGGTACGTAGACTTGGCCTTCGCATTATTCTTTCAAATGTATTCGTACTAATTTGTGGTTTTCTGCATCGCCGCGTTTTGTTTGACAGGTGCGCATGTACGAGCCGCCGCCACAGCAGCTGCAGTTTATTCCGCCAACACCACCGTCGACCACACCGTCGCCCGGCCAACACCAGACGTTCCATCCGCCACCACAGCCCTCCCCTGCTGGCGGGGGACCGCAGCCCACATTCGCGCCGCAAACACAGCCGCAAGCCATGTACCCCGTCCTGTACAATGTCATGCCGCAGATAATGTCGAACTACTACCAGACAGCGCCGCAACATCCGCAGCAGAGTCAGCAGTTT
Organism: Melieria crassipennis; assembly: GCA_963668005.1. Taxonomy (NCBI): domain Eukaryota; kingdom Metazoa; phylum Arthropoda; class Insecta; order Diptera; family Ulidiidae; genus Melieria; species Melieria crassipennis. The sequence continues at coordinate 94,203,380 of OY764961.1, read as the reverse complement.
CAGATACTGATGCAGCAGCATCCAACGCAGTAAACAACCGCAGCAGCAATAGCAACAGCAACAGCAGTCACAACAACACCAGCAACAGCAACCACAACTATCACTACACTACAGCGACACCGCACGGACCGGCAACAGCAACGTCTGACAGGATGCGCGCAATTGCGACAGGAAATGCAACAGTTGTCGGCTGCTTGAGCGAGGCAGTGTTGGCGCATTTCAACGCTGTGTCGCCGATCACATTTTTATCCTCATCGTCTGCACTCGAAAGCAGCAAATGGAAAGCCTAGAGACAAATCGCATTCTGCATATCCGCAGCCCACTGTGCGCGCTTGCCAGCACCGTCAATCGTAATCCTTCTGCACATTGCTTCGTTGTTGCTGTTACTGTCAAAGTCTGCCTTCTGGCTCCTTCATTGCGTTCTACATGTTTGTCATCGTTTGCTTGCATCATTGCAAGTTGAAATGCTAATGAAAAAAAAAAACAAAAAAAGAAAACGTATACAAAAGAAATCATAAATTAAACGATATCATGATAAAAGCCATTTTGGAGGAGCGTTTCGCATTTAACACTTTCACCTGCATCTGCACCCCAACGTCTTCATTCATTTTTGCGTTGTAGCGGCCTAAAGAAATTCAAAATGAATACAAAACAAAAACATGCATAGAAGTCGGAGCATAAGCAGCAGTCGTTATGCCTCGTTGTGGTCTTCGTTGTTGTCGTTGTAGCTGTGCGCTGAGCGAAAATGCGCTCCGAATTAAATCCATACATAATTTCTACATTGCAAAAAAAAAAAATTACTAAATGAAAATGAAAAAGTTAAAATCGAAAATCAATCCCACATTAGTGCGAATATCGTAAATGCAAATGGCAATCGCAAATGAAACGTGCGCGTCGTCGGTGCGACGGCATTGTTGTAGTTTTTATTTGAATTTTTGCAATTATGTTTTGAAATGCTAGATTTTGGTACCACGCAACGATCGTTGGCCAGCGTGCGGACGGCGGCCGAGCGTGCTGTGGCGTCTGTTGCTCAATGCTAAAAACCCATGCGAACCATTCCAAACCGTTGCTTTGTGCGCTCAGCGTTGCGTTTGTGTAGACCATTTTTGTTTAGTTGTCCAATTGTTGCCACTCTTCGACCACACAGCAGCCGCTAATATATTTGTTGAGTGCGTGACTGCATAGTTTAAATAAAAAACTTTATTTTCAAAATGAAAATGAAAGAAAACACAATCGATTTCGTTCCCTTTGGTATATTTTTTCAATGTGCACTGTGAAATTATTCCGTTGCATTTTTATTGAAAAACGCATTAGCGAGACATTTATGAAAACGAAGTGATACAAATTGGGTTTTCGTGCCTCTTGCTGCTCTATGTTGCTACATCCATTGCCATTACCATTACACACGTTGCCAGTACACACTATCTGCCCAGACAAAATCGTTTGATGATGTTTCTGTTGAGTCGTTTCCTTTTTTGTACTCGAGTTTCCTAAACAAGAACAAAAAGCATGGAAAATGAAATTAAAAAATTAAAGCAAACTACATAGTGAGAGAAGCAAAAGAAAATGCAAGAATTAAAAATGATATGCGAATAAAAGAAAAACAAAAAAAACAACAAACTTAAAAGAAACAATCAAATCTGTGTCTGTGCAATCTTTAGCTGCTTCTGCAATTGGACTGGGACTAACGCGACCGAGTTGGTGTCTACCGATGAATGATGGTGATTTATTGTGGGAGTTGGAGCTTTGTGAACCATTGCTACTAGAAGAAGGAGAGATTGAAGAACATAGTTGAAGTTGAGTGAGAAAGTGTTTAATAAAAATGAGAATTCTAAAACCATTGGAACATTATGAGAGCAATAGATAGAGAGATAGAGTCACTTGAATTATAAAGTTGGTCAAGTATTTGATAAATGAATAGAAATACATTTAAATGACAATTTTAATCATAACATAAAATTAGTGGAACTAGTAAAATTTTCCAACTTGTGCTTGCTGGAATGTCTCTCCAGCTACTTTTTATCGAAAGGCGAGTTTTCTTCACCCAAACTCGTCAAAATGGCTGTGATATGAATTTTCAAATGAGACATATGATTCACAAACATTTTAACGACATGGCGACAAGAAAGTCCCACGCGAACTTCACCGAAAAAAAAACAACACAACAGGTACAGTAATTGGTTTTCTGGTCATATGTTTCGGATTCGTAGTATGTCGGCGACTGTTGCTGCATTTGGTTGCTTCAATTCGTTCGAAACTCATCAAAATGGCTGTGATATGAATATGCATTGAGACAACATTTCACAACCTCTTGAAGAGTTACGCCAGAATCGTTGCTTGAGGAGATCGGCAGATGACAATGTTTTTGATAAGTCGAAGTGTTGTTAATTCATTTCGAAGATCTTACAGCAAAAGTTTTTGAAATGTCAACGAGTTTAAACATAGAAAAAGATAGTTGTAGCAATCAGCAAGTTGAATGACAACTATTTGAAACGATTTCGAATCATTTCTTTAGATGGTAAATCAAACTAGAAAGTTAATATTCCTTTATGGGATGAGTTGCAGCGGATAACTAACCCCAATTAGGAAATTTGCAGTTTTTTTGTTTTAGTTAGAGGAACTGATATTCCAACGACGATTGCGTTGTCTTAAGTCAGCGAAAACTATGTTCGATATGGAATTTGTTCGGCATTGACGAAGCTAAAAACTATGTCCTTGAACGATTTAAGTGGAATTTAATGAATGGAAGTTGCCAAATAACTTGACCGAAGGAGATAGGAAAATTATCCAGTCTTTGTCCGACGTATTCTACTCGTGTTTGGAAAACTTTGTGGCAGATCTAATCTTTAGCTCTAATCATCAATTTCATCTTTGAGTGACGAATTAAGTAGAAGATGCCTTGTCAGTGGTGCGCAATGATCACTTGTTTTGGTAATAAAAAGTAATGAGCTTCTACTTAGAAACACGCTCTTCCAGTTAAAATAAAAATCAAAGAACTTCTTAAAAATATAAAAAATTTCTAGATGAAGGAACAAACCAAAGGTTATTGAACCAAAAGGTCAATGATCATCTGCTTAAAGTTTACGAAATTCTGCTTAAGGATCATCTTAAAGTTTATCTAAAAAATTAAAAATAACCTTAAAAGCACCATGATCCTTAAAAAAAAACAATGAATGTTTACTTTAAAGTCAATGAATTTTTGAAAAAAGAATCCAGTCAACTTCCACTTTAGGGAAAAGTCTACAATCTTCCAATGAAGACAAAAACACAATGAACTTTTATTTTGTATAAAATTCAATGATTTTTTACTGTGAAAAGAATAGCCACTGAACTTATACTTGAAAAAAAAGAGATGGGCATCTAAAGAATTTACACTTTAAAAAACAAAGCCTCAATTCTTTACTACTCCAACCAATTTTCCACTCATAAAAAGAAATGCAATGAACTTTCACTTAACCCATTGCTGCCTAATGGGTAAAATTTTACCCATGAAAACTGATTTTTTAAAAAAATCACAGAAAAGTTCGTGGTAGAGATATCTCAAAATCATTGATAGGGATGGTTGGGGTAAAGATGGAACTACCTTAACCTAGTGAAGGTCACCCTAAAAGTCCGCCATCTAGCTAGAGTTACCAGACTCCAAAAATTGTGAATTTTCCGGAGGTGGAAAATGTGGCGAAACGTAGTGGCCCTAGAACCTGACAAAAATCTCCCTCCTAACTCACCTGTAAACAATACATCTTTTGTTCACGTGTTTAGCTGATCACTTAAAAGTATGGAAAAAAGCTACCATTGCTGGCTAATGGGTAGAAAATACCCAATGAATATCTCAGCAACGTGCAGAGATAGAAAGCTTAAATTTTGTTTCTGATCATTTTGGGTCAATTCCAGGTCGTGTATTTTATCAAAATCGTATGGGCGGAACTGGTACCCGGCTTTAATGGGTTAAGAAAAGAAAGCCAACGATCTTTTACCTTCGCAACTGATTTTCTAGAACGATTTTGAATGCTGGTAAAATGGATCTCATTGACCCAGGGCCTAAAATTTTATTAAAGAATTATGATTTTTTTGTGTGTGTAGTCGGAATGAAATGTTCAGTGGTTTATTTTAGTCTTTACTTCCAGACACCAGCGGAACTGCCAGAAATTAATTTATTGCTGTGTGAAGTCTTATAAGTTGGCCTTTTGTAATTTGTATAAAGTGTTTAAGTTCTCCATGCTTTGTTGTTGTTGCTGTTGCTAAACAAGTGGATGGGCCCAACAAACAAAAAAGGGAACTTATGCTTTGAAAAAATTCCAATGATCTTTTACTGCGAAATGAAAAGCTTGTGAATTTATACTTTAACAAGCAGTACGTGACCCAGAGCATCTTCAGAAGAAGAAAAAGACATAATCTCCCTCGCTTCCGATATATCAATGTTATGCTTAAGTAACCAGGTAGGTGACTAGGTTAGGTTGAAGTGAAAGCCTTCTTCTGAAAGAGTTCACATAAGCGCACGAGGCGCCTAGAAGCACGCTTTCTTGTTAGTCTTGTTGAGTTAACCCTTTCGCTATTTTGTTGCCATATGGCAACATGCTACTTTGTGGACGTCTGTATCCTCTATGGTTGGAAGAATACATTTTTCGTTGGTCTTTAGAATAGTTTGAAGTCTTAGGAAAAATAAGAAATTAATAAACTGAATATTTAAGTTTAAAGAAGAGAAGTATACACTTTTTTTTAATGGTATAGCTTGACATAGTAAAGGAAGAAGAAGCAGAAAAAAATTAGAGAACTTTTTAATTTGACGTTTCCTTTCAATTTAGATACTTTTTTTTTTAAATTTTGGCTGAAGTAAATGAAGAAATATTCAAATTTTCGTTATGCGTAAAACGTTTTATGTTTAAGTAATTATTACAGCTACAACAATGTGGTTGCTCTCATAGAAAAACACTCTAAAATACAGGATCCGAGTATAAAAATTAAAAAATGTCTTATGGAATGTTGCTAATATAACCACATAAATAGAAGCCTAAGACGTCAAATTTAAAATTTTAACTTTCCCCAGTAAAAACCTGTAGCGAAAGGGTTAAGGACCATCAGTTTAGAGTTTTACAATTGAAAAACAACCACAAAGGGCTGACGTTATATTTTCAGAGCAGTTAGTTTGAAACACTTGAAGCCTTTTCGCTTAATTCATTTCTAGCATTTTTGCTCAATTGAAAAGCATAAGTTAGCGTGTAGAACAATGCAAACGAAGCAAAGAAATTTGTGAATTAAAAAAGTTAATTGAAAGTAAAAGCAAAATTCAGCTGAAAAGTAGTTAAAAGCAAAAGCAAAGCAGGTGGCCGTTTTTTGCGAGTTGTTTGTAGAAAAATGCGAACGTTGCAAAGAAGTTTGTGAATTAAAAAAGTCAGCTGCAAAGTAAAGCAAAAGCAATGCAGCTGGCACTTTTTGCGTGTTGTGTTTGCGGTAATTTTCTGTTTGTACACATACACACACACCCAAACACCCAAACACAGATGACGCCGTTCGGCAACGCGATGTTGACAAATAACTGATTGTGTATGCATCTCTGCGTGGCTCTATGCATTTTCCTTGCTGGGGCAAGGCGTGCACGAGTGAGTGTGTTGTTGCGATTGCCACTAACAACTTGTTTGAGTCTGCTTTACACACCCACAAACATACACACACACACACATTAGCGTCGAGTTGCTGAAAATTTCATTTCACCACAAATAAAAAAAAATTTAAATGAAAATTGAAATTTTATCTGCACAAACAGTTTAAATTAGTTGCATACTTTTAGGCAATAAGGCCCATTTTCAGTGTTTCAGTGATTTTGTGCGCCTTCGTTGTAAACTTTTACACTTTTTATTTGTTCATTTGTTCATTCGTCATTAGTTTTTTTTCAATAGTTTTCGCAGAGGGAATCAACACCAACGCGGGTTATTTGCAATGCTCATCAAAGCTGGCTGTGATACTTCTCGATTGCCGAATATCTACAACAGCCCTTTTTGATGACATTGAAAGTGCCACCACACGTACACACACGCTGAACGTTCCGCACTCGCGTCGCAGCCGCCACGCGGGCCAATGGTCGTTCTGACGCTGTTGCACGCAATTCGTTGGCTCTGCGCTGCAACGTTGTCGATGTCGATGTCATCTGTGTGCTTGCGAATGCCGCCAGAGCGAATGTCGATGCACTGCCGCGTTGTTGGTGGAGTGCTGCGCGCTGCGTGCAGCGCGGGCGGCAGCTACCAAAAAGGGCGTATTCGGCTGTGGTGCCGTCGAGTTTGCTTCGATGCCAACTAAACTTTTGGCAAGTTGCAGTGGTAGGCGTGGTCGTTAAGTAGTAATTTTAACTGATAAAATCGTGCACACTTTTCGGCGTTGTTGCTGTTGCTGCTCGATACAGTTGATTGCAGCTCCTGAGCGAGTTTTGTCATTTGCACTTCACACGTTTGCATTGAAACGGCACACTGGCAGCACATATTTTCCACAAAATGCTCGTTTTCCAATTTTAATCAATTTGTATTGAGTTATTGTGCCGTCGTTGTTGGTTGATTGCAATTTTTCGGTTTTTATTTCAACAAAATTGTACAACAAATTTGCGAAGCGTGAGTGCAGGCAGCCAAAATCGGTTCGTTTCATTTCGTTTTCGGTGGTTTCGATGTAGTTTTTCGCTGCTCCTTTTTTGCGGTTCGGTTTTTTGTTACTTTTTTGATTTTTTTTTGTTGGCCGGTTGGTTTGGTTGCTTGCGAAAACGACCACCGCCCTCGACCGGCAACGCAGAGCGCACAATTTGCAAATACAAAAACAGCAACAACTCTAACTCCAATACCAACAACAACAACAACAGCAACAAAACTAAAGTGTGGTAGCGAGTAATAGCAGTCAACGAACGAATGCGCGCGCGCGCGCATACACACACACACACACACACAAACAACAACGCTATGCATACATAAATACATATGTTCATACATACATACATACATATTCGCATATATTACGTATTACGTACGTTGTATACATTTTGTGTACGCCACCTTACGTCGACGACAAAGTGTGCGCGCACTCGTCGTCGCTTTGGCGTTCCGGCATAAGCGTTCCGTATCCGTTAACTGCCGTCATCGGATATCCTTGTTGGTGGCGTAAGTAGTGGCGGCCCCGTATACCAACACAACAGGGCCGCAGCCAGTTTGGTTGGGCTTTCACCAAAATGTCAGCCTAAAAGTGTGCCGCAAATTCAGCGGCGTTGGTTTACGCAGCGCATATTTGTGTTATACTTTTAGGCTGACGGTTTTGATTATGATCAAATATAGCTGAAAATGTGTCGTGTTCGTAGGTAACACAGCCTAAGCTGCACTTTGTATTATATTTCGTTTTTCGGTGAAGGTTTTCATTAACGTTTTACGATTTCTGATTTTATGAAATGTATAAATTTTTTATTAACTCGGTAGTGCCTATCGTGACCATATGGTCACACTGAACATGCCCTTAAAATTTAATTTTTCAATTATAATTCATATTGAATCGTTTAAAAAATTTTAACGCAAAATTCTAAAGAAAAAGAATTCCAGCACATTCGGGTTAAAGAATAGTTAAGTTGCGAACAGATTCACCGCTTTTGCTTTAAAGTTTGAATGTTTCCTGAGCTTGACTTTCGACACTATTTACTCATATATAGCAAATATAGCTTTTTGGCAGATTTTCTTACAATGCCTGACTTGCTCTTTACATTTTTTAAGAGCCAATGTTTAGCTGCTCACAACTCGTCAGGTTGTTTTAAACAATTTCTATAATATCTGTGAGATGTTGTATGTATGTATGCGTGTGTGAAAAGATGATGTTGAAAGCTGCCCTTTCACTTCTCCATGGCCGAAGCTTAGATGCTTAAAACGCGAAAGTTTTCTGAAGCAAAGTTTGTTGTTTTTGTGGTTCTCAACGAGCAAATATTAAAGATACAAAAATATTCTATTAAAAAAACACTTGAAGATAATTTAAGCAAAAAACAAAATTTCAATAAAAGAATAAACTCTTCCATATAGCTGAATGTGAAGTGAACTACAAATGTTGAATTATTTCTTACCATGATTGAAATAAATGTTTATTTTAAAATTCTAGATAAAATTCAAATGAAATCGCAGTCATTAATTTGTAGAACCTGCGCTATCTGCAGTCGTTTAATTACAATAATTTGTTTATTTAAATAATTTTTTCTATAATTTCTTTCCTTTCTCTTCTTCTATAGATCTGTCAAAATTTTTTCGGATTCTAAATCACCATTTTCTTTATTTATTCTAACCCGGCATCTTTTTTTCTGGTACTTAAATTGTTTACTTTTTCTTTTTCTTCCGTACATCTGTTCATCCATTCTGGAAACTTTTTCCGACCGTGTCTATTTTAGTCGTTCTTTATTCTTTATTCTTCTTCTACTCTTCCATCTTAGCACCACTTTTCTAATCATGAATTTCTGCACAAAATTGATTCCTGAATAGTTTTTCTACTTTATCTATTTGATCGTTTCCTTCTTCTTTTATGGATCTATTCTTACGTTTCTCTGCTTATTTGTATCCTTCTCCGTAAGAAAGTAAAGCACCTGGTTTCCAAATTAATTTATCTTCTTCTTTATAAACTAATTCGTCTTTACATCAATTCAATTTCTAAATTGTTTCTACTTTTCATTTAATTTTTTGTCCTTTTTTTCTCTTTGGAAATTATTTAGCTTTCTTCTTATTCTTCTTTATATTTCAATTCTATACCTTTTTCATCTTTTTCTCTCTTTGGAAATAAATTATTTTTCTTTTTATTCTTCTTTACATTTTAATTCTGTACTATTTTATATTTTCTACTTTTCTTCTACGGATCTATCTTTCTATTGCTGCGGTGGTTTTACTTCTGTTTTAAACTAAGATTGCTCAACTAAACTAGTACACAACTTACTTTCCACCGAGATTGCCATCTTTCTTTTCTTTCTCTTCTTTACATCAATTCCATTTCTACATTTTTTCTATTTTTTCCATTTGAATCATTTTCTTCTTTTTGTATTTATTTTTTCTCTTTTTTTTACATGTTTTGGAAATGAATTTGCTTTTTTCTTATTCTTCCTTAGACTTCACTTTTGTATATTTTCTATTTTTCTTCTACGGATCTATCCCTTTATTCCTACGTTTTTTCTACTTCTCTCCTAAATGCATAGAAAACTGTTTTCTAATTAGATCGCCTCACTAAATGAGTAGAGAACTGATTTTCTACTCAGATTGCCATCTTTTTCTTGCTTCTTTACATCAATTTCATTTCTACATGTTTCTACTTTTGCCATTTGAATAATTTTCTTCTTTTTCTATTTATTTTTTCTCTTCTTCTAAGATGGCTTCATTTAATGAATAGAAAACTTCTTTTCTTCTTAGATCGCCATTTTTCTTATATTTCTTTTGTTGACATGAATTATATTCTTTCTACTAGAATCATTGACTTCTTTTTCTCTCTTACTGGTTTTTCTCTTTATTCATTTTCCCTCTTTTCCTTTTTCTTCTTTCTCTTTTTCTCTATTGGATCTACTTTTCTTCAAGGATTTAGAAAACTTATATTTCTACTTTTATTGCCATCTCATTCATCTTCTCAACATATCAATTCTATGCTCGCTTTTTTGCATTTTTTCTTCTTTTTCTGCTGAAAAATGGATGAGTAGCACCTATGTTATTTTAATTTTCTTTACCTTTCTTTTTATTTCTACATACAACACATTTTCTTTTTCTTTTAATTCCCAAATTTTTTTTTAATTTTTTCGTAAACTTTTTTCTAGTGGATCTTTTGATTCCCACATAAGAATTTATATTTTTCCGTAGCAAAGCAGAAAACTGAACTTTCTACTTAAATTATCTTCTCATTCATCTTCTCATTTCCTTTCAATAGTCAATTCCGTTCCTGCATGGTTTTTTCGACTTCTTTTATGCAAATTCTTTACTTCTTATGCTGCTGTGGATCTTCGAATATTGATCCATTCCTGTATTTACTTTTCAATTTTTCCCCGTGAATAAAAAAGCTTATTTTTCTACTTACATTGTCTTCCCATTCTTCTTATTTTTTTCTATACATCAATTCTATTCCTGTATCTCGTTTACTTTTTTTTAACTTCTTTCACTTAAAACACTCTCTTGCTCTGTTTCTTCTTCTTCCTTGCATCTATCGCTCATTTCGGCATCTTGTTTTTTCTACTTTTTTGTTCATATGGATTTTCAGCATTTGGAAATCTGCCGCTCCTAGCTGCTGTCTTCACGTTGTACCTTATTGCCTCATTCTCTGCTGCGCCCACCAGCGCTGCCTAACTTCGTTCCTTGCCACCCGCTGCAGCCCTGCCGCATCCCTGTTTCGTACAACTTTGTCGCCGCGCCCTTTGCCACCGCACCCTACACCACCCGCCGCCCAACTCCGCGCAACACATCCTCGCACTCCCCTGAATGTGTATAACAACGTACGCCCGTACGGGCGGCAAGCAACACACACACACACACACGTAAAAAACAACGCAAAAATCAAATAAAGTGCGGCACAGCGGCAGCATTAAAGGGCGTACAAAGTTATAGTGCGCGAGCGGTGCTGAGCGGCGCGGCGCGACTGCAACAAAGTTGAAAGGGGTGGCACCGGCTGGCCCCAGCAAGTGCACAAATGCCGCGAGAGCGCACATCCTGTTTCGGACTCTCTTCCCTACGCTCCTTGCTCCCTGCTGCTGTCGTCTTACTTCACTACTTACTATCGGCGCTGCCGCCGATTGCAACCGCGCACTCCCGCCCACGCAGACTGACGGCCCCCTCTCCGCGTTGTTCTCTGCGCCCGCTCTCGTGGCATTATCACCGCCTCCCCGGCCCACAGCACTGCGACTGCTCACACGCCAGCGTTTTTTTTTTGCTGGTTTAATTTGCTGTTGTACATTTTGTTTACTGATAGCGCGCGGGCCGCGGGTGGCGGAGAGGCGGCCTAGGTGTGTGGGTGGCTGCGGAATTGTATGTAGGCAGACACACTTTCGACTGACACGCAGTTGGCCGCCAGGTGGGTGGTTCATCCCCTTGGCCTGTGCCGATTGCGCCCTCCACCCTCTTCTTTCAAACTCTCAAACTCTCACACGCACACACACACATTCACAGACTGTGGGCTGCTTCGCTTTTAGTTGTTTAAGTGCAGCATTAGAGTAATTTTGTGCTCAAGCGCCTGCTATGTGGTTGTTGTTGTTGGTTGGTGCTTTGTTGGTTAGCGCAAGATTTGAAAAATGTACGCGCTGTCGTTGCCGCTCCCTTTTTGTTCCACATGCCCGTTCCACCGCCTCGCTACGTTGGCGCTGCAGCACTGTGGCATGCAGTATCCTTTGAGTCCTGTAAGCCACTAAGCATTCGGCGTTTGTGTGTGTGTACCAAATTGGCAGATTGCAATATTGCGCCCCACGTCACACTCCGCTCCACATTACTCCACGCCTTTTTCGTCTAATTCAATTAGATAGTTTTTTCACTCACACACACACACACACACACAAAAACACATTACCACTGCAGCACCGCCAACTTGTGCGTATCCTTTGCGTGGTCCTTGCAAAACTGTTCAACTTTTTATTTATATTTCACTGAATTGTATTTAGGTTTTCTTGGCGTTGATTCGCTGGCTGAGAGCGCACCGCGCCGGGCGGCCGTCTTTTCGTTGTACACAATTCATCGGTCAGCCGCATAGCCTTTGCGTTCGCCGCTTACGTCTTTGCACTCACAATTTTCCATCAATTTACACTTTCCACACTTTATTCACTACTTTTCGATTGCAATTCATCGGTCGGCGCTTAAATTTGGCTACAAAATTATTTATTAACCGGTTTCGCTGCTTGGCTGCGCGTTTTCACCTTTTTTCTTACTACAAGCGTTGCTTTTTTTGCGCTGGGAGTTTTTCTTCGTGCATCCTTCGTTCATTATAGTTTTCGAATTGCCCGAAAGAGGCACAAACAAAAAACGGTGGCAAAGTAAACGAAAAAGTGGCAGCAAACGAAACGAAAGCAAAGCATACCAACAAAACAGTCAAACTGTCCCAGTGGTGGACGCGGTGCGCATGTCCTGCTGCGCAGAGTTGCGTTCAGTGGTGATGAGTTCGTGGTGAGTTTTTATCGCTGTCCTGGCTGCACTGTTATCCGGCCAGGCGTTTGCATGTGTGTGTGTGTGTCTGCGTGTGTGTGTGTGTGTATGTGTTGCAGCTGGGCGGATGGCTGTGCGTGTTGAAAGCGATGCACATTCTCAACACGCTGTGGTGAGTTTAATGGGTTTCGTTAAGTTTTTACAACTGCGGCCGGGTGGTTGCGCAGGCTAAATGGCATAACGCCGTGTCTGTATAACTGTGTAAGTTATCCTTTTGTCCTTGAGTTCACCATAAAGTAAGGGCAAGGTGAAGGTGGATATTGCGCACAAGTAGAGAGAAAACAAAGGCAAGAATATCAAAGACATATAAGTTGGTATTGGTTTGGCTGAAAATGTTTGGTATTAATGACACTTTATGTGTTTAAAGTTGGGTTATGTCAGGCAAAAACTATCGGGTGTTTTTTTAGAGGTATAGAACTTCGAATTGAAATAAAACACAAGAAAATCTTTTTAATGTCCATCAATTTGGCTTTATTGGAAGGATAATTTTATGCCATTAATGTTTAAATATGATTTCGGGCATGTGGCCGCCGCGGCTGGCTCGAATAAAGCCAATTCTACAGGTCCAATTTTCAACCACTTTTTCGAGCATTTGGGGCCGTATGTCGGCAATAACGCCACGAATGTTGGCTTCCAAGTCCCCTAACGTTTCTGGTTTGTTGGCGTAGACGAGCGACTTCACATATCCCCAAAGAAAATAATCCAATGGTGTCAAATCACACGATCTTGGTGGCCAATTGACAGGTCCATTCCGCGAAATTATGCGCTCATCGAATGTTTCCTTCAATAAATCGATTGTGACGTGCGCTGTGTGGCATGTAGCGCCGTCTTGTTGGAACCACAACTCATCCACATTCATGCCATCCAATTCGGGAACAAAATAGTCGGTTATCATGGCTCTATACCGGTCTCCATTAACGGTAACTGACTCCTCTTCTGACTGGGTCCTCTTCAACATTTTGCTCTACAGCGGCAATTGTTTCTTCGGTGCGCACTGTTCGACGTCTCTGCGGATGCGTATTATCACATAGAGTAAACGTAGTGCGAAAACGACCCATGGTTAACCGAATTAATTGCTCTGATGGGCGATTATGTCGACCATAAAATGGACGGAGCTTGCGGTAAACTTCGCGAACTGAACCATTATTTTCGAAATAAATTTGCACGATTTGCAAGCGTTGTTCTTTTGTCAACCTGTTCATGATGAAATGGCAAACCAAACTGAACATAAATGACATTAGAGTTGCCAGATTTGACCACAAAATGCCAGTTTTATCTCTATTCGAAAAACAAACCTCTAAAAAAACACCCGTTACAAATTCACTGGAAGGGAAGACTTGAGGGTTGGTGCAATTTCTTCATCTGTGAGAAGCAGAAACCCATCAGTTTTTTGAAACGAAACAATTCAACCAATTGATGGAGTGTAGTCGATACGAAAGTCAAATTTGCAATTTCCTACATTTGTCAGGAAAGTTTAACCCAAACGAGCGGAGTTGGTGTTTGTGAGTAGTTGATGTCTTGATTCCACTTTCAACTTTCATCGAGAACTTGAATCTTTTTGCTACTCTAAAACTGTCAAGTGCTGTTTCCTTTTGCTGAAAATGTGTAGTATTCATGACACTTCATGTCGTTGAGGTTATGTAAGTTAGGTTATGATCAGGGAAAGGATTTTGAGGACCTAAAAACCTATAAAAAAGGCAAAATAAAATATCAAAAAAGGCACGGAAAGGCACTAAAAACTGCCAAAAAGACACTAAAAACTGCCTAAAAATGCAAAATATAGCATTAAAAACGGTTAAAAAGGCAAAAACAGGCATTTAAAAATAAGAAAACAAATACTAGAAAATCTAAAACAAAGAGGAAACGGTATGCATTTTTTAATAATTTTATTTCATCTGACGTATGCAACATACAATATTTATACCTCGTTTTTTGTAAAAGAAAAGGAACATCAAGGTTTTCAAAGATAGTTTAAAAACTAAACCTACGATATTTTAATTGAAATGCAGGCACATATTTTAAATTCATATTTTAACTTCTCATATAAAAGCATAATAGCCGTACTTGTATCACAAAAAAATAAATAAAAGAAAGGATTTCAGCACTTCTCTCAGCACTACCAAACTCTGCTATCAGCGCGGAAATTTTTGCGCTAACCGAACTTTTTGATTTTGGCATGTTTTTTCTTTAAATTTTTCCACTGTACAACAAAAAATAACGGCTTAGGAATGCTCAAATCAATATAAAAACATCGATAAGTTAACGAAATTGCAATGTTGCCATTTAATTTTTTTTCAGTTTCAAGTTATTTTTGCGAAACAAAAGGTGGAAGATATTAAAAACGAAAGAAAAATTAAAAGGCGCTCGACAAATCTTGAAAAGGGCATTTTGTGGAATTTATAGGTAAAATAGACACTAAAAAAAGGCATTTATGGGTGAAAAAGACAAACTGCCTTTTTATTGCAAAAAAAAGGCGAAATAAAGTTGTATATTTCTAATCAGGAGGACCTAATTCGTCCTCATTTTCAATCAGAAATGATCTATCTAGCAGCAAACAAAAAAGGCAATTTCCACAAAATCCTTTCCCTGGTTATGATAAATAATAAAGGATGTGTCAAGTAGAGATAGCACTTTCTGTCGGAATCTTAGACAATCTGTACAATCTTTTCATTTCTTGAGGATAGTAAACCTTTCAGTCGCCATTTTGAAGTAAACCATTTCGATCATTGGAATCGTAGTTTATTTGAAAGTTCCGCCTGTACAAGAATTGATTGCCCTCTTTATCTCTGAGGGCAATACACCTTTCAGCTTATTGACGAACCTAACCAATTGGATCATTTGAAACATAGTTGATTTGAGAGTTCAATTTCGGCTCCATTTGTCAGTCTCGTCCAAAACTTTGAATCGAAACTGTGCAGTTAGTGTCCTTGGAGAGCCAAACAGTTCCCACTTCCCAATCTTTCATAGTCGGGAATGGAGTGAGGGTCTAAACTGTTGCATAATTGAGTTAGCAGCACACAGAAAACATGCATAAAAATCAGGTTGCCAACGATGGCTTGCGGAAGGGGTGCGAAACTAATGAGAGATTATAATTTGTCTTTTTAGGTAGACAAACAATTTTTGCTACAAATGAAATGAAAAATGAAAAATTCAGATTTTCACACCAAAAATAAAATTACCTATTTCTTATCAACACATTTGAAATGAGGTGATTATGTTGATAAAAGTAGAATAAAACTTGTAACCTTACAACTTGGTTTGTATGGGACGCGCCCTCTGGTGGTGAATTTTCGAGCAGTTATTAATTTTGTATTTTTTGCACTCAAGATTGTTGCCGATTGTTGAATAAATAATTTAAGTGGGTTCAGTAGTTTCCGAGAGACAATGTTTTCTCACTTACATAACTAATAAATTTACAAGTGGGGCGCTAATTCCATAGAAAATGGCCAGTTTTGTACAGTAGCTCCCTAAAGGGTTGGAAGTAGCGGGTAGGTATGTTTAAAAAAGAACATACGGAAGGAAAAATAAATGGGTGTCAGACTTAGGTTTGATACGCCTGAGGCCATCTTGGGATCAGTGGGAGCCCATTTTATAAAAACAATCATTTTGTATGGGAGCCTCATTAAGGGTTGAAGATAGGGGTTAACTATGTTCGAAAGAAACAATCAGAAGTAAAAATTAGTGCGAGTCAGTTATAGATTTTAACTCTCTGAGAGCAAATTTTGAGCAGCTATGGAACAATTTATCGAATTTCCCAGCATTTTTGTGAACTTTGACCTCGAAGCGATGCCTTTGAATCACATTCTAGCCCCAAATTTTTGGGCTCATGAACTTTTACACCAAGCCGCATAAAATGAGAGGTTACAGAGCATCGAGATCCATTATTAAGAATCTCCATTAAAAACCAAATTGTGTCTACTGTTCTTGCATTTTTATAACCTTGACTTACGCCACTCTTACACAATCCGACTTTTCTTCAACCTAACCTATTTTAACCTAAAGTGTCCAAGAAATTTGTAATACAATAAAACCATCAGTAAAACAATGTTTTTCTTTTTATAAAAATTATGATCTTATGCTGCTTTATTAAAAAAATAATAATAATAAAATGTTTGTTACTGAAAATATTTTTATAAATGTAAAGAACAAATTTGCAATAGTATGAACAGAAAACAAAAAAAAAAATAAAAATAAAAATTACAACATCAAAACATCATTAATGTCAATAATGAGAACATACATGTGTATGTGTATGTGTTCATGTCAATGTGAATGCCGAAAGGGTGCTGTGATTCATGTCAATGAGTGCAGTGAGTTTGGCCAATTCGACTGACTCACCCTACTGACAATGAGCTGTGTGCTGTGTTGGTGAAGTAAAATATTTTTGTTTTAGTTTTTTTTACTTAATTTTCTACGAAATAATTGAACGAAAATGCACAAAATAATTTTTTGTATACTTGAGAAAAGAAAATACAGATTTAAATTTTAAATAAAAAGATCATAAATGGAAATACAAAAGAAAATGAGAGATATTACAAGGCTGAAAACTGAAATTGATAGCATAAATTTTGTAGTGTATTTTTACTTTAAGATGAAATGGTTTTCAATGCTGTTAAAAAAACAGACAAATTCCGAGTGTTATTTTCCAGTGCATATTTTCGAGTGTTTTTGTTTTTGATAAAACGAGAGGAGAGTAAAACTATATGATAGAAAAGGTAGAGCTGGCAAGTTAAGCTGCAGCATGATTTTTGTTTTTGTTTTCCGATTTTGTTTCATATTTAATACACGTGCAATCCGTTTGTTTTCAATTTTAAAAAATTGTCACATAAATAATTGTTTTTTTGTTTTCTTACTTGTGATAATTTTAAATTTAGATTGCAAGTGGTTGTTGTTGTTGCATTTTATAATGTGTATATCAAGAATATATTTGCTTATATATTTGTATGTGTGTGTGTGTGTGTGTGTGTATACAAAATGCCGAATCACGAGTATCGAGGGAGGAGTTGAAGGTGTGGTGAATAGGTTTGTGTAAAAATCTTTGCGAAAAGTGTGGAAAATGTTGGACATTGCTGTCAAAAAATGTATGCGCGCGTTCCACTTTCGCTTCCCCGTAGGTTTTTACATATTTCTTCATCTACTTCTGCCCTGCGAATTCTCGTTCGCCGTCCGTCTCTTCATGGGTTTCTTTAATCATCTACACGTAATCTTAAGCTTAAACTAATCAATTTTCGTTCTACGTCTACCTACACGTATTCGCACTACATACATACATATATATATATATGTATATATATATTTTTTTTGTTTCATAATCATAATATTAATAAGATACGAGTAAAAGTAAACAATAAATAACTATAAATTAACAAGAATAAAACAAATGCACATCGTATTAATGTCCGTCACCCCGAACGCGCCCCGTCCCGTTTCGTTTCGTCTTGTCTCGTCCCAACCCGCTCAACTGCCCGGCTTAGCTCCACTTCCGGCCAATTTCGCTCTTCACTTTAGCTCTCACATCCCACCTTCCAAACTTCTCTACCCCCTGCACATAATGTCACTTTCTCATGTTTTTGGCCCCACTCCTACCCTGTCCGACGCGCGCCTGTCATTCGCCCGCATTCTTTATCTCGCTCATGCCTCTGCACGATTCGCGTTCACGCTCCCGTTCGCGCTCTTCCTCCATTTTGAAAACTTTACTCTTCAGCCCACAGAGTATCTCGGCGGTGGCTATATTCTTCACTGTGTCCGTGTCGGTCGGCGACCCCCCATGCGGATTGCTTAGATCCAGTTGTGTGTGATTGTTGTTGTTGTCGCTTTTGCTATTGTTGTTGTTGTTGCTGTTGTGCTCCAAATTCCGATTGATCGCATTGATCAGCGCCGCATTCTTGTTCAGATTGGTGGTGTCGTTGTTGTTGTTGTTGTTATTATTGTTGGTGTCCGTATCGGCGTCGCTGTTGAGCTGCTCTGCGTAGTCGCCGCCACGATGCCGGTTCCGATCTACGTCCATGTCCTCGTCGGATATGCTGGCGCTGCTAGCACTGCAGCTATTGTTATTGTTGTTGCTATTGCTTTCCCGCTCGCTGGCCACCTTGCCGAGCTCGTTCGGCGCCAGCAGTGACGGCGGCGGCAGCTGGTGTTCCGTCTTCACCAGCACCACGTCCGACGGGTCGCGCTGTCGCGTCTTGTGCTCGTCGTGCACGCTGGCGTTCTGCACCAGATTCAGCGCTTCCGTTTCTTCCTCCTCCTCATCGTTATTGTTGTTGTTGTTATTATTGTTTTTGTCGTCATCGTTGCTGTTGTTGGCCGTCGCAGTGGCGCTATTGTTGTGATGCTTCTCCATCAGGCGAATTTTGTAGTTGTTGCTGTGCTGGGACGGCACTCCGGCCAGCGTGGCGCTGTCCATAATTGGCGCCGCATCGGGACTGCTGTTGGTGTCGTGTTCGGTGCCGTAGCGTTCCATCTCCTTCATGCGCTTCTCGTTCAGCTCGTCGTTGTAGTGCATCAGAATCTTGCGCTTGGCCAAGTATTTGTGCGGCTTCCGTGTCGAGTCCAGAATCTTCTTGCTGTTCGCCTGCAATATGGCAAAGTTGTCCGGCTTGCGCGACGCCTCCGGCACACTGTTGCCGCAGTTGCTCAGATGATTGTAGTTGTTGTTGCTGCTGTTGTTGTTGTTGCGGCTGAGATTCTTCATGAAGGTCTCGGCGAGCGTGGCCTTCGATTTGATGTGATCGCGAAAGCTGGAGAAGCTCTGCGCCGGCGACATGGACGGCGCGCTGCCGGCGTTGCCGTTCATGCTGTGCTCGTGCGGCTGTTGCGACTGGGCGGCTGTGGCTGGTGGCGGCGGCGGCGGCGGCAGCGACAGCGGCTGTGGTGGCTGCAGCTGTGTCTGTCCGTAGGCCTGGCCGGTGATGTTGACGCTGTGCGTGGCGCGATCGAAGCGGCATTCGGTGGTGCTGGCGACGGTGTCGGTGTCGTGCGGCGAGGACGTGTCCTTGGGGTCGTCGTTCATGTTTTTCTGAAAGATTGTAAAATTTGCTTTAGGAAGTGTGGCATTTGAGGAAGACAAATTCATGGGCTTATAGTTATAAGTGCTATCTATAAATTCACATTCAGCGAGTTAACCCTTTCAGCCACAATGTCCAATATATTGGACTACAGCCCATACGATTCATACAGAACAGGTTTATTTTCATGTCGGAAAGAGTTAAAGAATAACTTTTAAAAAGTTAGTTGAAGACAGTCCAAAGTTCTGTTCTATAGAGTCAAAATGATTTATATAAAAAAACAGAGGTCAAACTTTGTTTCTACGTTGGGATCAGAATAGATCTTTAGGTCACAGTTAGTCAAATACAATTATCATTAAAATAGTTTATGGTTTTAATGTAAAACTCCAATTAGTTTAGGACAACACTCACCTCAGTGTGTAGTCCTTTGATTTTCATTGCCTCAGCCACTTTTAAAAATACCGGAAGATCCTCATATTTGACATTGACCTATTTACATACAAATCATAAAAATAATTACTTAGGTGTTAAAAAATGTTCTCTTTAAAATTCTCTTCAAAAGTTGGCACAAATATCGCCGAAAACGCTTACCTGACCACTGTACATAAAGTCCAATAGACCAGCCATGTGACTGGCTTCGACATCGGCCATTAACAGAATGGGATGACTTGATGGGTTCTCCAGGAAAATCTGCTGAAAGTATGGACTGCAAACTGACAGCACCTAAAGTTGTGAGGGTTGTGGGAACAAATTTTGAGAAAATTAGTACAATGGGCCTAACAGGTGTACGTGATGAGCCCCTCAATTCCCAACAGTCTTGTAAGTGGCGCTGTGTCTTGGATTTCGACACAAATTTTTGCCGCGGATCTGAAATTTTGCCCAACGTAAAAGAACAACAAAAACAACTTTGTTGTCCATTCAGATCAGCAAGATTCTTGTTTTCTAGTTCCGTTTTTCGCTCATATCGCGCTTGGCGAGAGTTGGCGATTTTTCGCAACTGTGTGGAGGAATTGAGGGGCCTGATTTTACCAGTTTGTGTGCTTTGAATATCTTTCCGCCAGCGGCAATGGTCACGTCGACCATCTTCTCGTCCTTCTGCAGTGTGTGAAAGCCGCGACACATGTTGCCGTGGAAGTTGTTCCACGAGAGCAGGTACTGGTCGATGGTGTTGGGATCGGCGTATTGTTGTTGCTGTTGCTGGTGGTGGTGCTGCTGTTGTTGCTGTTGCTGGTGCAGCTGCTGCTGGGCCGCCTGATGCTGGGCGGTCTGTATGTGGATTTGTTGTGCGGTGGTGGGCGGTGTGGGTGGTGGCGGCACTGGCGGCAGATGTTGCTGCTGGTGCTGTTGCTGCTGCTGGTGCAGCTGTTGCTGGCGCTGCGCCTGCTGCTGCTGTTGGTGCTGGTGTTGCTGATGGTGCAGCAGATGCTGCTGCTGCTGCTGCAGTGCGTGCTGCAGGCCGGGCGGCGGCGTTGGCTGCTGCAGCCGGTGCGGATGCGATTGCGGCGGCGGTGGCGCCTGCGACTGTTGTTGCTGTGCGGCAGTCGGATGATGGTAGCGCTGTTGCTGCTGCTGCTGCTGTTGGTGCTGCTGGTGCTGCTGCTGTTGCTCGCGCTGCTGGCGCGCGTGCTGCTTGATCTTGATGATGTTCTCCTGCTGTTCCTGCTCGTGCTGGCGCATCAGCTCCTCCTTGATTTTGTACTGTTGCATGCTCAGATCATCGACGCTCTTCGACAACTTGACCACGTCGTTGCTGTTGAATTTGCTGTTCGGCAGCATCGGCTTGAGGTCGTACTTGTAGTCGCTGGCGTTGCCCACGCCGGCACCGCCACCGCCGCCACCGCCGCCCGCCATGGCGTACTTTTTGTCGGCACGCTCCTTCTGGCGCCGTATCAGTTCGTCGATGTCCATATAGGCGCCGGACGTGGCTGCCGCAATGGCCGACACAATGATGGGATCGTCCTCGAAGACGCTGTCGTCGATGGTCTCCTTGAGGGTCTTTGTCGAGGAGAAGAGGCGCAGCGACGGATCGTTGACCTGGTCGCTGAAGTAGACGTCCATGAGCGTGAAGAAAGGCCATTCGCGCCTTTTCGGCTCCTCGGACATTTTGATAGCCTGCACATTGAGTGGATCGAAAGAGGGTGAATTCGAGAGCGCAATTAGTGGGCGTGACTGGCTTACCTTGTACTCCTGCAGCAGGTTGTTCCATTTCTTGATGATTTTCGACAGTGGCAGAGGCACGTTCAGCTCCCGTTCGACGACACTGCAATGCAGGGACACAGTCGTGGGACGGGACAGCCGAGGCGGAATGTGACATGTGGTGCGGTTTGCGAGCGTCACGTGAGAAGAGTCAGAGCGAGAGAAGAGAGAGAGGGGGGAAACGGGCAGGTATTAAGTTTGGTTTGCTTTCATTGCTTTCTGGTTAATGTTGGGTTTTTATGTGTTTTTGGTTTTGTTATGGTTTTTTTTTTCTTGGATACACTTACGCCCATGCATACTTGGATGCATTTCTCTTGCCTGTGAATAGCGGCGAGAGTTCCGCACGTAATCTGATCAGTGATTTGACTTTTTCTGCTTCCCCTGAAATGACAGCAAAGCAAATGCAAACGTTAAAAGAAGAAGAAGAATTTAAGAAAAATGTTCAACGAAAAGCGATTATGAGCAGCAGCGGCAGCGGTGAGTGTGGGTTCGGTACTGGCGCGTAATTGTATGATAGCAATTAAATTACATAAAGCGAAGTGGTGGAGTGGACTGAAGTGCCGAGGAGCGAAATAAAATGAAATGCTTGCAGTCAGACAAATAAATTCGAGTATGTGGGCTGCTTGCAAACGAATCGAACATTTCGATGAGTGATATGTGTGGCGGCAATGACAGCCGATTGTGAGGCATCAGGTACGCTCGGATGGATGTTACGTATGAGCGAGATTCGCGCTATGACAAACGAGTACTTCAAGCATGTCTGTGTGTGTGTGTGTTTCAAATACTCGACAATGAAGTTTTTATGGCTTCGGTTGGTAAAAATCAGTTTGAAGAAATTGTGTCGACATTTATTACATAAATACATAACATTTTAGAATAATGACTCATACGATTGGTTCAAGAATTGGATGGAGGTATTCTCGCAAACGATGGAGAGAACTTATGTCAGGCCTAATGTTGTAGTTATGCTCAATTAAGTAAGCAGGTAAGTAAGTAAGTAAGTAATGAAGTAAGTAAGTAAGTAATGAAGTAAGTGAGTAAGTTAGTAAGTAAGTAAGTAATGAAGTAAGTAATGAAGTAAGTAAGTAAATAAGTAAGTGAGTAAGTATGTAAGTAATGAAGTAATCAAGTAATGAAGAAGTTAAGTAATGAAGTAATGAAATAATGAAGTAAGTAAGTAAGTAAAGAAGTAAGTAAATAAGTAAGTAAGGAAGTAATTGAGTAAATAAATAAGTAAGTAAGTGAGTAAGTAAGTAAGTAAGTAAATAAGTAAGTAAGTAAGTAAGTAATTGAGTAAGTAAGTAAGTAATTGAGTAAGTAAGTAAGTAAGGAAGGAAGTAATGAAGTATGTAATGAAGTAAGTAAGTAAGTAATCAAGTAATGAAGAAGTTAAGTAATGAAGTAATGAAATAATGAAGTAAGTAAGTAAGTAAGGAAGTAATGAAGTAAGTAAATAAATAAGTAAGGAAGTAATTGAGTAAGTAAATAAGTAAGTAAGTAAGTAAGTGAGTAAGTACGTGTAAGTAACTAAGTAAGTAAGTAAATAAGTAAATAAGTAATTGAGTAAGTAAGTTAGTAACTAAGTGAGTAAGTAAGTAAGTAATTAAGTATGTAAGTAAGCAAGTAATTGAGTAAGTAAGTAAGTAATTAAGTAAGTAAGTATTGTAGTAAGTAAGCTAGTAAGTAAGTAAGTATTGTAGTAAGCAAGCAAGCAAGTAAGTAAGTGTGTATGTCAGTAAGTAAGTCACTGCTAGACATTGGCCATCTGTGAACTGTGGCATCAGTCAACAAGTATGCTAAGCAGCTAAGCTTAATTCTAAATATATGCCAGATTAAGTCAGTCGCTGTGTCCTCCTCCTCACAAGTCCGATATACAGAAACGTTTAGCCAGTCTATTACCGAAGCCTACAAAACACAAATATGGTTCATACCATACAGAGAAAATTACCAACATTTGTTAATTTGTTGTGCTATCCTTGTTATAACTTTTAGATGATAAGCAATACAAAGGGTCCCTAGTAGGCACCCACCAGCAGCTTCTTCTATCCAAAGACACACGAAAATTCACAGATTTCTCCAAAAATATACGAAGATTTTTATTAGAATTTAAAAAAGCCCTCTATGTTAATTATTCTTAATTTTTCTAGCCTCAAGTCTGTAAGCTGTCTTGCTGCCTGTAATTTTTGATTTGATTGTTGTTTGAATTTGTACTCAACAACGTTGCTGTCTTAAAAAATTTGTAGAAAACGTTCCTTCAGGCACTAGAAGATTAAAAAGTAATCGTATAGAACAATTTTTGGAACGCAAAATCCAATTACACTATTCGACAAAAAGTGGGCTAATTGCGTGCACCTAAAAACAAAAGTATTTTTATAAATAATTTTGCGTCGCTGCACACGAAACTGAAAATCAAAAAATTTTCTTAAGAAGAGTTTTCGAAAAATTTTCAAAAAACCATTTTTTCCTGTTTTTTCAGTTATGAGCACATATCTCGTAAACGAATCATACGACTAACACAAGCTGTGCGTCGGTCAGAAGATAATACCTTAGCCTTTCCAACGATGTATAGTTTGTCCAAATCAAATGATATTTCGGGAAGTTACTGACGGTGAAAGTTTAAAAAAGTGAATTTTTCTACCAATTAAAAAAATTATTAATTTTCAAATGTTTTTTTATATATAAAATAAATTATCTAGTAATAAATTATTATTATTATTTATATATATTAAAAAATTTATGTCCGCTTGTTTTCAAATCTAAAATGAAAAATATTTTGTTTGTGTAAATGTTATGCTTGACATCAATATAATTGAATCGGATAAAGGAAGCTTTGAGTGAAAGAAACAACTGTACATTTGTTACCTACACCGTGCGACAAAAAAAAAACACTTTTGGTGGGACCCATCCAAATGTAGATATAGGCATGCAACTGGAAGTCATTCATAGTAATCTGGCATAGTTAGTCATCTACCAAAGTATTGCAAGTAGACTATGGAAAAGCTTCCCTTAACTAAAAATTGATAAAATTAAAACTTTAGATCCCAGATTTATGTCGATTTCAAAAGGCAGTTCGAGATTTCCCCCTTTTCCTAGGGGTTTCAAGATTTGCTCAGTTAAATTGTCTATTATCTTTAGTATTCACTTACAACTCTCTGACTAGAAGTGAAACGGCCCAAACACTAAGCCACAGTTTTGACTTAATCTAAAGAAACTAATCCAACTAATCCAATCCAATTGAATAGAATTGAACTAAGCGAACATTGTTCTAGTTCGCTGAATGTCCGCAATTTCATATCGATTCCGTGTAGCCGATTTAGAAAGCCTGAAATAATTTCTCCGTACGAGGTTTTACAACAGAAGAAAAGTTTTATTGTATTTTTGGTGTTGGCCACTGAACCGTTGTGGAAAATTCCAACTGCTCGAAAATTGCTGCTGTTTATAATGTGTTGTTGTGTTGTTGTTGGTGTTGCTGTCTGAAGAGCCAACGAACTCGCTGCTACATAACCAACAAGATCGGCAAATGAACGTGCAGCGAACATTAGCGACAGCAATTCAAACGAGGAGACAACAGCAACAAGTTCAGCCTCAGCCTTAGCCGTTGATTATGATAAACGTCATTGTGGCCGCTATAGCCAGCAAACAGCGACATTGATGCCGCTACCAACGAGTATACAAATGCGAGTTGGAAATTCAAAATCGTAATCTGGATTTGTCTCGATCAGCATCTATAAATAATCGTCCACATTATTGTTGCTGATGCGATGTCAAAAGCAACAACAACACACGAGCAACAAATTCATGTTGACTATTGTTTTCTACAGAGCTTTGAGTGCAGTATCTCTATGACATTATTTACTCTTTTATATAAACATTTATGTATAAACTTGGCTAAGTTCGATATTAAGTATGCGTAGAGTCAAGTCCAGCAAATGTGGCAACTTTTACCGAAAAAAAGTAGAAGTAAAAACTTTAAAATGGCCACAAGACAAGCAGTGCGATAAACTGTTAATGTAACAAAAGCACATAAATTCATATTATATACTATCCACACATATGTAGATACATATATGGCATATGTACAAATATCCGGAGGAGCGAAGTTGAATGCCGAAAAGTGTGTGAAGTATATAAGCGCGAAGCGTTGTTGCAGACGCAAAGTTCATAGAAATTGTTAAAAGACGAACGACCGCGCCAGCCAATGTGCGGACAGACGGACGGCAGGTATATAGCCAGTCCAATGGACAGCTGGATTCACAGTTAGGTGAATGGATGGATAGATGGATGAAGGCAGAAAACACCAACACAGCCAACTTACTAACTCCACTTCGACTCGTCGCAACTTGGCTTTCCGCTGCTCAGTGCGGCGCAGTTTGACTTGACTTGACTGTAATGACCGAAAACTATTCAACGTTGAAGAATTCATTAGCAGATTTCACTTTCGCTCATGACGTTGAAAATTGTTATTGCTGGAATTCGTTGTTGTTGTTGTGGTTGCTGTTTGGGTCTTTCTTTCTCTCGTTTGTTGAGTTTAACATTTTTTCTTTCATTTCTGTAAGCATACTTGAAATGTGTAAATGTGTGTGCGTGTGTGCAGCCACTGGTGAATGCCTTGCAGAAGAAGATTGCTTGGCGAAAGAAACTAAAAAACCGTACGATTAGTTTCGCAATACCGGATCTAAATGGCTAGCAGAGCATACCAAATGGATATGGGAGAAAACGCCAATGCAGGAAGTTCGGAGGGAAAACGAAAATGGAGAAGTAAAAGCTAAGTAACGTGGAGAAGAAAGAAACGAAATAGCAGCAATAGAAACAATGGAAGGAAACTCGTAAAAGTATCGAATGATATGTATGCAGTTTGGATCAGTTACACCGATACTGATAACTGATTTTATGATAGTTCGTCGTTAATTATTTTTTGCAATTGGGATGGTTTCAATATACAAATCACTACAGAATTGATTATTTCACAAATTTGTGAGAATTATGTGGATATATGAACTGTTTCTCTAAAGTAAAACAACGCATGATGATGAAATTTAGAGAAAGTAGTTTGAAGTAGTAGAACTACCAGTGATTCTTCTAGAAAAGAATTGGCTCAAGTCATGTTTGTACCAAAATGATGGGAAAAAATATGACAACTATCAGTGTTAGGTCTATAAAAAATGTTGCTTAAGATTAAATTAAAGTTAAGAGAAAGTATAGCTTAGAATTATCGGTTGCTATGAAAAAGATTTGGCTCAAGTCATGGTTGTACCAAAATTATGAGAAAAAACATATGACAACTATCAGTGTTTCTCTATAAAAGATGTGGCTTAACTTAAGATTAAATTGAAGTTAAGCGAAAGTATAGTTCAGAATTACGGTCATTGCTTTAAAAAAGATTTGGCTCAAGTCATGTTTGTACCGAAATGGAGAGAAAAAACAGATAAGAACTGTCAGTGTTCACTGTATAAAAGATGTGGCTTAACTTAAGATTAAATTAAAGTTAAGAGAAAGTATAGTTTAGAATTATGGGTCATTGCTCTAAAAAAGGTTTGGCTCAAATCATTTTTGTACCAAAATGAAGAGAAAAACAGATTACAATTGTCAGTGTTCATTCTATAAAAGATGTGATTTAACTTAAGATTAAATTGAAGTTAAGAGAAAGTATAGTTTAGATTAGACTACCAGTGATTGCGATAAAGAAGATTTGACTCAAGTAATATTTGTACTAAAATTAAGAGAAAACAACAGATCAGAATTATTGGTTATTGCTCTACAAAAATCAGTTCAAAAAGCAGTTCAAACAAATTTAAATTGAAATTAAAGGACGGGATGGATTCAGAAAGGAAGGAAATTTGCCCGACAGTAGTTTTAAATTATTAAAAAAATAAAGTATTAAATCGAGTATAAATGAAAATTAAGGAGAAAGAAAGATCAAAATTGACAGACATGCTCCTAAGCCGATTTGGTTGAAATCAAGTTTGAATAGCAATGAATAGAAAGTATAAACCAAAACCCACTAGCTAGTTGAGATAGACTGGCCCGTAAGCCTCGCGAGATTTGGCGAAGGTCAGTCAACCGTGAGGCAGTTCAATTCGGGTTAAGTAGGAAGGATCTGAATGCAGTTGCCAAGAACCGAATAAGCGCCACCTTACTCGGTTCTTGGACATTAACCACAAGCGTGGGTTTTCAGAAAGTGATAATTATGATGACAGATCAAAGATCTCAGAGATTCTTAATAAATGTGAAATTACAGATCAGAATTATAAGTTATTCCTTTATAAAAAAGATTTGGCTCAAATCAAGTTGGCCCAAATAAAATTTTATTTGGAATTAATGGAAAACAAAGATCACAGATCGGAATGAGATCAATTTAAAAATATCAATAAAACTAACATCAGATATTCCTAGAGTTTAGAGGATTTACAATTTAGTTACTAGCAAATAACTACAACTCTTTTCATAAGGTTTTAAGGTGATGTGAGATCAACGAAGTGAAAAAAAACCAAGGCAGTTTGGTAGTTTTAATGCTATGAATTATTAAATTATATAGTTTAAGACTATAGATTGATGCCTTCAGAGTTATTTGAACAGTTTCGGTTTGACTTGGATGAACATAGATCAATATTGAATGATTTTAAGACTGTTTTTTTTTAGATTTCAAAGAGAGAGAGACAAGTAATTTAAATAAACGATACCAAAAAAATTTGTGCAAGACTGTGTTCTACGATTTCAAGGCCTGGCTGCCAAGCTTTACTTATTTGCTTTAGATTATGATTTAAATCATGGGTGCTGAAAAGGTAAGGTTCCATGGGTGCATAAACCTTACTATTTGAAGATATTTCCCTACGATTTCCATACCGAAAAATTGAAAGAAAACATTGAGCCATTGAAAAAGTCATCTTTTTTTAGTTGTGTAATGAATTTATTTTTTAATTTCGAAAATTCGTTAAAATTTACCCCTGAAGTCATTTCGGTAATTTTCTACTGAAAAGAGTTAGTTGCCGGAAATGATCTTAAAAAGCTTTCTTTCAAGCGCTAATGAGTTAGACTGAGCTAGATTAGTGTTGGGAAGGAAGCTTAGACATGTTATGTCTATTAACTGGAGTTACTCTATTCCAAATCAGAAATGTATGCTTTTGAATCAGAGTTATATCTTTTAGATTGAGGAGATTGATGCATAAAATATGAACAACTGCTTCCACTTGAAGAGTTAGAGAACAACTGCTACTGTTGTACAACAACAACTACTTCAGGAGTATGGAAAATAAATGTTGATGATCGTCAATCGCAGCTAAATTAATCCAACTCATACTTGAATTTTTTGGAGCAGATGCAAGTTGGTTATAAACCACAAACAAAAGTTGAATGACTTTGATTCAAAATTCTAAAATTGGAGTTTAACGCTTTAGATACAAGTTGAATGACTTCGAGTAGAAGTTATATGACTTTGATTAGACTTTGATAGTTTGGGAAACACTGCCCTCAAAACTTGGCCATACACATGCGTAACTTCATAGATCAATAGCGATGTTCACCTTAGCTTTTAAATGGGCTATAATAATGTTACCCAAGAGAAGTGTTGCCAAATACCGACCGCAGGCGATTTTACAGCACACATTCGCACTTACAATGGCCAGCAGTCGTGCTGATGGCTATCAAAGATTTGCAAAAAAAAAAAATTGCGAAACAAAAATTAATTGCACGAATGAAGCGCGATCGCCAGCAAATAGTTCAAGTAATCAGCACAACCCAACCCAAATTTATAATTCGCCTGAAATGACAGCCAAAACATTACAAGCCAAAAATTAAAAAAAAAAAAACAATCCCATACAAAAACTGCTAACAATTATGGCCACATACACACACACGCACGCACATCCGAACGACGACGTGATTGTTGTTGGTGATGCGAACGGTGCGAGCACGTTCGCACACAATAGTATTAAACAACAAAAACAAACAAAGCGCCACCGCGCCGTCGCACAGATTTCACTTTCTTTTCAACAAGTTTGAGCGGTGGCGTCGTTGTTGTTGTTGCTGTTAGTGTTGCGGTTATTGAAGGTGGTAATAACGGTGACAGTGGCGTTGCTGTCTTGTCTTGTCTGTTGGCCCGAAGTGTTGGCGCTCTTCGCATTTGTCGAGTTGAGCTGCCTCGAGTTTGGTCCAACCAACTCGCAGACTTCTGTGAACTGCTCGTCCAATGCATTCTTTGCCATTTGTTTGAGTGTTTAATGTGCTGAAATTAACTAACTTCCTTTTGACTGTTTTTGCTGGCATGTTTGATTTGTCACCTTGATTTGATTTTCCTCACTGGTTACTTGCAGAAAACTCTACAATTTGTGGGATCATACAAATATTTGCTATTAATTTTCTATGGGGTTCCGAAAACATATTTCGTCTCCTTTAGAATTGGTTCCTTATTTTACTTTAAATAAAATTCAAAACATTTGGGGCGACCACAAAAACCTCCAAATTAATTTTTTGAGTAAAACGCATCCGAATCGCTTTTTCCATTTAAAAAGAAATCGTTCTAGTTTCAACATTTAACCACAACATACAACAATCTTCTGATTTTAGATGCTGATCGACGTTCTCAGCCAATATTTATGCATCCTTTCACTGTTCCAACAAAACTACATAAAGTCGCCAGCAGCTCCAACCAGACAACAGCTTTGCCTTTCGTCATAGTTCACTTCCTTTCGCTGCTAAAATACCGCACAGCAGTTGTTCTATGAATGTGTGAGTGTAGTTGTGTCTGCGCACAGACACGGCACTCATGCGTGCACCGTTAGTTTCTCTTTTGACCCATATTCCATTCTCCATTCTATGCGCTGTCTGCCGTCTAAGGCCAACAGAATCTCTGCTTTTATCTCTAAAAATGTTTGTTGCTATTCATTTAATTTAATTTCTTTTATCTTATTTTCTTTTCTCTTTGGCTTGTTGTGCTTTTTTTTCTTTGGTTTCTCCCGCTGCTTTGCTTGTTCTGTGTTTATGAGCCGTGATTCTTTATCTGTTGCTTGTTTTTTTCTGTATTTGTGTGTGTGTCTGCATTGAGGTTTGTTTACATTTTTGTGTTCTTTGTTGTTGTTTTTGTTTTTGTTTGGCCGGTTGTTCGTTCGCACACCCATTAGCCGCAGTAGCGTGACGTTGGATTCTGTTAACTTGGCTTTAAGAAACGTTCGGATTTGGCTTAGCTTCACGCTTTATTGCTTAGCGACTTTTACAACTAGTTTTGTTGTTTGTGGTTGTTTTGTGGTTTCCGCCTGTGACGCTCCTTTTTTCAAGTTCGCTTCCAACTGTTGAGTACTTTTGGTCGTTTGCCGCTCGGTTCTGGCTGTTCTCGCTCTCTTTCTCTCTCGTTTGCAGCGACTTGAACGTGACGTGAGGCACTTTTCTTTTCGTTTCTTTTTTTAATTCTTTGCTGATCTTGAGAACTGGGTGTGACGTGACTGTGTTCGCGTGTCCGTGTGTATTTGCAGTCTCGTGAGAATTCAATTAATTGGGTCAGCCAGGATTTAATGTACCGTTAATGCTGCGCAACGCACATAGCCAAACAAAAAATTATATTAACGAAGCTTCCTTCCTTTACTCTCTCTTCTATTATGTTCAGTTTTGTTGCGAGCTATGCACACACACACACACGCACACACAAAGACACACATGACATATCTTTGGGTCGAAGTGGGCATAAGAGAAATGGGTTTGAAGAACGCATTTTTAATTTCATCATTAAGTTTGCTTAGTTGAGTGGCAAATGTTAGGGCGAAAAGTGGGTTAATAGCTCATTAATCGGTTGGGCGTAGCTCTGACATGAGTCAATGAATAAGTGAGCAAGTTGTAATGAATGTTTAGAAAGAATGTACAACATTCTTGTTCAGAAATTTTGTGTTTGTTGTTCGTTGTTGAAAATTGAACAATAAGTGGCAGCTTCATTATTGGTTGTTTTTGTTATAGAAAGTGAATAGGTCAATCAATTTTTAATGGTAATTTATGAGTTTGGTATAATTGGTAAGAATTTCTAATAGAAAGAATATATACCAAAAATCACAAACTCTCTTGAGGCAAATTTTTCACCAGCAAAGTTATTCGCCATAAAAATTTACAACTGGTAATCACTTAGTGCCGGGTCTGGACTATAAAATGGATGCATACGAATTTCACAACCAAGCGTCCGGACCTTCTTCTGACGAGTCACTAATGATATGTGTGGCCTGGCGTTGTCCTAAAGAAGCACAATTTGTCGCCAATTGGTTAAATCTGACAGCTTCTAGGCAATTGCTTCTCTCAGGCGGTTAAAGTGCCGACAGCACAGTTCCGAATTAAGAGTTTGAGCATAAGAGATTAGCTTATAGTAGATGATTTTCTGCTAATCTCACCAAACACCAAAACCTTTCTGACCGTCAATCCTGACTTGGCCACTGTTTGCACCGCCTCACCGCCATTCAACCACGACCGTTTTTGCTTGACGTTACTGCAACAGATCCACTTTTCATCACCAGTGAGCATTTGCTTCAAAAAAAGATTTATTTTGTTTCGATTTTAGCAGCGATTCGCATCCGGATCATCGAACTTATTTTTGTATCCAGTCTCATTCAAGTGATTCCAAATAGTTTTTATGCAATGTCTAGCTTTTGAGCAATCAAAACAGTGCTTACATGATGGCCGGACTCCACAATTTCTATAATTTTGTGGACATTTTCGGCAATTGGCCTTTCAGAGCGTGGTTCATATTTGACATCAAAATGAGCAGAACGGAATCAACGAAACCTAAATTGTGTTTGATTGGCTATTACAGTATTAGAACAATACACATTACTAACATTTTCCGTCGCCTGACTTGCGTTTTCGCTTTTTTATTAAAGTAAAAAAATTAATATATGTATGTAAAAATATAAATATAAAAATATAAAAATTCAAAATATGGCGCAGTTTCTTTGTCCATCTTTGATGCGCGCTCCAACAAAACTGAGACAAATAAAAAAACAAGATTGTCTGAGAAGTGTTTTTAGTACAAAATCGTATCTTTCTAATTCCATTTAGCGTAACTCGATTGCACTATACAACACGAGAGATAGATTACTGTAGCCATCTATTGGAAAATTCTAATCGCTAATGTTTTTTTTTGTCAATTAACAAGAAACTTTACTACAATAACAAATATTTATATAATTTCTTACACATTTTTAATTTAGTGAATAGTTAATATTGAAAATTTCTGGTTCATTTCTATTATTATCCTTTTTTGCATAAGTTACGCTGAAGTGGAATTTGAACCCATGACTCGTTGGTTTGCAGTACAATGCACTAACTATTTGTACCCAAAGGTAAAAATTAGAGATGAACTCATCATTAGTCGTGTCCTTTGCCATCAAAAACCTGAAAAACATTGCACAGGTCCCCCGGACGGCATTTTCCTCTCGATCAACGACAGCCGCTCCGCCACAAATTTGACATTTAGTGCAATAAAAAGAAAATAGCAGCGCCTTGCCTGCCATCTGCTGTGACTACCAATAAAACAGCAACTTTTCTTGTCCGCTGCTACATTCTGCAGTGAGTTTCTTTTACAACAACAACAACAACAGCTAGCAACAAATGCATCAGCGTTGATTAAAAGCCATACGGCGCGTTTTCACCACCAGCACCCAATTGACAAAAGCAACTGTGAGAGCGACAGCAAGTAGCAAACAGCTGCAGCTGGCAGCGAGCATCCGTCATGCGAGGAGTACGCACGCAGCGCGGCCATTTTATTGCCGCCCTGCTGTCGAGCCCGCAGACAGCCACCCGAGCATCTCGTAGCCGTCAGCGGCGAAGCGTGCGCGCCTGCTCAACGGTTCGTTCCTCTTCTTCTGTGGCGCAAGTCATCGATCGGCAACGACTGTTGCTGACGCTGCTTTTGACTTTTGCAGCAAACCGCATTGCACGCCGACTGGCACCGGTGTCGGTTGTTATTGCATTTCAAGCCAATTGCAATGATTTCTACAGAAAAAGAGACACTCGCATGTGCAGGAAAGCCAACGAGTAACAGATACTTTTCGCATCCACTGGATACCAACGGCAGCGAAGCGGCATTAAATTCTTGTTTTTACTTTCTCCCAATGCGCGATGCTGCTGCATTTGTTGTTGCATACGGCAGCGACTATCATGTAGCACCAGCAACCAACCAACACAACAACAAAGCAAACTGAGTAAACACTTAAAAGAAAAGCAAGAAAACGCCATGCGGTGCGCGTTGGTGCGACGCTGCCTGCAGCCGCTGGCTGGTGAAAATCGCACCGCAAATCGCACCGAAGTGCAGACTTTGGCAGCTATTTGTTGTGTATGGATATTGTTGTTGTTGTTGTTGTTATACCGCATTTGCAGTTGAATGCTCGCTCTCCGTGGAAATTCCTAATAACAATAATTGTCAGAAGTAATTTGTACGCTGTGCGATGCAGCGAAAAGAGCAAAGAAAGCGGGAAGCAGCCGCCTGGCTGTTGGCGAAAATGGCAGCAACAATAACAGCAACAACAAGTAAATTTTGCGAAACATGTACATTTTGTATCTCGCGCTCACATTTCAAACGCAGCGGAAAATTTCATATTTGGCTAAAATATGACTAAGTCAACTGAGCTGCATTGCGTTTTTGTTGTTGTTGGAGTTTGCGGTAAATTGCTGCTATTGCCATTGCCGAACTGCGCCGCGTCCAGCAGCTTTTCGCCACTAATGCGTCGAGCCAGAATTGTCGCTGATTAGTTTCAGTTTTCTTTGCGCATACTTAGTTGTTGCTTTGTGCCATGTTGCTGTTGTTGTTTGTTGCATTTTTTACCATTTGTGTTTTTCCGCAAGAGGTTCACGAACTCTGTAGCGATTTGTAGTTTTCTCGGCGCTGCAGCGCTGAAGTTTGCGCGAAAGTCCAACACGGCGTATGAGTAATTTTGTTGGATTTTCAGCACTCAGAGTGCGGCCGGCGACGGCGTAAAAGCCGACTAAAAAGCGGTATGGAGTACTGGCAGGTTTTATGACAGTCAGGCAAACTGACAGCCCGGCAGACAAGTACTTAAAATTGTGAACTTTCTACTCCAAACACTGCAGATGAACGCGCGAAAAGTGTAAATCTTGGTTGTTAGTTATACTTTTTAGCACTATTGTTGGTGTTGTTGTTGTTGTTGTTGTTGTTATTGTGTTTGGCATGATTGTAAATATATGCATAGGCAACGTAGCGGTATTATTTGGTTGTATAATATGATACTTGAGCGTCAGTGTGCAGGTATTTCCGCCTCGAAGAGGCCATAAATGCCAACAAAACGCTCATAGAAGCTAATGATTTGTTGCAGTTAACTTTTTATGAGTCCAGAGGCACGCAAATATCTAGCAATGTGCTTGAGTCATCAGTGCAGTTTTTAGTTGGCAACAGGTAATAGCTCAGCCAGGCACTATGCTGCGCCATCGGGGCGTATACGCAACCATGACCGCGTTCAGCTGAAATCAGATTAGGATGCCGAAAAATCCGCATGACACACGCATTGGTAGCGAAGTCGACAATGGCAGGCAGTAAAAATTAAAAACTTAAATACCAACAACAACAAAAAAAGAAAAAACAACAACGTTGTGGAGTGTAGTTATGTAATGCTGAAAGCGAAAAATGTAAAAGCATGCAAGAAGACAACGACAAGGAAGAGTTGAAATTAATTCTACTGCATGCAATTCAATATATTTCGACATTTTTATGCAAGTTCACGCCTCATTTTTAATTGGTCATCAGATGCACATACTAACAATCACATAAACACGCACACATTTGGTCGAACTGAATTTTTAATACAACAATTAAAGTGGATGCGGACAGACAATCAAATCAAATAAACTGAAACAAAATACATATAAAAATAATAACAAAGAAATTATTTAAATGAACTGGATGATCAGCTCTAGAGCAGCAACAAATTACGTACGTGTACAACAACAACCACAACAGTCAGTAGCTAATTAAGTAGCCAAAAGATAGACGCGCTTTTATGCAATACGAAAGTCTGTCCATAGCTGTTGGTCTCTTTGTCTGGCTGTTTGCCTGTCTGTCTATCTCACCCTTTGTCTGCAAACTTGTTTGACCGTTCAACGATATAACGCTTCCACCATTTGGCACTTCAAGTTTTCTAGTTTGTTTAAAAATGTTGTTAGTGACATTTTTGCATTTCACTAATTTTTGTTTTGCTCTCTTCAGTTTAGCAACAAATTGTTGCAAAATGGTAACAAAAAATAAACAAAATGCACATTTATTGCAAAAAAAAATTAGCAACAATAATTTACAATTTGTGTTTTTTTGGTTGAAAATGTGAAATTTTTGGGCAATGTTTGATTTTGTGAAACTTTTACCAAAAGTTTCGAACAGCATCAAGCAGACAGTTTATACAATGGTGGTATTCATCATTACTAAGTTGGCTAAAATTTCAGGTATTTTTGATTTATTTTGAACAAAATTTTGACAAACTTTAGGTCTGGAAGAAAAACAATTCCTACCTGACTTGGCTCTGAACTTTCCTATTTTTTAATATTCCCTTTTGTAATATTGTTTTCCAGCTCTTCAGCACTGCTACTGTTTGTACCAAAAGCAAGTAAATTAATTTTACTACAAGACAATCATACATAACAATTGTACATACATACACACAATACATGTCTGAAACATAAAGGTTTTCTTATCCTAAAATCCCACAATTGAATTTTGCATTGCCTTATTTTCTTTTCTTACTTTTCTTCAATCCATTTTAAACAATAATTTTTTTTTTAATTTCCGCTCTTTGTTTGCTCTTTAATTTCGTTTCATTAACTGTATATGTTGTTTTTGCTCTACGTTATACACATTCGTTCGTCTTATCTCCTCTATTACTGGATTTGTGTTGTTGTTGTGTTAGTTGTAGTTGTAGAGGCTGTAGTGTAGCTTTTTTGCGGCAATATTAGAACTTTCACTTTAGCTTAACAGCGCCAGCAGTGAGACGCTGCACATACCAACACACATACACGCACACACATAAATTCAAATGCGAAACTAAGCTAAGAAAAATTTCACAGTCATTGCATTGGGAGATGACTGCAAACAGTTTTCATATGAACACATTGGTTTCCCATCCACTTTGGTCTTTCAAAAATGCGTGAGCAATGCTAAAATATAATTTAGTCCAATAGCCAATAGTCCAAAAGGTAAAATAGGTAGCCATTTTATCTGGGTCGAAGGAATGTAGGAAACATAAAGAAAATGGAATCAGGGAAGCCTTGGAGCACATTCGTTGCTTCTGTCTGGATATCTCAAGACTGCGACTTACTTGCTCAGTCGGGCTGGTTCTTCTCTGTGATACATGGGGTACCCAAGCATGACATTAAATCTTTGCTGAAATTCGCTAGAAAACCCCCCATTCTCACCGACCATTTTTACAACGACCCACAACTCTAAAGAGCTCTAACTGGTTCCGCTAGAGATCCAACAGCGTGTATGCATGACCAACCTGGCCTGTCAGCTTTTTTGACCACCCAACTTTTCAATAATTAAAAAAATTGGAAACGATCTATTAAATTAATTTAATATTTTTGAATTATTGTTTTAGTTGAAGTTAATAATTGAAAATTATTAGTGGTGATCTATTGTCTTCCCTCACTTTTGGTTAAGTTGTAAAGATTTAATGAGAACCACAGATTATTTTCTACTTCTAGCATTCTTAATCCAACATTCTACTGAACTTCAAGTATTCCTAAAGGTGACGCATTTCTTCTTGATTTTAGCTGAGGTAATGCTGTCTGCTGTGAGACAAAGCGTCACAGTCTGTGGCGCTCATGGGGGTGTTTCAAACGGTTCAAACCCCCCAAACACAAAAATTGCTGGTGTAAAATATGGTTTCGAATGGT
The DNA here is from genome assembly GCA_963668005.1 of Melieria crassipennis. Taxonomy (NCBI): domain Eukaryota; kingdom Metazoa; phylum Arthropoda; class Insecta; order Diptera; family Ulidiidae; genus Melieria; species Melieria crassipennis. The sequence goes on along the minus strand of OY764961.1, from coordinate 94,166,170 downwards.
ATTTGGCACAAAAATTGTACGCAAAACCCAACCAAAATGAAATCCTGTGCGCTCCACGGGTCACAGTGAATAATAAAATAGTTTGAAGTTTAATATCTTTTTGAATTTTTCTTCTTCTTTCCTCTTCTTTTTCAAGGCCCTTTAAAAGCCTGCTGCAGAAGGCATATTTTTAGATGTTTAAATGAAAAAAATTCTTAAAAATAAATGTTCTTACTTTTAAAAATTCCAGTTGAATAACCGTAGCTCTCTTGCAACCGATTTTTATTTGTATGATAATTTTTAGGCAAAAAGTTTAAAAACATTTAAGAACAAGTAATCAAATCACTTGATCCAAAAATTCGTAAAAATGAATCATTAAATTAAGTCCACCTGACACTGTTTAAAAATATGTAAAAAAATTTGGTAGCAATTATAGTTTTTTTTAGCATCAAAATGTGTATACAAATTTCCTAAAAGTTAAATATTCTTGGCCATCAAAATGTGTATAGAAATTTGATAGCAATATTCTTTAGCATGAAAATGTGTAACAAAACTTCTAACAATTAAATATTCTTGAGCACTAAAGTGTCCAACAAAACTTCCTAGCAATTAAATTTTTTTTAGCATCAAAATCGCCTTAACAGACAATCCATTCCAACTTATCATAGATCGCATAGGTTAGTTCAAGCTTACAATAGGTTAAAGTGAATTTTTGTTCCAATTAAGAAAGAAAGGATGATAAAGAAATGGTATTAGTTTCATTTGAAATACCGCAAAAATACCAATTTCAAACAGACTCTTTAAAAACTTCATACATCTTTATGTCTTAGCATTCAAATTCAATCGCTAAAGTTCGCTCAGTGTGATCTCATTGACTAATTTAACCTAAGGCCAAATATGCACTTTGAAATCTCTTGTACGAAATCTTGCGATCAACTGAAAGTAGTTCAGTTGGATTATTTGTCAAATAGACATTTTTCCAATTGATTTTCATGGGCTTTTGAGGAAAATTTCTGGTTTTCATTTGCAGCCCCAGCACTGAAGCCAATGCTACGTTCATGCTTAGTCTGTCTGTGTGTGTGTGTGTATGCTTTGCGCTTTCATGCTTTCCTACCTGTCGCTCTTGCTACTAGCACCGTTATTTACGCTTTTATTGCTTTTACTATGCTTTTATTGCGCCGACAAGCTTATCGGCGGTGTATATCTGTGTATCAGTAAACTGGTATCTGCCATCTACGTGCAGCTGTATGCGTGTGAATGTGAACACCAGCGGCGTCTGCAAGTGCTGCCACAACTACTCAGCAATATGGCAGGGTTAGTGTGGCCATTCACACACATACAAACAGACAGTGTAACTTGTGCCGCTAGCTGGCTGACTGACTGACTGTGTGGCTGGCTGGCTGGTTGGCTGGTTTGCTGGTGTTATTAAAGTGAAAGTTATGCTGACGAATGTCGACGAGTGCATGCGTTGATAAGAATTTTAATTCCGCTTCGTGCAACTCAAACTACGCGTTCGCGTTCGCTGCTTGAGTCTTTCGTTTTGTTTCTCCCTCCCGATTGCTACGCATACTTGCGCCCGCTTGTGGCTTTTGCCTTTGCATTTTATTATCATTTTTCTTATTTTATTTCATTTCATTTGTATTTTCATTTTTGCCTTCCTCAATTTTGTTTGTCGATTTCCAAGTGATTTTTAGTGCGTTTCTGGCTGCTTTAATGAGATTTTGAAATTTTCGGTAGAAACTAAAAGTGAATCTTGTCTTGGCTTGGCATTAATGTTGTTTGTGCTTTGCTGCTTTCGTCTTTCTTTGGCTTTAAGCACATGCAAAGCGCATGTGGTGGTGGCCGCTTGCTTTTGAGATTTTTCAGCTTTTTTGCTGGTGTTGGAACGTTTAGTTGTGTGTGTGCGCATTTAATTGCTGCGCATAACGGTTTTCTATATATTTTTTTCCAATTTTAAGTATTTGAAATTATTTAAATTAGCTGGCAATTTCTCATTTTCGATTCTACGCTTCGCAAGCAACGGAAAACCGTTACGAACTTTGTCAATGAAAAGGGGAACAAATTTGTGTTGCTAATGGCGCGGATCACTTGAAGATTATTGTTGGCGTTTCATTTTAAATTGTTGTAGTTTTCGTTTTCACTGGTGAGTTGCAGTTTTTGAAGAAAAAGCTCATTTCGAGGCATTTTAAATTATGTATGAGCGATTGCGGCGGGAATATTACATAGTCCGGTCAGCAACAATTACGAACAGAAAACGCCAAATTGACTGATGCGACCGAAGAAAGCGGAAGTGATAGAATTTTAATGCGAATGGCGATTGTGAAAGCGGCAGATTAGGGTGTTGTGTAGTGTGGTCGGTGTGCAAATTGTATGAAATCAGTTCAGCCAGTTGTTGTTTGTGTTGGTGACTTTCACAGCGCATTGTTTACACAATCCAAATAAAAATACTTTTTAATCGGATTTCAATTGTCAATTGTTGAGGTTTTTTAATGCTTTTCAAAAGCGTATTAAATCATATTCAATCCCATTTTTAATATTCAATAATGTCTATGCGTGGCCTTAATGGCATCCAGTATATTTAATTATAGTTAATTTTAGTTTTAAGTAATGGGGAAAGCGAGCGCGAAAACTTCAGTGAAACCTTAGGTCAGCTTTAGACTGACAGTTCTTGCTGGTGGGCTCAATAATACTTAAGACATATAGAAATGATTGATTTTGGGCATATTACTACGACATTTTAGCATTCAGACCACTTATCTATTGTGTATGTGCCCATCAAGACAAAAAGTTCTTCTTAAAGATTGGCAGAAAATTGTGATGCGAGCCACTTAAACAAAGACTGTTCAACAGTTATGGGCTAATTGGCTGTCTGATTAGTTTTGTCTGAGAGGATGTCCAATTATTTTCTGTTACTTGAGCTGATTAGAAAACACTTTAGCCTCAAAGTACAAAATAAGGACGAAAGAAGGAAAACGGAGGGTGAAAATTAAGGCTTACTAACTTTCGTTAAAGACATGAAAGTCAAAGGCTTGGAACACTGTACTCTCTGTCTATTCTCTGATGCATTAGAATCGGCTTGGAGAGTTCAATAGCGACACTAAGGTCCAGCTTACTGCAATTGTCTGTGCTGTGCGTATGAATTTGTATATAAATGCAGGTGACCTACAGTTTTTTCTAGAAAACTCTGTAGGCTTAAAGTGCAAACAAAGGATGCAAGAAGGAAAACCGAAGGAGGAATGCAAGGCTTACTAACACTGTGCTTTCTATAGATCCTATGGAAGTGGTACGAGTAATGATATAGTTGATCTCTTTCAATGCTTTAAAAGCTTCTTGAAAAGTGCTCTAATAGTTCGGAAACGAATTAAAGCTCAGCTCCGGCATCATCCGTGTTGTGTGCGTGAATTCGTACCCGAATAGAAGAAATCTACAATTTTATGCCAATTTAGAAAAGTGAGTTGAAAGCAATTTTACTATCAGAAGTTTGCCATTTCCTGCTGGAAGGGTAGCAGAAACATTATTTTATTTTTCTATATCAGGTTTGGTCAATCGAATCTGAGCTCAAACGATACTTCAGAGGTCTTTTTCATAATGAAATACAACCATTTCTATTTTTCTGAGGCCACTGAAAATTCTGTAAATTGTTTTCTCAACGCAATGCAAAGCGTACAATTTATTTCAACACAATTTTGTACCTGTTTTATTTTTCACAAATTTGTGTTCGTATTTCTTTTGGACTTTGGAGTAAAAGCTGCAAATTCCGCATGAAAGCCATTTGCCATGGTTTCGGTATTTTGGATCTGTACAGCGCTTAATAACGATTCCAAATTGGAGATCGGTTGAAATTATGCTGTTTTGGCTGTGCGTTGCATAAGCGTAAACAAGTTCATAGAAAATAGAAATAGTGAAAAGAAGAAGCAGACAAAAAATATAATAAAAATCAGCAACAGCAACAAAAGCGGCAACAACAATAAATTGAGCAACGAAATGTAAGCTGCGTGCGTACGCGTTTGTATGTATGTGTGTGTGTGTGTGTGTGTGTGCATTGCTTCAGCGTTTGCCACGACGACACCGCGACGATTGTTTGTTTGTTAGTTGGTTGGTTGTAATTGTTTGTGATGAGTCACTTTGGTTAATTGAAGCGAACGCGCTGCGACCACTTGCACGCAGATAAATATACGAAAATATTTGCAGTTGCAGCGACAGTTGAATCATTTGTCAGGTGATGGGGCGAAGGATCTGGACGTATAGCAACGCTGACGGCCGCGACAATGGCAGTCACGGCGCTGCGCTACTGACAGCCGCTGCCACAATTGCAACAGCCAGTCGCAGCGACGACGACGACGACGAAAAGGCATTGAACTTTCAAGGCCTGGCGCGTTGGCATGAGGAAAGGTAAAGAAGCGCAAGCGGCGAAAGAGCGTCCACCGAACAGCGCAACGAGATGAACAACAAGAAAATTATGCAACAAGCAACATGTAAATGTTTTTAATGGAAATACCCCAAAAAGCATAAACCAGCCAACGAGTCAGCGAGCAGTGTCACGGGCCCGGGCGGTGTGGGCAGGAGGGCGCAAAAATAAATCAACTAAACACAAAAACCGTAATAACAAATAACAAAGTGGCGAGAAGGCGGTGGTGGACAAAAACTGTGGAGAAACTTTTAATCGATGGGCAATCGGCGTTTGGGGAGGTTGGGACAACAAAGCAATGGGTCTGTCAATGGTTGGCAGAAATTCGAAGAATTTCTTAGATTTTGTTTATTATATGACAAGTGACCCTAATGCAGCTCTGGGTTATGTAATCGCAACCATACGCTCAAGGAGAAATGTTCGTAAGCAAGTCAAATACTAACGAAGTGCGCATGCATTACGTAATGCGGGAATTCTACAGATTAACTACAACAGGTTTTTACAGGTTTATGGATATAGCGTTACACTCGAGGTGAAATATTAGTCAAGCATTTGTATTTGCAGTTGATAAAAGAAAATTGCAATGAGTTTAAATTTTTGTAGAGAACTTTTAAATTCGAAAAATGTAAAATCAAAAACTTAAAAATAACACTAAACCTCATTTTTAGTATAAAGACATTAAAACATTTTTTAATCTGGAAGAACATGCGAGTGTTGAAAGCTCTTTAAGGGAGTGCGAAAACAATGTTTTTGTAGAATAGAAAAGTAGTTTATGGAAGCATTGGAAACGTCATAGAAAAAGAACAAAAAAGAAAGCATTTTTACTTACAGTTTCATGGAGGCAGAGGACCAATGAAATGAAGAAATTTCTTTTAAATGAAGTATAAACATAATCAGCGAGTATCTCTTGGACTATCCATGTTATCCAATTTATCCATGATTTCAACGATTTCAATAATTTTTTTTTTGAAGATTTTGAAATTATTTAATTTTAAACATTAATGTTTTAAAAAAAATGTTATTTTTTTAACCCTTTCGACCCCAAAGGTTGCCTGAGAGCAACTTCACCTATTTGTCAATTTATAGCAAAAGCAAAATTTATGGGTTTAATTTAAGTAGGCACCAACAAATTAATATTTTTAGAAGTAAATTTGCTTTGAAGTGGTCAAAGCAAATTTAAAAAATGTTACTGTTATCCCCAAAATAATTTCCAATAACACTGCACAACAAAATCAATTTTTTTTTAAATACCAAGGTTCTGACAACGGATTCTGGTAGAGGGGACCAAACAAAAAAATATACGTGTATCGGCGTTTTGAAAGTTTACGTCTGAATTTTTTTTTAGGGGGGTCAAAGCTTTCCCCCTTTTGCACATTCTTATGGTGAATCGGCATACGAAAACCATGTAACCTTACATGTTAGGTATATGATGGGTTCAGCAATTTCATGTAAAATACTTCGAAGAATATTTTTGTGGAGCATTTTAACCCTGTAGCTACTATTTGTATGGGTCAATTTGACCCTTTTTACTAAAATGCCAAAAATGTCCTGTAAAACAGGACTTTTTAAGGAAAAAATGTACCACGAAAATATTCGCCATAAAATTGTACTATAGGTCTCTAAATACACCAAAGCTCAGAAATTAACTTGAACGCCAGAATTAAGCCAAATCTGAAAATGTGTTTAACTGTTTATTTCGTACTTAACCAAAATTGGTACTAAAATGTCCTACAAAACTTGCACGTGGAATAGCAGATGGAAGGGCAACCAATATTCCAAAAAACAATGGGAGCCGAGAGCTGAAGGGACATTAGGCGAGCATAATATTCTCCATCCAGCGCTTGTGCCAACAAGGCCTAATTGTTGCTCTAGCGGCGCCCACTAGCCACCTACAAAGAACGCTAAGGCTTCATCGACTCGTCTCTACTTGTATTTGTATGTCTTCTCTCTCAAATCAGGGGGTGACAGATTTCCTATTTTAAGCTTGTTTTGGGGTTTTTAACCCAGAATTGCCAAAAGAAAAATGAACAAGATTTTTGTGTACCCAAGCCAATTCAAGTGTTGAGAGTCTGGTTGCTAGTTGTGTGACTTCAATGCACTATAATCGGTGAAATGTGATGGGATGACCAACTATAGAGTTGCGGTCTAAAGTAGCTTTGAAAGTGAAGGTTGTTACAGTACTCAGTCAAGAACGAAGAGCTCAATGCTCAACGCAATGCTTCGCATTTGTTCAAATATTAAAAAATCAGTCCATGGCTTTAGGTCAGCATTACAGTGATTTTTTCAACTTTTTGTATTAATTAAATTAGTGTAGAAATTGATTATACAAGTAACTAAATAATAAATAAATAATTGTAAATATTTAAAAATTAAAATTAAAATTTTTTCATTTATATAATGAATTGACAGTCCGCCGCTGAAGCGCCCAGCAGTATGTTAGAAACGCCCACATAAGCAACCAAATACAAATAAAGCAATATATATATTTTTTGTTTGTGTTTATTGGACAAGCATCCAGCTCGAGAATAGTCAGTCAATCACCAAAAAGCAACCGAAAATGTTATGAGGCCAGAAGAAGAAATCGAATCAAATGAAATGCTGTAAAATGAAATGAAATGAGCCATGCGGTACGAAATGGAATGAAATGCAAGAAGTCAATTCTCACCACCAACACTAACAGCAACGCCACTTTTCTTTTGGCTCGCTATACAGAAATATCAAGCAGCATAATACAACAACAACAATCACGCTAGCAATGGCAATGCAAAAGGCAGCAACAACAACAACAACAATGACAACAAAGCAGAACAACAACAACAGCAATAACAACAGCGCCCATAACAAGAAAGCTAACGATAATCGCTTTTGAAAATGGTCGTTGCGGCGAGGGGAATGCGAGGTGCTTCACAACAAAAATAACAACAACAACAACTACAACTACAATATGTGACTGTATGAGGCGCAGTGGTAGAGAGACGGCAACCAAAGAAGTAACAGCAGCAGCAGCAACAGAAGCGCTGGCCTGCAATAAGTGGCGAGAGCAGATTAAAGAAGGGTTCGCAACAGCACCAGCAGCAACAAATACAAAACCAACACTAACAATATTAGCAGCAGTGGCAGCAACAACTTTCACCTATTAATATTCGTCGCATTCACTGCTAACGAAGTGACGAAGCGGCGGCGAAAAGGAAGAAGCAACAACAGCAGCAGCAGCAGAAGTAGAAGTGGAAGTGGTATTGGCAGCAACAAAACAAAACAAAAACCAAAACGAAAACAATATCAAAAACAACAACAACAACAACAGCAATAGCAACGCATGCGCAACAGCGACGCAAATGCGTCGTTTTGCTTTCTGCGAATTTTTTCTTTCGCTGGTTTTTTCGATTTTTGGCGTTCAGTTGGGTTTGGGTTTCAGTAGACGCAACGCAACGGCGGCAGCAGCACCTGAGCGCCAACTGGCGTCGAGCAGCAACACAAAATGTGATGGTGCTGCTCGTGTTGTTGTTGTAGTTGTTGTAGTTGCTGTTGATGCGGGCGCGCAAGCACAAGTTGGCTTTTTGTTTGTGTTGTTGTTGTTGTTGTTTCGTGGGGAACGCATTGTGCAAGCATGAAGAAACTTTCTACAATTTGCCGTTGCGATGTGCGCACAGGTTGCTCCAATGATTCGACGCTAGTTGGCGTTGTCGCTGTCGTTGTTGCTGTTGCTGGCTACCAGCGATCATTCGGCAACTGTTGTTGTTGCTGTGCTTTACTTTTTTATCGCCCAAAGGTTGCCAGATTTCAGCAGCAATACCTTTTATTTGCAACCTTGCGCTGAACTTAATGCTGCGCGAAAATGTTGCAAATATTTTCTCCTCATTCCAAGTGTTGTGCATTTTATTCTACAACAGACAAGTCAACTCGCCCACTGACGTGACATCGCACCGAGAAGGTTTTGTCAACTTGCCACAACGTGTTGCCGCTGCTGCTGCGCGCACTTCCACTCCAGCACTCAGCATCGGCTGCTGCATCAGCACAGCATGCGGTTTTTCCAGTAATTGCTGGCGATATCACCAACGACAACGAGATTTTTCTCCGGCCAGCAACCAGTCGGCCACTCGCTTGGCCCAGCGACTGCCATTCATCTAATCTGAGGGAAATTTTCGAAAAAGGAAAAAATGCAAGCAAAGAGTTGCTTTTTTACTGTAGTTGCTGCTTTCGCTGTTATTGTTGCTGTTGTTTTTGTTATTGTTGTTGCTGTTGATTTTCTGTTGCTGTAGCATGTGTGGATAAAGTGAAATTGCTTTTGCCTACAAAGCGGGCGAATGTTGCAGGCAGGAAAATGGAATTTTCACTATGTGAATGCTGAGAATGTTGAGCGTTTCTAATTCTTTTTTAATTTGATTCAAATAAAAACATCAATAACTACATATACGTGTAGTTACAAAAATTTCTAAAAATAAAACTAAATCAAAATATTTGTAATAAATTATTAAAAAAAAGGAATAATATTTGTAATTATTTAATTAAAAAAATTGAAAAAAAATAAAAATTAATTAAAAAAAATTAAAATATTTGTAATTTTTCTTTGAAGTTATCTTAAAGTAGGCAAAAAGCTCAGAAGTATACTCAAAACTAATTTATATAATTCTTATTTAAATATTATTATTATATAGTATATATTTATATTAATAAAAACATATATAACAATAAATATATATGTTTAGTTATATATATATTTTTATTAATATTTCTTTTTTTGAAATACAAATATGTATATATATTTATATTTATTATTATAGATATTTTTTTCATTTCGTTCATTGTTGGTTTTAAATTATTTTGTTTTAATTTTGTGATTGGTTTTTATTATTTATTTTAAATTGTTATTTATTTATTTGAATTTAAATTATTTCTGAGATAAATTGGGATAAAAAGTATCAAGAGTAAAATTGAAATAAGTTTTTATATTTTTTAATTAATTGGGTATGCTTGTTTTTGTTTAAATTTCGTTTTTATTAATTTAATTATTTATTTATTAAATTAATTAAATTAACTAATTTAATTATTTATTTATTTATTTGTTTATTTATTTATTTATTAATTTTTTAATTTATTTATGTATTTATGTATTTATTTGTTTTTTTATTTATTTATTTATTTATTAATTTTTTTATTTATTTATTTGTTTATTTATTAATTTATTTATTTATTTGTTTGTTTACTTATTTATCTATTTAGTTGTTTATTTATTTACTTAATAATAAATAACGGCAGCCGCCGTGGCTCAGTTGGTTAGTGCGTTGGACCGCGAGTCGCAGGCAGCAACCTCAGGTTCAAATACTGCCTGTAATAACACCTAAAAAAATAACGGGAAAACTCGTTTTCTCTTTCGGTGGCTGTCCTCTCAGCTGGAAATGGCAAACCTCTGAGAGTAAAAATTGCTTATGAAAAAGCTCCCAACCTGCCGTTCGGAACCGGCATTAAACTGTAGGTCCCTTCAACCCGTGTACAAATTCACACGCACAACACGGGTAGTTGCGGGAAGCTAGGCCTTAGTCTCGCGTAAGCGGGCTGTCGTGCCAGTCAATTATTATTAAATTAAAAATAATAAATAATTAATAACACTGTGCAAGTCCAAAATTTAGACATGGGGGGGACCTACTGCGTGAGTTTCCTATAGGTATACTGAGTTGAGATCCACCAGCCGTTTGGTAAGATTGGCTCTAGTTTATGAGAAATCCGACTTTGAAGTTTGGAAATTATCGTCAAGCTTGTCGCTTAAGTAGGTCCTAAATCGTTTCGAATATCGCTTTACTGTCTTCGGCAAGTTTGTAGATATTTTAACGACCAACAAATTTGCTTCAGACACCAATTAAAAAAAATACATTCAAACTGTGTAATTGCGATATGTGAATTTTTTTGCACAGCGCTACGTGGCGTATGAGTGTCATTTAATTATAACACTCAACGTGGCGTATGACACTCATACGCCACGTAGCGCTGCGCAAAAAAGTGCACATATCGCAATTACACAGTTTGAATGTATTTTTTTTGGATTGGTGTCTTAAGCAAATGTGTTGGTTGTTAAAATATCTACAAACTTGCCGAAGACAGTAAAGCGATATTCGGAACTATTTAGGACCTATTAGCATTTAAACGTTCGAAGACTTAAGCGACAAACTTGACGAAAATTACCACTTCAAAGTCGGATTTCTCTTAAACTAGAGCCAATCTTACCAAACGGCTGGTGGATCTCAACTCAGTATACCTAAAGAAAACTCACCCAGTAGGTCCCCCCCATGTCTAAATTTTTGAGGGCAAATTTCACGCACAGTGTAATTGACTGGCACGACAGCCCGCTTACGCGAGACTAAGGCCTAGCTTCCCGCAACTACCCGTGTTGTGCGTGTGAATTTGTACGCGGGTTGAAGGGACCTACAGTTTAATGCCGGTTCCGAACGGCAGGTTGGGAGCTTTTTCATAAGCAATTTTTACTCTCAGAGGTTTGCCATTTCCAGCTGAGAGGACAGCCACCGAAAGAGAAAACGAGTTTTCCCGTTATTTTTTTAGGTGTTATTACAGGCAGTATTTGAACCTGAGGTTGCTGCCTGCGACTCGCGGTCCAACGCACTAACCAACTGAGCCACGGCGGCTGCCGTACTTTATTTACTTACTTATTTAAAATCAATTCAATGAACAAAAGAAGATTAGAGTTCTTTCCTATCTGTGTATGAACTGGTAGAACTTAGAAATTTGTTGGACTCACTTGTTAGTGTAATAAGAAAATTCAATGAGTTGTGGGTTCAAATCCAAAATTTCTTGCAGTAAAATAATTGTTCATGAAAAGCCTAAAACTCAGCTATTGTTTATAATCGGCATAAAATTGTAGGTTCTGTTGATTCACATACAAAGTCTAATGCATAGAAAGCATAGTTTCGACTAGAGGCCGGAATAGTAAATCAATCAATAAATTTTAGAATATGTGCTACGTAATAAATCCTATTAATGAAGAATTGCTTAAGTTTGCCTTGGTGGACTAGTGAATAGTGGCGAATCTGCTATACTCTATGATTTGATGCTTTAGTAATACTCATTTTCTATTTTATCGCAAACTAAACAACCATATCAAGCAATTATTTTACAGGTCCTAATGTGATAGTTTTTACTTCTGACTTCATCTTCTTCTTACTTAGTAACGACTTCTTCCTCTCTCTACATTTTATAAATATTACAAATACTTAGAACTCATGCTTTGTATATGTAGATATAAACAGAGGCCAGTTTCGACTCAATGCGATGCTACTGGATTCGATCTGTCAAAAATCCTTCGTTTTACAAAAGCAACAGCTCGGCTAAAAGAGATCTAAGGTCTCTGGTAAACTTGATGTCAAAGGCTGATGTATGATGGCCGCAGAATCACCTAACGGTGAAGCTGGCCAGATCTACTTCAAGTAGCAATAGCTGAGCTGACAATGAGCAAAAATGTCTACGTGCCTGTCTCCAATCAGTGGCGCACACTGGATTTTATTTTGGGAAAGCGAGTTCAATGCACAACTTTTAAGGCCATTCTAACTTTTAAAATTATATTTGCAATCCACAATTTGTGAAACAAACACATATATGAACCCCTAACCCTTTTAAGCCCCTAACCACTTTAACCCTTTCGTGTGTCATGTAACAAAACTCTTAAAAACCGGGTCCGGTACTAAAAATAGAAAACATGATTAACCCTAATTCCCAGAATTTTAAAAGTAACGTAAACCCAGAAGTGAGACTGTCAGACTTATATGAGCTAAATTACTGAAAACATTTGTTTAAAAAGTACAAAAATTGTCTAAAATGTTAAATTCATAAATGTATTATAATTCTAACCTCCCATTAGAGGATTACATAAAATAATGGAATCGGAAATCTTTTGGATTTATAACCATTTGAAATCTTTAGTGAGACTGTCAGGCTCACTTCTGGGAATTAGGGTTAAAGAATCTTGTTGATATAACTAGAAGATTAAATAAATAAAATTGAAAGTTTAACTTTCTACAGTACCCGTAATTTTCTACAAACCCGTAGGGAAAGGGTTAAGAAAATATCCAAAAAGTTGGAAAATATGAGCTGTGTTTATTTGAATAATAATTCTGATTATAAATGATTCGCTGCATAATTGTTTGATGAGGTTGTTATTTTACTTTTTTCGCCTAATATTTAAAGACACCTTAGAGAGACTTTAAAGTTTCTTGAAATTTTCAAATCAAGAGAATTTGTTGCGCAAAAGTTAGAAATAAATATTTGTTTTTGAAAAGACTAGTAAAGAATTCTCAACAAATAAAGTGCAAAATGGCTGATGCAACTTTTCTCAAGTTGCGTTTAAAACATAATTTTTGTACACACAAACTTTTTACGCAACTAATGCGACGACTTGCGCCACAGTGCGCGCTGTTTCGAAGCGAACAATTTTCAATGAGCGAATACGAAAGCGAGAATACTCTAGAATGTACCAAATCATAGACGAGTACGAGCATGCAATGTGTGAAACAAAGAGTGTTTCAACTCTTTAAAGTCCATGAACCAACCACAAGTAACACGAATGCATTCCATTCGGTGGCGTATCCTTGCGCCACTGCACAGTGCTGCATACAGCTGCAATCTACAGTTTCGAATCGGTTGTACTTACAGCAGTAGCGGGTCGAGTACTGGCAATTTGCATTGACGTTGGGCGCCATAATCTCGTTGGCAGCCATGATTTCATTGGCGGCCATATCCATGGATGTTGTCTTGGCTGTTTGGGTGGCGTTATTACAGCAATTTTTTTTATTGCTCTGCCCGTGCAATGATCTGTGTTGCTCGCGTTGTTAATTTGATGATAGTTGTTGAGAATAGTTTTTTGTTGCTTTGTTGCGGGCATAAATATCCGTTTTTGTTTGTGGTGGCCGTCTGTGATAATCCAATTGTTGCTTTGATCAAGTTTGCTTAAATGTGTTTTTGTTCACTTTGTAATTGTAATTTGTGTTGATTTTTTGCGTGTTTTTTCTAAAATTTCTGCTTGCTTAGCGTTTAGGTTTTTATGCTTTTGGAACTTTCAAAATTTTCTTGTTGTTGCTCTTAAAAAATGAACCGAAAAAAACGCAACTGACACTTTCACTTTTCGCTTCGCGTCGTGGCAGATCCAGCAGCGGTGCCGAAGAAATGCAGCGGTAATCCACAGAGACACGGCTACGGTGCACGCACGCACACACACACACACACATACACTCGTTCGGTGTAATCGAAATGCGAAAACGGCTCAAGTCAACAGCATTTTGCTAGGCTTTTCTTTTGTAGTTTTGGTTGTTGTTATTCTTATTTTGTTGAAGTTTTCAGTTGCGCCAATGCGCCTTCGCGGCTTTCTTCAAAAATTCCTTTTCACAAGTTTTGTTTTTAAAATTTTTTTAAAAATTTCATATTTTTTCAAGTTCTTAATTTTTTTGGGGCAACAACACTGCCAGCGATGTGCGCAACGATAGACGGAGACGCGTCCAATTGATTGTCAGTTTGTGGATCGGTCGATTTGTTGTGTTGCGTTGCGTTGAGGAAAAAACGTTCTCCGCGCCTTTCGAAAAAACGTAACGTCTGCTTCGACACACTGGGAACGTCTGTGCGGCGTGCAGCAGTGAAACCAGCGCTTATCCCCCAAAAACCGCTAAAAGCAAAACTTTTTCCCATTTCATTGCGCCGCTGTCGCTGTTGCTGTTGCTGTCGTTGGCGTTGCGGCTCGCGTTGGTTGCTTGTTGCTCGCTTTTCTGTTTCGGTTTCTATTGCGGCTGCTGGTGCTGGTGCTGCTTCTTCGGCCACTTCGGCTTCTTGTACAGCTGTTGCTTCTATTACACTACCAGCCAATGTTGTTGTTGTTGTTGTTGTTATAGTTGTTGGCTTTCGCTTGCCATCGATCGTAGCAGTTGTTGTTTGGTCTTGGAAGTGCTTTCACGTTTCTCTCATTTGTGTGTTTGTGCGTGTGTGTATGTGTGTATATGCTTCTTCTTCTTCATCTCTTTCTTTCGATCACTTGGCATTTCTTTGACCATGCTTCTTGTCCAATGTTTCATTTCCATGGCATTCCACTCTTTCTCCGTCTTGGCCAACACGGAGCCGTTGCTTTGAGTGGGGTTTGCAGCCAAGTCAGTCATTTGTTTCGTACTATTTGTTTTGATTAAGTTTCGGGCTGGTTCGCTGCAGCATGACCACCAATAGCGGCCTGACAGTCGACGAAGGTCCTCTGTCAATTCTTTTGTGCAAAATACTTTTCTTCCTTGGTGGTGATGCCACTCGACTTTAAATGATCGTAATTGCCTCAAATAATTGTTTACTACTTATAAATAGACATAGAATGAGATTGGATAGTATTGAATTATATCTATTAGATATATCAAAATCGTTGATTAGTGAATGATTTTGTTTCAGCGAAGTTGAGAGATCTTCTTACTAGTAGAGAAAGATCCAAGCAATTAGGAGAATTTTATTTGAAGTTGACTCAAAAATTGTGTACCTTTCACATTGTATAAACATGAACAAACACATACATATGTATATAAATATCTGTATATATTTATATCTAATCTAATATAATATCTCCTATCTGAACGACTGCATCATTTCATTTTACGCAGAGTTCATCATTTCTATATCCAGATTTTTTTTTGCTCATTACAAATGACAATTTGTACTCAACAAAATTAAAAAAAAAAAATACCCTAAACAGTTTCTAAAATAGTTTCTATAGCAGTTGTATAACTGATCAAATGAAATTTTGTGATTGATTTGTAGTAACCTTATTATTGCTCCCTGAAAAGAGTAAACAGAGTAAACCAAGAAAGAAAGAAAGCAAGTAACTTTCAGTTCAAATCCTTCAATTGTTGTCTTAAATCCGATCAATTCCAGTTCGTTCGGTGCCGTCTTGATTTATTTCATTTCATTTGTAACCTCTACACTTCATCTCATTTCATTCCGTTTCATATTGTCCCCTCCGACTCTGACACCCCCCTCCCCATCTATGTTTTGCTTTGCTCTTTTACCTGCTCAGCTTACCAACCAACACTAATGCAATTGCAATCTTAGCTAAAAGTATTTAAAATGTGAACACTTTAACTTTCTTCGCCAGCGCTTTGAGCCGTCTCCAACCAGCAACGGCCACAAACAACAACAATAATAATAACAATAACAACAACTGAAACTCCAAAAGCACTATGAAAGCAAGAAAACGAAATAAGAATGTTGCTGTCGGTCTTAAACGGTCTTGTGTGCGCTATATTGGTGCATTTACTTATTTTTAGGACATTAGAGCGTTTGGGTTAAGTGCATGAACAATACTGGCTATATCTTATGTCTTAAAAGAGATTAATAAGAGATTAAAATAGCTTTTTAAGAGACTTTTGCATTGAATGCGCTTTTGTTATAAAAGGACTCATGTTTAAATGCTTGCATTCCTCTAATACCAAACATAATTCTACTTAATCTAGTATCACCGAAGTTTATAACCGAATTAAGATACAACAACGGTAATATTTATATAAAATGTTTTCTCCCGGAATCTCTTATACTACTGAGACCCCAACCGGACTTCTCCTCACATTAGTGTTGAATCATTATTTATTTGTTTAACTTATTAATTTAAGTAACTTCTTAAGTTTTCATTAGAGCAAAGTAGAAACCCTCCTTTAAACATAGTGGGCTGAAATTCACGGCATGATTAGTGCCTTAAATAATAACTAAGAAGGTCGTGCATTCAATTTTTGACTCAGGACATAATAAAACTAATATAAAAATAATAATAAAATATTAAAACTAATAAAACTAATGTAAGAGAAAAACATTTCTTTAGATACTTATTCAGAATTGAAACTGAAAATTCCTATAAAACTGGATTTTAGATTGTTAGTGTGTATGGAAAAAATGTTTAACTTGAAATTTCACTAAAAGCCTGAATGTACTTGAGGCCTCCGAAAGTGCTTACTGAGAAACCAGCAATTTTTGGAAACGACTATTTTTTGAGAGTACAAAAATTGCTAATATTAGCGAGAGCGATAATTAACTGGACAAATAGATAGAGGGCCCAAAACTGGACGAATGGGCACATGAAAGGATAGACAAAACTGATACTCGTATACGAATGGGATCAAGTTCCTGATCTCTCAATTAGGCTAAGCATTTTAAAAAGTTTAAAGGTTAAAAGACCCCTTTTCTTATGTGACAATGTAGCATGCGAAGTGATTGAAAGTGTTAATTACCGATGGGTTATAGGGTGTTTTAACACCCAAACCTTGGGACGGAGTATATGTAAAAAATATATGAACGCATCTGTTAATTCGGAAAGGTTGATAGGCGGGTGGACAAATATTTAAATGAAATATAAAATATAAAAATACTTAGAAGAACAAATGCATAGATGAATAAAGGATAGATGGACAGAGGAGTAGACAGACGGTATGATAGACAGACCGGTAGAAGGACAAATAAATAAACGGATACTATGCAAGACAGTTGGGAGATCAGATACAGAAATACAAGAATTGATTATTAGGTGGATGCATAGGGAAAAAATTGACTAGGGAACAGATACTCGCAAACGATAAATTGGGGATTAAAGTAGTTCAATAAATAAAAAATAGGGTCAACAAAAATATATACAAAAAATATAAACTGAGGGACAGATACACATATAATTAGTGTAATTGGGAATCAGATGTGTACATGAATTGATTATGAACTGAGGACAAATGCACAGAAAGATAGATTAACATGGATCCTGATACATGGACAGATAGACAAATTAAAAGTCAAATACACGAGTAGAAGATGCACTGAAGGGCAGATAATTGGATAAAGACACAAATTATCACTTAGGTTCCCAAAGAGGCAGACGGGCAGTTAGATGTAATGGTAGATAAATGCTTTGGGAAAAAGGTATACATAGATAAGGGAAAGAGGAATATGCACAAAAAGCAAATTGGGGATCAAAAATATAATTAAACAGATGCATTGAGACTCAAATAAGCAAGATTAAGGAACGGATGTATGAATAAATGGAGGGATTGGGAGAGAGACCTATTTTAGTCTGGTAGTTTGGCACCCAAAGAGACAGACAGGCAATTAAATGCAGTGATAGATAGATGCTTTGGGAAAGAGGTATACGAATCAAATGCAGATTGGGGGCCAAAAAATACAAATATATTAGTTAGCATTGAGACTAAAATACGCGAGATTATTTAGCAAATGTATGAAAAAAATTTACGGTTTGGGAGACAAACTAACATAGAAACAAAAAATAAATGAATGAATTTGGCACCAGATTCGGCGATATATTGACGGGCGAATTGGCATATAGACAGACAGAAAGTACAAAAGAGCCTAAATGAAGTCGGCATAACCCATAAAGAAATGGAGTTACAGGTGGCTGGATAAGCTGATCTACAGATTGGTGGAGAAAATGAACGAAGAGACCACCACATCGACGCATCACAAACGGCCATAATCGGTTGTTGGTGTCATACACAGCTATGATTCCTAATACGATAATGTGCAGTAGTGCTTCTGGACCTCCAACCCAAAATCCGATGTCAAGCTACCCCGATATTTCATTGCAGCGTACGCCAATCATTAACTTCTTTCGTTTTCATTACAAATGGCAGCCGGTAAGATCGCTTCTCTTGTGGTTGCTTGTCTTAGTGCTTTTGTTGTTGTTGTTGTGGTGGTGTGTAACTGCTAATTTTGTTGCTGGCTCTATTTTGCTATTTTGGTTGCTGTAATGGCTGCTGCCATTGTGTGCATATTAGTCAAACATGTTTTTCGTAAATTGTCTTTTCTTGATTTCTTTCCATTCTTTTCCTCTTTCTTCGTTCGCTGTCCCCACTGTTGCCGGTCGCCTGCCGTTCTGCTGTTCGTACGCCCGCCAGCCAGGCGTTTGGCATTGTAATGTTTTGCTTCGCTATCATTTGTTGTCTGTTGTTGAGGAAGTTAAATTATATAATTTAAAAATTTTAATCTTTTC